>CM077210.1:2644435-3266935 GCA_039654625.1 Rhinogobio ventralis | reverse complement strand
CCAGAGGGACGAGGGAGCTTGGTGTAACTGTAATGGTGATGGTTTCTGGTGAGGCTGAAGGAGGGAGGAGCCAAGGTGGAGCCGATGTGTTGACATGCCAAGGTGGAGCGATGGACTCAGGGACTGGGGGCGGAGCCAGGGATCCTTTGGGCTAGACAGAGCTGGAGCACTGAAGACCCTAGGCAGATCCTTACAGCGTGTAGGAGAAGCAGAGGGGCTGAAGAGAGCCACGGAGACAGGGCTGAGGAACTGGCAGTTAGAAGAGGTGGGAGAGGGAGGCTGGGCGGGTATTCGGGAGAAACTGGAAAACGCTGGGGATACAGGGGGCACTAGAGATACAGGAAACATTGGAGATACAGGGGCATTAGAACTAGGTGGAGCCAGAGGGAAAGGGAGATTTTTGGAATTTACCTCCCCAAACCAGTCAATTAAATCCTTCACAAAACATCCTTGAGTTCCTCCAAATATCCTCCAGAGGCTCTATCCCTTTCATCCACCTTGGTGGGGTAGTGGACGGGGTCTTCCTCCATCCCCACTGATACTGCACATTGTTGCCGTCTCACACACCCGGCCAGATGCCTCGAGGGGTTCAGGCTCTGGGGTGATGACTCCTTCCAACCTCATCTCTGGTTTGGGCTTGTTCATCGCGGCAGTCCGGTCTCCCTGGTCTACAGTGGGCTCTAGCAACTCCGTAGTCTTGGTCGGTGGATAGCTGGTCTCTGGAGGTTTGTTCAGTATGGGGCTGGTGGTGATGTCACCAACACCCACTTGGCGAAAGATCCCAGAGGACCCACACCAGGCAGGCGAGCCTTTGTGAGCTTGTTAAGACTGGCTAGATAAATCAGGAAAGTCTGTAAGGCTCGCCAGATATAGAAATCCACTTGTGTGGACCTCGAGGGTTTGCTGCTCCTGCTCCAGGCAAAGCAGCATTACAGCAGGTGAGTCTATGTAGCGGTTTGGGTTCATCCTTCTGTTCTGGAAGGGTTAAGTGAAGAAAGAGCATGACGAAAAAGAATAAAGTGGAACAATCTTTAATGATAACCTTAAAGTGTTTGGTTGTGCTTTCTAGTGTTATCCTCTGTCAAACGAGGGATAACAGAGAATGGGTGAGGTCATTGGTCATATGAGGTCATTGGTAACTCATTTTTATACTGTTTTTGACCAGTGTAATTGTTAGATGTTCTGCAGGCATATTGGCTTTGCTGTCAATAAAGTCTAAGCTTTGGCATCCGGAACTCTGTGACTCAAGTGATTTCTTGCAAAGAGGAGAAGATTTTTTCCACAAAAAAGGGATGATGTCTGGATATTGGGCAACTGATGGACTTAAAATTTGCTTCTGTATCAACAAATCCTACTGGATGGCATTCATAGGTATGTCTTTTCCCCTCAGTGCTGTTGATGCCAACCGTTAGGCTCACTTTTAAACAAGCACCACATATTAAGATACCAAACAAATAACACCTAATTTCTTGCCAGTAATTTCTGTGACAAACAGAAGAAAAAAAAAACTATTCCCCCAGCAACAATGAAAACACATGGCGTACAGATGATTCAAATGGAGACCATTAATCAATTTAATCTCCATCCAAAAGTGAGAGCAGAAATAATATACAGATCCAACTCCAGCGCAGAACTCATGAACAAGAATGTTATTTCCCATGGCAGATCTCTTCAAAACTTCATTAAAAACCCCTAAAGGAGCATCTGGAGATATTTCTGATGGATGTTGGGCAACTGATGGACAGAGTTGCTTCTCAACAAATCCTACTACTGGCATTCAAGCCTATTTTTTTCCCTCAAAGCTTTGGATGACACTTTTCTCTGAATAAAACGGGTCAATTTAACCCCCTCAGGAATAAATGGAATACGAGGAATGCTTCAGTAAAACTAAACTTTACATTAAAAATGATTTGATAATGTCTGCATGTGTATCTGAATGCATTCTGAAGAGAAACTGACTTTAGGACCCAGCGGAGCAGCTCATTTGCTCCATATAGAGCTATAAGGCCATCAAGAGTCATGAAATATCATCTTATATTATTATTTTCCCACAAGAGGTCAGCAGGGACACCCAATGTTAGATATTTTGAGCTGAATTAACAGGGTTATGCATGAAATTGTGAGTTATTTTGAATTGTTGAAAGAATGTGCTTAAATTACTATTTATTTATTGATAAAAGGTAAATAAAATATCTAAAAAAAATTGCATTAAAAATAGAACAAATATTATGAAGATGAAATGATATAAGCTTTCTGGACTAAAAAACCCCCCCAAAAAAATCTTTAGGGCTGATTTGTTAGAGTGCGAGGGACGGATTAGGGGTTAACATTTGAGAACTAACCATGAGCAATAAATTAACATTAACCAAGTCTGTAAACTACTATTATTGTTTGTTGTTTAAAATATATAATGCATTAACTAATGCAACTCATAGAACCTTTTGTAGAACCTATTGTAACTCGTTACTGGTGCTTTCACACTAGCTTATTTGGTGTAGACCAATGAAGTTTTTCGTTATATGCATGGCAAGAATGAAACAGTTGTATAGGCGGGACACATTCTCATTGCTCTGCTTTCTCAGTTTTATAATAAATCTCAACTGAGCTGAACAAAAGAGCTGTTGTCATAGACAAAAATTTGTGATTATTTTCTGAATTATCCTTGACATCAGGGACTAGGAAGGCTGCCAGATACCCGTTATCTTCAGTCATTTAGTGTTATGAATCACTAAGGATGTCTGTTGGCAAAAAGGCCCTCCAAGCTCTGTAAAGACTTTCATTGGGTGTTAACCTAATAGTTAACCCTAAGTCTGGTATCATTTACTCACCCTCATGTCAGTACAAAACTGTATGTATTAATTTCTTCTGTAGAACACACAAGATTAAAATATATATATATATATATATATATATATATATATATATATATATATACACAATGACAGTCAATGGGGTCCTGTGTTGTTTGAACCCCATCATTCGTTGAAATGTCTTTTGTCTTCCACACAAGAAAGAAAACTGGGGAGTGCAGGGCAGTTAGTAATGATGGGCATGAATTCCTAGCAAATAATACTGTAGGTACATTCTTATGATAACATATCTACACATGTAATACATGGCAATCAGAAAATGTAATAACACGTATGTTATACTGTACTAGCTAGAATTATGAAGACTTTTTTTCAAAGTTTTTATTTAATCCAAAAATGAAATTCCAATTTGCACAAAATGAATGAGTTTGAATGCAAACACGGATCATGCAAACATTTACCACATCAAACGTATCCGTTACATGATTGTCACATCACATCAGCCTTGGGGGTGTGTGTGTGGGAGCGTGCGTGTGTGTGTGTGTGTGCGCGTGAGTGAGTGTATGTGGGAGTGTGTGAGAGAGAGTATTGTGTGTGCGTGTATGAGAGAGAGAGAGAGAGAGAGAGAGAGAGTGTGTGCATGAGTGTATGTGGGAGTGTGTGTGTGAGAGAGAGTATTGTGTGTGCGTGTATGAGAGAGAGAAAGAGTGTGTGTGTGTGTGTGTGAGAGAGTGTGCGTGCGTGAGTGTATGTGGGAGTGTGTGAGAGAGAGTATTGTGTGTGCGTGTATGAGAGAGAGAGAGAGAGAGAGAGAGAGAGAGTGTGTGTGTGCGTAAAAGTGTGTGTGTGTGAGTGTGCGTGCGTTGAGTGTGTGTGTGTGTGGGAGTGTGTGCATGGGTGTGTGTGTGAGAGTGTGTGTGTATGTGTGCATGTGTGTTTAGATGTGTCATACAAATCAAATCATAAACAACATAAATGCACATCTAATGATGTAATTATGTGCATTTATGTTGTTTTATGATTTGACTAGAAACTTTCAGTGCCATCGGTTACAACTAAAATGGTACTTTTACAGAATTTAAAAACTTTAAGTTTCTGCAGGTTTGTGCTGAATAAATAGACATAAGTGCACATTTGTGATGTAATCTCTGTGCTTCTAAATATAGTTTACATATTATCTCAGGAATGTAGCTCTAAAAGGAGTTTATACACAATCTCAGGGGAGGTTCATTCATTTGTCACCCCAAATACGTGGCACCACAATTCAGTTTGATTGATTATTGTGTATCTTCATATCTGTGTTTCAGAGTATATGCAAATATAACTAGCTTTGATAAAAAAGGTACAGTATATTACCAAATTACTTGACAATACACCGTATAAATGATGCATGTAAAAATATATAAAACACACACAGACTTCTATGCGTTTAGTTTCAGTGTCTTTTCAGAAAGGACAAGAGATTTGGGAGGTTCTCAGGCAGGTCAAGACATGTTTCTGTAACTAAATATAAAAAATAAAATAAGCTTCCTGTATAAAGATGCCATAACAGCGTTCACGTAGCAAATGTGTGGGCCTTTAACAATTCATTTACAGTCACTTGTAAAACTGCAATTTCACAGACAAATAAAAAAACATATTTACATGTGATATGGATTATCACATAGGACTTGATCCCACTATATATATTTGGTTATGTGTCAAACACCTGAACAGAGTCTGGATGGCCGTCGTCCTCAGCCTGGCTTTTTTCTGTGCTCTATGATGGCGTTCCAGAGTTTACACAGGACTCCACCTCTAGAAACACACAAGAATAAACAGAATCATACACTACTTGTCGGCAGTTTTTATTGCGCCTAGCAGAGAACCTTAATAATCCCAAAGTGAATGTGAATTATGCCAGTTTTACACTGCATGCTTTATCATTGTGCCATATCATTTATATCTGGAGGACATCTAAACAGTAATTCATTTACACAGAATGGAACCCAATCCCCTGATTACATAGAATATATTACAGAATATCTGAATTGTTCACATACCGTAATCTCAAATTCTTCAAGTCGTCTCTTGTGACATAATGAAGGATGTCATCAAGACTGTAATCTTCGGCTATAATCTATGATATGGACAGAAAAGAATCCATTATCTGTTGATTTCAGACTATATCATTAAGGACAAGATGCATTTAAAATATTCTGAGGGCAAACTGAACAGATTTTCTGTATATTACTCTCTCTATGGAGTCTGCATCAGCCCCGTGGAGTTTCAGCCATTCCAGAAGTTCCTGGTCTCCGTCACGTTCACATGAGCTATTTGTGTTCATGAGGTGCACTGGAACATCTGCCATAAACACATGATGAAACACAGTCAATACTGAAAATATAAATCACAACATACTGAATTAGTACATAGCAAAAGACTACCAAAGGTTCATTCTCGTGTTACACAGCACGTTTGAGCTTCAGCAAGAACCAATGAAGTTTATTCTCGTGTTACGATTTTTGGGCAAACCGTTCAGAAGTAGCAATTTTTTAATCTCCAGACCACTAGGTGGCACTGCGCCGAAACTGTGCATGTAGCTTCAGGTCATGGTTGTCAAAACACACACCAAGTTTGGTCAGAATACGCTAATGCGTTCTAGAAATATAGCTACACGTTCATTTTGGCGGGCACTTTGTCAAATTCGTTCACGCGTTTAATCGAGAACAGTTTGACGAATCAACTTGAATTCCATAAGCTTTTGTCGCCATGGTCTGAAGATCATCTGGTACAATTTTTGTGAAAATCGGAGCAGTGGCCTAAAAAGTAGTTCGAAAATTCAAAATGGCTTGTTTGTTTCTAGCTCTTACGGTTCAAAAGTTATTAGCACAAACGTGAGTGCAAATTTGAAAAGTTGGTGGCGCTAGAGGGATTGAGTTAGAGACTCCAAATTGGCTATGGTGACAGTTCAGACTGTCCTCTATCAGTGTGCCAAATTTCACAACTTTCCCGCAAGCGGTACTATGGGCTGCCATAGACTTCCAGAGCGGAAGAGGAAGAAGAAAAGGCAGAATAATAAGAACGGCAACGGATACAATAGGTGCCTATGGACCTTCGGTGCTTGGCCCATAACAAGTGATGGAATCAAAAGTAACAGGTGATTTTGCAGTGATAGCAGCAGTGTGGTAAGAATACCACAGAGGTATTAAAGTGCAGGTAACAACTATAAATAGTATTTTACGGATACAGTTTAGTGGTCGTGCAAATGGCTCTGTCTGTAGTTATTGCAGTCAGAGTTTGTGGGAGGGGTGGGATCTTTGGTGATGCTGAAGGACTTCCTGAACTTAGTTTTGTCAGCATTCAGAGACAGGTTGTTGTTCTCACACCAGTCCTCTGTATGAAGACTCATCATTGTTGCTGATGAGGCCCACCGGTTGATGATGTGGTTTGCGCTGTTTATTGCAGTACAGTCATGAGTCCTCAGGGGAAACGTCAGTGGGCAGAACATGCAGACTTTTGGGGCTCCGGTGCTCAGTTTGATGGTGCTGAACCAGTTGACGCCCACTCAGACAGCCTGAGGCCTTTCAGTCAGGAAGTCCAGCATCCACCTACATATATTCTTTCAAATATATTATGTCTCACACGCAAAAATACCCTCAGTTTTAGAGGAATTTAGGCAGCGGTGGGACAAAAAGGCCAAAAGACATTGTCGTCAACTTAGTCTCAGTCAAGACTAGTATTTGCCAGCATTTTTCTTTGCAGTCTGGAGCTCTGAATACTGTGTGTGTATATGTGAATAAATGCGCATATCAGACTCACCAACGTGCCCGGATCGACACTTTAATAGTTCGATCTCTTGTTCTCTCTCCTCCAGGACTTGCTGTAGGATGGCCTGATATTCTCTCTCTTTCTCTATCAACTCCTCCAACAACCTAGAGCACACAAACACATCCATGTCTATAACTAGATGAACAATTGTGGTTAAATGCATGACAATGCAAATAACACATGATAAACAAAACATGCAAATATACATAGATGCTCTGAGATTAACTGAAATGCTATAAATATGGTTATACATAGTCCAGTAATTGCTGAAATTCAAAGGAATACTTCAGCAAA
The DNA here is from genome assembly GCA_039654625.1 of Rhinogobio ventralis. Lineage (NCBI taxonomy): Eukaryota > Metazoa > Chordata > Actinopteri > Cypriniformes > Gobionidae > Rhinogobio > Rhinogobio ventralis. Next base: position 3,260,021 of record CM077210.1, on the reverse strand, counting down.
GGATAAAAAAAAAATGTCAGTGTTCACATTTCTCAGTCAAACATGTAAAAAGCACCCTAATAGCACCACAAAAATGACTTGCATAAATCTAATTTATTTATTTACTCAAATCTAAGTCTTGTTCAAAGTTTGCACGTCGTAAATGGTTACAAAATAAACGAGATCCGATGCTGTTTGGTGTCATATGGTAGGATGCATGGATGTGATTTTAACATATTTCCGTATTTTCCGACCTGAAACATATGACCCACGTGAATTGCTTCAATCCAAGAAAAGAAAGGCAGTTAGCCAGGGTTCAAAACCTCAAACACGAGTAGAATATAACATTATACATCACCATGAAGCATTAATTATGCATGACAGTGTAGTTACTACAGGTATTCTTTTTTCCATTAGCATTCGCCACTTAAACTATGCTTTGGGGGGAAAAAATGACAAGTTAACGACTCTTAATGGCAGACATTAATGTTTTTTCCAGTTTCATTGCTACTTGCTTTTACTTGTCCAAAATACTCCTGTCTTCTTTTAACATGACTAGGGCTGTAGTCTAAAGCATTCATGAATTGCAATCATTTAAAGGCACAACATGTAATTTTTGCCACTAGAGGTCGCTTACTCAAAACAAAGGCGTAGCTTGATGACGCCTTGATTTCGTGGAATAATGGGAGTTGTCATCTTCACCTCTACAGCCGGTGGGAAAGAATCCGACGGGACTCGGGCAGAAATCATATTCATGAGCTAATGTATTACAGATTTATGAACGTGACTGTAGTATGAAGCAGGGTGGAGCGGAGCGAGGCGCTGGAGCGATTGCTAATGAGAGACGAGCGCGACACACGGCTCGAGAGCATTGGAGCTTTTATTCTGCCAGACGAGCGCTTCTTCCGCTCATGTGTGTGTGTGGGAACGCAGCGCTGCTTTATTATATTAAACACATTTGAGTGTGTTGAGAGTTATGTTATAATGCTACTCTGTGTGTTCACTCGGCGCTACTATGAGACACTTGTTCACACTGCAGTAAGAGATTGATATTAGGCATGGTAAAACATGGTACTCGCGGTAAATCAAGAACACCAGATTTAAACAATAAGACTAACTGTGTTGAGCTGGAGAACAATGATTAGTTTCTGTCCATGAATGATCCAAACAGTTGCTCACCTGTCTAACCGAACGGTACCGATTACAATCTTTAACAGTTAACAGTAGGCCTAGGCTTGATTTACGCGCGGAACATACTTCAATCCGAGTTCCCATGCGAACATATTAAGTATTCGGTCCATTTCATCACGAAATTCAAACGCTAAATGCCGTTTTGACGCTCTTTAATGTGACGTGACCGATCACTCACGCGTCAGTTCAAGCGGCAGCGATAAACATGAATCAACATCTGAAGGTATGTTGAGGATACATTACAACTTACTGAAACGTATCAAATGTCGTGTAATCGCTCAGTGTTTCAACCGCGGAAAGACGTCAATAAAACAGCTTGAGAACAATGTCACGCAGCATTACATTTACCTCAGGAGTCACTCAGTGTCCACAACTGCACTATATTAGCCTATATATGCATTATATTCTACTTAACCTGTTAGTGATGTCTTGATTATTTAATGTATGTTTAAAAAATCTGTCATGAAAATATGTGTGTATAAATGATTATATTTCAACAACAAATTGGAGTAAAAACATAATTTTATAATTAGATTAATTCAAAAACTGCCTTATGGGAAGTTTACATGCTTGCATACAAATTGTTATTTGAGTGTTGATTATTATATCTAAAAATAAATAGCAACTGAATTTAGGCTAATAGTTTGGGCTCTGTTGTTAACCTCTAATATTATAGTATTGTGCAAGTAAGGGCTCCCTATATAGTTTAAGAAACTTTTAGTTATAATTGAATTCATTTAAGGACAGACAATTTGTTTTATATTTAGTTTTCTCTCCCCTGCTGTACCGAACCCGTACCGAACCGCAACTTCAAAACCGAGGTACGTACCGAACCGTCAGTTTTGTGTACCGTTACACCCTTAATTCATGTTATATTATAGCACAGCTTTGGTCACAAACTTGTGCCAGGCATTGTGGTTAAAATGTTTTGGAAATGCACATTTCCACCAATATTATCAGAACTGATGCGTGTCAATCATTCATTCAAGATCTTTGTTGTTCTGGCCCTACCAGTGCTGCTCTGTGCATACTAATCTATACAGGGGTGATATCGACGTAAAAGGCTAGTCATAATAGTTTTATTGCTATGTTTATAAGACATTCGTCAAGCAATTTCTTCAAACAGTAACTGTTTTGCCAGGTTTATTTTGACAACAGCTGTTGTGACTGTAATTGACTACAAATTCAGAATATTTCCAGACAACAAACCTGACCTGACTTGAACAATAACAGTAACGGGATTATAGCACTTAGGGCCAAATACATACAAATGTGAGCACTTCATTACATTTACAGAAAAATCAATGACAATAACGTTTTACTACGGCTATATTCACAAAGTGCTTTGATTCCGTAAAATTCCTGTGAAATTGCCAGAAAGCTTTCTGTGTAAATGCAAATGCTGGACAATTCGAAGCCAGTGTTAGGACAATCCCAGGATTAAAACTGAAGCGTGTCTGAATGGCGTGCATGTCGTAGTGATGACATTAGTCATGCCACTTTGTCTTTACAGAATTATGTGGGATGTGTGTGAATGAGCAACCATTTTCTCAGAACATTTCCAGAAATCTGAGAGTGAATGTGTGTTTTAGCAGAACTTGGGGGTCAACAGTGGACAGGACATGGGTTAATGTGTTTTTTTTTTTCTAGATGCATTTAAAACTGCGGAAGTGAGGGCGAGAATTGAGAGCTACAGTGGAATAATGATTTGGGTCTGGGTCTGCTCCTCACACAACTATCGTATGACTTCAGAAGACTTATAAAACAGAATGAGTCATATGGACAACTTATTTGATACTTTATGATGCTTTTTCTGACATATATAGGGTTTGAGCACAGATCTACAAGTTATCATATTGTTCAAGATGACCCTGATTATAAGATGACCCCCCCCCCCTTTTCAAGATGTACCTTTTGGAAAAAGGCTTTTTGAAGACCAAATCTTGTATTTAATAAAGAAAATGCTTTTATTTGAAAATAATTGTAATATTGCATATTTTTTAGTGCTGGGCAATCGATAACTCGCATCCATAATAAAAGTTTGTGTTTACATAATATATGTGTGTGTACTGTGTATAATTATTATGTATATAAATACACACTCATTCATGTATATATTTAAAAAATATTTGCATGTATGTATGCATGTATATATATATATATATATATGTATATATATATATATATATATATATATATATATATATATATATATATATATATATATATATATATATATATATATATATATATATAAATATTTTATATATAAATATAACATTTTTCTTAAATATACACATACATGTGTGTGTATGTATTTATATACATAATAATCATACACAGTACACACACACATATATTATGTAAACACAAACTTTTATTTTGGATGCGAGTTATCGCGATTAATCAATTGCCCAGCAGTAATATTTTTCATATTTGAATTATTGTATTGAAAGTATGGTAAATACTGGTAAAATGTACAAACGATCACATTTAAAAATAAACACTTTTTGGCATACCATAAAAATAACCTGTAGCCCATCTGAATGACATAATAATTAGGCCATCGATCTCAAGGCCTGTACACACCGGGACGATTATCGCGTGCGTTTATCGCCAGTGTTTTTCGAGACGTTTTTCGGTTCACACCCAATCGATTTTCACTGGCGATGCACGTCAAATTCACTCCCTGACAATAGATGCCGCTTATTGAAAAACAGAAATAGCTTAGTACACAAGATGGCGCTGCGCAACTTGCTTCTGACACTCGCTTGTCACACAGAAGAAGAGACAGTATTTACAGTATTTGCGATTCCTCTCCATAACAGCTCCCTCTTATCAAGATTTTTGTAGTCACTGTGGCGTTTGTCATACAACTCTCTGTGTTCAGACACCAACGAGACCAGCAGCTCTACAATCATCTTTCCTCGTTGCATCTTCTTCTTCGCTAATGTGTGCTCGGCAAGACCGTTTGAGCGCTACCAAGTTGTCTTTTACTGTAACTTCAGCAGCTCCAGGCACGTGAACAAAAGCCCCGATCTCATTGGTCGGCCAGTTTTTAACGAGCCGCGTCAAAAAAAATAAAACGAACCCGAGGCGTTTTTAAAAAATGTACGCTTTTACGCCTGGCGTCGATGCACACTCACATTGGCGGCCTTTGTTTAGTCAAGAGGCATTAAACGCGTGCGAAAATCGTCCCGGGCCTTCATAGTGAAAGCCATGTAGCCTAACAAAACTTCACTAACAGTAGAAGTGAAATCTTACTGTAGTTTTAAAATCATGTACGGGGGAAGTTTGGTCCCGTCAGCGAAGGCACGCAAACGTGACAGTCAGACAGTAAGCTTTTCTTTGACTGTTAGTGTTTTTAAGCGCTCGCGATCTTATAACATTACACTCTGACACACTGTAGTTCTTGGCACACTCGTTTTACACATATTTGGCGCCACCTATTGTTGCGGGTGTATTATTGACACATAAAAGTCTAGACCCTGAATATAAGACAAACCTGTTTTTTCAGATGTATTTAAGAAAAAAAAAAACATTATGGTACCAGTCACCTGACAGTCACTCCGACTCAAAATGAGCCAATATCCAGGAGTATTTGACCCTACGATATCGGTTCTTGCCAACTCATTCAGCACTCCAGTTGGGTCGGTAAGATGTTTTAATTAATTTTTTTTTGGGGGGGGGGGAACTTAAAGAAATGAATACCTTTATTTAGCAAAGATGCATTGAATTGATCAAGTGACAGTATAGACATTTATAATGTTGCAAAAGCTTTATATTTCAGATAAATGCTGTTCTTTTGAACTTTCTATTCATTAAATAATCCAGAAAAAAATGTTTTACACAACTGTTTCTTGAGCAGCAAATCAGCACATTAGAATGATTTCTGAAGGATCATGTGACACTGAAGACTGGAGTAATGATGCTGAAAATTCAGCTTTGATCACAGGAATAAATTACATTTTAAAATATATTCAAATAGAAAAAAGTTTTTTTAAATTGTAAAAATATATCACAATAATACTGTACATACATATAAATGCAGCCTTGGTGAGCAGAAGAGACTTCTTTCAAAAACAATCAAAATAGTACAGTTTCCAAACTTTTGACTGTTAGTGTATGTTGTATGGGAGCCTTTTGTTTGAAAGCATAAAGTAACAAATAAAATGTTTACAGTCGAGTACACTGAACTGAGGAAACAGTTTGGACCTGTGAAGAACCAATGAGCTGCTGATATGAGTGTGTGAACCGAACAGTTGACTTGAACGCGGTGGTAAAATGAAAGGTGATTAGATTAAGATTTACATGTAAAACATCCACATTTCACATCATTATTGGGTGCTGTAATAACAAAATTGTGTATTGTGCGTGATTACGTAAATGAACTAGTGAATTGATTTTTTTAAGCAGTTCATTGAAACGAAGAACCAGTTTGCGGAAAAGAATCGGACCGCCCATCAGTAATATTATAGCTGCAGATAAAAAAACAAAAAACACTTACCTCTTGGTTTCTAGCTTCATGCGACCCAGCTCCATGCTGATAGATCGCTGAGTGCTCTGACACTCATGGGAAACTGTTGAACTAAGCGTGCTCACTCCAGACGTGGCCACAGTGTCGTCATGATGAGCGACAGGTGGTGCCATGTCCTTGAGGTCAGCGTTTCCCGGAGGAATGGCGTCATCATCAATGTCCTCTTGCTCGGCGTGGTCACTCTCAGATGCCAGCGTGAAGTGTGGCCGCAATTCTGAGTGTGAACAAACGACAAACAACGCATCAAACGAAATGTTCATAGAGCCTCCCCGGCACTGCACATTTTGGACATCTCATGTACTGTACACACCCAGCTCAGCGCTAATCATCCCCCTAATAAGGGGGACATCCAAAATGTTGAGTGCTGGGGTCTCTGGGAACTGTATGGCTATGATCACACTGTTAGTCCAAATCCGATTGGAATCTGATCTAAATTATTGACTGTCCACACTGTTTATCGCAACTGTTCAGATCCGGTTTGTGTGTCCCAGGGGCTCTTTAGTTTTCCAGAATATCTGCATTAGTTTCTATGACGTTGCGTTGGTAGGCATACGCCAAAAACAACAGCAAAATGGATGGGTTTGCAATACAGATGTTGTCTTATTTACAAAATGACAATGTGTAGCTGCCGCGCTGGTATGAGCAGCTTTATTATTTATTATATCTCAAAACATGTCTCCAATTATATGTTATAATTTACTCCTTACTTACTTACTACCGGGACTTGCAGCAACACAACTTTCAGCATGTTTCCTATAACAACATCCGACATGTTTACATTTTACGTTCATTTAAAAAAATGCATTTCATGTAACATTTCATGTAATTTTTGGCCGTTCACACTTGATAAATATGATCGGATTCCAATCTGATATGCACACAAACTGGATTTGGATTGACAGTCTGAATGAGGCTTATGAAATCCCCAACAGCCAAGAAAAGGGATTGTTTTATAAAGAAACTTTGCTGTTTACCAGGTACCAATATGACGATGGCAGTCTGTACAGCCTTTCGAATGATGTTATCCAGGGCAAACATCCAGTGCGGCTTTATGTTGTGGTTCCGCAGGACTTTATTTACCTGCAGAAACATTACGCCATAATTATTAACTTTTTTATGATGAACTTTTGAGGAAAAGTTTGACAATCAGTCACTACTGAGCATTTCAAGTCAACATCAAATGGCATTCGCAACTCATTTTAATTTTGTAATGTGACAATTTCAGATGAAACAGGATACTTTTTTATCCATCAGGAATTGATTAGACGCTCACCGCATCCTGGAAGCTGAAGAGCGCCACCTGCAGTTGGCTGATCGCTGTGCTGTCGAAGTCGAGCTCCAGTTTGAGCTGAGAGAGGGTGCTGGCAATTATTTTTCTGTCCGCCATCCTCACAAAATCTCCCAGACTTGCCACCAGTGTGGAGATATGCTGATGCTTTAGTTTGGTCTCCTCAGACCCCTGTATTGAGGCAGAAAGGGGATACAAAAATCACACTCACAAATAGGGACACAAAAACAACTGTCAAATATTAGAGATTTGTTGTTGTTGTTGTTGTTTCTCTGATGTGAAGGACATTTTCACCAAAACATATAATTTCTATTAGATTTAGGCAAGCTAACTAAAGTTAAAGGGACAGTCCACCCAAACAATTCTGGTTCCCATTGACTTCCCATTGAATGAAAATCAACAAGAACCAACGTTTAGTTACCAAAATTCTCCAAAATATCTACAGTTCAGCAGATGAAAGAAATGCACACAGATCTGGAACGACATGAGGCTTAGAAAATGATGACAGAATCTCAATTTTTGGGTGGATTATCTGCTTTTTGTTGGTCAATACAGATGTTTACACTGTACTGACCAATCAGCATCCAGAAAAGCAACTCTGTGTTTTAGAACTGACTTTATTGAGTTGCGGTCACCAGGCTTGTGTTTAAAAAATACTTACGGTTCGCTTTTGTCATTCACACAAGCGTATGAGAGCAACAAGCCAAGACACGTGACACAACGGCTGTTTCTCACTTCCAAGAACGCAAAGACCGGACTTGCGTTCTCGTGGAGACCGGTCTAGCCAGGCGACCTTGAAATTGAGATGTGCTGCGATCTTGTCCCAGCATATTATAAGTAGTGTCCAATGCAAAATAAATACTACATAACATCACAGACAAATATCATAACCTATTTAAACATTTTTTTCATAGTATTATAGACATTTATTTTCATATTATTTTAAATCATTTTATTTTACCGCATGTATTTGTGAAATGTTTAATGTTATCTCGATATCAAGAACACATCTGGGTACCTTGAAGAGTGTTCTATACTTGCGTTCTTGAGTATTGGAAATTAACTTTGACGGTTGATGATGACGTAGTACGAGAACAGTTCGGACCCCATTTGATGTTTCCCCCATTAAAAAACATTGTTCCCTTTATCTCAGTGTCATGACATTTTGTGACTTTTGTTACATAATCTGTGTTTAGTGTGATTTTTTTTTATTTATTTTTTTACATACCTTCAGAACAAACAAATCACACCCATTGAAAATGAATGGGAAAATCGAAAAAAATAAGAGTAATTTATGTTTCATTTTTCAATAAAATCAATAAAATCTCACATAAATCAAAAAAAAAAAAAAAAAAGACAGAAATGACGACCTGGTACTACACCACAAATGCAATGTGGAACAAACACTCATATGAAGGGGTGAGACTTAATACACATGCACACACACACACACAAACAATCACACACAATGCAACAGACAGCATTTTATAAAATTTGGTGAATAAAAACAACCATAAATGTTGAATATAGATATGAAGGGGTGAGGCGTAGCACTGACACACATGCACGCACACACAATATCAGACTAATCAGTCTTGTCTTTAGTGGCAACTTCTGGCATTTTTGCAAATGTATGCAACATTACAATTTATAAATTACAAACAATATCCAGAAACAACTTATTTTTTTATATAAAAATTTAATATTTCATATGCAAGGTAATGGTGTAGTTGAGAAATTATGTGGTAAATAATATGTAAAAAACAAAAACAAAGCATAAACGTATAGTTGAGAAGTAAACAAAAAAAAGATATATCATTTGCATTATTAAATATGTATTTTTTTATACAATAGCTCTGTTTGACTGGAAATGAGGAGAATATGAGGGTTAAGAACACATATTGAGAAACGGCCAAGGGTTCACCTGTGTTAGCGCCTCTAGCAGGTGAAGCACTATTTTCTCTCTGTCCTCAGTCAGGATTCGGTGTAAAGTCGCTCTCCTTTCACTGTCTTTCCTCAGCATGAAGAAACCAGAGTCTTTCTCTTCTGGAGAGGGTGGTGCACTGTGGTCCTCAAAGTTCTCCACAGGAATACTACAGCAACATGTGTGGACGAGGAGGTTTACAGATTTGCTAAAAGCAGACACACTAAATGCAAAGTACATCGTAACATAATAGGGTATATTTAAGCTAGAATGAGCACTGCTGACCTCAGGAAGAGTGAGCGATGACCTTTGACCTCTCTCTCGCTGTAGCACTTGGTGCTGGGTTTGAAGTTGAAGGGGTTTGTGCAGAGCTCATTGTCAGGCGAGACAGAGCCGTACTCGCTGCTGCTGCTCGTGTCCTCGACCACCACGGGAACGGGAAGAGATATGCTACGCAAATACTCTACAAAACATGACCAGCATAAAGTCATCTAGACATTACACACTCTTCTACAGCATAGAAGATCCTTGTATCACTATGGACCGCTAGCTACATACAACCAACTTTATGTAACATTTCATATAATTAAATAAAATGTTGTTTTATAATTTAATAAATGTATATTTTTCAAAAAGTACCATTTGGTTAAAGTTATGTCATTTTGTAAACTTATGTGAGAAAAAGAGTCAAATGAACATGAATATTGATTACATTTACAGGATATTATCATAATAAAGTGTAGGAATAAAACAAATAACAAAAAAATGAACACTGGCTTTATGCTTTAAAACAGATTAGACAAGACTCACCAGGTCCTGGTGTAAGAGCTGTATTAAAGAAAGAGAGAGATGAGAAGATGAGAAGACAATTCACAGAACAAGCAGCAGAGAGTTTTTTCCCTTGTTTTTCCATGTCATATTTCCAGGTTTGATAACGAACACTTTCCAAAATAAACATAGGAAATAGTGAAAGAAGGGTGCTCGACCTAAAATTATTGTATAAAGCTATTGTTCTTCCTAATTTGATATATGTTTGAAGGCGATTCAAAGCCCTGTTGTGTGCTTTCAATGCAACAATAAAAAAAAAAAAATTGTAATAATAATAATACATTTGACACAATACAATACGCCAGATTGGGTAACAGTGCTGAAAGTAACAAAAGTAAGGTTGCAGATTCTAGCCTAGCTAGCTGGGACCAAATATTAATATATTAATATTTTAAAAGATAATTGAATCTTAATTTTGGTAATTAATCTTCATAAATTCTGTCATTTGGAAATGAATATTTACTTGTCTTCCCATCATGTTATCCAAATGATGCTACTTCTTGGGTGTAACAATAGGGTAAAATTTTCTAATTTAGTGGTAACAGGTTTTTTTTTTTTAATACAATGAACTTCAAAATATGTCACAATTTTATTATTTTAAAGGCACAACAAAGGCAAAACAAAGGCGTAGCTTGATGGCGCCTTGATTTCGTGGAATCATGGGAGTTGTCATCTCTACAGCCGGTGGAAAAGAATCCGACGGGACTCGGGCAGAAATCATATTCATGAGCTAATGTATTACAGATTTATGAACGTGACTGTAGTATGAAGCAGGGTGGAGCGGAGCGAGGCGCTGGAGCGATTGCTAATGAGAGACGAGCGCGACACACGGCTCAAGAGCAGTGGAGCTTTTATTCTGCCAGACGAGCGCTTCCGCTTCTTCCGCTCATGTGTGTGTGTGTGGGAACGCAGCGCTGCTTTATCATATTACACACATTTGAGTGTGTTGAGAGTTATGCTATAATGCTACTCTGTGCGTTCACTCGGCGCTACTATGAGACGCTTGTTCACACTGCAGTAAGAGATCGATATTAGGCATGGTAAAACATGGTACTCGCGGTAAATCAAGAACACCAGATTTAAACAATAAGACTAACTGTGTTGAGCTGGAGAACAATGATTAGTTTCTGTCCATCAATGATCCAAACAGTTGCTCACCTGTCTAATAAAACACATCAGATATTAAAGCGGCTTTGGTGTTTCCATGGTTTCTACAAAATAAAACCGAGGAAATCGAGGGTATTGCGGGTATGATGTCATTGAACGGTCTGTGTCCTTGTTAAAATTGCTAATTTCTCTGGATTCTCTGGAAACATTTGGGATAATGTCAGTACACAAGTCAACAAAATATAGAACACTGTTCTAGTGGTTTTTGGATATTTTAATCCAAAAATCGTACATATTGTGCCTTTAATAGTAAGATACACTAAAATCCTCTGTGTTTGGACAGTCTAAAACTAATTGTTACCATATTGTTTTTGTTAAATAAAAGTTTAATTAACACATAACACATAAGTTTCCTATTATTTCCCTAATTTGTACCCTATTCATGGAATTTACCAATTGAATTTATTGCATGATATAAGCTGTATTGTCCACATAAACACACCTGTGAAATTGTTACTCTTCGATCGTTTTTTGCGTGATGTAACAGTGAGGAATTCATGGGTGAGTAGATCGTTGGTCGTGGCTCGGCTGTCTGGATCAGGCTCAAAACAGCGCAGGATAAATGCTTTGGCTTCAGAGGACATGGAGTCAGGGATCTCCGGATGGATTTTAAACATTCCCACCTACACAAATATACCAGCACAACCATAAAAAAGCACTTCCAAAACTCTCTCCAATATCAAACAATATTTTCACATCTCTCATAATATTTGCACGTTTCTCTAAGACATGCAGAGTCGATTATAATGTTATATTTACATAATCTATGTAAAAACCTTTTTCTTTTTTGCAAATCAAATCTTCTTTTGACAATTACAAATTATTTTTGAATTCAGGATAGAATAGCAATGAAAGGTTGATAACCCATTTATTATGTGATTTCATGGTGGGCTGTAGAGTTTTACTAGAGTTTGAAAACCATTTGAAAACTACTAAAGGCAAACTTGCATTTAAATGAAATTTGTTTAACAAAGCACATGTAAACAAAGTAAAAAAAAACTAAAAGAAAATAGTGTGGATTTTGTGGAGCTTTTGTGTTAAATTGACTACACATTCATGATAATTCGCACCTATACTAACCTTGAACATTGCTGCTTGCGGTTCCCCCAGCTCATAGAAGGGCGGTTTCCCAGTGGCCATCTCTATAATGGTGCAGCCCAGGGACCAGATGTCTGCTGGCTTACCGTACCCACGTGGCCCTTTATCTATGATCTCAGGGGCCATGTACTGTAATGTACCTGAAATATACAACCAGCATTGAAAATATGAGTTATAAGTAACAGTAACTGCTGAATATTTATTAGATACTGTAAGACACTAAACAAAAGTCAATAGACCAAATCTGGCAACACATGAAATAGCCTTCAGTGTTAGAGAAGCAATATCAAGTTGCTGTTGATAAAAGGTTAAAGGGAAATGAAAATTCATTCTCGTGTTACGCAGCACGTTTGAGCTTTAGCAAGAACCAATGAGGTTCATTCTGGTGTTACGCATCACGTTTGAGCTTCAGCAAGAACCAATGAGGTTCATTCTCGTGTTACGCAGCACGTTTGTGCTTTAGCAAGAACCAATGAGGTTCATTCTCGTGTTACGCAGCACGTTCGAGCTTTAGCAAGAACCAGTGAGGTTCATTCTCGTGTTACGCAGCACGTTCGAGCTTTAGCAAGAACCAATGAGGTTCATTCTCGTGTTACGCAGCACGTTCAAGCTTTAGCAAGAACCAATGAGGTTCATTCTCGTGTTACGCAGCACGTTCGAGCTTCAGCAAGAACCAATGAGGTTCATTCTGGTGTTACGCAGCACGTTTGAGCTTTAGCAAGAACCAATGAGGTTCATTCTCGTGTTACGCAGCACGTTTGAGCTTCAGCAAGAACCAATGAGGTTCATTCTCGTGTTACGCAGCACGTTTGAGCTTCAGCAAGAACCAATTAGGTTCATTCTCGTGTTACGCAGCACGTTTGAGCTTTAGCAAGAACCAATGAGGTTCGTTCTCGTGTTACGCAGCACGTTTGAGCTTTAGCAAGAACCAATGATGTTCATTCTCATTTTACGCAGCACGTTTGAGCTTTAGCAAGAACCAATGAGGTTCGTTCTCGTGTTACGCAGCACGTTTGAGCTTCAGCAAGAACCAATGAGGTTCGTTCTCGTGTTACGCAGCACGTTTGAGCTTCAGCAAGAACCAATGAGGTTCATTCTGGTGTTACGCATCACATTTGAGCTTCAGCAAGAACCAATGAGGTTCATTCTCGTGTTACGCAGCACGTTTGAGCTTCAGCAAGAACCAATGAGGTTCATTCTCGTGTTACGCAGCACGTTTGAGCTTTAGCAAGAACCAATGAGGTTCATTCTGGTGTTACGCATCACATTTGAGCTTCAGCAAGAACCAATGAGGTTCATTCTGGTGTTACGCAGCACGTTTGAGCTTCAGCAAGAACCAATGAGGTTCATTCTCGTGTTACGCAGCACGTTTGAGCTTTAGCAAGAACCAATGAGGTTCATTCTGGTGTTACGCATCACGTTTGAGCTTCAGCAAGAACCAATGAGGTTCATTCTGGTGTTACGCAGCACGTTTGAGCTTTAGCAAGAACCAATGAGGTTCATTCTCGTGTTACGCAGCACGTTTGAGCTTCAGCAAGAACCAATGAGGTTCATTCTGGTGTTACGCATCACATTTGAGCTTCAGCAAGAACCAATGAGGTTCATTCTGGTGTTACGCAGCACGTTAGAGCTTCAGCAAGAACCAATGAGGTTCATTCTCGTGTTACGCAGCACGTTTGAGCTTTAGCAAGAACCAATGAGGTTCATTCTGGTGTTACGCATCACGTTTGAGCTTCAGCAAGAACCAATGAGGTTCATTCTCGTGTTACGCAGCACGTTTGAGCTTCAGCAAGAACCAATGAGGTTCATTCTGGTGTTACGCATCACGTTTGAGCTTCAGCAAGAACCAATGAGGTTCATTCTGGTGTTACGCAGCACGTTTGAGCTTTAGCAAGAACCAATGAGGTTCATTCTCGTGTTACGCAGCACGTTTGAGCTTCAGCAAGAACCAATGAGGTTCATTCTGGTGTTACGCATCACATTTGAGCTTCAGCAAGAACCAATGAGGTTCATTCTGGTGTTACGCAGCACGTTAGAGCTTCAGCAAGAACCAATGAGGTTCATTCTCGTGTTACGCAGCACGTTTGAGCTTTAGCAAGAACCAATGAGGTTCGTTCTCGTGTTACGCAGCACGTTTGAGCTTTAGCAAGAACCAATGAGGTTCGTTCTCGTGTTACGCAGCACGTTTGAGCTTTAGCAAGAACCAATGAGGTTCATTCTCGTGTTACGCAGCACGTTTGAGCTTTAGCAAGAACCAATGAGGTTCATTCTCGTGTTACGCAGCACGTTTGAGCTTCAGCAAGAACCAATGAGGTTCGTTCTCGTGTTACGCAGCACGTTTGAGCTTTAGCAAGAACCAATGAGGTTCATTCTCGTGTTACGCAGCACGTTTGAGCTTCAGCAAGAACAAATGAGGTTCGTTCTCGTGTTACGCAGCATGTTTGAGCTTTAGCAAGAACCAATGAGGTTCATTCTCGTGTTACGCAGCACGTTTGAGCTTCAGCAAGAACCAATGAGGTTCGTTCTCGTGTTACGCAGCATGTTTGAGCTTTAGCAAGAACCAATGAGGTTCATTCTCGTGTTACGCAGCACGTTTGAGCTTCAGCAAGAACAAATGAGGTTCGTTCTCGTGTTACGCAGCATGTTTGAGCTTTAGCAAGAACCAATGAGGTTCATTCTCGTGTTACGCAGCACGTTTGAGCTTCAGCAAGAACCAATGAAGTTCATTCTCGTGTTACGCAGCACGTTTGAGCTTTAGCAAGAACCAATGAGGTTCATTCTCGTGTTACGCAGCACGTTTGAGCTTCAGCAAGAACCAATGAGGTTCGTTCTCGTGTTACGCAGCACGTTTGAGCTTTAGCAAGAACCAATGAGGTTCATTCTGGTGTTACGCATCACGTTTGAGCTTCAGCAAGAACCAATGAGGTTCATTCTCGTGTTACGCAGCACGTTTGAGCTTCAGCAAGAACCAATGAGGTTTGGTAGAGCTTCTATTTATGTTTGCTGATCAATGTTTATATGTGAATAAAAGCCTAAATTCAATCTATTCATCATTTAAAGTGATTGTGTCTCTTCAGAAATTTTGGACTAAACCGCTCAATTCATATGGATTAGTTTTACGATCTCTTTATGAACTTTTTGAAGTGTCAAAGTGGTAGTTGCATAGCTGTCAATGGAGGGACAGAAAGTCCTCAGATTTCATCAATTTGTGTTCTGAAGGTGAACAAAAGTCTTACGGGGTTTGGAACAACATGAGGGTGAGCAATTAATTACAGAATTTTCATTTCTGGGTGAATTAACCCTTTAAGTAAAAAGAAATAGCAAAACAAATACACTACCAGTAAAGGTTTCAGTGCAGGGGTTTATTCCAGCCAGACGTTTGGACGTTCCAAAATCAGAGATTTTCAAAACTCCACTGTAGGTGTTTATCAAGACATTATCGCCCTGTATGTCATTAAAGTAAGAATTACATCAGTACTGTACATGATCATACATTAATCATTCACTTTTTTGTGTGATTTCACAATTCTAAAGAAATTTTAAGATAAAAGGTTTAGTACCTTAATGTCTCTGTGAACTATCTGGTTGTCATGCAGGTATTTGAGACCCTCCAGAATCTGTTTGGTGTAGAAACCGATAGTTGGCTCATTGTTTTTTAGAGGGCCCCACTTTGACCTGAGCAATGCTGACAGACTGCCTGCAATTCACAGAAAACATTTCTTTCACATTCTACATAATCGTTTAAATAATACAGATGAATTTTGGCCTAAATGTGAAAGTACACTATCATATCTGTCTCACCTCCAGGCACCTGCTCCATGAAGATCTTGATGAAGCCGTTCTCACTGATGGAGCCTAAGTACTGAACGATGTTCTTGTGCTTGAGGTGTTTATGCAGGGCAATTTCTTCATGCAGAGGCTGCGAGTATCTACCAACACACAGCAGTTACATGTGTCGTCAGGTAAACTGTAGCTGTGTGATCGCATGCATTTTGCTTACTCATACCCTCAAAAAGCATACATGAATATTGCATATTTAATTAGATTATATATAAATGTATAAGTACACAGAAGCTCTGTCGCTGGGACGTTGTGCGCATGCAGAACATGCCTCTCATTCTCTTCCCAATGATTCTGAGCTTCTTTTGCTATTGCCATTTCTTGTAAAATTGATTTTTATTTTTAATATTATGTAATTAGCCCTATTTGGACGGTAAAAATAAATTTGCATGCCACCTCAGTGATAAAACTCGTGCATTCGGATGGCGATTTATTCACGGTGGAGGAGCGAGTTTTGTGATCCTACGAACCAGGGAACACACTGCTCACGTGGTCAGTAGCATGATTGTCTGCTGTGAATAAAATGTCATATGCTCGGAATAATAAGATTATATTAATATTGCATTTAATAATAAGAAAATAATATCCTAATTATTATTTAATTGTATAGATCTCCTGTTTAAAAAATAGGAAGATAGACGCATTACAGTTAAAATGGTTTTCTGTCTTAAACAACAATCTTAAAACAATGGATGTCATTTTTAAAATGTGGAAATGAGTGGAAATAAGTTAATACAGCCTCTTATTTACATGAGGTAAACATAATGCTTGGTCATTTTAACATATATAATTGCTTCCGTAATAACGGCCCATTTTCAAATGTTGACGTGCTTTTCCTCTTTCTCTTTTTGAGCGGAGATTGTTTTTATAAATACTTTCCAGCATTTCAGTAATAAAAGTGTAGGCTAGATCTTTAAAATGCATCCAAATTACAGCGAAGCGCAGTGCTCGGCAGTGGTCAAAAAGGATATAAACAGTGAATTTTGAAGTGATCTCTTCTTAAACTCAGAGATGTGGATTTGGACGGCAATTAAATTACCACACTACGTTGGTGTTTGTCAAAAAACAGTAGGTAATTTGGCCAGTGAGAAAAACACTGACATTCTGTATTCGTACGGCAATAAAATCACTGACTAGCCCCTGTAAATGATGAAAATACCTTACGACCCCCCAAGAAACAATTACTGTCCCAATAGGGCTATTGTGTGTTCATAGAATGATGTGTAGGAAATAAATGGGACAAATTGCGTCCAGTATTGATTCAATATGGAATTGTGGAAAATCCCAAATTTTCCATCCCTGAATGCTTGAAACAGTTTAGTAAGTTTAATGTGTTGTTTTTTCAGTTTTAGTTAAAATATAAACAAGGTTCACCAGGCTGTGCAATGAGAAATGTTCCTATAGTTATAGTATTCACTAATGCTTAAAATTGCCAACATTGTCAAAAAATAATATACTGCAATGACAGGCATTCCCATCCATAAGGAATTTAATTTTCAAAGTGGATTTCCTCACCTACTGTCCCGTTCAGGAATCTCTTTGATGGCTAAGCGCACCTGGTTACTGAGGTCACGACCAGCATAAACAACCCCAAATGTGCCCTTACCCAGAACCACCCTGTCTCCATGCTCATCGTATTCATAATCATACTGCAGGCACACAAAAAACACACAAATCAACTTTCTTGGGTAAGCATTTCTTGATCACAATATATTATACAGTAATATCCCAAATTAAGGTGAATTTCTTGATTATTATTTTACCTCTAAAGCCTCTGATTCACACTCTGTGTCATCTGCGCCTTTCCAGGCCTCCTCAGTGAGAGCGTTTACCAGATCACAGAACCTACACAACATAATCATCATCATCATCATCATCATCATCATCATCATCAAATATAATGCAGCAACAAAAAGTCTAATTAATTTAATGACGATCCTTTGAATACACCAAGATTGTGAATATTGCGATTAACTTTTACACCTTCACAGTAGGGATGTAGGGATTCAATTATTAGAACAGCTGATATCAATAGCTTATATTTCAATAGTTTATGTTTCTGTTAGTGGTGGCACATTAAATGAAGTGCTGAAGAAGATTTACTAGATGATGCACCTCATGCTTGCAATATAGACAATCAAGTAAAATACCCAATATACACTGCAAGTGACGAACCAAAACTAGACTGCTCCCATTATAAATAACATGGCCTACACATCGTATACATATTTGTTGATATTAATGGGAGCATTTGCAGGAACGTATTACTCTGCACAGACAGTTAATGAACTGTTGCTAAACTGCAGAGATCAAGCAATCGCAGTTATCTGCTGTTATTTTCACCACAGCCGGAGATATTTTATTCATTGCATAAGTTTGTATCGGTCTCAATATCTTTTTCCTGAAATAATTGTCTGTTTTTAAACAATCAACCAAATGTCTGCAGATAATTGCTTTTAGCAGTAGATTCAGTGATTGGTTGGTACATTGTGCATTGCTAGTTTATAAATAACTCTAGTAGACAATCAAATGTGCAATTACTGTCTTTAGTTTGTCTGTGGCATTGTAAGGGAAGAATGAATGAAATGTGGGAAAAGGCGGCGTTTGCAGACACACACACACACACACACATACTTTTTGCAGTGCATCTCTGTGCAGAAATAGATCTGGAAGTCTTCTGAGTTGTTCACCACATACAGGAAACAGCTGCGCTCATCACATTTGGAGATGCTGAATGTGTAAAATAAAAAAAACACCACCTTTGAGTTGAAATGCTTTAAACGCATACATACATATTGGATGCTGACTAATGTGGTGTTAAAATACACAATATAGTTAGCGCTACAACTGATCATTGCACAGCACTCATGTCATGTCAGTTTATTTAAGCTTTATTAGGGAAGAGAGCATTTACCTCACACCTCGTACTGATGCTGCACTGAAATTCCACTCATGGATCCCTGTATTCTAAGACAGAGAGATTTTTACTTAGAAAATGCAGCACTCATATTATTTAAAATATCTTTCAAGTTTAATAATCATTAGGTGATTCCTGTTTTTCAATCCCCAAATTTTAAAACTAAAATAAGACCATTTAAGATATTTAATACATTTTGTGACCTTAAATTTGATCAAGCTGAATTTATTTTAAGGCTTTTAAAAAAATATTAGAATGACTAGAACATGACTGTAGAAATACCTGAGACTTTAACTATGATTTAAGACTGGGCACACAAAACAATGGCTTTAACCAATGCTTGGCTGTTAAAATAACATATTAGGTTAGGGCTTAAATCAAGACAGTAATGTTGAAGGATTCAAAGAATTAATAAACAAACTTAAGAACAATTGGGTAAATAGTAAATTATTTATTACTTTGTCATCAGGGGTCACATGCCAGATGGATAACGTGTTCTCTTCCGCATCTTTGTTTATCGAGAGGTAAGATGGCTGGTACACTTTAGTGGGCTCCAATATCAATACCTGCACACACCAAAAACAAGCAACATTTACACTGATAACAGCCCATGCTTTAAATGCCATTAATACCCAATAGTCCTAGGCTGTGTCTCAAGTCAAAACTCTAACTAGCACAAAAAATAAGTAGCACACATGAATACTGCATACTGGAAAAAATAGGAAGTAGTCAAAATTAGCGTGTTAACGTATGCAATTAATTTTTTACTTAATTGTTTAGGTCTAAAACATATTGAGCTTATCCACTTTCGACCACTTCCAGAGGTAGACGAAAACACATTCGACCGGATTGCTTTTGTAGTGCAAACGCTCATGTGGTCAAATGCACTGGAGCAGCCTCTAAAAGACGCCCTACTCTCCTCCTACTGAACATAAACTTTGCCGGCTGGAGAGTTTGGTTTGCACACAAAAAACGCACCAAGCACAATGTTCTCTTTTGACTCCGGGCGCATTTATATGTACATTTTGTAAGCTAATTTTGTCCATTAGATCGAAATATCTGAATAGGCCCAAACATTTACCTGTTCTTAGACCCTCCTCTCGAAGAAATCAGGACAGAAGTGATCGAAAGTGGACAAAAGAGACGGATTAAAACACCAGGTGTAAACGGGACTGTGTCTCCCTCGTTTACTTGTGATCTGATCAACCAAAGCGCATCTTAATACCAGGTGTAAATACAATAAATGGCTTGTTTTTTGTGTACTTGTAAACACAAGTGGCAACGTAATGTGACAACGCAGTGTAACAGTCTGTGTGAAGAGGGTTCATACAGGAAAACGGACAGATGTCACATCGTTTTTGGTGGCTTCCACCATAAAGTCCATCCAGAAGTCCACAAGCTCTTGTTTAGAGGCCTGTGGATCGGCGCTTGGTTTCGTAAAGTGCTTATAGATGAGGATGGTCTCAACCAGGGAGCGCAGATACCTGAAATACACAAAGCACCTTAATGAATGAACCGTACTCTAAAAGACTTTGACACTTTATTTTAGAGTTTAATTTTCGCTATTACCTAGTTGCTTATTAGCATGCATATTACTAGAATATTGTCAGTTTATTAGTACTTATAAAGCACATATTAATGCCTTATTCTGCATGACCTTATTCTACATCCCTTAATCAAACCCAATACCTAAACTTAACAACTACCTTACTAACTAAGCAGTAAATTAGGAGTTTATTGAGGCAAAAGTTGTAGCTAATAGTGAATATGTGTTACCCATACTAAAGTTTTACCCTATGACCCACTTTTGACGGACAACTACATTCTTATCAGAATCACAAAATCACAGTTTCAAAATTCCCTGAACACGGTTTTGTTTTTTAATTCCTAAAGTATGAGCAATAATAATAATAATAATAATAGTGATTTTATGCATGCACTTAGCAAACACTAATAATTAATTGTTGAGATTATTTTAAACCATGTGTGCAAAATGTGAATGTGTGCACATACCAAATGGGTGCTTTAATTTTGAAGAGTTTCTCAGAGGCCTGGATGACTCGTGTGTTGTCACAGGCGAGAATACTAGCTCCGAGGAAGAAGCCCACATCCCAATAACTCTGTAATCTATCCAAACTGCCCTTCTTCCCAAGGAGACTGCTCAACTTCACACCTACAAAACACACGGATTAAGAGCATATATTACATATATACCCTGCAATATATTGATATATGTCAAGTAAAGTACATTCTGACAAGAAATACACTATATGGACAAAAGTATTGGAACACAAGAATGCACATATCATTCATTTAAAAGAAGACCATATGTTGTTTTTTAGGAGTTGTGGTTTTATTTAACTTTAAGATAAAGACATGTTATACACCGATCAGGCATAACATTATGACAGGTGAAGTGAATAACACTGATTATCTCTTCATCACGGCTCCTGTTAGTGGGTGGGATATATTAGGCAGCAAGTGAACATTTTGTCCTCAAAGTTGATGTGTTAGAAGCAGGAAAAATGGGCAAGCGTAAGGATTTGAGCGAGTTTGATAAGGGCCAAATTGATGACGACTGGGTCAGAGCATCTCCAAAACTGCAGCTCTTGTGGGGTGTTCCCGGTCTGCAGTGGTCAGTATCTATCAAAAGTGCTCCAAGGAAGGAACAGTGGAGAACCGGAGACAGGGTCATGGGCGGCCAAGGCTCATTGATGCACGTGGGGAGCGAAGGCTGGCCCGTGTGGTCCGATCAAACAGACGACCTACTGAAGCTCAAATTGCTCAAGAAGTTAATGCTGGTTCTGATAGAAAGGTGTCAGAATACACAGTGCATCTCAGTTTGTTGCGTATGGGGCTGCATAGCCGCAGCTGCATAGCTGCCCATGCTGACCCCTGTCCACCGCCGAAAGCACCAACAGTGGCACATGATCATCAGAACTGGATCACGGAGCAATGGAGGAAGGTGGCCTGGACTGATGAATAAAGTTTTCTTTTACATCACGTGGATGGCCGGGTGCGTGTGCGTCGCTTACCTGGGGAACACATGGCACCAGGATGCATTATGGGAAGAAGGCAAGCCGGCGGAGGCAGTGTGATGCTTTGGGCAATGTTCTGCTGGGAAACCTTGGGTCCTGCCATCCATGTGGATGTTACTTTGACACGTACCACCTACCTAAGCATTGTTGCAGACCATGCACAGCCTTTTATGGAAACGGTATTCCCTGGTGGCTGTGGCTCTTTCAGCAGGATAATGCTCCTGCCACAAAGCAAAAATGGTTCAGGAATGGTTTGAGGAGCACAACAACGCGTTTGAGGTGTTGACTTAGCCTCCAAATTCCCCAGATCTCAATCCAATCGAGCATCTGTGGGATGTGCTGAACAAACAAGTCTGATACATGGAGGCCCCACCTCGTAACTTACAGGACTTAAAGGATCTGCTGCTAACATCTTGGTGCCAGATATCACAGCACACCTTCAGGGGTCTAGTGGAGTCCATGCCTTGATGGATCAGGGCTGTTTTGGCAGCAAAAGAGGGACCAACACAATATTAGGAAGGTGGTCATAAAGTTATGCCTGATCTGTGTATGCCACAGCAGTTAAATCTGTGTCTGTATTGCATGTTCAAACTTTAATATCATTCATATTAACAGGTTAATAGATGTTTTCACCACGAGTATATCATGGGTTTTGAAATTTTAGAGAAATTCTAAATTAATGCATTACAATTAAACTAAACCCATTAGATTTTAGTCGATTAATGCTAGACTAAAACTAAAACATTTCAGATGACTAAAACTAAATAAAAAATTGCTGTCAAAATTAACACTGGCACAAAGCAAGGTCCATAAAGACATGGTTGGATGAGTTTGGTGTGGAAGAACTCGACTGGCCCACACAGAGCCCTAACCTCAATCCCATCTTTGGGATGAACTGGAATGGAGATTCTCATCCAACAACAGTGCCTGACCTCACAAATGCTCTACTGGATGAGTGGGCAAAAATTCCTACAGAAACATTCCAAAATCTTGTGGAAAGCCTTCCTAGAAGAGTGGAAACTGGTTAGGCTGCAAAACTGGGACCAACTCCATTTCAAATGTCTATGTATTTAGAATGCAATTTCATTACAGTCCCTGTTGGTGCAATGATCAGGTGTCCCAATACTTTTGTGCATGTTGATCTTGCACAACCCCTATGTTGTCACAATTCCTTTTAATTAAAGAAATATCAGGCCAGTACTTTCTATGATACCAGACATCAATAGCAAAAATAAATAAATGGATAAACGTTTGCTCAACCGCTTTAGTAGGACTGTATGTGGCTCAAGCCGATATGATCCAAACTGTCAATCAAACTTACCAACTTTACGCAGCTCAAAGGAGGAATCAAACTGATGTCCTGCGGCCAGTAGCAGCACTGCATAGTTAATACCAGAGTGCAGCGTGGGCTCCGATTCAAAACCTTTTCTAAACCTGAAGTTGGAGAGAGAGACAATGTCATTGCAAGGACGTCTGTTACTATGGCCACTTTGTTGGTGAATCTCACAAAACCTGACAAAAAGTTAACACTCCTACAAATAGACTTCATTTTCTTGGTGTGAAATGTGACTCCGATGTTTTCGTGAGATTCACACTCATGTCCTCACCAGTGTATGCCTTGATCTCTGCTATCGGTGTCAGTGAAATGAGAATCCAGGAACATATCCTTATAGATTCGGCCTACCAGGCAATAAATATCAGATGCCACCTGTTCATCGGAGTTCACCAATGGCAACATAATGTCCAGAGCCTTCTGTCTGTCTCCGGGTAGGTTTCTCCTGCAGAGACAGACCAAAAAGAGACTGTGAAAAACAGAAATGACCGAAAAAAGTATTCAGGAAATAAATGTTTTCTGTGTTAAAATGCTTTCGCTTGGATGTTATTTCTAAGTAGCTACGTCTAGGGGTGGGCGATATAACCAAAATCTTATATCACGATAGGAGTAATTTTATTTCACAATGATCACAATATAGTTATTTTTGCTTTAAATAAGGTTTTTATGATATCAAAATACCATTGATATTTCATAACTCTTATCACCATTTTTAATAATTAAAAAACTAATACTAGCCTAAACAACTCAATCTCACTGAAGACAAGTAAACAGTGATAAAGAAAGAGCAAAGAAAACCAACTACAACAGAACTACAGAAAATGTGATCAAATGTATAAAAAAAACAATGCATAGTCTTTACTGTGTAAATTAAATATACATTTATTCTTATTAAAGTTACAAAAGTGATTCAGTCAAGAGCAGTGAGAGATTTTCTCTCTTTGTTGTTTGATTAGCATTAATAATGGATTTTGGCCGCTATGGGTATATTGGATCCGTGCAGCCACTCTTAAAGTGACAGTGTCCAAATTTACCCACTGTCACTTTAAGATCCAATATACTCGTTGTGCGTTTTCTTTCTCAACTGTTAATGTTTATTTAAGACATAAATGACTCTGTTTGCTTGCAAATACACGTCACTCTGACACATAGGTGTGTGTATTTAACTGCTCAAGCCCAATTAGTTGGCAGAAAGCCTCAGTTCAGTTCTCAGACGCTCTATGAGCAGCGGCTTCATGTCATGCGTCTCTCACACAGCGCTGAGAAACAGTCTCTCAGAGAGCGCTCATATACTGAAATGAGTTCTCTTTCACTGCTAATTGTGCTTTAATGGTTTAAAATCACCTGTTTTTAAACCACAATGCTTAAAAACGCATGCAAACGAAAAGCTTTCGTGATCACGCAGCACAGCAACGTCACATGAGCGTAACCGCGATAGAGATGAGAGTCCAAAATCTCTACCGGTTAATCATGTCTACATTTTTAAATGTATTCAAATCAAAAACAGTTATTTTAAATGGCCTTGGTGAGCAGAAGAGACTTCTTCTAAAACATTAAAAAAAAAATTCGACCACAAACTTTAAAAAAAAAAATTAATTCTGTAACTGTAAACATATATGCTGTAAACTTGTCATGTTTTTGCCTAGTTAAAGGAATATCCACCCAAAAATGTAAAATTAGCTCATGATTTACTCTCCCTCAAGTCATCCTAGGTGTATATAACATTCTTCTTTCAGACGAATACAATTGGAGTTTTATAATGGCTTTATAATGGCAGTGAATGGAGGACAAAATTTTAAAGCCCAAAAAAGTGGGACAATTTTTGGGTGAACTATCCCTTTAAGGCACATTAAGATGCTTAGTCTCACCTGTTGAGGGCAAAGGCATAGTGGAACTTTATATGAGGATGAGCCACAGGGTCAAAGGTCGGTAGCTTTTCCAGTGTTTCAACTAACTTCACAATGGATTCATAATCCTAGAGACAGACAAATAACCACAAAGTGGAAAAAGAACGTTTACAGAAAATGAATATTTATTATATATTATAAATTATGGGGCTGCGCTGATAATGCTGAAACATTACTGTAGTTAACACTAAATAAACAATAGATCCAATGTTTTCCTGTAAGATTCCCACCCCTAACCACCAGTTTTATTATATTACAACGCATATTTACAACACATCAAAAATGAAAAACTGAATTAATAATTCTGTGGTAAAGGTACATTTAGTTTATTATTCTAAACCTTTAGTAAATAATACAAATAAATAAATAAATGACATTGTTCAGGGACAATGATTCAGGCATGCAAAATTTATTTGCTTCATATTTCATTCAAATAAAAGCACTGAAATATTCATTAGAGCCAACTGCACATTGTGTCAGTAATCACAAAAACATACATACAATTCAATAGACCTTCGGCACGTTTTCTTTTACTTTGAAGCTTTTAAAATTATCATCATTAAAACGAAGCAATGATGTTTGATTCATGAACAAACCGTCTTTTAGTCATGTCCAATTACTAAAACATGTTTAAGTACGTCAAATGTCATGATCTCTGGTGAACGTAATGATGGGAAGTAAAAGAACATGAACAATTCATTTAAACAATCGGTAACACTTTAGTATGGGGAACACATATTGACTATTAACTACGACTTTTGCCTCAATAAACTCCTAATTTACTGCTTATTAATAGTTAGTAAGGTAGTTTTTGTAGTGTTTATGTATTGGGTTTGATTATGGGATGTAGAATAAGGTCATGCAGAATAAGGCATTAATATGTGCTTTATAAGTACTAATAAACAGACAATATTCTAGTAATATGCATGCTAATAAGCAACTAGTTAATAGCAAGAATTGAACTCTAAAATAAAGTGTTACAAAACAAACTCTTCGAAAGAACTGGATCGCCAAAATAAGTCAAACTTCCCACTACTAAAACAAAACTACAAATGATTATGACATCGCAATTATTAATTTTTACATCAACACATGACTCAACCTAACCATGATGAACAATGCTGGCACGCAGAGGTTAGCCAAACATTAAAGAGGTTATTTACATACACGTATATGTACACCTAAAAGTACATTCAAAACACCACCTGTTTATTAATGTTCATTTGTTTGTTAATTTTGAGGCTCAAAGAGAGGGTGGAAAATGGCAATGAAATTATAAGTGTTTTAAGTGCAAGAAACTA
Source organism: Rhinogobio ventralis (assembly GCA_039654625.1). NCBI lineage: Eukaryota > Metazoa > Chordata > Actinopteri > Cypriniformes > Gobionidae > Rhinogobio > Rhinogobio ventralis. The sequence continues at coordinate 3,233,673 of CM077210.1, read as the reverse complement.
TGACTAACATTGTAAGTGGACATAACGTGTAGAGTATGGTCACAGAAGGTTAGGAAACTACTTAACCGTCATTTATCATACTTTTGAACTTCTAAAGTAACTTACTAACAAGGTGTGCCAGAGTTAAAGCAGAGCACTTATGACTTCCTGTTCTCCTCTTTTTGAACAGCACAGGCACTAACAGTTCCAACAATATTAGGATCCTCTTTTTGAAATCCGTACTGGACTGATCTGCACACAACGCCAACATCCAAAAGCAACAGTCCTTTTATTGTTCTTCAGTTTGCTAAGCCAAACATCCATTCGGTAGCAGCTCGAGCAGGCATAAAGAGCAGGCAGCTGGCGTAAAGCAGAGCCAAGCTCAGGGACACACCGAGCTCTTCCAACATTTACTACACAGTCCAACTCCAGCTCTGCACCTCACCTTGATGTCATCAGGAGAAATCTACAGTAGATCTGTTTCTTTCCATGGGAACTATTTTTCTTGGGCGCAACAGACTGAAAATGCCAGAACTAACATTATTTGACATTTATAATAATTTATGGGCTATATTCAAGGGTGCACGTAAAAATAAAGATACGCAGCACGAAACGTATAAACGAGCGTTTTTGAGTACCAGCATTTTTGGGGACAGGGACACGTGTACTTACTGGAGTAGGACTTTTCTCCATCTCTGGTAAGATAGCAATCATGATGATAAGTGTGTTCATTAATTATTAGGGGTGCAACGGCAGTTGATTCGTGATCTGTACGGACCAGGCCCCACGGTTCGGCGCGCATGTGGTTCACAAATGACCTGTTTACACTAACCATCAGAGTGAAAGTTTATCATTTGGACGTGTTTTGTCTTGCCAGTTTACACAATCAAACGATTTTCAACGTGGAAGAAGAGGCGAAAATCGGGACTCGTACGTAGGGCTGGGTATCGAGTTTGATACTTTTTAGGTACCGACCGAATTGCCTCGATACTATCGAGTATCGTAAAAGGTCTTGTCGTTCGATACCTAAGGGGTTATGGTGCGTTCAAGTCATGTCGTAAGGAGTTGTGTGTATTTACGTGTATTTATGAGTTGAACGCACATGAACGCCACCATAAAGTCGTAAATACCAGTGGGAAGGTCAGGATTTTCTTTAAGCCCCGATCTTTACGAGTTGGGGCCGTGTCAGTGAGAAACATGGCGGAATATCAGTATTTAGCAGTGATATTGTCAGGCTTTTTTCTATTTGGCATATGATAACTATGATAGTATGATAATATAACAATATAATATGTAACGATAAAGTTTACAGTGGCTTTATAAATTAATTAAAAACATAAAAGGAAACACACCTGATGCACATTCCTTTTTCTTTTTTTTCTGGAAGCAGATTTTAAGAACCTTGCTGTATTTTTGTGTAATTAATTAAGAGAAAGTAATCCATCTTCTCCGCCAAAAGTGACTTGAACGCACATGACGTGGTAAACACGACTTCCTACCTCGTAAATACAAACTTCCCAGGAGGAACACATAGATGGAAAAGATGTGGAAAAGATCAAAAGTGTGGCTACATGTCACCAGGCTCAACGCCAACAGCACGCAATGCAATATTCACGACAAGATAATTGCTACCAAGACCGACAACACGACAAATCTGAAGCACTTGACAGTGCACGGAATAAACTAAAGAGCAGAAAGTTTCTCCGTATTCGACTGCAAGAAGAACTGCAGCGCGTCACATATATGAACCGAAACTCAGCATATACTTTCCTCACAGACATGAGAAATAGGCCTATAAAAAGCATGAAATATCTACATTTAAACAAACCAATTCAAATCGAAAACAAATACTTTGATTAAGTAATTTCCCTCTACAGGCACGCGCGTCACTACTGCGGCGATGACGAGTCAGCATCGTCAACTTTATCTTTGCAGCCAACGCAGACTCAGAAAACACTAGTTTATTAATAAACAATTAAAATGAATGTCTCCTTACTATTTTTCCATTTAAAAACATTAGGCTACTTTTGCCAGTGCTTTGCGGCAAGCTTTATGTGTGCGTTTGAGCGCGAGGCATATATTCCGCCCCCAGTACTACCCTATATATGAGTCTTTGAGTCTGTAAAAAAAAAAAATCAACAAACTGAAAAAATAAAACCAACGTTTTTTTAGGTAATGTAATCTTGTTAAAACAGAAAAATAAATTTGGTATCGAAAAAAGTATCGTTCAGAAAATCGGGACTCGTACGTAGGGCTGGGTATCGAGTTCGATACTTTTTAGGTACCGACCGAATTGCCACGATACTATCGAGTATCGTAAAAGGTCTTGAACCGGTATGGAAGTCAAGGTATCGGTATTGATATTGGAAATTTTTGACCGATACCCAGCCCTACTCGCACGCCGTTATCTGTGCACAGCCGCACACGCAGAGAGAGAGAGAGAGAAAGAGAGAGGAGGGGCGTTTACTTGCGTTGGAACGAACACATACACAAACTTATGTCAAAATAACCATCTCGGCAAGAATTCTCTCGGTTATGTCATAAGTGAACAGTTGAGAAAGAAACTGGATGTCTGTCAGTTTATTCAGTCCGTGCATTCGGTCTTAAAGTGACAGCAGCCTAATATTCCTGCTGTTGGGAACATGCTGTCTTTAATAATGTTTAAACTTTATCAGTTAGGCTAGTAGCTTTTTCTGTGGTATCGAAGTACTTGAAGTGAGCTTTTAGTTCTGGCGCCATGGGCGGGCATTGGGGGGCCTGACCTGCCCTGTGACCCCGCCCTGGTCGAGCCTGTCTCCCTTCACCAACTCCACGGTCACGGTGCACCAACCACCAGTCCTTGCTTGTTTGCACAATTTTTTTTTTTAATCAATAGGCTACTGTTATCAAAAGTTATCATTTTGTATATACATAACTCCTGAATAAAAATAAAAATATGTTTGGTCTTATTTACAAAAAAAAAAAGGTTTTAAACGGATTTGATTGGTTTGTCAACAGTGAGCGCAGAAGTGTTTGAGTGTTGCTGTGAGACGCGTTATGGTTCTGCTGTGATCTTTGTTTGGAACAATTTTCGCTGCTAAAATAGAACAAAAACAGTCAATACTGAGCCTAAAATGTAAGTGACCTAATATTAATTACATGTTTATTGAACTGTCATAGTGTCACATTTTCAGTCAGGATGGTATTCAGCACTCTTGGTCGTGTGATGTTTTTTAACTGTATCATACGTTATAAATATAAAAACTCCACAATTAGAATTTTTACTGCAGTATGTTAACTGAGTTTCTTTATGTCTGCTGTGCTCATTTGTTTCAATTTCTCCTCGAGAGGCAGTGCAAGCCTCAACGGCGCAACCTTTTAGTGCATTATATACTTATAGTTAATTCTTCCTTGTTTTTTGTCCATTTAATTCATAATTGTTATTATGCAATGAGGTTGATCTCATAATGTGATGACGACAGCTTGTAGGATAAGTGTGCCGTGTAAAGTGTGAGTACCAAGCAGCATCTCCAGGTGCTCCCTTGCAAACCAGACCAAAAAAAAGTTATGGGCACCCCTGGCTATATTATACAGAGCAAAACATGCTAACATTTAAAGGAAATGGACCCTAACCATCACGATTAAGGATTAATAGAACATTCCAGAAACAAACAGTGTACAAAGTAGTACATTAACGGTGGAAGCATTTGGGCCATGCAAGACATTCCGGAAGTTATAAAGCAGAAAAGTGCATCTTGTATTTTTGTTAAAGCGTCAAGTTTTCAGAACAAAAAAAAAAAAGTGTTTGAGATGTAAAGACAGAGATGTAAATTGGTGGGACTGCTCTGTTTGAGGCAGATAAACCTCTGGTAATTCCTGTGGGTGGAGTATGATCCAAGTAAACAGTGTTTTATGGACACGTATCCTTGCACATTTCATGCATCATTTACAAGGTTTACCATCTTTACATGGCCATGACAGGAGTTGAAATATTAAATATAATTTAAACAAACAATTTTAGTCACACTTAACACGTATAATGTTTGTTTTGTGGTGATACCTTCAAAAAGTGTAAACAAATGTACCAGTTAATAATGTTTACATTGATGTGTCCAGTGTAAACAGCCTCAAACTGTTGTGCAGCATAATGTCAAAAAATTCAGATACGTTGGATGGGTTTATTATAAGCGAGATGCTCACATTCACTCTAGACAGAGTGTTGCTTACTCATGACACATAGCAAAATATCTAAAAGTGATATGTTGGACCTTTTATTGAAAGTACCTACTTTTGTTGAGACAAACACCCTTAAAAGCGGTATTTGTGGTGTTTGAGTTGGGGGAGGCATGACGTACGAAAAGGGCGTTTGCTCGAAAATATGCTTTATTTTTGTAATTCCACTAGGTTCCGCTAGTGTTGCAGAAACTATATACTTTACCTTTAATAGTAAACAGAATTGTGATGAGTAATATTTAGAGGTCGACCGATTCATTGGTTTTGCCGATTAATCGGCACAGATAGCTGATTGGTGGAACAATCGGCTATCAGCAAAAATCCATACCGATAGTTTTTCCGGGTTGCGTCCGTTGATAGAGCGGCTGAGAAGGATGCGCTGTCATTACACAGTACGAGAGCTCTGAGAAGGGTCTGCTGGCATTATATAGCACGAGAGCGGCCTCTAGAGGCCAAACAACAACTATCACTGACGATGTTTATATAGACACGTGAGGCTGCACGGAAAGCGCGCGCTACGCAGAGAGCAGATGTGCATTTAAAACATTGACATGGAAACAGTATGAATACAGAACACTTCAGTACATGTTCCCAAATCATAATAAAGTAATTAATTTGTTCACTAGATGCTGCATTAGCAGGGAAAGAACAGCAGTGTGTATGTACTTTGTCGTCGAGGCTGAGAGGACGTTAACATTAGCAGTACCTCAAGCAGTTAAAACAATGTAACAACTAGTGACGTGAGAAAGCAAACTGTATCGTCATGCAGACGACAGAAATATAAACAAATCAGAAACGCATTCGATTTCAATACATATTTTGTTATTTTGATTAGATAATCGTCAAGTGTTCTAAAAAAGCAGACTGTTTGGATTTATATGAAATGGTAACACTTTACAATAATATTCCATTTGTAACATTTACTAAGGTTAATAAATGCTGTAGAAGTATTGTATACATTTTTTAATTGAGTTTTAATTTTTATTTGATCTGTTAAACTTAGTTAATGCACTATGAACTAACATGAATGATCAAGGTACAATTGTATTGCTCAAATATTAATACATGCTGTAAAATGTATATTGCATAATGCATATCGTTCATGTAAGCTAGCTAATGCATCCATGTTAAGAAATGGGACTTGCAAAGTGTTACCTATAAAATTTACATGTTTCTAGGTTATAGCTAAAGAAAAATTTATTTATAATATTATTTTAATGTTTAAATTATTTTCAGCAAAAATGTGTTCTCTCATTTTAATATATTCATATTCTACATACGTATTTCATTTTCAGCACAGTTTTACTCAGTGTTATGGTTTAATTTTTTCATTTATTTATTTTTATCCAGTATCCATTTTAAAAACTATCGGTTATCGGCAAGTGCGGTCCAACCTAGTTATCGTATCGGTAAAATCCACTATCGGTCAACCGCTAGTAATATTACAACAATTTTGCAGTCACTGTGAATAACAACCAAAAGGTTATATGATGCAGTCACCTGAATATCTCTGTATGAAAGGAGAAGGTTGATGACGACATCGGCTGAGAGACACTCCACGTTATCGAGCCGCTGCTGGATCCGTCTGAGTTCTGCCGCTAGTTCTGCTCCGGTGTAAAGCTCGCGCGCTTTACGAATCTCATTCAGAACGGTCTCACGGAAGTACTGACTAAACAACCACAAACACAAAAAAAGAAAAGTTACTGAACTATGTAGAGTAAAAATCTTAAATAAAGTTTCACATTCACAGAAGGGTTAACATCATTTAAACTAATGACAATATTTCAGTACCAAAGTTTATAGCTAGTATGGACAGCTAGCTACTGGTACAATATATGCTGTAACTACACCATCTGGGCCCATTAAGCATTTTCCACTGATGTCCATGCCAAAGTAAACAGGTATTCTTACAAAAATGTTTGCAAGAAACATAAATTATACATACACTATGTTTGGAGTTGGTAAGATTGATAGTCGGTGTTGGTACAGTAAAAACAATAATTATAATTTTTTTCTATTTTAAGCCCTTAACTGTCACCGCTAGCAGGACTCCTGGCGCTCTTTTTTTTGTTTTTTTTTTAACTACTTAATAATCAAAACCTTTTCTAATCTTGACAAACACGGAAGCGCAGAGAATACAGCAAAACAAAACACCGGTCACGTATCAGAAGTCTAAAACGAGAATTTTTAAAGAGAAATGTGGGAGGAGCTTGAGCCCTATTTGTTTGAACCGCTCACACGACATCCTGTGTCATGCATCGGGTCAGAGGTCACTCTTCCATCGGAACTAGACTCGCAGTGATTCTAGTTTATAAAAGTTATAAATATGGTTATTTTTCTTACAAAAACGCATCGCTCCATTTCAGAAGGCCTTTATTAACCCCCTGGAGCCGTATGGATTGCTTTTATGATGGATAGATGCACTTTTCTGGCCTTCAAAATCAAAGTTCCCATTCACTGCCATTCTAAAGCTTGGAAGAGCCAGGATATATACACTCACCTAAAGGATTATTAGGAACACCATACTAATACTGTGTTTGACCCCCTTTCGCCTTCAGAACTGCCTTAATTCTACGTGGCATTGATTCAACAAGGTGCTGAAAGCATTCTTTAGAAATGTTGGCCCATATTGATAGGATAGCATCTTGCAGTCGATGGAGACTTGTGGGATGCACATCCAGGGCACGAAGCTCCCGTTCCACCACATCCCAAAGATGCTCTATTGGGTTGAGATCTGGTGACTGTGGGGGCCATTTTAGTACAGTGAACTCATTGTCATGTTCAAAAAACCAATTTGAAATGATTCGAGCTTTGTGACATGGTGCATTATCCTGCTGGAAGTAGCCATCAGAGGATGGGTACATGGTGGTCATAAAGGGATGGACATGGTCAGAAACAATGCTCAGGTAGGCCGTGGCATTTAAACGATGCCCAATTGGCACTAAGGGGCCTAAAGTGTGCCAAGAAAACATCCCCCACACCATTACACCACCACCAGCAGCCTGCACAGTGGTAACAAGGCATGATGGATCCATGTTCTCATTCTGTTTACGCCAAATTCTGACTCTACCATCTGAATGTCTCAACAGAAATCGAGACTCATCAGACCAGGCAACATTTTTCCAGTCTTCAACTGTCCGATTTTGGTGAGCTCGTGCAAATTGTAGCCTCTTTTTCCTATTTGTAGTGGAGATGAGTGGTACCCGGTGGGGTCTTCTGCTGTTGTAGCCCATCCGCCTCAAGGTTGTGCGTGTTGTGGCTTCACAAATGCTTTGCTGCATACCTCGGTTGTAACGAGTGGTTATTTCAGTCAAAGTTGCTCTTCTATCAGCTTGAATCAGTCGGCCCATTCTCCTCTGACCTCTAGCATCAACAAGGCATTTTCGCCCACAGGACTGCCGCATACTGGATGTTTTTCCCTTTTCACACCATTCTTTGTAAACTCTAGAAATGGTTGTGCGTGAAAATCCCAGTAACTGAGCAGATTGTGAAATACTCAGACCGGCCCGTCTGGCACCAACAACCATGCCACGCTCAAAATTGCTTAAATCACCTTTCTTTCCCATTCTGACATTCAGTTTGGAGTTCAGGAGATTGTCTTGACCAGGACCACACCCCTAAATGCATTGAAGCAACTGCCATGTGATTGGTTGATTAGATAATTGCATTAATGAGAAATTGAACAGGTGTTCCTAATAATCCTTTAGGTGAGTGTATATATTGTTTTTATAACATCACAGATTGTGTTTGGCTGAAAGAAAGCCATATACACCTAGGATGGCTTGAGGGTGATTAAATTATAGGATAATTTTAATTTGTGGGTGAACTAACCCTTTAATCATCCATTACTGAGCACGTTTACATGCACACCCGTACGCTGATAACTCACAAAAATCAGCTTATTAAAATAACCTGTTGTCCGGGTTTACATGCAAACCAATAACCCGACAACGCAAGTAAAGCATGTTTACAAGACTTTATTAATAAATCAGGTTATTTCCCGGTAGTGATGTCAAAACATAATAATTTGCGTATCTGTTATGTCTGTTGTGATGTTAAATAAAGCATTCAAAACCGAAAAAGAGTGTTGTAACATGTCAGTGGGAAACTTACGGCTCATATATTATTCTCTCATGCCGTTACAGACGCAGCATTCTGACTGTACCATTTCTTCTGCATGAGATGAGAGCACTTTTATAATTTTTGGGGTAAAGAAAGAGTCGATTTGCGATTTATTTATCCTCCTCTCTTACTGCAACACGCTCGCTCTGTCTGGGGCGCTTAAATCCACAGTAAGGACGCGTCCCTGTCACATATCACACATGCACACTTCAATAAGCCGTCAGAAAGCAGTTTAATGCATTTACATGCTGGGTGAAATCGGCGTATGGGGCAAAAATCTAGCTGTGATGATTGGTTTATGCTAAAGCCGATTATGACCTTTCCCCGATAAAGGAAAATAGGTTAACGCGTTTACATAATCACTTTTATTGTCGGCCTGTTAAGCATAATCGGGTTAAGAACGTGCATTTAAACACGCTCACTGACTTTTACAGTATAAAAACACCCAAAGCACAAACATGGTACATTCAGCCATCAAGAGAATAGCATTACTGGTTTAAATGATCGTTAATTAACTGTGAGACTGAAATGAGCGGTAACAGAGGATAAAGGAGGGAGTGAGTTCTCACCAGGTGTTGGTCTTGCAGTCGGTGAGCAGCTGAGTGAGTCTATCCAGCAGGGGCATACAGATGGGCCCCAGCAGGGCCTCAAAGCTGGGCTGCATGAGCTCACTCAAACCCTTCATCAGATTGCTCTCACAGCAATACACCTTATTCTGAGGCGTCATCATGTATGGAATGAACGTGTAATTAGCAGCACATGCCTGGAAAAACAACAAAACAAATAGGAAGAAAACCGAAGCAGTGGAATACTGTTAATATCTGTGAACATAACCACTGAAGAATAAATCAGTAGAAAGCAGGTCATGAGCCAAAAATCGCAAGTCTTGTCTGGGTTGTGGACAGCAGGGGAGAAACTGCTAAATGTACATAATAAAATATAATAGTGCATAGAAAAATAAACAGGCTTACTACAGAATTAGTACCTTCTGATGACACTGCAAAAAAAGTGATGTTCTTCCTCAGTATTTTTGTCTTGTTTTCCAGTGCAACTGTATAAAGATTATACAGTTATACTTAAATCAAGATGCATTGACTGGAGATACAAAATGACAAAATAAGAAATCTTGTTTTCTGTGAAATTGATCAAAATGAAGCGAGTTTATATGATTAAAACAAGAACAAATATCTGCCCATGCACTCAAGAAATATCAACTTCATTCAAAGGGAAGTTTTCATAACTCATTGACATATTTGTTCTTGTTTTAAGCATAAACTATAATTTTTGAAATGTTCAAGACTTCAATTTACATTTGCATCTCAAGTAAATGTATCTTGATTTAAAGATGTTTAGATACTTGTATTGGAATACAGGACATATACATGCAACATTTAATGCCATGACTTTATGAATTTAAAGGGATCTTGAACTGCATTGTTTTATTGTTTTATAATGTTTTCTGTGGTGCACTTATAATGTTAGTGTGATTTTTACATAAAAATTGTCATAATTTGGAAATAAAAGGCATTTTTCCAACCCAGATTTTAGCCTCTGATTTTAACCCTCTGTTTGACGGGTGTGTCTGCTGTTAGACTTCAGTGTAAACGGCCACTGCTGTGATTGGCTGCTGTAAGACTTCAGTGTAAACGCCCACTGCTGTGATTGGCTGCTGTGAGACTTCAGTGTAAACGCCCACTGCTGTGATTGGCTGCTGTGAGACTTCAGTGTAAACGCCCACTGCTGTGATTGGCTGCTGTGAGACTTCAGTGTAAACGCCCACTGCTGTGATTGGCTGCTGTGAGACTTCAGTGTAAACGCTCACTGCTGTGATTGGCTGCTGTGAGACTTCAGTGTAAACGCCCACTGCTGTGATTGGCTGCTGTGATTGGCTGCTGTGAGACTTCAGTGTAAACGCCCACTGCTGTGATTGGCTGCTCTGAGACTTCAGTGTAAACGCCCACTGCTGTGATTGGCTGACATCTTTGCATATGAAATAGCTAGTATTAAATGTTTAACCCTCTCAAAAACTTTTAGCACGTTTTTACTATTACAGCTCTCAAGGTTAACTAATCTGAAAAGTGTTGATTATAGCATTAGATTTATATCTATGGCATTATAGACTACGTTTACATAATAATGCAATTATTTCTAATAATCACAGTAAGGTCTTAATAGCAGTAAGACATGACACAAGCAGAATTATTCACTCCAGTTTACATGCGATTTTCATTATTCTGATTCGCTAATAAGTATGGTTATACCACACTCAGATAGGCATACAGTATGAAGTTACCGGCCACTGTTTTAATCTACTCACATCAAAATAAATTTTTATGGACGTACTGGATATTATTCAGCGCTGTGATAAACATCGCAATTTTGATATTCTAGGTATTATCAACTGGCCAGAATTTTGAGACCGCAATAGACGTGAAGGACTATAATGCGTTAAGAGCATTCCTAGCATTAGGATCCTTTGGAAGGTAATGTTATTTGTAGTCCATCCTGTATCGCTCTTCTCTACTCGTCATCTCACTAACACTCCAGTGGGCGGGGCCAAAGTTGCGATGACGAAGTAGGCGTTGATCATCTTCTGCAGAGGCGGTCTTTCACCATCTATTACAGGCTCATTACAATGGTTTGGTTAAAATAAAAGCTGTTTTTGGACTAACAAGGACGTTTTCAGTTCTCAAACTTACAGGATATTCTTATATTATGATGATCTCTTATATTTCAAAAGCTCAAGAAAAAAACGATTTCTCAGTTCATGACCCCTTTAATATTTTCTACTCTGATTTAAGACCTTTTAAGGCCTTACTTTGTGTAAGGGCAAATTAAGATTTTTTAAAACCTACAGAAACCATGTACAAGTCACTCTTTTAAGTGCAATTAATGGGGACCCGAGATTGCAAAAGGGGACATCAAACTTCAAAAATATTCTTAAAAAATTCACCTTTTGTTGTCTATGAGAGTAAGTCATGGTTTGGAATAACTCAGCAATAGTGTTTTACTTCTGCATGCTAAACTGGACTGCTATGGAGCCCACATGAATTGTACTCCAGATCACTATTTCACACCCTAGTTCAGAAAACCACTTTAAAAACCACAAAGCAATGTCTAAGCAAGGAATAGGTGTAGAGAGGGAGTTTCAAAGAGTTCCCCTTGATTGTGAAACATTTCTATTATTATTTTTGCCTCTGTTTATTTTTGCATGTATTTTTTGATACTGACGTAGACAAAGAGCTGAAACGTTTGTACTTCTTTATCTCGTATTTTTTAGAGTGCAGACCTTTTTGTATTTTTTTTCACATTTTTGTATTGATATATAGGTCTTCACCTAATTCACTGGGAGAGCTCGGTGAGTGTTTTGATTGCATTTATTTTTTTAAACGTATACATTTTATATGACAGTTTGCTAGGTTTTCTGGGCCCCCTGTACAGTATATTTCATTGGAAATTGCAGAAGTCTAGTCTACCACAATCTCATAATCCCACACTGAAATGTAAATTAAGGTGATTGACTCAGTGTGGTTGCATCTTGGGTGGGGATGCTACTTTCACAAAAGAGAGTTCAGATGTTCATTTCCTTTGTTTTCTCAGAGAGTCACCCTCTCTTCCAGTTTTCCAGTCTTACAGTCCCTCACAAGTCTACAGGCCCTTAATGATTCCGTTGGCTGAAAGTAGTGACATTGTTGCGACGTGTTGCAAAAGTCTCAATCTACCAACAAAATACATTAATAATAATGTCTGTCAAATTGCTTTCTTGCATTGCATTTCAAACTGGGGCCTGGAGACCCTCAGAGGGGTTTAAAGAAAAGCTGTGTTATAAATATTAAAAAAATGAATAATAAAAAAGATTGAACAAATGTACTAAATAAACAAATTTGATCAAAATAATAAATTGATTAAAATTTAAATAAATAAACAAAAGCATTTGATTAAAATAAATAACATTTGTAAAATATGAAGAAAAAAATATACATTTTGATTTAAATAATATATGTAGTACTACAGAGAATAGAAAAAAAAAAACAATGTAACATAATCGACACATTTATAATACTAATTTTTCCACAGTATTAATTGGGTCTTTATATAATTTATATTTAGCCTTTTAAATTTTAGGGTTGGGGTCCCTCGCATGAGGATGGTCATATTTTGGGGGTCCATGGCATCTAAAAGATTGAAAACTCCTGACCTAAAAATACTAAAAAGTTTTTCTTTTTTTTCATGTTTTCAGGTTTGCAATCAAACCGATTAGCCCACATGAGTCTACAACAAACAGAAAGAAGAGATTCTTTGCGTTTGTGCAAATGAGCATGAATCAGAGAGTGAGTAAAGGTTAAGACACTTACCATATTCTTCTGACATATCACCTCCTGTACGAGAAAAACACCAGACATGAATCAATTCAGGTCGCATACATGGCCAGTTCTCTTTTTGACTATACGGTGAATATACCGTGTCTGAATATTTTTGATTAACCGAGTGTGTGTGCCCATGTTAACAGCATTTTTGATGTAAAACTCTTTCTTTTATACCAGTTTAATATGCAGAGACAGCTCAAAGCAAGCCAGTGCTTGGTTGACATACGATGTAGCATTCTACTGTTTGAAATGTTTATCAACGCATATTGTGTAGTGTTTCCTGAAGTATAGAGTCTACACTATGAAGTATGCATTAAGCAATATTCCATTCGTGTTCGCCAAGCTTCATCCTCCACTAAATTCTGCCTAGTAATAAAGAGTTCATCTAAATATATCTTGCATTATGCAATTTACTCCCCACTCACCTGGCATAATTCCATTTAGTAATGTAAAATAATAATAGAGGTGTCTAACCTTGCCGGGATGATCTCCATGACAATAACGCCTGCCGACTGTGGCAATAAAACCTACATTGTGATTTAATTGTTGGATGTCTAAGTGATGCGCTGCAAATAATGTGAGTTGTATTAATAATTTATGTCTATCCAATAAATGTATGAGCACCTTTTTCCTCACAAGATTATAAGCATTTCTCCTACTAGCCCAATACATCTTTTAGTTTCCATTACAATAAATGTATTTGCAACACACCATGATGCAGTTGCTCACTGTTATCTGCCAATTAAGACAAGCTCCTTCATCAACATGCCAACCAATCAGATTTTAGGGTTCGGTTTAAGACTAGAAGAAGTTTCAAGCAACAATCTTATCAAGCTATTATTTGCTTCTGACCATTCCCCCTTCAAATGTGCACTCGATCAGCTTGTTTCTGGCTCCTATTCAGTCCAAATGGCTGCATGATGCACACAGTTTGTCTATAATCGCTGCCAATTCACATCAAAGCTTTTTGTTTGTCTACTATTTTGTCAATGTTTTTCTCCATTTCATACTACAATGGACATTTGTGGATCAACATCAATGATTTTTGTGTGTTGTTGGTGGTTCTATATGTAGAATAAGGCAGCTTATCACTAGACTCACATTATTTCACAAAAGTGCTTAAAGGGTTAGTTCACCCAAAAAATTTAAATTATCCCATAATTTACTCACCCTCAAGCCATCCTAGATGTATATGACTTTCTTCTTTCAGCCAAACACAATTGAAGTTACATAAAAAAAGATCCTTCTTCCAAGCTTTATAATGGCAGTGAATGGAGTTTTTGGGTGCTTTCACACTAGCACTTTTGGTGCGCACCCGGGTTCGATTGACGTCAGAGTTCGGTTCGTTTGGATGATGTGAATGTTGTCTTCCGAACTCAGGTGCGCACCTGCGAACAGTACCCGAGTCCGCTTAAAAAGGTGGTCTGGGGTTCGGTTTATGTGAACTCCGGTACGGTTCGCTGCTTAAGTGAACGCAATTGTACTAAACCGCGGAAGTGAACCACTATTAATGATGTATGATTTGATAAAAACATGTGTTTGTGTGTGTTTCACTCTTTTTCCTGGCGAGCGTGACTGGCGTACTGCAAGCAGAGGGCTGTATATCTCATTTCTGCTCGTCTTTAGCGTTCTTTAGAGCATTTGCAGTACATTCACGGCAGATAAGACGCAAGTGCCATTACATACTGAAGCTTTGGTAACAAAACCAGTGGTTCAAAAACAAAAATATAAAAGTGAGGTGAGCAATGCTATGCATTTTGCCGCCTTCTCGCTTGCTGTCATTACCAAGCAACAGGGTAAACAGCTGCTGCTTTGATGACGCAAATGCACCGCGTACCCAAATAATATAATCTGAGGGGGGAGGGGGGAGCAATCGAACTCGGGTTCGGTCCAGGCAATGGTGTGAAAGCACCCTTTGAAGCTCCAAAAAGTGCATCCATCCATCATAAAAGTAATCCATATGACTCCAGGGGGTTAATAAAGGCCTTCTGAAGCGACTCGTAATGGCCATACGCGAGTCGAGTTGAAGGAAGAGTGTCGGGTTAGAGGTTAGAACTCGACTTGCATATGGCTGTTACCGGAAGCCAGTGATTATAGTTTATAAAGTTATAAATATGGTATTTTTCTTACAAAAACACATCGCTTTGCTTCAGAAGGCCTTTATCAAACCCCTGGAGCCGTATGGATTACTTTTATGATGGATGGATGGATGGATGCGCTTTTTGGGGCTTTAAAAACTCCATTCACTCCCATTATAAAGCTTGGAAGAAGGATATTTTTTAATACAACTCTGATTGTGTTCGGCTGAAAGAAGAAAGTCATATACACCTAGGATGACTTGAGGGCGAGTAAATCATGGGGTAATTTTCATTTTTGGGTGAATATCCCTTTAAGGGATAGGTTGTGTTAGGGATAGGATTAGAATATTTGTTATTTTGAAATGTTGTTGCTAATCCAGGGAAATGTCCTACTTGGCCTTCATGGTCACCTAAGGGCGTGTTCGCACTTGACGTCTTTTTTGACAAGAAAAGGTAGACAAGAGCGCTCTATTAGTAAAAAAAAGAAAAGCTGGCAGCGTTGTTACAAATAGCAGCCGAGGGTGTCTCTTGTTGCTATAACAACAGCTGCAACAAAAGTGCTGTGTGGTGCAGAGATACAAAATGTCGAGAAAGAGAAAGTTGGCTCTTGCGTTGGCTTTTGAAGTTAACGGAGAGGAGAATGTCGGTTCACAACAGCATTTGTGGGTGCACGACATTATACGGGGAAGAAAACAGTATGGTGCTTACAATCATTTAGTCCAGGAGCTCCGGTTAGATGATGCACGGTTTGCGGCATATTTCAGACTTAACAAAAGTCAGTTTGAAGACCTGCTACTGCGGTTTAGTCGATCTACTGGCACCTTCTCAATTTTTCTTGTTATGGAAACGAGTCAGGTCTCGCTACTCACTTGTCATTGGTCAGCTGTCAAAAAGGCGCTTGACGTAGGGTGTTTTTATCAGAAAAGTTGAACTTTTTTAACTTGAAAAGAAGCTCTGAGCTGCAGAAAACGACGTTGACGTTGGCATTTAAAAAAACGCTCACAACTTTTTTGAAAACACGGTTTACTCCATAGGATTATAATGTAAAACAGATGCTAGCAGCTTCAAAAAAGACGTCAAGTGTGAACACGCCCTAATGCAGTAATACACAACCAGTTGTTTAAAAGTCGTGGAAAGTGGATAGCGAGGGAAAGAATCAATACTTTTTTAGCAAACGTTTGAACTCTTTCAATACGTCTCATGCCAGAATTTAGCTCTGCCAAGAGTGAGCAGAGCTGGAATCTAAAGACTGAACTTTAAACAGTTGATTTGGTGATTACTACATACTTCTTATATTATTTCATAGCTAATAGTCATAACAAAGACTCCTCATTCTTTATGTCTCTTACTGTAGACTAGTAGAATATGAAATGCACATTTGACTGGTGACACTGAGATAAAAGTCTTTCTGACCTGAAGAGACTGCAGCGAGTCTGAGTTGAGATCACAGTAAAGGATGATGTTGTTGACCATGCTGAAACTCTCTCTCACACCCAAGTGATAGAAGAGCGAGGGCTGTCGAAATGCATCTGTCATTTCAACCACTGCAATATCTGCAAACAGAGACAGACAGGGTTCACGTTTGTTGG
Organism: Rhinogobio ventralis; assembly: GCA_039654625.1. Classification (NCBI taxonomy): domain Eukaryota; kingdom Metazoa; phylum Chordata; class Actinopteri; order Cypriniformes; family Gobionidae; genus Rhinogobio; species Rhinogobio ventralis. The sequence continues at coordinate 3,217,326 of CM077210.1, read as the reverse complement.
AAATACTTTTAGTCACAGATAGATAGATTCACCGATAGATAAATGTGTGATTTACTGAGTGTTTGTGTGTGGTTTATTTTCAATCGGGCCTGTCCCTACAGTTGAGTTCAGTGCCCTACACGTTACATTTAAATACCAGCAGGAAGTCAGTTCCTGTTTGCATGCATCTGTGCCAGAGCTGTTGTTTCAGTTAACCCAGAGGAAACAGATATGACAGTGAACGCGAGCAAAGCAGCATACAATCCCGAGGAGAAAGACATGCAGAGTGTATGAACATCCCAAGATGTGCGTCTTCTTATTCAAATGAACCTAAATAGGAAAGTTATTAAAATTCTATATGCAAAACCATTTACATTACATTTGTTTTACAAATCAAAACAGAGGATGTGCAGATAATTCAGGCCAGTCAGGATGCACAAGAATGTATAAGTCTACCAGGGAAACAAAATTATGTTTAAAAGGCACTGGGTCGATATTACAAAAACTTTTGAAGAGTTTTGCCAGGTTCATGGAATCAGATCTTTGAGAGATATTCACAGTTCTGCCCTATTTTAACGATCTGAGCGCATGGTCTGAAGCTCATGGTGCAGGTGCACTTAGGGCGTGTCCTAATCCACTTTTGCTAGTTTCACGATGGAAAAAACGGTCAGCATGGCAGGCGCATGGTCCAAAGGGGTTGCACCTAGTCTCTTAATGAGTCATGGGTGTGTTTTGGGCGTAATGTGCAACAAACCAATCAGAGTCTCTTCTCCCATTCCCTTTAAAAGCCAGTTGCGCTCGCACCATGGCGGATTCACTATTTACATGGCGGAATTTGCGAGCGGAAAGACTGAGCGCTTCTCCAGAGAGGACAAAATATTTTAATATTTTAAAATGTTTGTGTGCTGCAGTGTGTGTAATAAGTAGGGCTGGGTATTGTTTTTTTTGTTTTTTTACGATACTGGTGCCAAATCGATACTTTTAAAACGGTACCGGTGCCTAAACCGATACTTTTTTTTTACTTTTTTTCTTCCAAAACATGACAGTGGATGACATTAAATAATGTCTTTTTATTGAAAAAAAACATTCTTTAAACTGAACTATTTATTAAAAGTTTAAAGTACATTTAAATATATGATTAATATATGATAAACCGCTTATTCATCCAGGAACAAAACAAGTGAAGTCATTGAACCAATTTTTACCTAAATTAATTAAACATTTTAAATCGACTGCAGCAATTAACATTTTGTCAGAACCTCAGGTAACTTACATTTTATTAAGGTATTTGTTCAGAATCGTGATCTCTATTTGAAACCAAAAAAAATTGTGATTATCAATTTATCCTGAATCGTGCAGCTCTACAACAAAAGTGACAGGTTATCAAGGCTGTCAGTCACAAGCATTCTACTGAGCGTCGCCTTTTATGTTCAATGGAAAAAGAAAGTCATAAAGGTTGGAAACCAATGAGAATGATGATAATTTCCAGCTGTGAGTACAGGATCTAGCAATACACACATTTCAATTTCATGGTATTTCACGCATTGGAAATGTGGTTAAAAATCATTACTACTTGTTCTTGCCAATACCTCTCTGAGTTATAAATTAAATAACTGTTCTAAAGAGACACTATCAAAGTAATGTAGAGTAAAGTACACAAATCACATTAATGGGAAACGTCATAACAGGTAGAGATGGGCCAGTATTGTTAGCTAGTCATCCAACAAATGGCTTTTTGAACATAAAAATGGAGACAAGTCTCAAATAATTAATGCAAGGTAAAGGCTTTTGTTTAGTTTTTTAGTAAAATGAATTAATGTGAAACTTAAAGTTCATGACTGTTGAAGAGGTACATAAAAGCTTTAAACAAGCTTGAGTGAGAGTTACTGAGACTTTGTTCCAACAAAGAGGATCAGTGTTGCTCCTGGACAGGCAGAAACCAATCATGCTGAAATGCCAGATTGTATTGGCCAGACTGGACTATTGAATCCAATAGGGCATCCAACATTATAGACTTTGGAGTAGAAACAAACGACACAGTGAGGGATGGAAGTATACTCCATTTAATATCTGAAAGTTGGAGTGTGTAATTTCATTAGTGGCACCAAACAGAATAAAAAAAAAAAATGGCCGTTTTCAAACAGCTTACCCATATACTCTCCTTCAATTGTTTGGATGAACAGGTAGTTCCTGTTATTCTACCTTTTATAGTTCCTATACTACTGCAATTCAACCAGTAACTTTACACATTAATACAGAATACACAGTACTAGACCATTTCTCATTTTTGTCTAATGTAAATTTGCAGAATGACTTTTCAATGTTTCTTCGGCTATACCCAGGAAAACAAGGTACTGTACTTTAAGTTTAAGGGGTCATGAACTGGCTTTTTTAATTTTATACTGTTGTCTGAGGTCAACGTTCGCGTGGTTTTTACGTTTTTTATTGGCGTGCCGCACTGAAGACTTGGAAGTAAACGCCCACTGCTATGACTGGATGAGCTTTGCATATTATAATGAGCTTCGGCTCCCCCGTGAGTACATGTGAGGAATTGTTTTGAAAGCGTGTGGGAAACGGCAACTGGAATGATTCGCCCACAGGGCTCGCAAAATGTCTCTATCAAACAAACACAATTATTTATCTCTCATCCACCCACGATTAATTGGAATGTTATTTTTTTATTACTTGGCCCGCCTGATCGGTGGATATAACCGCGAACCGTGCATCACTAACACACACATGCACGCACAATCCTCACTGCAGAGATCGTTTGATATTACACAATTAATATCAAACGATGGAAGTTCAATCCGGTTTAGCTCCACGTAGGCCTATGTTATTTATCTCTAGCATGCCATGCACGAGTTGGTGGGCGGGGCTACAGAATCAGGCGCTCTTCTTCTTCTGTTGAGGCGGTGTTTCACGACACTCTGACGTCACAGCTTGGCACATTCTGAGATGTGTTGCTGGGCCTGGTGTCAATAAAAGCTTTTCTTTGACTAACAAGGAGGTTTTCAGCTCTGAAACTTACAGGATATTCTTATATCACAATGAACTTTTATATATCAAAGGCTGAATGAAAAGTTGATTACTCAATTCATAACCCCTTTAAATATGGCATCTCCTCTGACTAAGGCCAAATTTTCAGATTTTGATTAAACTGATCAGCAGCATTTTGCATACACTCGTAAATAAATGCTAGTAGAGCGTCTAATATTGGGGCAAAGCTATTATCAAGCAAAGATTCAACGTTTTGATTAGTGACAATTAATCAAATAAACATGGCTACACACCAAATAGTACAAAACAGCATCCACTGTAGCAGGTTCAATTAATGCTGATTTCTGATAGTTATTATTATGTGTATTTAGGGCTCTATGATTTTCGCGATGAGGAAAACACGGACAGAATCGCGGAATAAAGTCAAAAATGGAATTTACAGTATAGCACGGAATTTCACGGAATTTGTAACATTTTTGATGAATACATAAAGAGCAGGAAAATATAAAACCCAAAAGACTATTTAAATATGAATCCTGCACTAATGAATAGTTTCATTTACCACACACACTGAAGCACACGTGACGCTCGCGGTGTCTTCAGCCTCTGCCGTCTCACTTTATAAGGACATGAATGCATGAACTTCATCTCCAGAGCCGCTCAGAGTCACTTCATCAGCATTTTACCCTTTCATTTGAGAAAAACTATCGTCATATCATAAACACACAGAAACTCAAAGGTCTTCACAGAAAAATAAATGTTCGGTTTTACTTGACAGGAATATATTACTGTTATAATTTGTCTTCCATGTTTTAGTTTTAACAGTAAAGCTCATTGTGCAGCAATGTTTCTTTTTGTACAAATATTTATAATTAAATATAAATGTATAAAATAAGTATAATATATTCACATGATCTATAATGTATTCACATAATATGGTAGTAAGAAAATATGAAACCTATTGTTTAGGGATGCACGATATATCAGCCACCATATCGGCCTTCAGTTGAGACATTTCAGATGCGCAATGTTCACATGATGGTTTTGAATTGTTTGAAATATGATTGGAATCACTTCAAAAAAGAAAAATACTTTTAAATGCACATGCAAGTCTGTCGTATAGGCATACAATTATAATGAGAACATTATAAATTGTGTGCTTGGGACATGGTGAGACTTTTGTTTTTGTAATCAGGCTGTCAAAAATGTTATTTATCTGCCAATATATCGGTTATCGGTTTTTCAAATATAAAGAATTATCCGTTCATCTTAAAATATCTTTTCCAAATATGCATCATAAGAAATTTCCCCGCATTAATTTCCACTCAATATTCACACACTGTTGATCATTTATTCTAAAAATCTATGCATTTGCTCTCATATGGACATATTTTCTTCCAACAGCAAACATGAAAAACGACTTAGATGAGCAGTCATTAGAGCACATTTAAACCGAATAATTAAAGGAAACAGAATCACTCAAGCTCTCAGATGTTTTCAGACTGTTGAACAAGGATATGGTTCAGAAAAACATTCAGTCCGAGGTAGTGGGGCCTCATGTGATGGAAAAGGAATGTGCCATTTACTGAGTTCAGTGAAGTGCAAGAAATGAGAACAACACCTGAAACAGAATCTCTCTTTAGCTATGACATGTTTCTAATAACTAGTATCCTTTCACAGAATTAAGAGGAAAAACTATTGAATTACTTTAACTAGTTTTTAGAGTTGGAACTACAAACTGAGAAAATTAAAATAAACCATTATTGTGCATATTAAGGTTAAGGAATGGAACAAACCCCTACCGTAAGTGTTAGCCTTTGTTTCGTAACATTTATGCCACATATAAACAAACTTAATTTGTGCAGATTGAGTAGAGATGTGCTGTTACTTCTCTAAGTGATCAGACGTATGATTTTCACCTGGTATACAATAAAATGACCAAAGAAAAATGCTAACATTTCATTGTGTTGCTAAGATGGATGCTAGGTCCAAAATCAAATGAGCCCACTTCCAAGTCTCAATAATATTAAATCTTAAATCAAATTCCTTAGAAAAGTAACAGCACACTTCTCCTCAACAAGCCACATGATTTGAGGTATCATTCATGTCTAGCACAAACAAGTCAGTTAAAATGCCCCTATTATGCCATTTTAAAAGGCACCTAATTTAGTTTTGGAGTCTCCTACAACAGGTTTACATGCATCAAAGGTCAAAAAATACTTTCATTTTCCTCATAATATACATTGCACATTACCACAATGTTCAAAGATTCTCAAACTACTCGATGGATGAATCAGTCTCTCTAAATCCATCCTTTCTGTGAGCTACTCTGCTCTGATTGGCCAGATGACCCAGTCTGTTGACCCAGTCTGATTGGTTTACCGCATACAGCGCGTTTCGAAAACACACACCCATTACCATAACTGAACTTCAGCTCCGGAGGCTTCCTAAAGCTCAGTGATTGTACACACCGTACAAGACCGTAACAATGGCGTCGATTTTACCATATTAATCCGAGCGCGAGTCCAATGATGAAACATTGAAGAACTAGTTATTCAACCTGAACCTCCATCACAAGGACGACTTGAGCAGGAGTTTCTCAGTGATACGCTACTCACTTTGAGGTTCATTATGGGATGTTGAACTGTAATTCCTCACCATCAGCATTAAAGGGTCATGAAACCCTAAACCAAAGTTATGAGTGTTGAGCATCATAGAAGTCAATGTTACCATCCATTCGTTTTGATTGTAGAAGAAAACTAGTTCATTTTAAACCTTTCTGCGCTATATTCAACTTCCAGGTTTAAATTCATCTTTGTATCAATGTCACAGAATGTGATGTTTTCTCGTACTATAGTACAGCGATGACTCATCAGTGTCTCATAATTATTCATGAGTCTGCGTGTCCTTATCCTACGAGAAGACGACTTGCTTAATTATTCATGAGACTGCGTGTCCTTATCCTACGAGAAGAGGCCTTGCTTAACACAGCAGCACGCTTTGATTGACAGGTGCTTCAAAGAGTGAGATCGCATTCAATAAGTGAGAGATGCATTAATGGATCAAAAATGAGTGTTTGTTTTTGCTTTGTAAGAGTTTCTGTGTCGCATAAGTTCTCTTCAGTAGATCCTGAGTCTTTGAAACAAGCGCGATTCATCCACACTGAGTGTAACCACTCTTTACGGCCCATTAACCGATCAAACGGCTCATAAAACGCTGCAAAATAAGTCTCAAGTTATCAATGATGCAACAGCATGTTCGTATACATTTTCTATGTAGAGAACATGCGAATGGCTGTGCATTTATTTGTGCAATAAATGATAGCTGTCACAGGATATGTACTTTATGTATTTGTGTTATTTACGGTGAGCTAACCATGTGTATATTGTGTTACGTAATGATATTTTGCAGCGTGCAGTTTTTTTGGGAAGCTTTGATGCTTTTACTGAGAGTGAAATAAAACTCGCCGTTGCTAGGTAATAGTGGCCCACAGCTGATGAGCAGAAGTATTTCAGTAAGAGTAATAACGTGAGTTAGCCAGAAACTTACACAATATAAAACACAAAACTACGTATTTTGAACACCCGGTAGAAAATATATACATCAATAATTATTCATATTTACAGGTTATGATTCTGAGGAGCTGGTCCAAATAAACTGGTACAGACCCATCTTTCAAGAGCAAGCGTTTTGCGAATCCCGCGTTGAACTCTGAGATTTGAGAAGCAGTCGTCAGTAAAATGACGTTTGAAGGCGGGTCAAGTTGTTCGCGGGCGGACGACATATAAAATAAGCGGACATTATGCAAATATCATTTCTAGTGATGTAGAACCGTAACACAGTGAGATTTAAAATACAAACGACTCGTTTAGGCGGTTCAGAGTCGATTCTTTCTTTTGGGAGACAATAACTTTATTTATCGTGCACTTTCGACTTTACAACTTTGCAGGTTTACATTCACAAACAGCGATATTACACACTGCATGAAAGGGAATATTAGAAAAACCATAATAGGGGCACTTTAAATCGCTAACTGTCTAACAAGTACGAGTAGGCACTTCTGAATGAAAAAGTATGTTCTAGTATGTGATCTGGACATACTACATTTGTCATGTTGACCTACACCATCAATTTACTATCCAATGAGGAGTGACGTGTCTATCGGATGTGGTAGGTCATCCAGGTACTACTTGGCTCACATACTGTTTTTCACCCACTATACAGTATTCGTATGCAGACTATGTGTCCTTATATATATTCCGTTGACGGTACAGCACAACAAAACAAAATCAGACTTACTTTAGCTTTCAACATACAAATAACAAAGGAGAATACTATCTGATCACCAGCCCTTGCAGAGATAACCATAATACACAAGGGAACAGTAAGCTGCCCTGTAATCAGACAGAAAAAGCCTTTGATAAGATTGCGTTCCACTACAAACCTTTTTTTCTTCAAAAACTCCCAGAGTCCAGAAGTACAATTACCCTCCTACGCATCCAGTTAAAACATGTTTAAACTTTTAAAAAATGCTATAACTATGTAAAACATGCTACCTTCAAGAGATGAAACATTCAGGCCCAAAAAATACACTATCTATAATCCACTCAAGCAAACATGTACAATAATAATAAAAAGATGCATGGAGCAAAAAGACATGATCTTAAAATATGTAAATGATAACAAAAGCATGCATTTTTCAGCATGTCTGTTTTAACTTCAAGCTTTCATACAGTGCCTCATGAGGAAAAACTGAATATTCATAAACATTATAATTTATTCATATTTAGGGGCCAACAGATATGGGTTTTAGTGGTAATAATTAATATGAATACAACAATTATGAATGAGCACATACGTGTTTGTGCATTTTGAGTAAACTGCTACATAGCTACATAACACACACCGTTTCTGCCAATCTCATGTTAATCTTGAGCACCTATAGAGTAGTACTGCATCCTTCATATCTCCCAAGAGTCTTTAGTTTTATTATATTTATAAAAGACAGATATGCTGTACCAACTCTTTCAGAAAACAGCCGAGCTCGTGGAGGCATGCAGTGGGCGGAGCTAAAGAGTCACAAGCACACACACACAATACATCATGGCATTATCCCTGGATAACGTTCGATTCACTATACGTTGGTGTTGTTTACATTATATGCACTTACGCGCCGATTGCCAACAAAACACAGACATTTGATGCAGTTTCACTCACCGCCTGCGGTTTCCACTCATGACCGGGAACAAACACACACACTTGCAGAAGTCCGGAAAAACAAACTGCATCCACTGTTTCCTTAACGCTGGGGTTTCCCTCACAACCAGAAACACACTTCTTTAGTGACATTGTTGATTTCATGGTCTAAAAACAAAATGTCAGCGCTGCCGACGGCTCCCGTAACCCGAAGCTCGTTGATGGACGCGCTCTTGCTCTCGCTCTGGTTGGTGTGTGTGTGTGTGTGCTCATCCGGGAGAAATGCCCATACAAGGAATTCTGCCCTTTATGAAGTCATACACGAAAAAACCTTTCAGAAACTTGTTGGAATCCTGAAGGAGTGTATTTGGCACAGAAATACGTCACACAACCAACTCGTTGTGAACCACTGGATCTGACACAATTGCTATCGTATGGCTTCAGAAGACTGTAGTGTATGGACGACTTCTATGGTGCATTTCGCTTCTTTCAGATCCTCTGGTAACAATGTGTGGTCATTGTATAGAAAATAAAATTAGATTCTTCTACTAGATTCATCTAGAGTCATGCATGTTTTGAATGACATGGTAATGATTTTATGTATTATTCTTTTCAACTATTCCTTTAAACTCATAAAATGGTGCTGTGCAGGTTTGACAAGCTCAAAGACCTTGCTGAAGGGCACAAGACTAAAGTCATCGTCTCAGTTTATGAAACTTGGACATGCTACAAACAAATGGCAAAGAATTCTGAGGGTTCCAGCTAAGTAACAACAACTGAAGCTAAGTACTGACAACATAACATCTCAGCGTCCAACATAAGACAGAGCCTTAGCAAGAGCTACTCGTCTTGAGTTTTTAAACCTAAAGGCCACATAAATGAAACAGCTTTCTAAACAAGTGGAACCAAACGAATAAACGGAGAACCTTAACCTTACAAATGATGGCGGGAGAACAATGCTGCAGGCAGTATCAGAAAACTCCTAACCGTCTGTCTCTGAACTTAAGTCTAAAAGAAACTAGGTCGCACAAGATGACAATGATCCAGAATGCAAGATTAAATACTTTAATCCCTTAACTGTCACCCCCCCCTCTTTTTGAGAATAGACATGAAAATGTACTGTTGTTGTAATTCAAGAATGCTTTGGAATATAGACCTAAGGCTTGTTTTAAAGAAGACACTCAGCAGATTATTGTGCTTCAAAAAATTAAAAGTATGAAAAAGTTATGGATTTACTGTAAATTAAATGTAATGCACTAAATACTTTTTATATAAATAAATAATTTATATAAAATAAATGTTACTCTAAAATTACTATCAAATCAAAGCCATATGTCTAACCAAGTTGTGTTGCAAATTTGAGGTTGATATCACAAAAATGTAAGATTGCTTATGCGCTGTACCAAAAATAGCCACCGGGTGTCACACACATTCCATTAAAAATTTTTTGATGCGCAAATTTATCACAAAACAGTCACCAAATATGGAAACTTGAGACTCAGACCTTTCCGACGATATGCGTTTTATCAAAAGGTTTTGATTACAAAGTAGTTCAAATAAGTTTTGTAATATGAAACCTGACACCGCTCACTAGGGGGAGGAGCCAGCTAAAATAATTTAAAGTACCGTTTCCATGGTAACGCAACGTCCAATTTCAAAACGGTTTTCACTGGATGAGTTCGTAAGCTTTCGAACGATACGTAATTTATGATGATTACTAAAATATGTGATATGAGAAAGGCAATAAATAAAAAGAGGGGGTTAAAAGCTAAGGATTATATACACTTAATCAATGATGAAACAATTTTATCACTTTTTAATCACTTCATTTTACCTCAATACTGTCCTTTCGCTTATTCTACAGTCATGGATGTTATCAAGTATTGTTGATTTACTTACAGTTTAAGTCTTTTGTCCCAAAATATCTGACAATTTCAAGGACTAACTACACTGTAAAAAAGTCTGCAACAATAGGGCACAATTTACTGTATAAATATGATGCATAACTATGATACTGTATATTTTTAACAGGTGTTTTACTTGTATTTTGAATGACGCATTGCATTGTGTTGTTGTGTTTTAGGGTTAACGGTAGCAGAGTGTAACTCAATATATCAATATGTATTGTGTATAGTTCACCCGAAATGAAAATTACTGTGTGAGAAAAAATTCCAAGTTTACAGAGTTGTAGTGTCAGTACATTAAACTACTATATATAATGATGAATATACTGTATAATAATGCATATTTCTGTATTTTCAGCCTCAGAAGGATCAATATTTTTATTCTGGTGTCACCATTGGTTGCATTGGGTTACAGCACCAAGTCCAAGCCTATTCATTTCCACTCCTAATGTAATACCAAATTTAGCATTTTAATCAACGGTACATTTTTTGTTAACCTTTTAGCATTTGTCTTTGAGTATCGCAATAATATCGTATCGTGAGTTTAGTGATATGTATCGAACCGTGACATGAGGGTATCGTTAAACCCCTAGTTAATGGACATTTCCGTGAAATTACTGGATAAAATCCTGGCAGTACATTTTCCGTTTTTATTTTTTTAAAGTGTACAAACATCTGAAACATTTTCTAAATTATTTAATCCAATACCTCAAATTCAGTCTTTTGTCACTGCATGTAATGCTTTCATGGATAAGGACAGTCTTGCATTGCATATAGTAGCAAACAATTCAGGTGGTGTTGTTATTTAGTGTTTGGGGAAAAAGTAAAAACTCATCAGCTGCTGGTGACTTAGTCAAGGGATTGCGCTTCCCAGGAAATGCATACAGCTCTGGTTATAGTGATATTTAAACATTTAAACAAGATTGTGCTGTGGTTTTGCTGCAGATCAACTGTTTACATTATAGTTTAAAGCTACTACAGAAAACGTAATTTCTATTCAACTGCACTCCACCCTGGGTTGTGGGTATGCGGGCGAGTGATACCTACAAACCAAGGAGAAAGAAAGAAACCAAACACACCTAATACACTACCAAGCATTTGAGTTGCCAACAAACTTTGTGTACACTGTAAACCCTAACGCTCAAAATAATGAATTGGTTTGAGTAGAGCCAGCTCAAATTAAACAAACGAACTTTTATGAGTATTTAGAACTTTCTTTTTCTTTTGAGTTCTCAAAACTGGCACATTTTAAGTAATCTGAATTGTTTCATTGCTTTGAGTTTTATAAACTTGTTTCTTTTCATTTAGACAAACTTAAATTTACCTGAAACTGGGCTGGGATTTCTATTTCACTCAATGACACTCAAAAGGGACAGTAAATGCCAAAATTAAGTGTTATATTATGGGTTTTTTTGTGCAAGATTAACGGTAAGGTGGAGATGTTTGCTAGTTTAGAAGAGTTTCTGTTATGTTGGGTTTTTTGTATCAACAGATGTTAAATGTTTGATATTGCTGTCCTCATTCAGCAAGTGCTATGCTAATGATATCAAAGCATTGTGTAACCAATTAGCAAAGTGGCATTTATTGAATTAGCTAACGTAAAATTTCCACTACTAAAATGTGATATTTTAAGTTAAATGTATGAATTAGCTTAATCAAATATTTCAAGTTCAAAGCAACTAAAATGTATGATTACAAAATAAAAATCTGCAAGTTCTGCTTACTTAAACTTTACATTTCTTAACTCAATTTTTTTGAGTTTTGCTAACTCATTCGGGTATACCGTGTAGCAAATGGCATTCCCAAGGTTCTCTTAGACTTACCCGCATTGTAAAAGTGATCCAGAACTGACGTTTCACCGAAGTCCAGCTTCCCAAAGGGAATTATGTCTAGTTTACACCCCACAATGTCGCAAGCATCCTTCAGACACTGTAATGCCATGTTCTCTGGGCTGTGAGGTTGGCTCGTCTCAGAGTTCCTCACGTAGGCCACTGTTACGGCTCGGTTCTTACATTTACCAGTGGTCAGCAAGGTGCCACTGTCCGAGGGCAAACTGATGACCCCAGGGTTGGCACTCTTACAGATAGAGTGGTCCTGCCAGAAGGTCCCGGCACCAGGATTAACACCGCCACTGGACTCTGCATGACCCCTTCCCATCATGTCTAGGGATTGGTCGAGAGAGGGTACAGAAAGAGAAATGGCCTCCAGATCTGAATTCATTTTTCATCAGTTTGTTGAACTCCAGTCCAGCTTGTCAACCAGCACACCTCATAGCTGTCATTCCTGGTAGCTATAGTGGCATAAAACAAGCAAATAAAAGTGGAGTGACGTCATCAGCACCGACAACATATCAGAAAAGGGAAGAGAGAGAAAAAGGACGATTATCGTTTCATTTTTAGATGAGAATCTAAAAATCCGCTTAGCAGTATATAGGTCTGGACGAGGGGTGGGGGGGGGATTAGTAAGAAGGGAATAACTGCAGAGATCAAGGACTGTTCACGGACACGCGCGTCACGACTCTAAGAAACGATAACCGTTAATGTTACTGGAAACCCATGAAAGCGTTTGCGAAGAACGTAACGTTACCCTCTTTTATACGAGCGTAGTTTCCGAAGTAACGCGGTTCTGTTGAAAGCGACCGTTGACTCCGTGTGCATCGCCTCGAGCCGTTTCACCGCGAGACATCAAGTCCTGTCGTTGTCATTGCGTTTATATGTCATACTTAAGTTGTGAAATCCCTCTCGGCTGAAGCGCGTTTGTTTGTCTCCTGGACCCTGCCCTTTTTTTCTATTATTATCGTTAGCACAACTCACGCTCAGGGGGCGGAGTAACACTCTTGCAGGAAGCGAATTAACGAATCCTACTATGGAAAAGACTTAGCTCATGAATATTAATTACGTAACGTGACGCTCTCTCGCGTGGGCCTGTCACAGTCGAGGGTATGCGCTGACGTCACTTTCTCGCGGGAACACGCCCCCTCAGCCGGACTGAGTGGCAGAAGAGCTGCTGAATGACTGGATTTAATAGGGGAAACTGAGAAAACGCGAGTAAAACAAACGAATGTCAGGTTAGACGCGATAGCGTTCACTACAACTTACCAAATATCCAGTGATCCATGCATTTTGACATGCAGCCAGGAATCGTGTTTCCTGACAATTATATATGTTTTTATTTATTTAAGCAGGTTAGTCTCATTGAGATATAGAATCTCTTTTTCAAGAGAGACCTGGCCAAGATAGCAGAACAAATTAGATCACACAATCACAAAACAAGTGCATTTCAATTAAATAAAAGTGCCATTAATTAAAGCATTTGCACGTGTGGTATAGATTTAACATAACCTTTAAACTCATTTAAGGAAATAAGACACTGTAGTTTAAGTGTTTTCTGTAGGTCATTCACTCCAAGTTGAAGGTGCAACAAACATTAAAGCCTTTTTGAACAACTCAGTCCGGGCTTGAGGTACATTCAATGAAATAATTTTCTGGGACCGTAAACCATAAGTACTCTGTGTAAAAGGAAAAATGCATGTAGCATGGGAGCCTGCCTATGATACCCTTATATATAAAGGTGAGTAAGCCGGCGATTTGACAAAGAGGGCAAATTCACTGTGGAGTAAAGTGTACAGTGATGAGTGAGGGGTCTGCAATTTGAAATAAACCTTAAAGCTCCATGAAACACAGAATCCAACATCTGAAGACACTTTGATGGAGCATTCATATACAACCATAATCAATAATAGACAGAAATGTGGCATCGACTAGCCTTTTTCTGGCATGTAAAATGTAAAACAAGATTTGTTCCTAAAGAAAAAACCTAGCTTCAATTTCAACTTTTTTACTAGATTCTGTATATGAAGCTTAAAAGAAAGGTGATCATCAATTAAAAATCCTAAATATTTCTAAGATGAAACTACCTCAATTGTTTTACCCTGATCAGTAACAATTTTCAGGTCTAACTCATTTTTCCTTGAGTTTGAAAAGACCATTACTTTGTTCTTCTCTGCATTAAGCACAAGCTTTAATTGATAAAGCTGTGCTTGCACTCTGTCGAAAGCAGCTTGCAAGCATTCATACGCCTTCCTAATGGTAGCTGCACAACAATAAATGACTGTATCATCTGCATAAAAATGGAAAAATTCATGTTGGACATTTTCCCCCAGACAGTTTATATAAATAGTGAATAAAAGAGGCCCTAGAATGGAGCCCTGTGGGACCCCTTTACAGATTGATACATATTTTGACGTTAGGCCATCAACTTTTGTAGCTTGAGTCCTGTCAGCGAGGTAGTTGATAAACCAGCCCACAGAGTGCTGAGACATACGTATACCTATACTATACTATACTCAGCTCCCTTCATCCCACCAGCTGCCTTCATCTCTGTCTCAGCTTCATCTTCCACCACTGGACTTGTCGTCTGCTACGGCCTCAGCTCCCTCCATCACCAGTCAGCTACAGCCTTGACTGCCTTCTTCTCCACCACCGCATTTGTCGTCTGCTAAGGTCTCAGCTGTTTTTTTTTGTTTTTTTTCGCTGGACTTGTCGTCTGCTACAGCCTTGGTTGCTTTCACCACCACCAGGCTGTCACCGGCTACAGTCTCAGCTGTCTTCAATACTGGACGGTCATCTGTTTCAGCCTCAGCTGCCTCCACCACCACTGGACTGTCGTCTTCTGTTAACTACTCACTGCATTATGTATTTCACCTTTTGTTACACAAAGCCGTCTGTCTAGTGTTTTTAAATATGAAGTTTTATTTAGTCTTGTTTATCTTTCTGATCCCCTTTAATAGTGGGGTTGTCCATTTGCAGTCAGAAAATGAGTCCATCCATATGCAGTTCCCTTATGTAGTCTCAAGGGCTGAAATCTTTTCCACGGTCCAACTAAAATCTCAGGGGCCAAGTCACTAATTTCAGTTTGTTTACAAGGCTACAAATCTACTCCACCTTCACTGCCTCTCCATTTTGAAGGATTGGTTTATTGTTTCTGCAGACTCACTTCCTGCTTTTGTTATATTATTAAATTCTAGATCTGGCACTTACTGCTGCAAATCAGCCAAGTCCAGACTCCTTGTTATTATTTTATTACCAATCTCTGGAAATGTTCAGCCTAATCCGGGCCCTGGCAGCCTTAAGCTATGTGATACACCTGAAGATTTTAGATCAAGGTCTGGCCTGGGTATTATTCATCTCAATGTTCAGAGTTTAATGTCCAAATTGGAGATGGTTAATTTATGGGTCAGGTCAACTGATGCTGACATTGTTGTTTTATCTGAAACCTGGCAGACTAAATCTGTCCTTGATAGAGATATTGGCATAGATGGTTATAATGTGTATTGTGATTAGTTCGCCCAAAAAGACGGGGAGGTGTTGCTATATGTGCCATTTATATGTGCCTGATTTCGACGGCAGGGAAATGCAAATTTGCCTGTGAACACGTTATATAAATAGGCTACAATATACAGGTAGGTCTAACTCCAGGTGATCACTTATATATCAATGTTATATATATCGTCCAGCCCTAAAACTTATATAGTTTTTGTCAGTGTTTATTTAAAAGCATCCAATTATTCAATGGTAAATGGTTAATTGATGAGTTGTCAATGCAATAAAAATAACTATGGAAGCTTGGTTCCACCCAAGCATGCGGCACTCGTGTTTAAAACTGAAGCCAAAATGTCTTGATCGCCCCCAGGTGGTTGGTCCCAGTATAGCTCATAACCCCCACCCCTCCATGTATTCTAATGGACGCAAGACATTTATTCATTTAGCAGACGCTTTTATCCAAGGCGACTTACAACTGAGGAATACAGGAAACAATCCATCATGATGTCACAGGGTGTTTTGGTTATGTTTCATGTGTTTAAGTTTGCCATGTTCACTGTCATGTCTTGCCATGCACTTTCTGGTCTTGTCATGTGATCCTGCCATGTGCTCCTTTGTCCTGTGTTCTGTTGTCATGTCATTGGTTCATTGGGTAATCAGTGTTCACAGGTGTCCCTCGTCTTGTCCTTAGTCAATGTGTATTTAACCCTCTTGTTGGCCATGTGTCCTGGTCTGATATTGAATGTATGTAACCCGCGTGTTGGTGAGTCTTTGGTCAAAAGTCAAAAGCCAAAAGCCAAAAGCCAAGCCAAGCCAAGCCAAGCCAAGCCGTTTGAGTGTTTAATAAACTGCACTTGGGTTCAGCAAACTTGCCTCCAGTGGACTGTTGTTACACATGAAGAGGCAAAAATCACAAAAAGTGCCTGAAATACTAAGTTTTGGACATTACCCAGAGCAGCACAAGCTAGAATAGGGAGGAAAAAGAGAAAAAAAAATATATATTTTTTTAAGATGAGGTTAAGTGCTCACGGAAGAGATGAGTTTTCAGCTGTCTTTTGAATGTTGTCAGTGATTCAGCATTCCGGATGGAGGTGGGAAGATCATTCCACCAGCAAGGAACGGTGAATGAAAATGTTCTGGAGAGGGATTTCATGTCTCTCTGTGATAGTACCACGAGCCGTCGCCCCTTAGCTGAGCGAAGGATTTTGGTGGGGGTGTAGACTCGTAGGAGCGAGTCGAAGTATGCGGGTGCTGAGTTTGTGATGGATCTGTAAGCAAGTGTCAATGCCTTGAACTTGATGCGAGCAGCGAGTGGTAGCCAGTGCAGAGAGATGAAGAGAGGTGTGACATGGGCCCTTTTGGGCTCGTTGAAGACAAGACGTGCCGCTGCATTCTGAATCATTTGAAGCGTTATGATCGCACACAATGGAAGTCCAGCCAGAAGTGCATTGCAGTAGTCAAGCCTAGAAATGACCAGGGCCTGGACGAGAAGCTGTGTTGCATGCTCTGTTAGGAACGGTCTGATCTTCCTGATGTTGTGCAGCGCAAACCTGCATGACCGAGCTGTCTTTGAAATGTGGTCTTTGAAGGACAGCTGGTCATCAAAGGTTACTCCAAGATTTCTGAAGGATAAATCAAGGATGAGCCTAGCTGGATGGTGAAGTCATGTTGTAGAGTCGGATTGACAGGGAAGACGAGAAGCTCAGTTTTTGCCAGGTTGAGCTGTAGGTGATGTTTTTACATCCATGCCGAGATGTCCGCCAGACAGCTAGAGATTCGTGCAGCTACTGTGGGATCATCTGGTTGAAATGAAAGGTAGAGCTGTGTGTCATCAGCATAGCAATGGTATGAGAAGCCATGAGACTGTATGATGGGTCCCAGTGATCTAGTGTAAATGGAGAAGAGGAGAGGTCCAAGCACTGAACCCTGAGGAACCCCCGTGGTCAGTTGATGTGCTTTGGATACCTCCCCTCTCCAGGCAACCTTGAAGGACCTACCTGTGAGATAGGACTCAAACCAGTGGAGTGGAATCCCTGTGATGCCCAGTGATGAGAGGGTGGACAGAAGAATCTGATGATTCACAGTGTCAAAGGCAGCAGATAGATCGAGGAGGACGAGGACTGATGATTTGGAAGCAGTTTTTGCAATCCGCAGGGCTTCAGTGACCGACAGTAATGCAGTCTCTGTTGAGTGGCCCCTTTTGAAACCTGATTGGTTGACGTCCAGCTGATTATACTGTGAGAGGAAAGATGAAACCTGGTTGAAAACAATTCATTGAAGTGTTTTCGCTATGAATGTTAGGAGAGAGACAGGTAGCTATCTGTAGCTATCTACCAGTGATGTTTTTAATGTGGGTTTTTTAAGCAGTGGGGATACCCGAGCCTGCTTGAAAGTGGTAGGGAAGATGCCAGTGCGGAGAGATGTGTTGATGATGTGTGTGAGTGCTGGTAGGAGTGTAGGAGAGATGTGTTGATGACGTGTGTGAGTGCTGGTAGGAGTGTAGGAGAGATGGCTTGTAGAAGGCGTGAGGGGATGGGATCTAGAGGACAGGTGGTATAGGATGGCTGTAGAGGAGAAGTTTAGATACTTCTGACTCAGTGAGTGTAGAGAATGAGGAGAGAACACGTTCGGCTGTGGATGTGGCTGACCTTAAATCCTGTGTGTGTGAAGCTGAGAACTGACTGCTGATGGTTGTTGTTTTATCAGTGAAGAAATGTGCAAAGTCGTTTGCAGATAAAGAGGTGGTGGAGGAGGACAGAGGAGGGAGTTGAATGTTCTGAAAAGTGTGCGTGTGTTTGAAGTGCTGTTGATCTAGTTGTGGAAAAATGAAGATTTAGCTGCATGGACATCATCTGAGCAGAGTCTGATACTTACCCAGATCAGACGGAGACGGAGACGAGACAAACTAAACAATCAAAATACACTTCAAATCATTTTTCTGTCATTTTAAGCAGTTTTTATCATGCTGATTTAATTTCAAGTGTTTTTTTTTTGTTTTTTTTTTAAATAAGTTTGGTTTTAGTTAGTTATTTGATGCTATAAAAACAGGGGGTGTGACTACATGATTGACAGCTGAGATTGACAGATTCTCTGAGTGAAGTTGTCACTGAGACACCAACTGACTTTTTTCGGAATTCGTTTTTGCTTAATACTAACTGAAAAGAAAAATAATTCATTTATAATTCTTGCACATGCAGTGGGAAAAAAAAAAGGGGAAAAAAATGTATTATTAACATCGGCTAACGGCCAAAATTAGTTGAAAAAATATTACTCTGCCTTGAGGTATTGCAACTTATCGATTTATAATAGCAAATAGTGGCACAGAGGCTTGAAACATGCACACAAATAACTCTTACATGATAACATAACTTTCAATTTTACATAGCATGAAGATGAATAGTGGTAGTAATAATAGTGTTATTAATAACAACTTACACTTTGGGTTAAACACATAGTATTGAATAGCCTATGTGTACAAATCAATCCCAAATCCAAAGAGTGTGTCATAATACTAGATACTAAAAGAATACGTTCAGTTGGATTTACTATCATAAGTGATGCAGAAAAAAATGCTATTGAGATTTAAAAATACATCTCAAATAGACGTCTTGTTATTGATTCCAAAAAGAACATTTAGGTTTTATTCATTGAACTATAGCACAACACATGCTATTGAAATGTGAAGAAATACATACATTAATTTAAAATGAATATGGTCTCTATCTCAACTTGAAGTCTGTCTTGTTATTGGTTCCTAAAGAAACATTTAGATGTTGGTTTTATTCACAGAACTACAATTGAGAAAAACCTTGCAAAAACTACCAAAGTGTGTGTCCTGACACGAAGAAGAGCATTGTGAGTTTGGTTGTAGTCACAGAACTGTAGCAGAAAACATGTTATTGAAAATAAAGTCAGTATATTAATTTATATATATATATATATATAATTTTCTATTTCAACTCCAAAGGCTGTCTTATCACAGGTTCCTAGAAGAATATTTTGATGTTGGTTTTACTGTCAAAAGTGTATATGTGACCCTGGAGCACAAAATCAGTCATAAGTCTCATGGGTATATTTGTGGCAATAGCCAACAATACATTGCATGGGTCAAAATTATCAATTTTTCTTTTATGCCAAAAATCATTAGGATTTTAAGATCATGTTCCATGAAGAGATTTTGTAAATGTCCTACCGTATATATATTAAAAATGTATTATTAGTAGTAATATGCATTGCTAAGGACAACTTTAAAGGAGATTTTCTCAATATTTAGAGAAATAAATATTGCACCCTCAGATTCCAGATTGTTTGTATCTCGGCCAAATATTGTCCTATCCTAACAAACCATACATCAATGGAAAGCTTATTTATGACGTATAAATATAAAAAATGTGGCTTTGTGGTCCAGGGTCACATATATGCTATTGCCATTCAAGAATCAAGAAAAAGCTTGCAAAGCCTTTCAAAGCATGAGCAGAATAACGCCCCCTAGTGGAACGCATAGCAGTTGTTTTGACTGAGTTTGACTTACAAAATGATAATAAATTCATTTAAAATGAAGGCAGTTTTCTATCTTAACCCTGTATGGTATGCATTATGTTCTATCCATGAAATATTTTTTCAAATAAGTTTTTATTACTTGAAATGGCTTAAATCATACAAATTAAAACATATTTTTGAAATATTTTGGGAAAATGGTTTTTCTATAAAATGTTGATTTTATTTTCTATTTAAATGCACATTTCTTTAAAAAAAATTGATGGATTTATATACTTGGAACTCTTGCAAACCAAAAATAAGTAGATCCCTATCATTTAAGCTTTAAAAAATGGCAAACTCACCCTCAGTGCCATCACATGCAAGAGCTAACTCTGCACTCTTCCCCGTACAATATTGCTGCATTCATTTTCTGAAAAGAAAAAAATTATTGTTATTAATTGATGCCATATGGCAACTACGTACCATAAAGGGTTAACTTCTAATGGTGTGTCTTGTTACTTTGACCTAAAGAAACATTTCCATGCAGGTATCGCTCTCATTTGTAATTCAAGATAAATGCTATTAAATTAGTTCAAACTGTTAATAAATTAATTTTAAAAATATACAGTTTTCCATCTCAACTTAAAAAGGGTGTGTCTTGTTACTTAGACCTAAAAGAACATTTGGATGTTGGTTTTATCCACAGAACAAGGCATGCTGTTGATATTAAAAGAAATACATGAATTAATTGAAAAGAAACATCACATGTTTTTTTTATCAATAAAGTTGGATTTCTATAAGAGTGAGTGTTGCACCTTTTTCCAATTTACATGAATTTAATTTTATCAGATAAGATATGCAACCCGTCTTAGTTCTTTTCCCTTCAGTTGAGATCTGTTTGTCTGGTTTCTTTTCTGATCAAGTATTGATGCATCTTTGTACGTTCAGCCTATACTTCACTCCGATGCAGACTGAACCCTCAGTCTTATTTTTTAGGTCATGTGCACCAACCACAACTGTCAAAGTATCTGATCTGTTAATATCATATAGATTTTATTAATATAATCAGCTTTCTCTTTTAGAGTATAGTATGTCAAATTTTATGATGGACATTTCCAAAGAATACTACTTTCGACAATGTGCAGCAGTCAAGAGAAACTGATCAGAAATGTAGCGAGGAGTTCCCGATCAGACAGTCACACTTAACGTTACGTCAGTGACTGACGTATTGGGATCTCGCTTGAGAGTCCAATCACCTTCAAGTGGTAACAAAACAAGCCAATAGACATTGCGAGTGAGATTTGCATCATGAACCCCTCCCCTTGACACAGTTATATAAGGAAGCGCACAGCACTCACTCATTAAGCTTTCGCTTTGAGCGTTTTTTTTAACTGATTCTGCTCGGCAATCATCATTCTTTGGTACAAGACAACCAGGAAGAAGTTCGACACGGAGTGTTAGTGTGACGGTGTGTCAGTGGGGGTCGCCTTCCTAAAGCCCAAAGTGTACTTCGGCTGTCTGCGTCCGTGCAACGTAATTTTTGTCATCAGGAGGGTTTGCGGACGTCCGCACACCCCGTCCGTGTGCAGTCCAATTTTTGAGACCGTGCGGATGGTGCGCGTACAACAGCGCATGCACAAGAAAGACAGCAGACACAGAAGTTGCAGACACAAACAATTGCACTGTGCATGTGTCAAACTCGGCCATCCGCGCTCATCTGCGGTCGAGTATACTTTGAAAGCTGTGCGGACACGACTGCGTGCAAGACGTGTCTGGATGTGGAAAATGAAGTATAACCAGGCCTTAAGAGAGCATTGCACGCTGCCTACACAAATAAGCGTTTCCCCCAGTGAGCCTGCTCGCATAGATGCTTTGCAAGGTCAGGGAGGACGAGGAGCAGGTCTTGATGGTTGCGCCTTACTGGCCCACCCGGACCTGGTTCTCGGACCTGATGCTCCTCACGTCAGCCCCACCCTGGGGGATTCCCCTGAGGAAGTACCTGATGTACGAGGCGCGCTTATGCTTTGAAGTGGAACCTGTTTGTTGATTGGTGTTCTCACCCATAAATGCCCAATCAGAGACGTGCTTTCTTTCCTGCAAGAAGGGTTGGAGCGAAGACTGTCTCCCTCCACCCTGAAAGTGTATGTTGCTGCTATCGCCACTCATCACGATGCAGTAGACGTAAGTCTGTGGGAAAGCACGACCTGATCATCAGGTTCCTGAGGGGCGCGAGGGGCTCATAACTCTCAGGAAGGAGCTACGGAAGCATAAAAGGAGGAGCAGTGATGGACGAGATAGGACCAGGCCTGGATGTTTACTTTATGTTTTGCTTATGTACAGTCAAACCAAAAATTATTCAGACACCAGATATAATTTTTTACTAGTATGTGCAGGACACTCTAGTTCATTTATATAAGTGAGGAGAGCAAAATAAAGTAAACTGTGACATTATACACAAAAATCCTTCATACAGTGACTACCAGTAAAACTGATAAAGATTTGGGACCAAAATGATTCCGACACTTTGACCTGAGCATGTTTTGCTGAAGTGTTTTTTCTTTAATTGCTAATGTGACCTTTGACACCACAGACTGAACAAAATGAAGCATTGCTTGGTCATTGGTTGAGCTAAACTGGTATTATCTAATTGTGTACTTAAATTTAACAGCTGATTGGTTGATTGTAATCCATTACATCCCTTTCTATCAAAGTTCTGACACAGTTTAACTCTGAGTTCTTGTCATATTTTATTACCATTTTCTAAACTATAAACACATAAACTGTGATAATGTGAGAAAATGTTGAAGGTGTCTGCATAAATTTTGGTTTCACTGTATGTGTGGCAGTCGCCCGTGAGGGGCTGCTGCTTTTACTTTCGTTTTGTTGTTTGTTTATTTTATGATTAAATCATAAATCAGCAAGAAATACTCAGAATGAACATTGAGAGTGTAAAATAGCATTTTCCCCACCAGTTGCAATGTTCATTTGAATGTTTCGATTTGTTCTTATCAGTGTTGGGGGTAACACATTACAAGTAATCTGATTACTTTTTCCTAGTAACTAGTAAAGTTATGCATTACTTTTAAATTAACAACAAAATAACTGAGTTACTTTTTCAAATAAGTAATCCGAGTTACTTTGTTTTCTCATATATTGACTGACAGCTCACCTGTCCTCATGTTGAGGTTGTAAATGCAGAGGCGTTGTGTGAACATGAGGGTCATTGTAATAAGTAAATGTGAGGATGCATTTACTCATCTCACAAAAACAGATTTAGTAGTTTCATAAAATTTTGCAAACCTGTAATAATAAAATGTTAAATAACACAAATACTTTATGTCTTTAATATCACTTTATTATCCAATTACTTTGCTGCTGACTTTTGTTGATCCAATTCAGCCATACGAATAAGCAAAAATTACTCTAGTTAAACATCACATTTGTGTTTCTTTTTGTTTGTTTTTATTGTTGAAGTAAAAGTGTTGAACTTTCTTCTCCTGCATCCTATTCTTCTGCTATCCAGAATGGCAGCACAGCTGAAAGGTTGTACTGTACATGTGTACATTTTCATTTCCTTCAGCCTGAGGCTTTTGCATTTCACTTTTGCACTAAAACGGTCTTTACATTTACCAAAAATAAAACTTTTTTGGTTACACTTTATTTTAAGCATTGTTACATTGTAATTATATATTTAAAGGGGTGGTTGATTGCCCCTTTTTACAAGATGTAAAATAAGTCTCTGATGTCCCCAGTGTGTGTATGTGAAGTTTTAGCTCAAAATACCCCACAGATCATTTTTTTATAGCATGTTAAAATTGTCACTTTTTGAGGGTGAGCAAAAACATGCCGGTTGTGTGCGTGTCCCTTTAAATGCAAATGAGCTGCTGCTCCCAGCCCCCTTTCAGGAAGAGGGCGGAGCTTCAAGAGCTCCTGTTAGCAGCTCCTCACGCAGACACACACTGAAAAGGTCAGAAACTGTTCAGTTTTTTATGTTCAAACCGGAGTCGGACAATGATGGAGAGACTCAAGAAGAAGAGACAACATGCAGAATGAGACAGGACGTTTCTGAATGGATAGTTGATGAATTTATGAGTTCACCATCTTCAAGTCATTGATTAGCATGTTCTGTCATGATAATCTATAAATTCTCAACATGCGTGCTCCCGGGGCGGGTTTATGTAAATTTCAGGGTTAGTGATGTCACTAACCGTTTGTTGTAGTCCTTAAAAAGGATATCTTTAAAAGAAAATATCTCCCTTTGCATTGAACTTTAAGCGTCATATATTTGTAGATGTTGTTTATGCCCAAACAACAACATTACACACTAGCTAAAGTAAAAAAAGTGAAATCATAATCAACCACCCCTTTAATTCAGAGTAATATTATTTAATGTACTTACTATAAGGTTAGGGTAGGATTAGGGTTTTTAGTTTAGGGTAAGTTGCATGTAATTATGCATAATTTACTGTATTACTATGGTAAGTACATGTAACAATTTTAACAAGGACACTGTAAAAATAAAGTGTTACCACTTTTTCCTTTTAATAAAAAAATAAACAAGCAAGCCCAGCTTGGGTGAGAAAAAGTAACATAACACATTACTTTCCATAAAGAGTAACTAAGTAATGCAATTTACTTTTTTATGTGACTTTTTTATGGAGTATGTGTTTGTGTTATGTGTTATGTGTTTGTAAGCTGCTTTGACCGTAAGAAATAAAGGTGATTTGACTTTATTTGACTTTTTAAAAAGACACACCCAATGAACCAGTAAGACATGATGTTACTTTACAGGTTTTTTTTATTGCTTGCACACAATGTCTGAAACTATGGCTCCATTTCTACACACAAAACCACAAAACATGCACACAACATGTCATGCATATCTTGCAAAAGCAAACTTCATTCAAAACTATTTTTTAAAAATGATGCACCTGTTCAAGGCCATCCCATGGATACTTCCACCTTCGTCACCTCCTTGGACTTTTCTGTTAGACCTCCTCCCGGCTGTCTGTCCACCTCTAAAGCCGCCTCCTGTCTGTTTCTGCCATCCCTTTGCCAGCCCTTCGCCACCTCCTCATCCTCCTCGCCTTCTCTTTACGTCACGGGGCCCTTATTGGGGGATACATTTTTTTTTTTTGTGGAAATGTTCTCTTTATCTAATACTGTCACCTTGTTTAAAATAACTATTCCTTATAACCGCATTCTTAACTTGTTTAGTGATCCAAGGCTTGTTATTTGGAAATACTATACACATTACCAAGTCTTCACAAAATAATTAGTCACAGTCTCTGCGAGATCGTCTACATTGTTTAAACAAATCCCAATCTGTACATTCAGAGCACCCCCTTAGCTCTTGAATTGAGTCATCAGACCACACAGGAACTAATCTTTTCTC
The DNA here is from genome assembly GCA_039654625.1 of Rhinogobio ventralis. Classification (NCBI taxonomy): domain Eukaryota; kingdom Metazoa; phylum Chordata; class Actinopteri; order Cypriniformes; family Gobionidae; genus Rhinogobio; species Rhinogobio ventralis. The sequence goes on along the minus strand of CM077210.1, from coordinate 3,192,052 downwards.
AGTTTTCCCCTTTTCAGGACAGGTTTATAAACAGGGGCCAGATAAACAACATGATGGTCAGACAGGCCCAAACGGGCTCTCAATGATAACTTATATGCCCCTTTAATAGACCCATAACAAAGATCCAGACATTTCCCACATCTAGTAGGACAATCCACATATTGATCAAAATGGTGATTTCTCCATTTTACAATGGTTAAAGTCTCCCATCACGATGTTAGGTGCGTCAGGAGAGATGCTTTGCAACCGATGCACCGTTTTACATAACATATCGGATGCATTTTTCACATTAGCCCTTGGATGAATGTAAGCAAAAGAGATACATATTTGTGGAAACTTCCCGGGTAAGCAGAATGGGCGAAGTGATACCGACAAGAGTTCAATGTCGGGACTGCACATTCCCTCACAATCACAGACTTGCACCAACGTAGACACATACACCTCCACCCAGAGATTTTCCAGTCAGAGCGGCATCCCTGTCCAACCGCAGTGGGACACCAAAGCCATCTATTTCCAAATCAGTCTAGATCGTGTTCTTTGAGCCAAGTCTCAGTCAATGAAATAACACGTATTCCTATAATCCGAGAGAAACCGAACATTTGCTTGTAATTCGTTCAATTTGTTTCGGAGGGACTAGGCATTTGCTAGAATTATAGAAGGGAGTGGGATGCGATTCAGTCGCTGTTTACGCAATCTCTGACGCAGACCACCCATTTCCCTCCGTTTCCTCACCTTCTGACTGTGCCCACACAAGACAGATCAGTCCTTAAAGTCCTCATGAAATCAAAATCAATCTTATTTACTTAGTTAGCACACATTATAGGTCTTAGGGTGAACAATTAATCTGTGCAAGTTAATACACAGAAAAACATTTTGTTTGCCGTGGTAATCTTTAATCAAAATCTGAAAAGAAACTTACGGTCTGGAATGGCGTTCCCTTTCTGATGACAGCCTCTGTTCAATATTCCGTTTCACTTGGAAATACGTCACAGCACTGAAATAAAATCAGTTGCAACTTCCGGTTCACTGGGACTTTAACATTTCTGAAGGCCAGTCGTGGATTTGATCCAGCGCGCCGTAGTTGAAAGCACGGCTGTTATGAACTGCTCTGAGGCTTGAAGGTTGAGGATCCAAATGCAGTATTTATTGAAGGGGTAATCCACAATCGTAGTCTAAACAAGGCAGAAGGTCACAAGACACAAGACACAAGACACAAGACACAAGACACAAGACACAAGACACAAGACACAAGACACAAGACACAAGACACAAGACACAAGACAGAGCGCTCAGAATTGCAGTTGTTACACTAAACAAGACTTAGCAAAGAATGACAGGGTGAACAGGCTAGATATAGGCAGAGGTAATGAGGTAAATGAGACACAGGTGAAAACAGTGAGTGCTGATGAGTCCGGGCAAAGGATTATGGGTGATGTAGTCTATGATGGTGGTGATCAGGGGCACTCACACTGGTGAATTGTTAAAACGGCACTCCATAAGAAAGTCACGACTATAATGAAGCCGATCTCCATTCCCACGTTGTCCTCTCACAACATGTTTTTTTTTAATTCTTGTTTATTTTAAACAACATTTTTAAAGAATAATTTTATAAAGATTAACTTGAAGTGACAACCATCAGTTAATATTTAAAGTCTGTTTATTTAACTATTTACATAGATGTTCAATGTGGATGAGCTTAAAGCTTAATTGGGCTTAATTGGAACAGCAAACAATTTTTTTATTAATAAATATTATTAAATAAAATTTAATAGGACAATTTTGCTAAATAAATAATCTAGGTCATGTATTAAGTTCATACATATTTTAATATAAACAGCTATTATTGAAAATATCTACGAAATTATACTTTTTCTTATTGATGTCACACTGAATCTTTGATTTTCATAGTAGTGCACCCTTTAAGCTCACCTTACAATAATATGAAGTCTTTAAAAATTACAGCAGTGTAAAACCACAGAACATCAATAAACTGTAAATGTATAATATAATGGATTTAAAAGTACAAGCCAGTAATGCCTGTGAAGTAATATATTAGTGTAGCACTAATCTTATACAGCTAGTAAGCTAACAGTGTTGTTAGCACCTGCGCTATGTTGCTTAAACTATCTTTTGGATCTAACTGTAATTATTTCCCACATCCAGGTTCCAGGTTATAATGTGCAAAAGACTAAATATCAATCTCTTAATTTTGCAATAAGAAGTTATACTTATCCAAAATAAAGGCTTAAACATCTAAAAAATGCACATTTAAGGGGCTACTCTTCTGCTGAAAGTTTTCAGACAGCTTTCAAAATGGCCGCCAGACAGTGTGAACACATGAATACCATGGTCTTATTAGCTTGAAATTACAGGAGGTATATAGTAACAAACACATCATTTGGTTAAGACATCAAGTAGGATGATAAATAATTTTTTTCTTTTTATAATCTGAGCTCAAAGATAGTAGTGTGCTTAATGGGTACTTGAGCTTAATATGTATGTTTAACCTATTAATTCCATGCTGTTATGGCCATTAAGACAAAATTAAAACGTAGGGGTTTACATTTCTCATGAAGGGGAGTTGACTGGGCGGGTGAGAGCAGAAGATTCCAAAAGTCCAAAAATAAGGGCCACCGCAGTGGACGTGCCTACCGGGAGGGGGCATTATGTCACAATTACATTAGTTTGGACTTGTGTTTCTCCACCTTCTGTCTGAGTTAGTCATTTGTTGTTTTTTTTGTAGTCTCGTTCAGCTGTGTTCAGGCCTGTTCACACCAAGGAGGATAACTATAAAGATAACTATAAAGATATAGGGCCCTATTTTAAGGATCTGAGCGCATGCCGCAGGTGCACTTAGGGCATGTCCGAATCCACTTTTGCTAGTTTAACGACGGAAAAAATGGTCCAAAAGGGTTGTACCTTGTCTCTTAATGAGTCTACTCTTAATGGTGTGTTTTGGCCGTAACGTGCAATAAACCAATCAGAGTCTCATCTCCCATTCCCTTTAAAAGCCAGTTGGCTTGCATGAGTCACGCGTGTATGATAGGGCCCATAGCTCTAAAAAATCGTTCTCAATATTAAAGAAGAGTTCACACCACAGCTATAACGATAACGGCACAGGGAAACGATATACTTGGAATCACTTTCAGAACGATTTTATCCAGCTGATGAACGATAAATACATTGACAGCCAGTCAGAAACCATCCTGCTGTAACGAGCTCGAGCTTTTAAAGTGAATAAACAGAACGATATAATCCGCTGGTGTGGACGCTAATAATTATCGTTCTTAGTGTGAACGGGACTTTAGTTAGTATCACATCTCGCCAAGAGCCGTTGAGCTAGGTAAAGCCGCAGTTTCCTCCTAATCTCTAATAGTTTCTCCTCCTAATATCCTCAATATCTCAATATAGAATTCAAACGGGTCCGAAGCGTTTTGGGTTCTGCACAGACTCGTGCATGTTCTGCCCTGTGCTAACATGTCTCTGGACCGGATCTGCAGCGGTTTGCTTGACTCTAACGTGAAACCAGACTTCATTCGGCCCAATGGAACGTATATGTGCATACATGCAATTTTCTCTGAAATGGGACACCCTTGGTTACCCCGCCTCCATATACTGACTGAAGCCTGCTGAGCCACTGATGAGACTCTCAGTACAGCGAAGGCAGAGAAGATGATGATACAGTGGCTCAATTCAATATTTTTCATCTGGATTCACTGTCAGATGTGCAGGACGGAGTTTGAGCTGACTTTACTCCACACTAATGATGTCCACGCACGAGTGGAGGAGACCAATAAAGACTCGGGCAAATGCAGTAAAGCGCCTTGTTTCGCTGGAGTCGCACGGAGGTTTACGAAGATAAAAGAAGTTCGTGCCCAGGAGAAAAATGTTCTGCTGCTGGACGCGGGCGATCAGTTTCAGGGGACCGTCTGGTTTAACTTTTACAAAGGCGCAGAAGCGGCGTATTTCATGAACAAACTCGGATACAATGCGATGGTAAGAATATTATGTCCACATGAATTATCTGGTGCAACTTAGGGCTTGCATTTAAATCATTAGGGCGCGGATTTATTAGGGTCCCTTCAAAAGCGGGAATGGGACAAAATAACGTTTCAAAGTTTAAATATTTTCACAAGGCGTCCTGTGTGGGGAAAAACAGCATGTCAAGCAAATATTAAAAAAGTACGCAATTGAGCATGCCGTGAAAAAGTAAATGCAAAGCTGCATTTAATGCATTTAAAAAGAAACAAAGTAACAAAGTAAATATTATTGCAATTTAAAAATGATTATTTGATATTTTAATAGATTTAAAAATGTATTTTATTCCTGTGATCAAAGCAGTCTTCAGTGTCACATGAATCATTCTGATATGAAACATTTATGATTATTACTATCATCAATGTTGACAACAGGTGTGCTGCTTAATATTTTTGTCGGAAACAATGATATGAGTAAAAGTATCAGTTATAATGTTCAAAAGTAACAGTGAAGACATTTATAATGTTACAAACATAATAATAAATGCAAATAAATGCTGTTGATTCATCACCATTTCCACATAAAATGTTAAGCAACTGTTTTCAACATTGATGATAGTAATAATCATAAATGTTTCATATCATGAATGATTTGTGAAGGATCATGTGACACTGAAGACTGGAGTAATGATGATAAATTCAGCTTTGAGCACAGGAATAAATCACATTTTATAATATATTCATATAGAAAATAGCTCTTTTAATTTGTAATAATATTTTACTGTATTTTTGATTGGTGAGCATTAGAGACTTCTTTCAAAGACATATTTTTTTTTTATGTTTCCAAACTTTTGCCAGGTACTGTATTTCATTTATTTAAAGAAAGTCACTATGCACGCTTGTATACAGGGGGGCCAAAAGCAACAGCTTCTAAAAGTGTTAAATTAGTTCCAGTTCAGTTTTTTTACGGGTTAACCATTCCTGTATACAGACATAACATAAAACTTTAGTTAGTTGCTCATCACAGTAACTCACGTGGGATTCATCTAGGTATTAGAAGTGTTGACAGTTTTTCCATCATTATAGGCGCCAAAGGGATGTATTCCTCATATTATTATTGACGTGATGTAGAGCAGAAGTGGACAGAACGTACTGGACAGCTGTCCATGAGCCACTGGAGTCTTCATTACAGTGGACAGAGCACCTGTTCAGGGGTCGTGGGACTCAAACTTATGGAACATAAACAGAAAAGGTGTTTCCCAAATGTAGATTCCCGAATGGTACCTTATCACCTCCTGTCAAAGAAAGTTTAGACATGGTTGGGTGAATTCTTCTATTCTCATTCTATGATTCATTTAAAGTGCTGTAGACGAGGAGTATATTAAACGGAGAGTGTTTGATGGCAAAGAAAGAGATCATTTTGGACTTAAACACAACGGCTGCGTCCGAAAATGCATACTCTCTTGAGGAGGTACTTATTTTGAATAAGTAATTACTTCATGACTGTTAAAAAAGTACGATCTAAGGAGAAGCGGGGCAGAACCTAATGCTTTTTGACTTCCTCAGTTTGTGTAAATCCACTTGGGGTTCAGAGCAATTATTTTTTCCCACATTAATTTCCCACGTTTAGTACAATTATGTGGTTTTGTTTCATTAATACAGTGTATACTTTTTTCTTGATTTACCCCGAAAGAATGGAAGTGTGACAACGTGCCCCATAGGTGGGGTTCAGTGTAACATGACCAAATGACAGCTTAAAATGTTATCTGATATAATCCAAAAAATATCCAAGACAAACTAAATTATTTTGTCAATAAAATACAATTATTAACTTTTTAAAAATTAAATAATGGCATTTTTTAATTATTAAAAATAAACAAATTTTTGAGTTTGACCACAAACACACCGCAAAACACAGCTATACAGCATAGTCAAAAACATAATAATAATTCATAACTTCTGAACATTGACTCTCAGTCATTATTCACCCTTTTCTTATGGTTTCTCAATAGAATTCATAAAAGTATAGAATATAATATGATAGTTCTAATAGGGGCTCATTGTGACAACATGCCCCACCTGCACAACTGGGATTTACCCCGGCTCGTGTCTTCTGCTGTTAGATCAGCATTAAAGAACCATCTCAACTCTTAAATAACAGATATACGATTAAAATAATATCAGATGTCTAACTTTAAATAAACACAAAATTAACTTAAGTAAGAAATGTACTTTTGCTATGGTTAAATAAATGTTCAGTGATATCTTCCAAAGATTTTTTAATTTTGGCGCAATATTTTCTCTAAATAATGTTGATATGGCAACTAGTAAATACACTAAGTTTCGTCATCCTGGCATGTGTGGAAAGTTTTAAACCGTGTGTGTTACAACTAACCCCAGGTTAGGTTGTGCCCCGCTCACCCCTATTTAAGACCCGTGTTGGCAAAATTAGTTACAAAAATGAGCAAATTAGTTATTGTTATTTTCACATTCTCTATTAAAAACCTTCTGAATCGGACACTATATGACTGATCTACACCTTTTTGAAGTCGATAGAGTCAAAGTCAATTTCGAGAAAAATCTAGTTAAAGTTTTCTGAAGGTTCCAAAACAAAATCTCCTAGTAGCAACCACACCTTAAAATCCCTGGTAATAACACCTAATTTGTCAAAACCAAATATCTATAGGAAAAATATATATTCAACTTTTTTTCCCATGATACCACAATTGTTTGATTAACATGAATGAAACATATATTAAGACCTGCTGTACCGTACGGATCTAATAATGTCACACATCAGATGATTTTCCCCAAAAGTTAACCAAATGTTCATTTAAGACATAACAGATAATGCGTGATTTTGCCTACTCTTTTATGAGTACTGTGAATTCAGACGTACTTCTTTTGTCACAAACTGTTTTTCGACCTACCATATAGTAGGGAAGTATGCGATTTCGGATGCAGCCATAAACTACAACTGACTTCCAGCCATTACACATTATTGCACTTATTATTAACCAGCTTGACTTTATTTCTGTCATATGTCTACAAAAGTTCTTATTGAGAATTAACAAATGTTTAGATTTTAATGATTTATGGAATGCTTCATTTCAAGTCACCATGATGGTGATCAGTGTTTGCTCTAGTTGGGCTCTTGACCCTTTACTTTTTAATATTATTTTTTCTGTGGCTGCTCCAAATTTGTGTTTGTAAAGCACATTTGTTATGGCAAGAGAAAATACTGTACTTACTATAATGAAAAATTAAGAAAACATTATTTAAAGAACCAGTTAATAATGCTGGATGAGACCAGTGAATCAGGCCACTACTTGATGATAATGTAAGTTCATCAAAACATAACTGTTATGACCTGGTCATAGTTTCTCTTGCCATAACATATGTGCTTTGTTAACACAAAGTTGCAGTAACCAGAGAAAAATCAATGTTAAAAAGTCAACTAAAGCAAACACTGATCTCCATAATGGTGACTTCAAACAAAACTTTCATCAGAACATTAACATCTAAACTTCTGTTAATTCTCAATAATAACCTTTGTATATGTATGACAGAAATAAAGTTTAAAACATTTTTTAATAATAATTGTAATAATGTGTAATGGCTGGAATCAGTTGTTATTTTTCTGTGGGTCTCTTTTTCTGTTCTTGTTGTTTCTCTTTCCTTCGTTGATTCTGCTTATTATCATCAGGTGTCACTACTAATTGTCAATCATCACTTAATCACTTAATTATCTCATTGAGTTCAACACTGCTTCAGTGTTATTTTAACACCCTGTAGTGTGGACACATGTGGACACTGAGGGGTGTTCATTTAACACTGGGGATTTTGCTGTGTAAGAAAATGTGCTTTTCACTACCCCCATAATGTATCATACAGAAAAATATGTTTTTATTGAACATTGATGGAGCAAGAGATTTTGTGTAAAAATAAATAATAAAAATCATATAAATGAATGAGGTGGCAAGGACCCCACAGACACACGGGGTAAAACCTGCATGGGGCAAAAGACACACAGTATTGATACAAATAATGTCGCTAAAATAATATGTTTTTAATAATGTCTAAGTTAGGGTTAGGGTTAGGCAAAGTTTGCACTATTTTCGGTTTATTTTGATAAAATAATATTTTGTCAAATAAAATAATTCATTTTCAAAATATATTTTATTATATCATGTGATTAATATAATATTTTTAACTATGATGTTTTCATTATAAATATGGTGATTATCTCTAAGGTGGACACCTAATTTGATATACAGTCATGGCCAGAATTATTGGCACCCCTGGTAAATATGATCAAAGATGGCTGTAAAAATAAATCTGCATTGATTATCCTTTTGATATTTTATTAAAGTAAAACAACTGAAAGTGGGGGAAAAAGAGGATGTGGTGTCTATATTGTCAATGCATGGTGAGGAGGAGAGTTTCAAAGACTCTCCAAGATCACAGATGGAGAATGGCAGAGATTAGTTGAGTCTTGAGGTCAGAAAGCCTAAAAAAATGTATCAAACAGCCCCAACCTCACCACATGTTGTTTGGGAGGGGTTAAAGAAAAATCCTCCTCGCTCATCCAGAAACAAACTCCAGCATATTCAGTTCAGACACGACTGGAGCTTCAGACGGGACCTGGTTCTGTGGTCAGATGAAGCTAAACAAGAGCTTTTTGGCAGCAAACACACCAGATGGGATAAAGTCCCCCATGCCCACGGTTAAATACACCGCTGGATCTTTAATGTTGTGGCCTATTTTTTTGCTGGAGGTCCTGGACTTCTTGTTCAGATTCATGGCATCACGGATTCTAGCAAATACCAACAGATAAAAATCTAAACCTGACGCTTCTGCTAGAAATCTGATAATGGGCCGTGGTTGGATCTTCCATCAGGACAATGATCCAAAACAAACATCAAAATCAACACAAAAATGTGTGACTGAGCACAAAATGAAGCTTCTGCCATGGCCGTCCCAGTTCCTGACCTGAACCCTATAGAGAATGAGTGATGAACTGAAGAGAAGAGCTGGGAATCTGAAGGATCTGGAGAGATTCTGTATGGAGGAATGGGCTCTGATCTCCAAACTCATCAGGAATTATAGAAGAAGACTCAGAGCTGTTATCTTGGGGAAATAGTATTTAATAAAAGTATTTAATAAAAGGGTGCCAATAATTGTGGCCAATGTGTTTTGGAGAAAAACATTTATTTCATAAAGAAATTTTCCCCACATTTTCAATGAAATACTTCAATGAAAGGTTCGATTTTTGCTGAATAAAAGTTCAAAAGGATTAACAATGCAGATTTATTTTTACAGGCTTCTTTGTTCATATTTACCAGGGGTGCCAATAATTCTGACCATGTATGGTATTTCTCATCTGAATCTAACCATGTCATGTCAACAAATGTTAAAGTCAGCCAGTGTTTATTATCATGTTAATTATTGTGTCTTTAGCCCCAACAGCATGTGCGCCTTTTACCCCAAATACCATACTTTTACATATTCTTCCATTATTGAAAAACTGTTGCTTTATTTACCTTGAACAAAACGGAGAATCATTAACAACACCTTTGTCTCAAAATATAGACATTCATTTTATCCAATCTCTTTTGCTACATAAATCTACAACATTTAAAAAACCCCATTAAATATTAAATCAAAATAGCGCTCAAGGATCAGGCAAATTTCCAAGTGCATCATCAAAAGCGGTCGTTAGGAAAAGTGTTGAGCTGAATTTTTGTGCCATCTAGTGGTTTAAAAGACAATAAATGTGCCTTTTACCCCAGTGCGCCTTCCATTGTCCCCTAAATATTTTCACATTTAAATGCATAAATTGTAAAGAATTTACAGTAAAATTTCTAACAGTAGTAAATGCTGGATTTTTACAAATTTTACAGGATTGAAAACAGTTTTTTGTATTCTATTGGAAAATTAAATTGGACATCTACAGTAAAACTGGCCAAGTATTTACAACTCAGGAATACAACCTTGCATTCTGAATTTACTAATAATGTCTACAGTTCAATTTTGTCGTGACATTATTTGACTCAGCACCTTGCAGAAAACTATTTGATGTGCATAGAAAAGAACATGTTCAACGCTGTTTTAATCTGTCTTTACCTAACTGCAGTTACACTTCCGCTGTAAAAAGGTAAAAAATAGTTTTAATTAATGGTGCATGCATACAAATTGTACAAAAAATATAAATACTAACCTGTGCCTTTAAGCTGATGTTATGTTCATGAGATTTTACTGCATAAAACATTGTTTGTGTGTGTGATGCTTTAGGCCTTAGGAAATCATGAGTTTGACAATGGAGTGGACGGCCTCGTGAAACCTTTCCTTCAGGAAGTGAAGTGCTCTGTTCTTAGCGCAAATATTAAAGCCGATCAGACAATTGCTCCTCGGATCAGCGGCTACTATCTCCCATATAAAATCTTCAATTTTACCTCAGAGAAAGTAGGTGTTGTTGGCTACACATCAGTGGAGACCCCTGCTTTGTCTCTACCAGGTAAGATATATTGATATATATATATATATATATATATATATATATATATATATATATATATATATATATATGTAATATACTTTATTACACTCAATTATATATCAAGGTTTACACATAATGTTGCAATTCACACTCTTAAAAACATCTCAAATTACCCATACTTTACAAAAGAGAAACAAATACTTCCAAAAACCAGCATGTTGTGTCATTTTAAATGGCTTATATAGTGCCCTCCACTAATATTGACACCCCTGGTAAATATGAGCAAAGGCGGCTGTGAAAATAAATCTGCATTGTTTATCCTTTTGATCTTTCATTCAAAAAATGCACAAAATTCTAACCTTTCATTGAAGTAAAACAATTGAAAGTGGGGGAAACTCACATTATGAAATAAATGCTTTTCTCTAGTTCACGTTAGCCACAATTATTGGCACCCAATTATTGCAACGCCCTTTCCCCAAGATAACAGCTTCTTATATAATGCCTGATGAATCCATTCCTTCAGAATCTTTACAGAATCTCTCCAGATCCTTCAGATTCCCAGCTCTTCTCTCCACTCATTTTCTAAAGGGTGAAATCCACATTTAAATGCAAGAATAACTCCCTTTAACTGAGATGACTGACCTAGTGATAATGCAACTTGTTGACTTCCCGCAACTGGAAACTTGAAACATGGATGTCAGCAACTTAACCCGTTTGGTGGAGCTGTTTTTACCCAAAGTAATATAGGGATCTGAGATGAATTATCTTCCAGGAATTATTAATAGGTAGGGATGCAATGATTCAGAACATTACCTCGGTTATGATTAAGTCAGATTTTGGTACAGCAGGTAGAACAGAATCTTGATTAAAGGCACAATATGTAATTTTCGCTGCTCGAGGTCGCTAATATAAATCAAAGGCGTAGCTTGATGACGCCTTGATTTCGTGGAATAATGGGAGTTGTCATCTTCACCTCTACAGCCGGTGGGAAAGAATCCAACGGGACTCGGGCAGAAATCATATTCATGAGCTAATGTATTACAGATTTATGAACGTGACTGTAGTATGAAGCAGGGTGGAGCGGAGCGAGGCGCTGGAGCGATTGCTAATGAGAGACGAGCGCGACACACGGCTCGAGAGCATTGGAGCTTTTATTCTGTCAGACGAGCGCTTCCGCTTCTTCCGCTCGTGTGTGTGTGGGAACACAGCGCTGCTTTATTATATTAAACACATTTGAGTGTGTTGAGAGTTATGTTATAATGCTACTCTGTGCGTTCACTATGAGACACTTGTTCACACTTGTTCACACTGCAGTAAGAGATCGATATTAGGCATGGTAAAACATGGTACTCGCGGTAAATCAAGAACACCAGATTTAAACAATAAGACTAACTGTGTTGAGCTGGAGAACAATGATTAGTTTCTGTCCATGAATGATCCAAACAGTTGCTCACCTGTCTAATAAAACACATCAGATATTAAAGCCATATTGGTTTTTTATTAAATAAAACCGTAAATCGAGGGTAACGCGTGTATGATGTCATTGATAGGCGACACACGGTCCGTGTGCTGGTTAAAATGACTTATTCCTCTGGATTTAAACATTTTTGGAAACATTTGGGATAATGTGAGTACACAAGTCAACAAAATATATAACACTGTTCTAGTGGTTTTTGGATATTTGAATCCATAAATCTTACATATTGTGCCTTTAAATTCTTGAAATTAATTGTTTTGTAAGCACAGTGGGTATAATTTTTATTGTAAAGGTCCTCATTTGTATAATATTACTCTATGTAGCCTATATGATTTCTCAAACTAAATTTCAATGAGTACATTTTCAGTCGAATTGTATTCATTTTTCAGTTACAAATTGACAATCTTTAAGAGCATCCTAAAGTAAGTGACCGCACTACATTAACAACTACTGTTCAGTTATGTGGATTTTTTTATAAATGCAGTTGTAACTACCAGAATTTTCTGGGAGTGAATTTCAGTTGGAAAATATGTGTAATGTGTATGTGTGTAATCGAATAGGCTCCTCCCCTATTTTCAAATCATACATCGAACAGGCTACTCTAGGATGCTATGCTGCCTCATATCATACACATAAAGAAATACACTGACACACACATACAAGGTCTAGTTGTTTTTGCAGAATGGAATGGCTTTAATCTCCTCTTCCAACCCCACGTTTAGTCTCTTAGTGCTACAAACATTCTACTCCCTCTAATCCAGCCCATATCTTTTGATCACTTTCAATTGAGAGTGACTGACCTGCCTGGTGGCACATTTAAATGGATTAGGGTGGATAGATGGATACAGGTTATTACACAGTAATATGATGCTGTTTTACCATATTTTTATGGTTTTACAGGCCCCCATCTCCAGTTTGAGGATGAAGTTACTGCTTTACAGCTTCAAGTGGACAAACTCACTGCTTTGGGTGTTAATAAGATCATTGCCCTTGGACATTCTGGCTTCGCAGTGGACAAAAAGATTGCAAAGAAAGTTCGGGGAGTGGATGTTGTGATTGGAGGGCACACTAATACATTCTTGTTCACAGGTATGTATTATATACTTGCCGCAATGTGCATGAGTTATATGTATAATTATTACTCATTCCAAAAACGGCAGTTTACACTCAGGTGATGATTTAAACAAGTTCATTACTATTTCTAAATAAGACAATTTTCTTATCATTTACTTTTTTTCTTCCGCGGAGCACAATAGTAGGGTACAACAGGCACACCTTAAGGATAATGTGCTTTTCACTACTCCCAAAGTGTATGATTACAGAAAAAATATATTTATGTTCGTATTGAACATTGATGGAGCAACATATTTAGTGAGAAAATAAATGATAGAAGTGGTTTGAAGGCTGTGGCTGAAGTCAGTTGTAGTTCTTGTGTTTCTGCTGGTCTCGTCTCATTTTCCATTCTTGTTGTTCATCTAAATTGACATTCCCAGAATTCCCTGTGTGACACTTCATGTTTCTTCTTAGTATTTGTTATCAGTCACGTATTTGGGTTTGTGTTACATCACGTGTTGTTTAATGAATGTTTATCATGTTAATTTAGAGTCGCGTGTCAGCATGATGGTGTTTTGTATTTGTGTGTATGACACTGTGCACCTTCTTTATATTAATATGTGCCTCGGCTTGTGGAAAACTAATTGTGGTGAACTTTGAATCATTATGTGGTTTTCTTTTTTTACCAGCTGTTTTATTAAGGTGGTTATCAGTATATTACAAAGCTATACAAATTTTAGTACTTTAGTGAAATGGAATATTAACGTTTTATCAGTTAATATTTTAATAAAATTTTTTACCATAAATTGAAGTCCTAAAAACTAAAAGGTTACTACTGTATTTTTTTACAGTAAAGTACTGGGAACCAGAGCTGATGTTTTTTTTTTTTACCGTTAATTTAAGTCTTGTTAATGTTTTTGTCATAAATTTAAGTCCTGTAAAACATAACATTTTGCTACTGTATTTTTTACGGTAAAATACTGGCAACCACAGCTGCCGTTTTTTTACCGTAAATTTTACAGTTTTTGTTTTTCTTGTTACAGTGTACTGTATTTTTACAGTTAAGTACTGGCAACCACATCTGATGTTTTTTTTACCATTAATTTAAGTCCTGTAAAACATAAAAGGTTGCTACCGAATTTTACATTTCACAGGGTTTTGGGGGGTTTATTACAGTTTACTATATTTTTAAGTACGGTTAAGTAACCAGAGCTGATGTTTTTTTTACCGTTAATTTAAGTCTGATAAAACATGAACTTTTTTTTTTTTAGTTTACTTTATTTTTATGGCTAAGTACTGGGAACCACATCTGATAAAAACATTTTTTACCATTGATTTAAGTCCCGCTGATGTTTTTTGCCATACATTTAAGTCCTGACGTTTAAGTCCTTTGCTACCATATTTTACATTTCACAGGTTTTTTTTACAGTGCAGATCCACAAATTAGAGGATAATTTGTGCATAATTTTATTGGTTAAAGGCATGAGACTGTTTTGCACTGATTCACACTCATGATTAGATCAAGAGCCCTTTTTCCAGTCTCTTAAATGTGCTCTAAGTAAGTGAATTCTGCATATTACAGGAGCTGGGATCAGGGCTGCAGTCTCTTGGATCTTGTATTTCTGCACAGCTGGTCAAAAATACAATAAAGTGGTTATGGTGTATGCACAGGTGAATTTGCTAAAGGACTGTGCTGATCTCAACACAAACAAAGTGACACCCATATGCCTCTATTTCCACTGTCATTAAATGTGATTAATCTGTGTATTGATAAAAGACATGAACTTTACGACCATAATAGGGTTAAAGATAAAAGTGTTTGTGTTTTATTTAGGTCCTAACCAGGACAACGGTGACATGAAAGTTTCCTTTGGCTCCAGAAACTGGTCAGGTTGCCAAGTAATGCTCATTAGCATTTTACTCAGCCCTGTTGCAGCCTTTGTGTTGTCTAGGCAAGCATCACCATTACCACTGATCATACTGAATGAGCCACTAACCCTAAGTATTAAACCTGGGTGTTCACGTTTGTCCTTTGGGCATGAATGATGCCACAAATCATGTATTTTATATTTTTAAGTGATCAGACTTTCATCTGGTTGATGATAAGATCTAAGTGTAATGATGGTAAGTCTAAGAAAAAAGACTTACATTAAAGTAGAGACCTGGGCCATATCTACACAGTACAATATAATAGAGACTTGGAGGTGGAGCCTTTTGTTGTTATTGTTAGTCAGTCAAGTCACCTTAATTTATATAGCGCTTTTTACAATACAGTCCGTTTCAAAGCAGCTTCACAGTGATAATAGGAAATGAATGGAAGAGAGGTTGTTTTGGCTGTACATCAGATCTAGAGAAAAGTTATTGTTCAGCTAAAGTAATTATAATGGATTCTTTTTCGTTGTAAAAAAAACATTAGTTATTTACTTTGGGGCCGCTTACACAACACCATTTTCAACTAAAATATAAAACTTTTAATGCATTCTGGTCGTTCATTTGCATGGCAACAGAGTTTGGTGGCTTGAGAACGCAAACTTATAGTAGTAAAAATAGTTTTTTAGTAAATAGAAATAGTTTTGAAACGATGCCGTTATCTTCGTGTAAACTTCAAAAATGTGGGTGGACATAGTATATTACAACAACATTAGTATTTAAATGTATATTTTCATTGTGACGAGGACACCTTAAAATAAGTGTAACTCACGGCACACTAAAGCAAAATATATAAATAACCATCTTGCCATAGACTTTTTTGCACAGCACCAATACTGTACTTGATATTGATATTTTATATCAATATATAAAATAAAAATATATTTGATATATTGATATTTACTCATCCATTTTGTGTGCCGATCTCTGTAGGAGAGCCACCATCCACAGAGGTTCCCGCAGGACCATACCCACTCATGGTTGATTCTGAGGATGGGCGTCAGGTTCCCGTGGTCCAGGCCTACGCATTTGGAAAATATCTGGGATTCCTAAAAGTGACTTTTGATTCAAATGGGAATGTGGTGAAATCTTTTGGCAACCCAATTCTTCTGAATGGCTCAATAGCACCAGGTAAGGAAACTCTAAACATGGAAACAGGCTGGGGAATTTGTAAGTCAATAGAGAGTATAGGACAGTAGGCTTCCAGAAGTAAAAATCCCATCTTCTCAGTAGTTTTAGTTATCAATGAAAAATGAAGCCTCACTTTCTTTCCTGTCACGTGAATGCTTCACTTTGCGTGTTGGAATGTTTGAACCCAGACCACTACTCTACGGGTTTTTGGAAGTTGAAGTTAACATTTTTTATATTATATATATATATATATATAAGCCTATAGCCTGTATTACATTATCATATATTCTGCCATATAAACAGTAAATAATTAGATTGTGGAGTGCTATAAGTGAGGAGACAAGAGACGGAGATGCGTCGAGTCGGCTTTACTCTCCACTTCAATATATCAAAACAAAACTGTACAGCGAGTGATGTCAACAACAGCCACACAACGTTAACCTGGAAACAGTATCTCAGAACCCCTCTCCCTTAAAGGTACAGTCCTTTGGTGAATGTCTCTTTCAGTCTTAGTTGTGGGTCACCATACAGAACGAACAGGTACCCCAAATAGAACAAGGACACTATTCACTAGTGCAAAACAGAACAGTCCAGCTCATAACAGTCCCTATAAAAGTCAACGTGTAGGGGGGCAGACCAGGCGGCCATACCAGCTGCGCTTAACAGGAAAGGGGCAAAGGGCAAGGAAAGGGGCAAAGGGCAAGGGGCGGGGCAGGGGTCGAGGCTGCCGCAGGGGGGGCGCCCTCGCCGTTGGGGCTGGGCCAGCTGAAGCGGTTCGCCAATATCCACATGATCCTTTCAAGACATTAAACTTCAATGATCTACCATGTAGAAAGGTCAAATTCCGAGCTAAGGATTTGCTGTTACCATGAAAATCAAAATTGTAATAAAGGAGTTGAGCAGTCTTTATCCACAGATATATCATTTCATACTTAATGAGTCAGTGGTTTTATATTTCTAAATTCTATTAGTCAGGGGTCCCAAACACATTCCTGGAGCCTTCCTAACACTGCACATTTTGCATGTCTCCTTTGTCTGACACCCTTTTCAGGTCTTGGAGTCTCTACTATTGAGCTGATAATCTGAATCAGGTGTGTTTGATTAAGGAGACAAGGAAAACATGCAGTGTTGGGGAGGCTCCAGGAATGTGTTTGGGAACCCCTGCAATAATTAATACGTAGGAAGAGAACTTCATGACCTCATAAAATAAATATCTTGTTTTTTCAGATTTGCTTCAAGTTTATGTTGTGATTCATCTTAGGGCGTTTTCAGTTTCACACCTATAAATCGTTTGTTGTGTTCCGAAACAGGGACGTTATTTGTTACAATGTTTTTCTTCTTGGTTCGGTTCGCTTTCACAAGGCAACCTTTCAAAGCGTACCAAAGGGTGTTTATACAAGTCACATGCGAGAACAACTGTCCTCTTATTGGCCAGAGTTTCCACCGTGCCATCCATCAATACGACTGACAACTTTGCTCCATGAGCTTACTGTGGCTTTATTTGTAAAACTATACGAATGTAGCCCTCATTCCCGCTGTTAAATGATATACTACATTTGTATTTATACTGCAGCATTTTCAAACACGCTCTCTCTGGATCTCCCAGCGCTGTCTAGAGGTTAACTGTGTAAAGACACGCAAACCTTATACGAATGTTATAATGCAGCTAGAGCAGGAATCAAAGCTTCATTGGGACAGCATTCTCCCACGGAGAAGCGCAATTGCACAACATTTTAAGATGATGAGGTGCTCTTTTGGTTTTCACTTGTGATAACTAATGTGCTCACTCACAGAATCAGACACTACTGCTTTTTATATAGCACATTTCCCTGTTATGAATTATAATACCATTTGGTTCATTGGTCCGTTGGGTCGGATTGCTTTCACACCTCAAGCGAACCGTCCCAGAGTCCAGAACCAGAACCGCTCCCCGTTCAGGCGGTCTCGGAGTGATTATTTTGGTGCGGATCCGAGTGTGACCCAAGGGAGAAAACACACCAGGTTCTGAAACAAACACTCAGGTGTGAAAGCAGCCTTAGAGCTGGTTGGTTTAATTCAAGGCTTAGAACTCTTTATTGAAGAGTTAAGACTTAAGACTCTTGATTGACTTGATTTTTTCAAAATCCATATGGAGAACATGAACAGGAAATTTATGGTATAGGGTGAATTCAGGGTGATTCGGACACATTTTGCCATTGAGATGTCCTAGTCACCGTGAATTCACCCAACTTCTGATCGATTCAGATCATCAGCTCCTTAGGGAACAGCTCCATGAACTGAACCGAGGGTGTCAGATAAGAGAGACAAACAAAATGTACAGAGTTGGGAACCGCTGTAAACTACTATCAGAGGCATGTCCAATCCTGCTCCTGGAGGGCCACTGTCGTTCAGATGCCCTGTCCGAATACCCACACTTGCGGTCTTTGCGCTTGACCACTTGTCTACTTACATGACGTATTTCCTGGCTCAAGTATTCAAGTAGGCGTGAAGACCGCAAGTCTGTATAGAACTTTTGATTACCTGATGGGACACACTTAAAGTGTTGCAAAAAATGCAAGTGTTTACAGAGCTTTTTAAATTTTATTTTCAATACTTTGCATTTTAAAATGAACGTCTAACTGTCTGTTCAGTAGTCGCTATGTAACTAACAGAAGACAATTTTGTTTTTAAAATTGTGGCGCTTCTAATTAAATGATAAAAAACAGTTGTACAATGTACACATAGCCTACTCATCTTTGCACCAATAAAATGTGCAACACTTTATGTTTTACTACCAAATTATTTGTAATATCTAATTAATTTAACTTACAGTGGAATGTTTTCCTCGACATCTCGCGATTTTGGGGCAGGTGAGTTCCTGAATATAATACATGATGGGATACACTTAGCCTCGAATATCGCTCCGAAGCGGGATATTGTGGTTTTAGTGTGCATTAAGGGCACTGCACTTTGGCATTTTTAAGCCATGGGACAGTCTTGCGCACTTACTTCCTGTCACATGCACACGCTCTCGTTAGCCAAGACCGCAAGTGTGGGTATTTAGACAGGGCAAGAGTTTACCTCCAATCCTAATTAAACACACCTGAACCAGCTAATCAAGGCCTTCAGGATTACTAGAAACTTCCAGGGTGGTGTGTTGGATGTTAGCCGTCCAGGAGAAGGATTGGACACCCCTGTATTAAACTGTACCCTTCAGATGTGATGCATTGCCCTTTTGCCTCATTTTCAACCTGTGATCTGACTTTGTCTAGATGCAGAGATTCAGACTGAAGTGGACAATTGGAGGAAGAATCTGGCCAATTACTCTTCTCAGTACGTAGGACAGACTCTCGTCTATCTCAATGGAACTTTTGAGGAATGTCGATTTCGTGAATGTAATTTGGGAAATTTAATCTGTGATGCAATGGTGAGTGAATAGGTCTATGATTTCAAACATTAATTTGCCTTTAAAGTTTGGTGCAATTTTTTGATCACATTATTTTGTTCTACTCTACATGGGACAAACACTCCATTTGCTCTGTACAAAAACGATGAATAAACATTTCATCCTTAACGCCTACAAATGTATTCAGTGATAAGGCAGATGTTAATCGTATATAGGCCCCATTTACACCTGGTATTAACATTAGTTTCAGGTGATCCAAGTTAAATCTAGGTGTCCAAAGCATTTCGTGATCACCCAAACCACATTTGGAGGCATGTACTGTACATCACATTTGTAAGGACTGCCTACTTATAGAAATTCAAAGTAAATGGTAAATTAGACTGCTGTCAACCCAGAACAGAACAGATTTTTGTGAAGATAAAACCAAGTGTTAGATTTGCTGTTAATCTTGCCCTTAAACCCATAGGACACCCTCTTTGCTTGTATTTCAGGTTCATAATAATATTAAATATGCTGATGAAGTCCAGTGGAACCATGTCAGCTCTTGTATTCTGAACGGTGGAGCCATTCGATCACCTATTGATGAGCGAAACAGAAATGGTATGGTTATTCAACACCTTAAGCACAACTTCAGTGCTTATTAGAAATAATATTGAAACAGTCCTAATGCATGTTTCGATGGAAGGTTCCATCACGATGGAGGACCTGATTGCTGTGTTGCCGTTTGGAGGCACATTTGACCTGGTCCAAATGAACGGATCTACTCTGCGAGAGGTCTTTGAGCACTCAGTTCGCAGATACGGAGGAAGCACTGGAGAATTCCTACAGGTGTCAGGTATACTTACTGTACATTGGAGGGCTGTCCCCTAATAGTTGACTAAATTTTATTAGTTGGTTAGTCAAAGAAAAAAAAGTGTGGCACTTGTGGCGACGTCACACAGTCCGTGAGGGACAGATTGTTAAAGTCCCACTGAAGTGCCTTGAAATGCACAGCATTATTCAATGTGTTGATGTAATTTCCACTGAACAGGAAGACAGGGCGGGACATACCGAGAAGCTCCTTTCCTTTTTAAAATAGCCAATAACGTTTAGTTTTTGTCACAGCTCAGAGCCGTTGATCTCGGTAAATTTGCCATTATTTAGTGCATATCCAAGTGTTGGATTTTTTCCTGACAACAGCGGAAACATTCATTGCTGTAAGGGAATTTATTTGTGTAAACTCACAATAACAAGAAACTGTTGTAAAATACCTTTTGTAAAATAAAGAAAACAAATGCGTTTTTTGCCATCTCGGTCTCTGTGAACTTGAGCGCATCAAAAAATAAACCAAAACTCACTGTACACTTGCCTCACAGACGTGAGACATATACAGTGCATCCGGAAAGTATTCACAGCGCTTCACTTTTTCCACATTTTGTTATGTTACAGCCTAAAAATAGGTGTGCCAAGCTTGTAGCATCATACTTAAAAATACTTGAGACTGTAATTGGTGCAAAGTATTGAGCAAAGGCTGTGAATATTTATGTACATGTGATTTTTCGTTTTTTATTTTTAATAAATTTGCAAAGATTTCAAACAAACTTCTTTCACGTTGTCATTATAGGGTATTGTTTGTAGAATTGAGAAAAAAATGATGAATTTAATCCAGTTTGGAATAAGGCTGTAACATAACAAAATGTGGAAAAAGTGAAGCGCTGTGAATATTTTCCGGATGCACTGACTGTACCTATAGAAAGCTTGAAATGTCAAGCAATTGTCAATCAATTCAAGTGGAGAACAAATATTCTCAGATAAAATTATATAATCTGTATGAAATGTAGCCTACATATAGGCACGTCCACTACTGTGGAGATGAGTCAGAATCGTCGACTTAATTAGTTGAAAACATTATCAATAAATTATTAAAATGTTCAGACAGTCTGCTTGCTGTTTTTTCACGACACATTCATAATGGCAAGCTTTAGGCTATGTATAGGCAATTAAAGGCTCATTATTATGATTTGGCTTATTAATATACATGTGCAATTAGTTGACTAATTGCTTAAATGAACGACATCTAGTCAACTAGAAAAATCTTTAGTCGAGGGCAGCCCTAGTACATTGTAAACTGTTTAAAACAACTAACCTGTCAATTTGAGCACTGGAATACCATTGTGAAGCTCTCAGAATTACATAAAAACACCATAAATCTAGTCCATATGACTGATGAAGCAATATAACGGTTTATAATTCCTCTGCAGGTTTTCAGCTGGTGTATGATTTATCGAAACCGCCTGGAAACCGTGTTAAAAGTGTGAATGCGCTCTGCAACGAGTGTCGAGTGCCCCGCTATGAACCGCTCATCCCCAAGAAGGTATATAAAGTGGTGCTGCCCTCTTACCTAGTGGACGGAGGAGATGGATACACTATGATCAAAGACCAGAAACTCAAACATGACAGTGGTAAGTCATTGTGTGTGCATATATGCACATTTAACCGTGCATTTCATCATATACTTCACATTACAATGTACTGTATTCCCCAGGCGACCTGGATATAGCAGTAGTTGCCAGCTATATCACAGAGAGAAAGAGAGTTCATCCAGCTCTGGAAGGACGTATTCAATTTTCCAGCTCTTGCATTGGACATCGAGGATACATGCCCATCATACTACTGGTGTGGGCTCTCTGGGTCATGATTGTTTAGCCAGTGAGATTATTTAATGTACTTGTGTAACAACATGTAGACATTTGTGTGTAATTGTACAGTCAGAGGAAAAAACAATTTAACCCAAAGATTAGTTACCTTCATAGAAGTAAACAGTTCAGATTAACTGACAATTAGTGCAATGTAGAGATCTTCTATACAGGCATTTTCTACACCTCTTTATAGGTAGTATAAAATGAAAAATTATTTTTGCTATTTTAGGTCTTAAAATATTTTTGTGATGATATTTTCATGGCGATTCAGCACTTTTTTTTTAACCTCAAATTCTCATCATTACAATGTGGAAATAAATCGAAGGTAGAAATACATCATGGTAGTATGATTTAATTCATGCCGACTTTCTTAGCCGGATGATTTTTATCGTTTTGTATTTCAGTAATAACATTTCCTCGCCAGCGTTTACTTATTAAAAAGTTGTCAGTCACCGCCAGCATTTTTGATAATTTTCACAAATATTTCATGAACCCCCAACTAGTTTTTTTATGATTATCTGCAATGTATCCAAAGAAAGAACAGAGCCTCTTCTTAAAAAAAAAAAAATATATATATATATATATATTTTTTTAAAATATATTTTCTCTCTCTATATATATAGTCTAGCTTCATGCTTTCTTTTTTATAAGCACTTGAATGTAAGTTTAATTAAAAAAAGCAGCATTTCGAACAAAATATAGGGAATAAGTGATGGTTTTATCGCATATTTCTGCTGCTTCTTTTCCTGTGTTTTGATCAGGAGATGTTTAATAGCGCCCCCTACCGTATAACAGCGAAAACACGGAAAGCCGGAAAATTCTGTCAATGGCGGGAAAAGAGTTTAATGGAGTTGGGCTTAAAGGTGCACTATGTAAAAAATTTTCATTAAAATATCTAAAAACCACTAGGCCAGTGTTATATATTTTGTTCAGTTGAGTACTATTTGTAAATCGTGAGAAAACTGCTATTTTAACCAAGGAACCGGGACGTGTGAGAGAGTCGCCTGTCAATGGAGTCATATCTGCGTTACCCTCGGCTTCTGGTTTTATTTAGCAGAAACGCTTTACTCTCACTGCAGTGTGCAACAAGTGTCATAGCAGCCTCCGAGCGAGCGCACAGAGTAACGTCATAACATCATTTTCAACACACTCAAATGTATCTAATATGATAAACAGAGCTGCGTTGCCTCATACTCATGACCGGAAAAGCGGAAATAGCGCCGGCGACTGTGGCATAATAAAAGTCCCGCTGCTCGCGAGGCGTGTGTTGTGTTCATCTTATTAACAATCACTCCAGCGGCCTTGCTCCGCTCCACAACACTCGGGTCTGCTCTGCTTCATACTATAGTAACGTTAATAATCGCATCCATGAACATGATTTCTGTCCTATTCCGATTCTTTTCCACCGGCTGTGAGGTGAAGACCACATGTCCCAAGATTCTGCGCTCAAACTAGGCGTCATCAAACTATGCCTTTGTTTTGAATAGGCGACCTCTAGCGGACGGAAAAGTTACATAGTGCACCTTTAACTGTTAAAAAAGAAAGAAACCTTGATGATCCTATTTTCTTCATTCAAAATATAATTTAATATTTTTTTTCTCAGTTATGATTTGTATGCGATTTTTCTCAGGAAGAGTTATTTATTTTGTTATGTTTCTTGATGATGAAGATTAATTAGCACAACTTGTGACTATTATAGATAGTGGTTTGCCTGGCAAGAAATCACCACCTCTTTTCTTAGAGTTGCTATTCATGTTCCTATAAAGCACTTATTTAAACTACAGCAGATCACATATTTTTAAAACAAATTCATTCATTCTAATACATATGACCAGGGACAAAAGAGCTGGATATATTACAATTTTATTTACTGAGAGCAAAGCCAGAACATTTACAAAACCCCCTTTTATTCCCTGCACACAACACATAACTGTATGAAACTACATGAAATGTCTCAATTATATTTTTGAATGTTTTTTTTTTACTTGTTTCTGTATTGTGTCTTTTTAATCAATCTAGAGTGTAAGAACGGTTTAAAATTGTCTGAAGGATGTTTTCACACTGATAATGTCATGATGTGGGTTGAATGAAGTTGATTTATACTTGATGCAAACTCCTGATGTTGTAATGCTGTTACAATTTAAACAAGAGTGGAAAAATAAGGCAGGGGTCCAATGATTCGATGAAATAATCATGGCATACAAGTCAATAAATAATTGTGTTTTAGTAGTGCAATAAAATGCTTTATAATGTTGCTGTTGAGACTTCTGATAATGTTTTACATCCATCTAGAGGAGACAGAGAGACCTGCCTTCTGATTCTACAAAAGACAAAACAGCAGAAGCTCCATTAATAAACATCACGGGCAGCTCTGTGTCAGAGCGTGAATACGGTACAGAAGAGCGTTACCTTACTGAGCTCGGGGAACAGCTCCTGGACAGCGATGTCAAGCAACACGTACGTCATCTTTTGGCAAACGAGAAACAGCACAATTAGCGGAAAGCAGGAGCATTTGAGGAAATGACATCAGTACGTTAGATAAGCATCTGGCAGTTTGTACCTGTTTGTTTAGCAGAGGCTGCTGAACGGCATTGAAAAGCATCTTGACGCCCTCATACCTTGCTTCCTCACCGATACATTTCCCGACTAGATCTGAGAAACACCACACATCAGTTAGGGATGTTCATCTATCATTTTATACAACAGTTCTGTCTGGTTCTCTGATTGGCTGAGAGCCGTGCAATATTCTCCCAGTATCAGCACTGGTTTCACCGTTTGTATCACTTCACTTGCGGCGACTGTCATAGCGGTCAAGCAAATCCACCATATTTTTACAAATACTACTGTTGTTGTGTCCGGGAGTGTAGTTTTAAAAGTTTTTAGGTGAGAATGTAGTTATTTAGACCTTAAATATGTGTCTCGTATATAAACAGCGGCTGTTTTACAATGTTCAGACGCTTTGTCAGACGTGAGCTCCAGACCGTCAGCGGCCGTTCAGCGCTCCCGCAGAGAACAGCTTCATCTGGGACAGTCCTTCAGGAATCTGCCGCCGGCTCTTACTGTATGTAGATAGTGGATAAACATGAGATATAATTCATTTGGGGTTTATCAAACGGGCAATCTTTGGTCTTATTAATCTATTACTATTACTGGCTAAAGGCAAAGTTAAATATCATAACTTTATATTCAGGCTATATTTAACTTGAATCCTGCACTAGCGCTGCTTTTGTACGTTTGACTGAATTGTTTGCTTGTGTTTATTTCCTGTTGTCTT
Organism: Rhinogobio ventralis; assembly: GCA_039654625.1. Taxonomy (NCBI): domain Eukaryota; kingdom Metazoa; phylum Chordata; class Actinopteri; order Cypriniformes; family Gobionidae; genus Rhinogobio; species Rhinogobio ventralis. Next base: position 3,166,649 of record CM077210.1, on the reverse strand, counting down.
TTATAATGGCTATTGTTGGCAATTTAAATATTGTTGTTCCATAAATATTATTTTATATAAATAATATGCGGTATTTGGTACTGAGAAAGGGTCCGTTATAGACTGGGTAAACCCAGCTAATCTGCCAGTGATTTGATTTCGCCCTGCAGCTCAGGCTGGAAACCTGTACATCTTTTTATCCTGCTTCTGTTACAAATTTGCGGGAACCAATCACAAACCGGCTTATCCATCTGGTGCGCTATTGGTGGGTTTAACACGATGACGGATAGAGAAGCGATGGATCGTTGGTCTGATTGGTTGAAGGACTATCCAATTTTGTAAAGAGTCATTTGAACTATGCCCGTTGATCACGCCTCTTGTGCAGTAAAAATACAGAGCAGACTCCCCAGACCAATGTTCAATCTTAAAAGATCGAGCTTGGTCTGGTGATAGCCAGACAAGGTCCGTTAGTGATTGTGATATGGACTTCAGTGACGGTCACATTATTACACCATCAGATGGCGGCAAAGACTGTCTTTATGAGTGACTGGTTGTAAACAGGGAAGTTGTTTTAGTGCTGTCATGGGAAATCTTTTAAAAGGGTGAAGATATCGCTTTCCTCAGCGGACATTCAAACTGATTTTTATACTGGATATAATATTATGGACATCGAGCTGAAGAATGAATGCTATATCAGATGCAGGTCATACACTCGTTTAGTCGATCTCTCTCTCATAACACAATAATCTTCAATGAAGCGACTCAGCGTTCCTTCGTTTCAGAATCAGTAACGGAGGCTTGGGCTCGACCCTGCAGCATCTCCACACAGAGAAAGGAGACCTATTATGCCCTGTTACAAAGTCTTCATTTTGATTTAGGTTTTCATGCTTGTGAAGGGTCCAATTCCAGAATCCACTGCCGCTTCAATATATATATATCCTTTTGAGTGATTTGTAATGAGTTATAAGGTATTAATCAATATTCAAGCTCATGAGATTTTACTCATAGCATTAGTTTACTACACACAACATGTGTTAAAACATATTTCATCTTCTAGCTGACCAAGACATCCGAGGTCACTGGGGTCACTTCAGCTGTCGCTTACATCAGGGGTTCCCAAACTTTTCCATTCCATGACCCACTTTACCCCTTTACCCAAATACATTTTTCTCTGGAACAAGTAATAAAAATTTGATAATGATTAAAATAGCAGCCTAATGGCTATGTTGAAATAATGTGAAGAGTAACCGAGTAGTTTCAGTCTGCTGCCTCAACTGATTTACACAGACATGGCAGAACAAATTTACAAGAAAAGAAAAAAGCAGCCTACTGTAAGCTTAATCTTAACCAAAAGTTTGATATGACAAAAAAAATAGAATATATATATAAAAAATAGGCTAATAATTATTTTTGATAGTAGGCCTACAACTGTAAAATTTCAATACTAATATTTACAGTCTAATTTCTTCATTTACAGATGTTAAACTGTCTACTAAACGCTTCGAGCGTGTTTCAGAATGTCACACCCTTACCATAACGGCGAGTTTCAACACACTACTAACCAACTCAACCAGGCCCCGCCCCTTTATTTTACGTATGCCTTGGGCGGAAAATCTAAAGACTACAATTGAGGCGTTTCAGGGAGTTCAGAAACAGTGCGCACTGATATATAAAATAACTCCCTTTGAAACTTTACAGACCTTTTTCATGCTCAAACTGCAACATTACACACTAAAAAACATGAACATTACAGGACGCCTTTAAAACACGGCATGTCACAAGCGATAACTGCAGCTGTTCTGAGGTACCTGGCAGGTAGTTCATCATCTCCTCAAAGGTCTTCTTGGCGCGTCTCTGTTTGTCCTCAGCTGAGCGTTCCTCTGTGTTCTCACAGAAAACAGCATCTGCAGAATTGCAGTATTGATAATCTGGTCAGTTGAAGTGCACAACTCTACCCATGATCGACAGTACAGAACTGGTTTAGTTAGTTCATCAGCTGTTTGTGCGTACCACTTCAATATTGTATGCCCTTCCCTTACTAACTCGTGGAATGTACGTGATTGCTTATGTTGTGGAAAAGCCTTAAGTCTTTGATCACTAGAAAATTCAGAGTCTGAATCCACTATGGAGCTGATTTTCCTTAGGATTTTGTTCTATGTGCCTTCCTACAGGCCTATTGGAATGCTTGAGTTGTTGGGGAAAACTTACACAAACTGTAACAAGTTTTCTACGGCTGTCTGCTGTGATGTCATTGATATGGAGCTGCCTGAAGCATGAATCCCTTATATTATGTTGTGGGTCAATTTGAACCCTTTTGATTTCTGATTTTACTGGTTAATCTATGATGTTTTTCTTTAAATTCTTCTCATTTAGGGTCATGAACATGCATGCAAAGTGTCTGTTGTGGAATATGCATACAACATTTCAGTTATGATGATGTTTGCAGGTCAATCTGACACATATTTCTGCACATATTTTTGATGTAATTTGCTATCTCACTTACCATCTGAGGGAATTTACATAAATGCATTTGGCAGATGCTTTTATCTGATGAAACTTACACTGCATTGAAATTTTCATAATGTTATGTACTGTATGTTCAGTTTGCTGGGAATATATCCCATGATCTTGCCGTTGCTAGTGCCATGCTCTACTGTTTGAGCTTCAGGAAAACACATAGATTAACTGTTTAATTTTCTCGTGATGTGTGATAATTATTAAAGGCACAGTATGTAAGTTTCGCCACTAGAGGTTGCTTATTCATAACAAAGGCGTAGCTTGATGACACCGTGAATGAGCGTGGAATCATGGGATTTGTAGTCTTGACTCTTCACCTCCACAGCCGATGGAAAGGAATCCGACGGACTCGGGCAGAAATCATGTTCATGAATGAACGAATGTATTAAAGTTTTATTAGCGCTACGGTGGTATGAAGCAGGACGCGCCGAGAGCCCTTGAGAGCGAATGCTAATGAGAGAGACCTGCGCCAAACACCGTCTCTGAGCTTTTATTCTGCTTATGCTGCCATCGCCGCTTCCGCTCTTTTCGTTGTGTATGTGGGGGAACGCAGTGCTGTTTTACATGCTTAAAACAATCATACTAAACACATTTGAGTGTGTGGAAGTTATGTTATACCGTTACTCTGTGCGTTCGCTCGGCGGCTGCTATGAGAGACTTGTTCACTTTGCAGTAATCTAGATCGATATTAGAATATCATATTAAAAAAAACTGAATGACTAAATGACTGTTGCTAAATGACATTTTAAAATATATTGTTTGATGGAGAAAGCTCTCTCTGAAAAACGTCACTCGCGGTGAATCAAGAAAACAAGCGATTCAAACAATAAGACTAGCCGTGTTGAGCTGTATAACAATGAGCAGTTTTCTGTTGATAAATGTATCAGTTGCTCGCCTGTCTAATAAAACACAGTATATTAAAGCGTCTTTAGTGTTTTCATGGTTTGTACATAAATCAAGGGTAGCGTGGATATGATGTCATTGACAGGTGTCGCAAGGACACGGTCCGTAACACTGTTACAATAGAGGATTTCTCTGGATTTGAACATTGCTGGAAATGTTTGAGATAATGCAAGTACACAGGTCAACAAAATATATAACATTGTTCTAGTGAAAAATCTTACATATTGTGCCTTTAATGTTAAAGGTTTATTGTCTTATCTGCTTTGTTGTTTCATAGTGTGATTTTTGGTGAATTGTGTGAATCCATTTCATAAAAATGTTCACTCCCTCTGTCAAAACCAGAAACTTTCTTTGGACCAGTGCTAAGGGAAGTCAGAAAGTCAAGTCAAGTCAACTTTATTTATATAGCGCTTTTCACAATGCAGATTGTTTCAAAGCAGCTTCACAGTGTTAAACAGAAAAATAATGCAACCGAATTTGATTCGGCTGTACAGCCGCTCTGGAGAAAACGGTGATGTCATCAGCTCATTTCAATTATCATATATATTCAAGTAAATGTAGTTGACATAGTTAATTTAGTTTAGTAATTAAATTTATTTGGATATTTATTTGAAAATTTAGTGTCCCCAACTGAGCAAGCCAAAGGCGACAGTGCATGTTGGAATGCTGTCCTGAAATGCATGGGTCAGATAAGGTACTGATTGTGTGCCTCCAGGAAATAACTAACGGCATTCTGTCTGTCTGTTCGGGTAGGGGTTCTGGTTTAATGTTGCTCGTGACACATTTAGGCAATATTTGTTTTGTAGTTTTTAGATACAGGTTTTACAGTATGCATTGAAAAACTTGAAGAAATGCTTGAAGCACACAAACCTCGCAACAGAGTGATGAGGGAGATGAGGCGATGCTCTTGCATGATCTGCTCTAATTTGGACTGTAAATAATGTCCGACGTACGCCTCTAGAGTCCTCTTCAAGAGAATACGACCTCCACTCAGAAAGTGATGCAGCCAATCAGGCATGCGGAACACCACACGACCTGTGTCAAAACACAACAGCATAAAACTCTCCACTAACAACTGTGACATCCTGTTGATTACCAGAGAAAATAACTTTGACTCGTCTCTCAACGCGTAAAGAGAACCCTCAACCTTCCCTCGGAATTCTGAATAGTTTTTAAAACATTTGAAATATTGAGTGTTCATCGGTGTGGTCCAAGACCTTTGAACTTTTGTCGCACTTGAACCACGAATACACACAAAACAATTGTCTGGAATTGAGGGGTTTTGTGGTTAAAATTTAAAAAAGTAACGAATCCTTAGGAATTAATGAAATGAGAGGAATGCTACATAGAAAAACCTATGTGCTCAAAATTCAAAGTAAAAATGCTAAAACTTCAACAAAAAAATATTTTATAATGTCTGCATGTGCATCTGAATGCATTCTGAAGAAATAAACTTGAGAAGCAGCTCATTTGCTCCATATAGAGCTATAAGGCCATCAAGAGTCATGAAATATCATCTTATATTATTATTTTTCTACAAGAGGTCGGCAGAGACACCCAATGTTAGATATTTTGAGCTGAATTAAAAGGGTTATGCATGAAATTGTTAGCTATTTTGAATTTAATTTGAAAGAATGTGCTTAAATTATTATTTATTTATTGATAAAATCTAGTAATTTAAAGGTAAATAAATCTAAAACAAAATTGCATTAAAAATGCATTGGCAGTGTGTGAACACAAACACCTTATAATGGTAAAAATCCACCACATAAATCCCCATAAATCATAAGCAGTGTCTCAGAACAAGCCGTTTGCAATCCAGTGACGTCACAAATGCTTAGGCCCCGCCCACGACAGCTGACGGGCTCCGCCCCATTAGCATAGATCCCACTAAATGTGATCTGTACACAGTCCGCCATGTTTATCTCCTCGCCAGAGCATTAACAGCAGCATTCAAGTAAGAAATGTGTTCTTATTAAAGCTACTAAAGTTATTCAGTCGAGAGCAGTGAGTGATTTCATGTTTTTCTTTTGTTGTTTGATTCATATTAATAGCATATATATATATATATATAGCAGGTAAAGGTACTGTATATTACTGTATATTATAGGTACTGTATATTACACTGCTGTCCCCTTAATACACAGATCTAATAAACTCAGATCTAATATACATTGAGCGTGCGCTCAGAAAACCATATATCAGAAGTTTAGACTGATGTGGCTTTAAAACGCATGCAGATAATAAACTTTCATGATGATGAAGAACTGCAATGTCACGTGAGCGTGACCACGATAGAGATGATCATCAAAACCAAACAGATGTTTTGTTAGTGTTTGGCAGAGTATCAGAGGCATGAGCTGAACAGGCTCCGCCCTCTTCAGGAAAGGGGGCGGGGAGCAGCAGCTCATTTGCATTTAAAGATGCATGCACGAAAACAGCATGTTTTTCCTTCCACTCAAAAATGGGCATTTTAAAACATGGTATAATAACATCCAGTGTAGGCAAATATCAGCTGTTAAGCGACTGAACGCCAGTGGGCGGGGCCTATGGTGTGATGACGTATCACTATTCGTTGATGTCTTGCTCTGGAGGCAGGCATATGCAAATATATTTGCCCGTGTGACGTCAAAAACCCCGCAATTTCAAAACGAGCTGTTTTTGGAGCTTGATTAAATAAATGTAATATTTATAATGAGGAGGACGGTTTAAGCTATCAAACTCCCAGGATGTTTTGCTGGTACATAGACCTCTTATATGTCAAATGATCAAGGTAAATTTGACTTCTCGTGTCAAGACCCCTTCAAAAAAGTGTCACGTCTCACTTGCTTTCTACATACGTAATTAACCATCTTAAATCTTTTGTGTTTTTCACACAAAGCTGCCATGTGACTTCAGGAGAAAAGTCGTTTGGACTACTTTCTATGTAAAAAAAAACAACATCATCAAACAGGTGAATAAAGTTTAATTGGTTGGTGAAATGCTCCATTAATGAGAATTTTTGAAAGGATTGTGTAAACCTTCTGTAAGATTCTTTTAATTGGATGAATTACACTCACCTATGAACATCATATAGTCATATGAACCATCAACCTCCATCAGCTCCATGAAGTAGTTCTGGTTATGTTTTCTCTCCACGCCTTCAGGTAGATTGGCATTGTTTCGGTACAGCTCGTTGAACAGCTAAAATGACATGAGGAGAAATTGTATTTATGATATTAAAGATACACAGACAATATGACAGTTTGATTTCTTTATTTATGAATTTTTGATTATTTGTGATAAGTAAATGGATGTCCAAGACTATTCCTTGCTTATTGAAGATTACAGTTTATATAGTGCATCTTTCAATGAAAGTGTACCAGTGACCTGTACAAAACAAGGTTTAGCCCAAATAACCGTCACCGTCAGATATGTCAAAATGGCAATATTTCACTTTTTTGGTAATATTTAAAAAAAAAAGAAAGAAAGAAAGTGAAAACATGTTTTGAAACATTTTGTTCTTATCAGTTATAAGGCTAGTACAAATATGATCAATGCTTAGAAAATCTAACAATGACCATTTCAAATTTCATGAAGAATTTTACTGCAGTAATGTAAAGATTTAAGAGTCTTTCCTTGCTGTAAAGAAGCATTTTTCAAGCTTGGTAGAAATAATTTGTTAATTATTTTTAGTTTGTTAAGCAGCTTTCAGACTTTTTGTAGAGTATACATGTGCTACAAAGGTTTTAAATGTATTTTATAGCGATAAAGCAACCAGAAAAGTGTTTTTGTCCATATCAAATTCTCAGTTGTAAATGATTCTGATACATTACATTATTTAATATATTTTAATACATTACAGATGTATTATATCTGAATTCTGAAAAAAAAAAAAAAAGTCAATATTGTCAATTAGCCTTCATTTTTATATTTGTAGTTTTCATGTTAATTTTAGTTAAAAATTTTAAGTTAGGCTAACTTTTGTCATTTTATTGTTTAAATATTGCTATTTAGGTTTAATTATTTTTTTATTATTCAGTTTATTGCCAATTATAATTCTCATTTCTAATTTTCATTTAGTTTAAGTTTTTCAACTTTTCAGTTATTTCAGCTTCATTTCAAATGAACAGTTTTAATTCCAAATACTTCATACTGTCATTTTCCTCACTAAAAATAAAAATTTTCTTCAAAAACTTTTTGTAACACTATTTCCAGAAAATGATCCACATATACAATACTTAGTAGGGGTTATGGAAATTGAGTAGCAAGCATACCTTTTTATTATTTTCTGCAGTGGGGCTGAGGATGGTGAGCTCGGGTCTGCTGGGTTTGGGTTTAGGGGATTCACAGGAACTGAAGAAAGACTGGATAAATGGCTCCAGGTTTTGCCCTTTCTAGAGAAATCAGCGAGAACAGACATCATGAAGTCATATAAAAGTCATTCTATGCTATGAAATTTTGTGATCCGAAAACAGACATGTGTGAAATTTTATTTACTTTATTTTAGTATTTAAACCGGTTTACTTAACAACCAGTTATTTCCTCCCATAATTGATAAAAAAAAATCTAAAGAAATCTAGAGACATAACTACAAAAAGGTCACCACACAGTGTGAACATCGTTTCCTAGCTACATTTGTAACCGAATTAACACATTAAGACAAATACTAGTAGATCTGACAATTTATATATCAAAACAAATCAAAGTAATTTATGTGAAGTGTGTAATTTTTGAGTCACCAATCAGAATTACAAAAATAATGACTGCCCAGATAGCAAGCAACCAAAATTCAGATGATCTGTGGCAAGAAAGTGTTGTTGGTGAATATAATCTACTAATAACAAATAACCGCTTTTGGTCAGGGATAATTAATGAATTATTCTACTTTATGACACTGAAAACAAGGATTTTTTTGCAACAAATTATGCATTTTGGTAAACACTGTTACAAAGACCACAAACACACATAACAAGCCAAACTGCCCAACTAAAGGAAACACTGATCACCATAATGGTGACTCATATTTTCAATAAAACATCAACATCTAAACCTTGTTTAATTCTCAATAAGAGCTTCTGCTGATATTTTGAGAGATGTATTGTCTTCTTTTATCTTCAGTTGATTTCAGGCTGTGTGGCTTTAAGTCAGTTGTAGTTGTTGTGTTTCATTTTCTGAGAGCGCAAGCATGATGTTGAACCAACATCACATTGTAACATTGATTCAATAACATTACCATTGATTGTTCAACATTAATTGCGGGTGCAAAAATGATGTTGATTCAATGCAGTTGAACACTAACATTTATTTAACATTGTTTCGATGGTTGCTTGCTATCTGGACCCAAGACTTTCATTAGGTCAAACAAGACAGTCTTGTCCAAAAATGATAAAGCAATAAAGAAATTAAGAGTAAAAAACAAAGCTTGAAAGTGTACATCTGGGAAAAGAGAACATTTTGTGGACATAAGAGTAACATTACTCATTTCACAATAAAAACATAAAAGATAAGCTGAACAGCATTCAGGAATATTTGTCATTTACTGTCAGTACAACACTGATTGACCACGGAGGCAACTCCCATGATAATAATAATAATAATAATTGGCACACACTTCTGAGGAGGCTTTTGACGGTGACATGGAGGCTGAAGTCCAAGTTTACTATCAAGAACATCACCATGTATCCCAATCGTAATGAGCTATTATTGAAATTAACTGGCATTACATTTTTGAGTTAACTATTGGCATATTTTAGAAAGGCCATATTCCCTACAACAGTATAGCCTAAACAAAGCTGTGTTTACATGGACCCTAATAATCCGATTGTAATTGGACTTGTAGAAGAGTCAGAACAAAAAAGTAACCATGTCAAGCGGAATGAACTGGTAAAATCTGATCTGGTATAAACCTTTTCTAATCTTTTGATAGGACATGTAAACGCTGGATCGGATTGAAAACTAAAACTGTTTTGTGCATGTGCAATGACGTACACCGATCAGGCATAAGATTATGACCTAGTATTGTGTTGGTTCCCCTTTTGCTGCCAAAACAGCCCTGACCCGTCGAGGCTTGGACTCCACTGGACCTCTGAAGGTGTACTGTGGTATCTGGCACCAAGATGTTAGCAGCAGATCCATTAAAGCTGCAGTATGTAGGTTTTGACCTAGTGGCTGAAGTCCAAATTCTAAATATTGGAGTTGTAAGCATCAGACTCGACGCTCACGCAGGTTGCCAGCTTTGAGAACACGCAACAGGAGCGAGCGCAATTGACAATGAAAGCCACACTGTAAGTTGATTTATCCGCGTTTTACTATGCTCTCGTTCATAGAGATTTTTTGATGGATGCTGAGGCTTTTTAGGTCGGGTAGAATCTGCGATCTCTGACCCAGTTTGTTTGCTGGCTTCCATGGCATTAATATGCTGTGTTTTCTGCCAACTGGCCACCTGTGGTGTCAAAATACTACTGGGTAAACTGCCGGTGTGCGGTATCACACAGACCAAAACAAAAACAGACATTCCGACAGGGAACGCACTTCGCTCCCCACGTGCATCAATGAGCCTTGGTTCACCACTTGTCAAACATGCTCAAATCCTTACGCTTGGCCATTTTTCCTGCTTCTAACACATCAACTTTCAGGACAAAATGTTCACTTTCTGCCTAATATATCCCACCCACTAACAGGTGCCATGATGAAGAGATAATCAGTGCTATTCACTTCACCAGTCATAATGTTATGCCTGATCGGTGTATATGGCGTAATGATGTATGACCCACAGAACGAGCTGTTCTTCATCTAAAATTCTTTCACTCGTCATCTGTAAAGTGGAGCAGGACAATGTCCCACAGGTTCTTGCTTCGGACTCATCCAGATGCCTTGTTTTGGCCATGGGAAGATGTGTTTTTACTGCTTGATAAATATAAGCAGCACGGCACAACGGTTCATGTGCTCGACGCCTCCTGATTAGGACCCAAAATAGATAAATATTACGTCTGCTTTTTAAAAAAGAGAAAAGTAGCAATGGATAGTTAGTATGTGCCAGCAGCGGGATGATTTCCTCATGTTTGCAACAAAAGTTGTCCATGGAAACGTAGCTAATGACTATTTGGCAACAACCAAGTATGAAGTAAAGTCAGCCAAAAAAGTTGTTTCAGAGCAAGGTGGAGAAGTTACTACATTTTGAATAAAAATTATGTTTTTTTTCAGCAACGCCCATCCTGTGCAGGGCTCAAACCAGCGGTAGTCGGGATGGCAGATGTGCCAGACCAGTTGGCCACCACTGCATTTAGAGTAATGTGAAATGATTGTTCATAATAAGACTAGGAATTGTGCATAAATAAAGTAAGTTTTGATTTCACTGGAAATACATACAGAAAATAAAATCCAAATTCTTACCTCTTTCATTAGCTTTCCTGGGACAGACTTAAATATCTTCCCTGCAGAGAAAAGCAAAGTAAATTAATTGAATTTAGAGTTCACTTTTCCATGTTTTATAGCATTATAAACAGTGTTATAAACATTTCAAAATGCACTGAAGTGTTTTTTGGCCTCTGTTTGTTAAACAAAATATTAAAAACTATTCCAAGTATTGAATTTTGGGATTTCCTCTCTAATCCCTAGCAGATGCTGTCAAGTTCTGTCAGAATGCATGTGTGATTGCATTAAAGGATGTTGAGCTTCTCACAGACAGGAATAAAGAACCAAGAATTACTCTAGCCATCTGTGTGTTTTATGTCTTTCCCCGCCAGCGTTTAAAAAAAATAATAATAATTTGCCAGCCACCACCAGTGTTTTTGATTATTTTCACAAAAATGTCACAATATTTTGTTGTATGAATATCTGAACATGCAATATATCAAAAGAAAGAACAGACCTTAAAAAATAAACTTTTTTTATCATCACTTAAATGTGGGTAAGCTTCATAAAAAAAAACCATTTTGAGCATTTTTTGTCAAAGAGTACATCCAGATGGGATTCAGAACGATGATCAAACACAGATGGAGTAGATGGAGTCCATCAACACCCCTAAAGCTTCACAGTCCTGTAGCTCGTCCTGCGGCGGCATTTCATTCAGTAACGTTAGCCAGTTTTGATTTACAGTTGTAAAAAAAAGTATGTGAACTGCTTGCAGAATCTAATCTAAATCTAAATAAGAGAGATCATACAAAATGCATGTTATTTTTTTATTTAGTGCTGTCCTGAATAAGATATTTTACATATGTTTACATACAGTCCACAAGACAAAACAATAGCTGAATTTATAAAAATGACCCGTTCAAAAGTTTATGAACCCTTGATTCTTAATCCTGTGTGTTGTTCCCTGATGATCCACGGCTGTGTGTGTGTGTGTCGTTCCCTGATGATCCACGGCTGTGTGTGTGTGTGTGTCGTTCCCTGATGATCCACAGCTGTGTGTGTGTGTCGTTCCCTGATGATCCACGGCTGTGGGTGTGTGTGTGTGTGTGTGTGTGTCGTTCCCTGATGATCCACGGCTGTGTGTGTGTTTTGTGATGGTTGTTCTTGAGTCTCTTGTTTGTCCTGATCAGTTAAACTGACCAACGTTCTTCAGAAAAATCCTCAAATTCTTCAGTTTCCAGCATCTTCTGCATATTTGAACCCTTTCCAGCAGTGACTGTATGATTTTGATCTGAGGACGATTGAGGGACTCAAACACAACTATTAAAAAAGGTTGAAACATGACGCATTAAGAGCCGGGGGTGAAAACTTTTGAATTTGAAGATCAAGGTAAATTGTACTTCATTTGTCTTCTGTGAAACATGTGAATATCTTCTGTTGCTTCTGAAGGCAGTACTAAATGAAAAAAAATTATATTTAAACAAAATAAGAAACGTGGACATCTTCATCCTGTTCAAAAGTTTTCACCCCCGGCTCTTAATGCGTCGTGTTTCCTTCTGGAGCATCAGTGAATGTTTCAACCTTTTTTAATAGTTGTGTTTGAGTCCCTCAATCGTCCTCAGATCTTAAAATCATACAGTCACTGCTGGAAAGGGTTATTGTTTAAGGACAAGACATAGCAACTAATTAAGAAAAAGGTTTTGGACCATATTCTGGTAGTTTATGCGAAACTTTCTCTCTTTCTGCTGAGAAACGTCCAAACAGTTGTTCTCTCAGATAATGTTTAACTCATGTTGTCTGATTGATTAATGGACTTCCTGAAGATTCTCCAAACACTTTTTTTTTCTTCACACGACTGCCATTTTAAACAAAGACAAGCACACTATAAAAGCAGCCAAATTTATATAAATAAAACTGTGCCATTTTGTGGGGTTGTGTTATTGTGATGAACTAATTTACACACCAGCATCATAAAGTATAGATGACATTTAATTTAAATATTTTGTCACATAATGAAATTACATTTTAAGTGTCACTAAATTGTCCAAAGACTTTTGAGGGCCACTGTAAATTACTGGAATAAATGCTTATTGTGATTATTAATATTGTTATTACATATAAGTATTGGTATCTTAATCATTTTGCTGAACTCCAGGACTTTATACACTCACTGAGCAATTCATCAGAAACACTTTTTGTACTTATTAATGTGATTATCTAATCAACCAATCGTGGCATTAGAACAACGCATAAAATCATGTAGATACGGGTCAGGAGCTTCAGTTATGTTCACATAAAAATATAATATCAGTGATTTGGACTGTGGCATGATTGTTTGTGCCAGATGGCCGGAGCACCAGAGGAACCCCATCACAGTCCCGGGAATAACTAGGATTCTGACACCACTTGCAAATAACCAATCGGCCAATTACGCTTACCCTGAAATAATGCACAATTTTGGGTAAGCTGATCAAGTTGGCTCTGTTACTGCTTTAATATCTCCTTTAACTTAACCAATTCTGGTCTAGGCATGACAATGACTGCAGTTCCAACTACTTACAGACATTGCCTCAAATTCCCAATAGAAACATTTCTGCATCACATACAAATCGCTTAAGCTCCCTACGAAGGGCACGGTTACAAACATTCTCCACAAACTGATCACACAGAAGTGTGTCTGCAAACTTTCTCCAATAAACAAAGTAATGCATAGAAGAACTCCTGCACGGTCCAAAAATTTTATGTTTAGGGGTATAGCAGTTCCCTTAAAGGGACAACTTTGTACTTTATCTACCCCTAAATACAACCCTTGGTACAGGGCCGGACTGGGACACAATTTTAGGCCGGGAAATGTCACACCCTTCCAGGCCATCCCATACACCCACAACAAATTTTGGAACCATGGAGAACCCTATTTTCATCACAAAAAAAGTTTAAATCCTTAGGCTCAGGCCGTGCAAAATAATTAAAGATTCTCTCTTAAACTGCACCTTCACTTCCCTTTTCCTTTTAATTATCTTCATTTTCCCTGATATCGCTATGCCTCGACTCTCTCCCTTGTGTGTGTTTACTTTTTTGCTACTTTTCTTGTACCTGTCACGTCTTCTTCAGCAGGTCTACTGTTAGGAAGATGTCGTTGCAAAAAAACCCCCAAAAAACATAATAATTTGTTTGCACAGAATCTACATTTATTTTAGGTCAATTCAAACTATCACATTAGGACAATGTGTTGTTGTTTTATCTTAAAACGTCTTAAAAATCCAATATTTAACAAAACTATTTCATGCAAATATATGTAAAAAAATTCTAAATTGCTGTAATGTCAAAATTAGTACAATAATAAATACATCATGACAGTATCATAATCATAATCATAAATCATAATACTGAACAAATTATTGCACTATTACTAATATTTTTGTTGTGGTCTGCCCGAGCTCCCTCCAAACGTATCAATCGATGTGAATGTCTGCTAAATTACTACTGTAACTTTACAATAGATAATAATGATGTCATTTAGCATACAGTTTTTTGAATAACGATAGTAATGGGGTGCTACTGCTAACATTTGCTAACAGTTTAATACTTAGCTAAGTTAAAGACACACAGACCACAGTAGCCTATTTACAGGTGAAACTGACCTGCATTTGAAGCCCTGAGGTCAGTCATTTTGCTTTATTTCGCTCCTCCTTCTTTGAGAGCTTTCCCTCAATGCTCCACCGGGCCATTTCCTCGAAGCCGTCACACTGATTATTAAGCCCAATTTATAGTTCTGCGTCGAATGTACGCCATAGCTACGTCGTTGGCTGTGTGTTGTACGCATAGCCTATGACGTACCCTGACGTGCACCTCTCCAAAAATTGTACGCAGACCGCAAACGCTGTGATTAGTCTGCCAGAACCCCTCCCTCAGGGGTATGCATGTGTAACTGCACGTCGACGCGGAAAAGGACGCAGAAGTATAAATGGAAATCGACGCGTAGTCCATGGCATAGAGTCTACGCCGCATGCCCGACGCAGAAGTATAAATCAGTCTTTACTTTGTTCGAAACGGTTTGGCAGACACGCAGAGCTCAAGCGAGCTGAATGGTAGCATTGCCAGTCAAGACTAACCGTTTCATGATTTATTATCGATTTATTTTCGAATGCCAAATCAGTTGCCAGGCCACCGCAAATTCACCCGGTGCTCCTGATGGCCAGTCCGGGCCTGCCTTGGTATTTATTTTGATACAGTAGATAAATGAATGAGAAATAGAGTTTCAACAAGTTCAGACATTTCCAGCAATTATGTTTAGTAATAATACTATTACCAACTACATCAGACAGTGCACTGTAGATCCCCTGAGGAACAATTCCAATCATTTTTTATTATGGGAGAGGAAGAATTGTCTAAACTTGTTAAATCATCAAAATCAAAACATGTATCTTAGACCCTATACCGACTAAGCTACTGAAAGAAATCTTTCCAGAAGTCATAGATCCTATTCTTCTTATTATCAATTCATCATTGTCATTAGGATATGTCCCAAAAACTTTCAAGCTGGCTGTTATAAAGCCTCTCATTTAAAAAAAACCCACAACACACAAGACACAATTTGATCCTAGAGAATGTTAACTACAGACCAATCTCGAATCTCCCTTTTTTGTAAAAAAAAAAAATACTAGAAAAGGCAGTATCCTCACAACTATGATCCTTCTTAGAAAGAAATGGTATATCTGGGAGGATTTCCAGATATACTTGAAGTACACGAGACCGGTCTTAAAGACCATTTTTTGACGGTCTTGGTCTTGTCTTGGTCTTGACCACATTTGTACTCGGTCTTGTCTTGGTCACAGACTTGAAGGACTCGGGATTTTGTTTCAAGACCGGTCAAGACCACAACTGCTGGGACATCACTAAATTGCCGGTGCATTGTCTGATTTAATTATTAACTTTATTAATGTGATTTGATGTAAAACTACTACTTCAGATGCAATCAATAACTTATTTCTAATTTGATTTATTTATTGTACCGGTTCAGAAATTAATGAGGGAAAATTAATACAAATGCTCACAAAATTCAAGATATTTGCAAAAAAGTACTTGAATAAGATCTGGATTTTTATATGATAACGTGATATAATTAAGAGCAAGAGCAAATTTTCACAAATTTGAGAATGACTGCAAACATGATATTGCTTTTATACAAACATTCAATAATTAAAAAAAAAAAAAACATTATTTATGCATTTGTAATTTACCAATTCAGATGCATCTTCTGTACCACCTCTGCAGTGCAAAGATGAATTTTGTTGTTAATGATTTCATTTGATTGGTAACAGCTCTATATAATATCTTATTTTATTTATTGATTAAAAATAAGTAATTTCTCAGGTGGATCCTTATGAATTTAAGGAGTGCTGGTCTGGTCTTGGATTAGGTGGTCTTGACTAAACACTACAGTTAGGATCTCATTAGAGTCACAAATGATTTGCTCTTATCATTCGTTACTGGAACTTAGTGCTGCATTTGATACTATCGACCACTACATTCTTTTGAATAGACCGAAATTATGTTGGCATTATTGGAATTGCATTGGCATGGTCCAAATCATACTTATCTGACTGTTATTAATTTGTAGCAGTAAATGAAGACATATCACATCAAATCACAAGTTCAGTATCGCAAGGCTCAATCCTAGGACCCTTGCTTTTCACCTTGTACATGCTACTCTTAGAAAACATTAAAAAACAAGCCGTTAGTTTTCACTGTAATGCTGACGATACTATGCTCCTGACGAAATATACCAGTTCTCATAAAAATGCCACAATTATGTCCCGCTGTCCGTCATTTGAATGCCACTTGTATAAAGTGTTATATAACTTGCATATGAGTACTTTAGAGTAGTAATATGTACCCTTAAACTACTACTCTAAATCTTGTAAAGGTAAATAAGGCACAAAGATATTCTTATGATGGTACTGCCCCATGTGACAAGCTGTTACAAAATATCCAATGACTCACATTCCTGTTGTTTTCTAAAGAAGAAAGCTTCCAATGATGGTACACATGATTGAAAATGTTCTTCCAACATGTAAACTCCTACCTAGTTTCCTTCTCTAAATGGTAAAGGTTCACAGTCAGCAGTTTTTTCACTACATGGCGCCAGTACTTGACAGTCAGCCCACTACTGGCCTAATAATGCTTAATAAAGGTTATAAATGACATTTCCTGATGTCATACCATGTTGTTGACATTGAATCAGTTTTATTTCTGCTAGAAATAAACGTTGTAAATGGAAAGATTACATATGAACTTGAAAGTTTGACCTATCCTGGACATAAACACCAGACTCTGCTGGTCAAAATGGTTTTAGGAGAATCCAGAATGAATCAAATTTTAACATTTATTTGCAAGGCAAAACCATACACATCAATTTAAAAAGAAGAATAAAAATGTATTAATTAAAACTGGTAAAACTGATCAGCACGAATCATAAAACACAATTTGAGTCTTTCCAAAATATTTTGTTTAAAATTCTGTTTACAGATGCTTTATTGTGATGTTTGCCAATGCCCTTTAAATACCCAAATCAGAACAAAGAACCATAAATTCAAACCAGTGTAAACTTGCTGGCCTAAAGTGGAGCAGGAAATCACATCTGTGAGAGACATTAGCAGGGGAACGGCATTGTAGGAATATGTATGAACAAGCAGCGAGTCGACACAACAAAGCATTCCAGAGACCCCCTCTCCAGAGACGAATCATAAAACTACTCCATGAAACCAAATGGCCGGAAAAGACCAGCGCAAGAACAAGATGGGTCATGTGACTCGATGTCCCATTTGTTCCCAAAGTGTAACAGCGGGCAGAACCACAGGAAGAAAGCAACACCTCCGTGACCCCATACATAAATTCAAAGTCTTATCGCCACGAAGAGTCGGCCCAAAATCAACATGGACCTAAAACAGACACCTCTGCTCTCCCCTCCTTCCTCGATTTGTGCATTCCAGAGACTCTCTGAACCTCACACAAAAGACCCTCAGATTCAATAATATGAACTAACCCACAACCGGAACTCGGCGCATATTATATGTATTATGTACGCCTGTATAACCTCTGGCGTTTTCTAGACGTGTCAAGCATTTGTTGTCACTGATTTGCATGTTTCTTTAGGTTAGGCACAAGAAGGAATCACCAGAAGATGCCTTAAGACCTATATCGAATATTACGTGTGTTTTAGATAACCTGTGTAGTTTCCCTGTATGACAGACATTTACCACATATGAATCTTTATTATTATCTACCCCAATCATGGGAAATGTGTGCTGTTTGATATGTGTGTGATGGATAAACGATTTCCATAATTTTGAAGCTAGGTAAATGTGTAAAATGCACCACAGTCACACTATGAAAGTTGATGCCTTACAAGAATTCAACCAAACTTGCAAAGAATGCCAGCAAGTGATAATGTGGACATTTACACTAATGATATGCATGGGGGAACCCGCCCCCAACTCTGAAACACGCTTAAAAACTAAGGACAAACTAGATGTCTTTGCTTTTTGCTTTTGCTTCGTGCTTATGCTGACTGCCATGGTTTTGCGGTGACTTCTGCTTTGGTTCATGCTGGCCTTTCCACCTCCCTGCCTGCACGTTTCACTGCCCTTCGAGCTACCAAGAGCTCTTCATGAAACTCTAAAAAACTCTGTTTGAACCTCGCCGAAGAAGACTTCCTGCAGCCACTCTCCATGACTCAGAGAAACTCCCGTCGCGTAGCAACCAGCTAACGCTATCCAGGATCCGGCACTACGAGGCTAACCCTGCAAAACCAACTTTCCATCCCATCACCAAGTGGCCCTCTGAACACAACGACTGACCGCCAGCCAAGCAACTCCGTCCCGAGAGGAATCCATGCTCACAGGAGCATCCAAACGCAAGTACATAACTCTCCATTTTGGCTGAACTGGTGAAAATCGCATCTAAGCGAACAAACTAAGGTTAGATTGCTAGTATATTGATTTTCTCAGGTTGCGGTTAAGAAATTGTGTCTGAACGAGACACTTGGGACTCCATTCCTTTCCGTTAACAAACATCACTTTCCCTGAAACTGTATGAATGAATGCGTGCTTGTGTGTTTTAGTAGATTAGATTGTGTGTTAAGAATAGCTCAATAAACACTGGTTTACCTTCTTATCTATACAGGTGTCTTGTGCTTTGTGTTTATAAGTTACTGCCTTAAACTGATTGATTTTGTTACCTAAGCTCACAAACAGTGAACGTAAAGTTAATGATATTATTGCCGTTGGCCACGGGGGAATATTCCGATTCAAGATCGATAGAATACTGTAATTCCAACGTATCGGTGGACAAATAGTTGATAAAGTGGTAAATATTAATTTTGAATCATTTATATGTAGTTTGGTTCTTTTCACTGTAATTTAATACCCCTTTGAGTTATTTAATCCGAACCAATTCCTACATATATGGTGGAGAATGCGGGCAGTTTTAACTAAATTATAAGCACAAAAACAAGTCATTTGTGATTGTATCTTTTCTATTGTCCGGAAGATAGATTAGAGATACAGGAAAACAGGTCTGTTGTGTTGATGTGTAACGAGCGCATAGCAGGGCGTGTGTGTATGAATGAAATCTGAACTCGAGTTGTTTGTGTGTTTCTGTTGTTATTGTTAAATCTGCAGTAAGCAAATTTAAGATTGCCTGTTGTGACGAAAGAAAGTCGCCTTAAAGTGCGAACACGCAACTTTCAACTTTCTCTCTTTTATCCAACTCTCTCTCCATTAAAGGAATACTGACTGAGGAGTATTTAATTTGTGACAAACTCACAAATAACTACTACAATTAAATCTAAGTGTAATCACCTTATACTCACAGTATTACATTGGCAACCTCCCCCCTTTTCTAATTGTGTAAACCATGACTTTCAAAGTACACTCACCTAAAGGATTATTAGGAACACCATATTAATACTGTGTTTGACCCCCTTTCGCCTTCAGAACTGCCTTAATTCTACGTGGCATTGATTCAACAAGGTGCTGAAAGCATTCTTTAGAAATGTTGGCCCATATTGATAGGATAGCATCTTGCAGTTGATGGAGATTTGTGAGATGCACATCCAGGGCACGAAGCTCCCGTTCCACCACATCCCAAAGATGCTCTACTGGGTTGAGATCTGGTGACTGTGGGGGCCATTTTAGTACAGTGAACTCATTGTCATGTTCAAGAAACCAATTTGAAATGATTCGAGCTTTGTGACGTGGTGCATTATCCTGCTGGAAGTAGCCATCAGAGGATGGGTACATGGTGGTCATAAAGGGATGGACATGGTCAGAAACAATGCTCAGGTAGGCCGTGGCATTTAAACGATGCCCAATTGGCACTAAGGGGCCTAAAGTGTGCCAAGAAAACATCCCCCACACCATTACACCACCACCACCAGCCTGCACAGTGGTAACAAGGCATGATGGATCCATGTTCTCATTCTGTTTGCGCCAAATTCTGACTCTACCATCTGAATGTCTCAACAGAAATTGAGACTCATCAGACCAGGCAACATTTTTCCAGTCTTCAACTGTCCTATTTTGATGAGCTCGTGCAAATTGTAGCCTCTTTTTCCTATTTGTAGTGGAGATGAGTGGTACCCGGTGGGGTCTTCTGTTGTTGTAGCCCATCCGCCTCAAGGTTGTACGTGTTGTGGCTTCACAAATGCTTTGCTGCATACCTCGGTTGTAACGAGTGGTTATTTCAGTCAAAGTTGCTCTTCTATCAGCTTGAATCAGTCGGCCCATTCTCCTCTGACCTCTAGCATCCACAAGGCATTTTCGCCCACAGGACTGCCGCATACTGGATGTTTTCCCCTTTTTTACACCATTCTTTGTAAACTCTAGAAATGGTTGTGCGTGAAAATCCCAGTAACTGAGCAGATTGTGAAATACTCAGACCGGCCCGTCTGGCACCAACAACCATGCCACGCTCAAAATTGCTTAAATCACCTTTCTTTCCCATTCTGACATTCAGTTTGGAGTTCAGGAGATTGTCTTGACCAGGACCACACCCCTAAATGCATTGAAGCAACTGCCATGTGATTGGTTGATTAGATAATTGCATTAATGAGAAATTGAACAGGTGTTCCTAATAATCCTTTAGGTGAGTGTATAGGTGAACCCGTTACCAATTATATCAGCCATTCAATTTTTTTCTCTCCTTTTCGTTTATTTTTTATTTTTTATTAATTAAATTTAATGTTTTATTATCAGTTTATTTTATTATTATTATATTTTTTTTCTTGCCCTTTATTTACTTTTCTGCTATCTAGGTTTCATTTGGTCTTCACTCATTCATTTTACCGCCCTGGGCGGTTCCTTTGAATATTAATTACTATTACCACTTGGCTTCCACTGTCATTTTCATTTTATTTTAAATAAATGACGATGAGGTCCATTGCTCGTTTGTTGTAAATAAAAGGGGGATGATGATAAAACGGAACCTTTAATAATAGTAAAATTTTCAATTAAATAATTGTTTTTCATTTGTTAAATCAAGTTTTTTTTTTTTACTATATTTTATTATCATTAATAATTTTTTTACTTATATTGCCAGTATTACTTGCTCTTTTGCTCATCCACTATCCCTTCTATCTTCATTGGGAGTAGCACATTTTCTAACTTATTTAAGAATGAAGATGCAGACAAACACTCTGTGAGTGTATGATAAAAGTGGAAACCATTCCCTTTTTAGACATTGCTTTATTTAGGTGTTCACCAAATAACAGCAGTTTGCACCCACGAATAGGCATAGTGAACGAGCATAACAATAGCAGAACTATTGGTCAATTAGATCCACCTGTCAACTGAGTCAGTCTCCTGTCCCTCATAGTCTCCTTTCCCTCATTCTCTCCTAACCCCATCTTCTTCTCCTACACTTTCTCCTGTTCATCCATGCCATTTCAGGAGCCGAACCTGTGAGAATCAACCAGTGATTACAGAAACCTGTCATAAAATTTATTTTTTAATTTCAGGTTCTTAACCAAGTGTGTGAATTCTCCCTCCGTTCACTACAGGCGATCCCCTTGAATTCTTCGCATCCTACCCAGCCTAATCCAAAGAAATTGATAAGAGGAACAACAAGCGACTGCCACTCACCTAACGCATTCCGAAAAAAGGAAAAGGGAAGAAGGGCATTAACGGGTGTATGGTGTCAATCATATAAGAGAAAAGAAACACTATTGTTGTTGTTAGCATTTTCTTCCTATCAAGGGGAAGATATAACAACAATACGTTCTGAGTACATTGTAGTTCTTCATCATTACCTGAATCATTTCCTTGCTGTGTCTTGTCTCTCTCGCTCTCTCTCTCTCTCTCCTTCACTTTCCCTCCACAGCGGGGTCCCTCAAGTTGTATGCACTATCCTCTCCCACAGAGACTCCAAGTTAGCAGTACACTTCACTAGAGGCCCACTGTCCCAGCGAACAACACCTAACTGCCCATCACACATTTAGCTCACATACTCTTAACGATCTGTGTCAGGCTCTTCTCCAGGTCTCTCTGCTGTGTGCCAACATGCCTCGCACTACTGACCCCGTCGCCCACTGGGAAGACTTAGAGACATGGCTGAGTGCAGTGACAGACAGCCTCTTACTCCAGGCTGCCGACAAACTACGGCAACACACCCAAGAGCAACTGGATGCCAACATGTCAGACATCATGGCACAAGATCCAACCCACAGCTACAACCACAAAGAAGTAGCAAAGATCACAGGATCCCTGAGCCACGCGCTGATAGCCACACTCAAACTGAGCGACAAGAAGGAAACTCACCTCCAGATAGAACTGACCCACGCCAAATGACGCGTAGACCAGTTAGAACTGTTAGAAAAGTAAAGGACCAATGGAAAAGGTCCGACGAGATGGAGCAGAGTAACAAAGAAGAAATCGAAAAGCTCCAAGAAACAGCAACAAACACCACCCAAGGGTTATAACGGTCAAAGGCTGCCCAAGATGATCTAGCCACCAAGCTACAGTACGCAGAGCAGCTACTGGAAAAAGCCAAGGCCGACTTCAAGGACAAGAATGGTTGCATAAAAGCCCTTGAAAATCATCTTGACAAGTCACGAGATGAGATCAGCTGCTTGAACCAACAGCTTGACAATGTTAAAGAAGAGTTTGACTCAATCAGAGAGGAGCTCAAGAACGCCTACGAACTGCACCCTGGGCCAACAAGGACAAGACGTCCTAGGGCCTCACCCCCGCCTAGTAGAGCAGCGTCCCTGAGCCAGGGATCGTGCTACTACAGGAAAACAGAGGGAGCACCACTAGAAACCTCTCCAGCCCACTCGGAGGAGCACCACGCAGACGATGTGAGAAAAAGGACCCTCCGAACAGACCATGAAGCTGCAGGTGGCCTGGACCCAAAAGACCTTGACAAACTAGCCAGAAATATTAACCGTTTCACGCCAAGTGTGGCAGGAAGTCAGGATGTTCAGGCCTACCTACAAGACATTGACTTTCGTCTGGAGTTGAGATTGAATGTGACAGACAGAGATAGACTCTATTTGCTCCGAGCCACATCCAGTCCTAAGGTGCGAAGCTTCTTGGGTAGATAGCCCGTACACACCCAGTCGGACTACCAACTCACCCGAGAAGCTCTCATCCAAGAGTTTACAGATCCTGAGGCTGACCCAGGACTGGTAGCCGCCCTAGAAACCAAACAGGGCCGGCATGAGAACCCCCATGTCTATTACAACCGACTCAGACAAGCATACTTCGGTACACGTAATGAACCTAACATGGAGGAGGACCTCCACTTCAAGACCCTTTTCCTGAGAAACTTGCATCCGGGAGTAAGCCATTACCTAGGCGTCCTGGCCTGTCCTTGCACAATGACTGCACAACGGTTGAGGGATTTGGCACACAAAGCTCATAGCAAACAGAAGATAGACTCAGAAAAAGGGACCAAGCCACCAGCAGTCTAGGAGTTCAACACGCAACACCAAGGTCTGGCCCCAGAGGGCACCGAACATCACAAAAGCATCAAGCCGTCACACAGAGAACGACGGGAACCTCCTGTCTGCAGAGAACGGGACTCTCATGCCAGTGCCAGAGCCAAAGAACCAGACGACCGCTGACGCAAGCAAAGCAGCGATTCACAAGAATGTATGCAGCTATTCATGAGCGAGTTCTTCAAACGCAATGAAGAGGACAGGAAATGGGTCAGATTCGGCATAACTAGCCGCAAAGAAAAGGAACAGCGACCCCCCGGTACACAACACCACCCAGAGCACCAAACACCTAAAAGGGGGAAGACCAAAAGTGACTGTTATCCAGTCAGGGTACGTCCACTCTGTTGAGATTGTCCCCACTAACAAAGAAATTCTTCTCCCACAGGTGTTGTCACCAATGCTCCTTTCCTGTCATTTCCTTCTTTCCCCTTTAATCACTCTTACCTGAAACTAGTTGAAACTAACAGAGAATTGAGCCTAGGACTAAAACAGTAGGATTGACCCAATACATCTGTTGTGTCCAGAACATGGATTGCAGAGTCCCATGAGCTACCCGTCATGACACTCTCGCAACTGAGCAAGTAGCCAAACTTTGAGATTACGCCCTTACCCTTGCGTTGCACCACAGAGCACTAAAGTAACCATGAAAGCCGACAAGCACCGCCATGGTTACTAATTAGTTGCGCCATAGGTCGACCACAATCCTGTCTAAGAAATCGAATTCTTACACCTGAGTTCAGCTAGTGATGGAGTGTTGTGTTTGCATGTGTGCCTGTCTCTCTCGCTCTCTCTCTGCCTGTTTTTCCAGCGCTCACTGATGTCCTTGCGTGGAACATCGCTGACCGAAAGGGGGAATATGTAGGAATATGTATGAACAAGCAGCGAGTCGACACAACAAAGCATTCCAGAGACCCCCTCTCCAGAGACGAATCATAAAACTACTCCATGAAACCAAATGGGCGGAAAAGACGGTCGTCTGCCTTTTCTCAAACCAGCGCAAGAACAAGATGGGTCATGTGACTCGATGTCCCATTTGTTCCCAGAGCGTAACAGCGGGCAGAACCACAGGAAGAAAGCAACAACTCCGTGGCCCCATACATAAACTCAAAGTCTTATCGCCACGAAGAGTCGGCCCAAAATCAACATGGACCTTAAACAGACACCTCTGCTCTCCCCTCCTTCCTCGATTTGTGCATTCCAGAGACTCTCTGAACCTCACACAAAGACCCCACACCAATGCAGACACGAGGACTAAATTAAACCTCAGATTCAATAATATGAACTAACCCACAACCGGAACTCGGCGCATATTACATGTATTATGTACGCCTGTATAACCTCTGGCGTTTTCTAGACGTGTCAACCAAACCAAAATCCATTCAACCAAACTTGCAAAGAATGTGGTGATAATGTGGACATTTACACTAATGATATGCATGAACAGGAGAAGTGGGCGGGGAACCCGCCCCCAACAATATCTGATTGGTTGGTGACACTTTCAAGGACGGACTCTGAAACACACTTAAAAACTAAGGACAAACTAGATTTTTGCTTTTGCTTCGTGCTTATGCTAACTGACATGGTTTTGCGGTGAATTCTGCTTTGGTTCATGCTGGCCTTTCCACCTCCCTGCTTGCACGTTTCACTGCCCTTCGAGCTACCAAGAGCTTTTCATGAAACTCCGAAAAACTCTGTTTGAACCTCGCCGAAGAAGACTTCCTGGAGTCCGCGCAGCCGCTCTCCATGACTCAGAGAAACTCCCATCGTGTAGCAACCAGCTAACGCTATCCAGGATCCGGCACTACGAGGCTAACCCTGCAAAACCAACTTTCCATCCCATCACCAAGTGGCCCTCTGAACACAACGACTGACCGCCAGCCAAGCAACTCCGTCCCGAGAGGAATCCATGCTCACAGGAGCATCCAAACGCAAGTACATACCTCTCCATTTTGGCTGAACTGGTGAAAATCGCATCTAAGCGAACAAACTAAGGTTAGATTGCTAGTATATTGATTTTCTCAGGTTGCGGTTAAGAAATTGTGTCTGAACAAGACACTTGGGACTCCATTCCTTTCCGTTAACAAACATCACTTTCCCTGAAACTGTATGAATGAATGCGTGCTTGTGTGTTTTAGCAGATTAGATTGTGTGTTAAGAATAGCTCAATAAACACTGGTTTACCTTCTTATCTATACAGGTGTCTTGTGCTTTGTGTTTATAAGTTACTGCCTTAAACTGATTGATTTTGTTACCTAAGCTCACAAACAGTGAACGTAAAGTTAATGATATTATTGCCGTTGGCCACGGGTAATATCCCGATTCAAGATTGATAGAATACTGTAATTCCAACGTATCTGTGGACGAATAGTTGATAAAGTGGTAAATATTAATTTTGAATCATTTATATGTAGTTTGGTTCTTTTCACTGTAATTCAATACCCCTTTGAGTTATTTAATCCGAACCAATTCCTACAGCGGAAGAACAGGATCCTTCCGAGTTTTGATATCTACTCTACTGCTGTGGGAATGAGACCATCTGTCCAATCGCACCAGATGATTGTGGATTTCCAAGCTATGAGAAATGTAGTGTGTAAGCATTTTAGGTGAACCTTTGGTACTTTGAGCAAACTTTCCGCTACCTGGGCCAGGTCAGGAAAGGGGGATGCGAATGAGTGGGCAGAAAATATTGGGCAAATGTCCTTGCTTTGTGATCTTTTTCTCAGGGATGTAGATTTATTGTTTTATTGCATGATGTCTGTTCACTTGAGAGTTCCTGAGCTCAGACTAATCAAGCAAACACACACATATACACACACACAACATCTCCTGGGACTTTCACACAGGACAGTTTAAAGACTTTACTCAGAATGTTGCCAACAAAACAAAACAAAAAACACAAAAAAACAACAACAGCCAGTGAGCAGCAGTTCTGCGGTCAGAAATGCCTTGCAGATTAGAGAGGTCTATGGGATTAACCACACTAGTGCGAGCTTACCAAAAGGCTACCTTAACTCAGATAACCACTCTGTGCAATTGTGGTGAGCAGAGTAAGCATTTGTTCACACCTCGGAGTTGGGAAAAGTCTTAAGAAATGGGCGTGTATAGCAGTGGAAAAGTAGGAGTGTAGAGGGCGGGAAGAGGGGAGACAACAACCAATAAAACAGACCTGTAACACACTCATTATACAGGCACATGAATATTAAAATATGACCACGGAGGGAAAAAAAAATGGAGTTGAGGGTACCTTGATGCATTTTAAAAATCTAACCCTATATGACAACAAGCTCCCAAAAACAAAGGAGAAACGCGGGAAAACATTTCAAAGTTCTAATAATATTTTCATTACATTTAAGAGCTCTGAGCAAACGACACACATCAGTTTAACACAGAAAGAATAAAGTCATAGTTACTTTTTTTGTCCGTTGTTCTTTGAATTGTTGGTCTACATCATTGTCTTTTGTGTATCAGAATAATCCTTTTTGTCATTGTGTTTATGATCAGACGTATGGCTGTATCAGTGCCTTGCAAAAGTACGGGCACTCCACAAATCTGGCCTTTATGGAAGAGTGGCAAGAAGAAAGCCATTGTTGAAAGAAAGCCATAAGAAGTCCCGTTTGCGACAAGCCATGTGGGGGACATAGCAAACACGTAGAAGAAGGTGCTCTGGTCAGATGAGACCAAAATTGAACTTTTTGGCCTAAATGCAAAACGCTATGTGTGGAGGAAACCTAACACTGCACATCACCCTGAACACACCATGCCCACCGTGAAACATGGTGGTGGCAGCATCATGTTGTGGGGATGCTTTTCTTCAGCAGGGACAGGGAAGCTGGTCAGAGTTGATGGGAAGATGGATGGAGCCAAATACAGGGCAATCTTAAATGAAAACCTGTTAGAGACTGGGGCGGAGGTTCACCTTCCAGCAGGACAACGACCCTAAACATACAGCCAGAGCTACAATTGAATGGTTTTGACCAAAGCATATTCATGTGTTAGAATGGCCCAGTCAAAGTCCAGACGTAAACCCAATTGAGAATCTGTGGCGAGACTTGAAAATTGCTGTTCACAGACGCTCTCCATCCAATCTGACTGAGCTTGAGCTATTTTGCAAAGAAGAATGGGCAAAAATGTCACTCTCTAGATGTGCAAAGCTGATAGAGACATACCCCAAAAGACTTGCAGCTGTAAAAAGGTGGTTCTACAAAGTATTGATTTAGAGGGGCTGAATACAAATGCACGCCACACTTTTCAGATATTTATTTGTAAAAACTTTGTGTTGGTCTAATCATAATAAAATACATTTTTGTTTGTGGATTTAACGTGTCAAAATGTGGAACAGTTCAGTGGGTATGAATACTTTTGCAAGGCACTGTAATTAATTTAAAGAAGACGCAATTAAATATGTCCATAAAAACTTGAAACGCAGTCTGTATTTGATCTATATGATCTACGTTGCGAGCATTGTTAAACTCATCGCGGCGTTCTGCGCAGAAAACACTCATGTGCGCAATCTCATGCGTAATACAGTGCAGTGATCGGGTTAAAAGAGTTCATACTCATGAATTAATGCAGAGGACCGGTTGACATAGAATCGTGCCGGCAGCCAATCACACACTCCGGATGAACGTTTCTACCTCACATTCTGTGACGTTGCTTCGACTTTGCTTTTCAACCCCGAAGAACGAAATCCTTTTTCATTTATGTTTTATGCTTTTAATGTTCTCAGTGAAATGTGTTTCGGGTTTCATGACCCTTTAAATGGCAGAGCTGAGATGTTTGGAGTGTGGAGAACTGGAGCAACAGTCCCTTCTGTTGACTTCATTTTGGTGTTTGTGGTTATCTTGATGCTGTAATATTACAAAGAAATCATCTTTAGTTCTCTTTTAAAAGAATATATTTAACCCAAACATGTGAGTAATTTTGTGTTAATTCATTTTTTACTATATTTCTTTTCTTTTGGAAGCTGTAGGGAGGTGGTTGCCATTTTCTTTTTTGTTCATACTTTTTATTTCTGTAATTCCTTTTTACTTTTGTTAGTTTATGTAGACTGTTTTCGGTAGTTAGTAAATGTTTTGTTTATTATGTTGGCCTTATACGACGAGGCTGTTGAATGCTTGAATCTGATTGGCTGATGACCGTTCTAATGTGTGCAATTATTTTCAGGGAAGCGCACGGCTAAAGTAGTTCCAGCAGGTCCTGACCGCATTACAGTTCCATATCACTGCGGCAAATAATTTCAGTTATTTCAAATGTCTTTACAGCCGACAACAGCAAAAGAGCCAAAACCCACAGAGACACTGAACAAGCAAATAAATATGGTAAACAATAGGATAAAAACGACAACTTATTTCCATGTTTTTCAGAAACG
Organism: Rhinogobio ventralis; assembly: GCA_039654625.1. NCBI lineage: Eukaryota > Metazoa > Chordata > Actinopteri > Cypriniformes > Gobionidae > Rhinogobio > Rhinogobio ventralis. The sequence continues at coordinate 3,137,550 of CM077210.1, read as the reverse complement.
TGTTGTCAGCGTTGCTAGTTTAACAACTTAAAAGCTACATGACATTTCTCACTAGCAAGGTAATAACGGCGGTGTTCTTGAAGCAGATAAACGTACAGTTTCACTATTAGTAGAGACGCTGCTTCCGAACACTGTTGAGAGACGCACAAACTGAGGTAATACACGCACTTAATGACGTTTTTGAATTGGGATGGGGATGAGATGCGTAAGAAATTAGTCTTACACACAAGAGCGTTTTAAGGACAAAAACCTGACAAATGTCTTGAAATACATCATCTGAACAGTGTTTTGAGGTTTGGAAACCGTAGTATAAGTATTTTGCATCAACAATGGTGTTGTGTCTAAGTCAGCAGAAGGGAATCCTTTCACAATTTTTTAATACTCATTCCTATCTCTAGACTGGGGATGAACATAATACATCTCATAATGCATAGCATGTGGAAACTTGCAGCAGTTGGGCTACAGCTGCAGTAGACCATGTCAGGTTCCAATTCTGTCAGCCAAGAACAGAAAACTGAGGCAGCAGTGTACACAGGTTTGCCAAAAATTGAAAGACTGGAAAACAGCCTGGTCTGATGAATGCATGGAGCATTAATCCATGGACTGTCCTCGCAATGTGTGAACAGTCCAGGCCGGTAGTGGTGACGTAATGGCGTAGGGGAATGTGCCAATGTCTTTGTATACTTTAGGCACATTAAACCCAATCAGTCATCACTTGATTGGGCAACACTATATGTTAGATGTTTAACTACTATGCACTTGCATAAAGAACATGTTAGGTACAGTGTACTTGTGTTTATGTATCACAAAACACTTCTGCTACTGAGGTGGGATACGGGTAAGGTTAAGGACAGATTTTGGGGTTAGGTTAGGTTTAAGGTTTTTTTTTAAAAATAGAAGTACAATGTAAAAACATGTACACAATTGTATCAAATGACTCAGTTAGTACATAGTTGTAAGGTACTCGGCCAGGAGGAGCAGAAGAAGAGATTCGCTATAGTCCTTTAATCAAATGAAACACAGTTACCCAGGAATCACAGGAGTAAACAAAGGCAGCAATCTCAGGACTAAAATACTAGATAACAATAAACTAAATACAAAAGACATATAATTATCATCTAAGTAACCATAGTTCCAGAGCAAATTGATTTGGCTATGTTTAACATAATTTCATAACGTTATAGTTTTATTTAACTTAAATCTGTAGGCTACTATAAAGCCTGTGTGCTTGTGTTTATTTCCAGTTGTACAAACTTCTTATACTTTTATAATGGCTAACACTGATTATTTAAACGTTATTGATAAATATGTAATATTTTATATAAATAACATGCCAGATTTGGTATTGAGAAAGGGTCCGTTTGTGATTGTGATTTCGACTTCAGTGAAAGTTAGCTACATTACTACACTATTAGATGGCAGCAAAGACTGTCTTTATGAGTGAGTAGCAAAGACTTTTATATTGAAATGGAAAGAAACAAGGAAACAAGGACGTTGTTTTTATCTTAAACAACTCCTTAAGACACAACTTACAAATGTGTGTTCCTTCATTGCTAGTTCTAAAGTGATGTTTCAGAATCAGTAACGGAGGCTTGGGCTCGACTGTTAAACTGTCAACTTGAGATCTGAGTCTGTGGCGGAAGGAAGTAGTTCTGCACAAAAGAGTGTTTTTAAAGACACTCCATTGTTGTTTCTTATTTATTTACACACCTGTGCCGTCGAACTGTTGTATAAACGCAATATCACACTCGTAGCCGTGCGATATGGCTGTATATCAGTGATTACCAGCTATATCGCACTACTCGTGTGATATTACTCATGTATGTATATATGGTGATTTTAGCTTTTTGAAGTTGGGAGCACCAGTGCTAAAGCAAGTAAAAAAGTTCATTTAAAGCCCTTAGCTGTGTGTAGTTAAGCAGATTATGTGGATATAGTTAAGAAAGTTTAAACATACCTAGGTTGACATCTAGCGTTTTATCATTGAACTGCGACTCAATGCTGTGGGGAGACAGGAAATCTGCCAACAGCTGGCTGTTACTCAGTTCAGGGTGATGCAGCAGTTTCTGTAGAAAACACACAGATATAAAATTAATTAATTAATTAAATTAAATTACAATAAATTAACACACTTGAGAGCTTATCACACTTGGGTCATTGTAAACCCAGAGTAAATGGAATCCTGGGTTATCTTGCTTCACGTATCACATTGCTCATAATGTACCTGGGGTTAACAATTAATCCTGGGTATTCATAAATTTCACACCGTACATTCCTAAACCCTATGTTAACGTCCTTGTTTGCATATTCGAGGTGTCAGTGTCATTGGTTGGACACAATCTGGGGCTCTAACATTGCTTACCCTCATATTACACTGTTGACTGTGCTAAGGTTTATTTTCTGAATGGACCATTCAGACCATAAAAGTAAGAACGAGGCTTCTTTATTCCAAATGACATGTTTTCTGCTGCCATTTGACATTTTTCTCATTAAACACTGTAACGATTTTTTAATACAACACACAGTGTTTCCGTGACTGTACAAAGCACGTGAATATGAGGCACACGATTGGTTGTCTTTTGCTAGCATCTAGCCTTAACATTCTAACACCGCATAGTTTCACACTTCAAACGTTTGGCACCGCAATACAGGGTTAACACCGCAAAAGTGATGCTAACCCTTCTCTGGAGCCAGGTTTCATATCTCTGGGTAAAAAGCAGTGCTAAGTCCGCTTCTATATGTGTAAATAGCGTGAAACGGTCATTTACCTGGGGTTAAAAGCGGGGTTTAGAGTGACGATAACCCAAGGTTAAGCACAGTGTGAAAAGCCCTTTGGAAAATTCTTGTTCTGTCTCTGATTGTGTAAGTCCCTGGTTTCACAGACAAGGCTTAAACCTATAGTCCTAGACTAAAATGCATGTTTGAGCAGTTTTAATTTAAAGCAACTTGCACTGATATATCTTAAATATGACAGTGCCATTGTTTTGTCTCAAGATGCACACCAGTAATGTTTTTTTTCTAAGGCACATTAACTTAAATGCCCTAAATGAACTAGGGCCTAACCCTGGCTTATTATATAAACCCTGTTTGTGAAACCAGGCCAGTAAGTAAATTGTGCTTGCAGCAAATCATGGTTAATTTCCTGATATTTTTCTACCGTATTAAATATCCATTCAGCATTTATCTAGTTTTAATGTTATAACCCACACTGCTAGAGATCTTGAGCTTGTAATTTAGTAGTAATTTCAATGTAACCCTATGGTAGATGGGTGATGTTTATACTTTGTTAATAAGATGAAGCAAGTGTACAAAAGGTCAAGTAAATTACCTGTAAATACTCCTCAAATTCACCTCGTTTGGAGGACAGGAATTCATAATTCTTTGGCCCAATGATTCTTTTGGAAGGGAGCTGAGCATCCTGGAATGGGCCTGTAACACAAAATCAAACTAGAGAGATAAATAAACCATAAACATGAAGGCTCAGTCATGAAGAGAGAGACGATAATGAACTCTACCATGAAACTCTGTGAGTTTAGATTCGAGCACATAAAACTCCACGTATCTTCTGTACACAGACCAGTTCTCTGTCTCATGCCCCACTGCAAAGCAAAGAAGAACTCTGTTCTCACATGACATTGGCATAATAAAATATTAATTTAATAATTTAGCGTAATGTAGTTTTGAAACTCACCATTCTTCCTGTCGTGTCGCTCCACATCGATGCAGAAGACTGGATTGCGCTCTTTCTTAACCTCATCCTCAAAAAAATCCACGTAAGGGATTGAGATGGTCCAAGCGGAGAGGTTGCGCAATGATCCTGGAGTTCCAACCCCCTCCACGGGCACTGGAGAGTCGTCCTCAAACACCATCACCGCCTCCTCCACCTGACCGTACAGAACAGACAATGTTCAGCCAGAGATTTCAACAATTTTTAGCATCAAAATGGATTCCAGTGCCAATTAAAATGCATGTGCACATTCTGTGAAGGTTTCTATTTACACCATATTTTTAAAGCGTTGAAACGGAAAACGATTATTTTCAACCTTCATTGTGACTCGCTGTCTAAAACGCTGTCAGTAAACACCCACTGTTATAATTTGCTAACATCATTGCATAGGAAACGGTATCAACGCCCATTTACAGACAAAGCATTATAAAATCATTCAATTCAGTTGGCCGTTTCTTCTTTCAATAAAAGTTTCGGTAACACTTTCTATGAAGCCCATGCTTATAATGATTTATATTCATTTATACTTATTTATAAGTATTACTATTCTATAAATATATTTATAAAGACTAATTAAGATCTATACTGCATTATAAGAACAGTTATAGTTACATTTATATTATTTTTATAATTACTTATAAGTCATGCATTTGCTTTTTCAATGCACATGCTCATAATCAATTACACTGATTTATAAATGATCAAATATAAAATAGTTCCAGAGACACTTGTTTGCTGTACCAATTAGTTATTAATTATGTCTTTAATGGCTAATGTTTGCATTAGAGGTCATGAATGGTATGAAAATACACAATATGACGCATCTCAATGGGATACAAGCGGCAGAAGTGATCTCTCGTGCGTATCTCTACGCCATATTGTGTATTTTGACCTCACTTGGTGGAAGAGATTCGCGTAGTGAAGGCTGTTGTACATAGATCGCATTCGTGGTAAAAAAAATTATGTAAATACTGTTTGGTTTCTCGCACAAACCGATCGTTTCGTGTCTTAAGGCATCAATGTGTCATCACGAGCCGCAGGGTTTAATATGGATTTGTATGTTTTTTTTTACTCTCATAGCTCTCATAAAATGTTACCATTGACATGCATTATACGACTGGCAGACCGCAACGGCTGGAGTTAAAAATCTTCATTTTTGTTCTACTGAAGAAACAAAGACACCTACATCATGGAAGCCCTGGGGATAAGCTGATAAACATCAAATTTTCATTTTTGGGTGAAATATCCCTTTAAAGCCACCAATGATGCATTTATAGAGGTTAGTAACTGTATTATAACTCACAATAAGTATTTATTAAACAGAAATAAATCTGAATTACTAAAAAGTAATTGTAACTATAATATAATAACATTATAGCAGTGCAGGTTGCATCTTTATAAATACATTCATGGAACTATACGGCTGACTAATTAATAATTATAAATCAGTGTATAATGGATTATGAACATGCACACTGAAAAAGCAAATGCATGACTAGTAATAGTAAAATAGAAATATCTATTTATAAATGAGTATAAATGGAGCTATAATTCATTATAAGCATGGCCTTCATAGAAAGTGTTACCAAAGTGTCTTTGTGAACTCTCCATTACACTGTGCCTCGTTTATAAAACAAACTGCTCAAACATATAATCCTCCAACACGACATGACACGAGTGTAGACAGCGTCAGTCATTATAATCTGAACGCACATCTGTATACAGTATCAGTGTAGACAGCGTCAGTCATTATAATCTGAACACTCATCTGTATACAGTATCAGTGTAGACAGCGTCAGTCATTATAATCTGAACGCACATCTGTATACAGTATCAGTGTAAACAGCGTCAGTCATTATAATCTGAACGCACATCTGTATACAGTATCAGTGTAGACAGCGTCAGTCATTATGATCTGAACGCACATCTGTATACAGTATCAGTGTAGACAGCGTCAGTCATTATAATCTGAACGCACATCTGTATACAGTATCAGTGTAGACAGCGTCAGTCATTATAATCTGAACACACATCTGTATACAATATCAGTGTAGACAGCGTCAGTCATTATAATCTGAATGCACATCTGTATACAGTAGTGTAGACAGCGTCAGTCATTATAATCTGAACGCACATCTGTATACAGTATCAGTGTAGACAGCGTCAGTCATTATAATCTGAACGCACATCTGTATACAGTATCAGTGTAAACAGCGTCAGTCATTATAATCTGAACGCACATCTGTATACAGTATCAGTGTAGACAGCGTCAGTCATTATGATCTGAACGCACATCTGTATACAGTATCAGTGTAGACAGCGTCAGTCATTATAATCTGAACGCACATCTGTATACAGTATCAGTGTAGACAGCGTCAGTCATTATAATCTGAACACACATCTGTATACAATATCAGTGTAGACAGCGTCAGTCATTATAATCTGAACGCACATCTGTATACAGTATCAGTGTAGACAGCGTCAGTCATTATAATGGCTTCTATTTGCTTTTGATGAGACACTCACAACCACTGTAGGCAAATATCAGCCGTTAAGCGACTGAACACCAGTGGACGGGGTCTATTTGTCGATGTCTTGCTCTGGAGGCAGGCAAATGCAAATGTATTAATATGTGATGTCACAAATCCAGCAATTTTAAAACGAGCTGTTTTGGAGCTTAATAAAATAAATGCTTTGTTCATAATGAGGAGGACATTTTAATATATGAAACTTGCACTATGTTTTAATGGTACAAAGACCTCTTATATGTCAAAAGATCAAGGCAAATTTGACCTCATGTCATGACCCTTTTAAAATATTATTTTTATTTTCACATGGTTAAAGAAAATAGTTGAACCGTTGTTGCTAGGGCACAGACATTGGTACCAAGCACTTTGAAATTGTACTGGTATTGGCTACTAAAATTTTGGTATTGTGAAAACACTAGTTCAGTGTCAGCATGTTTCTAAATGTTTTGTCTCACCGTGTCGTCTTCTCCTTCAATCATGGCATATTGTGGTAACATTGCACCCTCCATCGTGCTGCTCTTAAACACGCCCTTTATCTTGCTGCCAATACGGCTGATCCCAAATGACTCGCCACGCTTTGACGTGTTCCTGTACGCAAAAAAACACAGCTGTTGATTTGTCACAAATTCTGAATGGTTGCTTAAAGACAAACAGCACTCTACACTGCACCAAAGTCACACAACCAATGACAGGGCGCATAATACAATGACAACATAATCACAGGAAATGATGGGTATACCTAAGTGCCTTTAAAAGAACATGAGCAATACAGATACAGGCTCAAACAATGCAAGGCAATGCAGACAGTCCAGTAAACACATGCAGCAATCCTGTTGCCTTTGCTGAACTCGGACCAATTTTACCTCCAGAAAACTATTTCTGACAGGCAAACTGGTCTAAGATTGGCAGCAACTTCCACCCCAGACTTACTTCCTGGGGAGGGCTGGTAATACTGTAGGGCGACGTGTTAAGGCGGATGTGGGTGTGGCTCTGGAATTGACCACTGGGGACCTGTGGCCAGTGACATAATTCCTGGCCAAAGGGATGCTGTCAAGTCTAAATGAAGCAAATAAGCATGCCAGCACAAGTAATGGGGGAAAAAAAGAGATGCACATCAGCACTAAAAGGACAGCTGGAGATGGGAGAGGACAGATTCAAATGCACATCAAATTGTCATTCATTACTAGCTAATTTACATGAACATTTGGAGAAAAAAAAAGTAAGGATAATATGGCACATCCACAGTGCATTTGCTGACCGCCTAACTCCTATTGCACACAAAATTGAAAAACAATTTGTATGATCCGACTACAACGTAACATCCATGAGTCAGAATATCAGTGCGCTAGAGAACAAAACAGTGTTTATGAAATAAGAGCTTCTGAGAAAGAAGTAGGTGCTGGATTTGCCAAAGTTTGTGAGGTCAGAATCAAATCTTTTCCACAGGGAACAAGGACTTTATGTAACATTACATTTTCATTCTGTGTAATAATCTGTATTTTATTGATCAGAAAATAATCTAAATGATCAAAATGCTCTCACTACAATTCTCCACCAGATTTGCTATTCTGCACACAAGTTCAACTCAAAAACTTGCGTACACGAGCTGAGACCTGACGTGAGAGTTGATCACAGTCACCGTTCACGTCCATATTAATAAATGCCAAGTTCTGCATGGAAACGGCCGTTTCTTTCGTACGCATTTCTGCTAGTGTTTTCTGAACTGTTCTTGGCCAGAATAAGTCATATTATCCAGACTGTATGTCGCCACAGGAACTCAAAGACTGATTACACAAGACTAGACAGGGAATGAATGTTAACAGCTCCACAAACCCCTTGATAAAAGCCGTGGCAACACTAGCCAACTCGGAACAACTGGATTTGGAGGGGAAGTGTCACATTTAGCAAATATTGTTGCTGATTTAGCCCTCTTCAGACAGTGAGCCTGTCACACTCACCAAAGAACAGACAATGGCCAACACACTTAAGGGCTGCGTTCAAGTTTCTTCTTTGATTATGGTTTACGTGAAGTTCAGCAAAATAAAAACAGGACAAAATAGGCAAACTTAGTAGCCGTACTAACAGCAAAATGTTGTAATGGACTGGTTACAGTTGAATTATGATTATTTCAACAGAAGAAATGAATTAGAGAACATTTCCATGTCAAAGAAGCTGGAGCCTCAGAGCCACAACTACCTATTACAGACCAATAGTAAGGGGTTTAACAGCCAGAGCAAACTTTTCTGGAAAGCTGTTTCAAACTCCAGAAACAAACTCAAAAATGACTCACAGCAGCCAATCACAGCAGTGGGGGTTTACACTGAAGTCTCACAGCAGCCAATCACAGCAGTGGGGGTTTACACTGAAGTCTCACAGCAGCCAATCACAGCAGTGGGGGTTTACACTGAAGTCTCACAGCAGCCAATCACAGCAGTGGGGGTTTACACTGAAGTCTCACAGCAGCCAATCACAGCAGTGGGCGTTTACACTGAAGTCTCACAGCAGCCAATCACAGCAGTGGGGGTTTACACTGAAGTCTCACAGCAGCCAATCACAGCAGTGGGGGTTTACACTGAAGTCTCACAGCAGCCAATCACAGCAGTGGGCGTTTACAATTAAGTCTCACAGCAGCCAATGACAGCAGTGGGCGTTTACAATTAAGTCTCACAGCAGCCAATCGCAGCAGTGGGCGTTTACAGACACGCCCCTTTAAACAGAGCATTCAAATCAGAGGCTAAAATCAGGTTAGGAAAAATGCCTTTTATTTCAAAATTATGAAAATGTTTAATGTAAAAATCACACTAACATTATAAGTGCCCCCAAGAAAACATTATAAAACAATAAAACAATGCAGTTCATGACCCCTTTAACACTTTTATTTGATGGTTTATAACTGTGAAGCTTCCTTAAAAACAATTTGTATTGTCTTCCAGAAAATAGAGGTTTATTTGGTCAACCATCTTCCATATTAAGCGTTTAGTGTGAGAGTCAAATACAGTCAAGATTTCAGCAAAATCAGATGATTGTTGTGATATTCCAAACCATTTTGGGGGCGTTTTGAATTAAGAAATGGGCAGCTGAACTAACAGCAAGCTTTTCATGCTGTCAAACCTGCGTGTCGTCTGACATCTAGCTGGAAAAATTGGCAGAAGAAAAATGTAAAAACCATCTCCTAGAATCCTTCTAATGTGACAACAAAGGAACCAAATGAAAAAGCCTGAACTCTGAAGTTTTTGACTATAATATCTTCAGACATAGAATAGGGCTGGGCAATATAACTGAGAAAAATTATATATTATATTTGATAATATTTCATATAGTGGGGACCAAAAGTCTGAGATCACATGGTAAGTCTGGTATTTTATTCCTTTAATCATTGAAATTATAAGAAAGTTTTAGGATTTGGACATTGTTTCTTGTTTCCACTGAATCACACCAGACGTTCTCAGATCATACCGGAGGTTCAGTTCATGTCAGCTTGATTGAACAAGAGGAGATAATTCTCAAATGTCTACAGTATTTTTAAATTCCACTGAAAACATAATTTTTCAGTAGTGGTCTAAGACTCTGAACCCACTGTACATACACTCACCTAAAGGATTATTAGGAACACCTGTTAAATTTCTCATTAATGCAATTATCTAATCAACCAATCACATGGCAGTTGCTTCAATGCATTTAGGGGTGTGGTCCTGGTCAAGACAATCTCCTGAACTCCAAACTGAATGTCAGAATGGGAAAGAAAGGTGATTTAAGCAATTTTGAGCGTGGCATGGTTGTTGGTGCCAGACGGGCCGGTCTGAGTATTTCACAATCTGCTCAGTTACTGGGATTTTCACGCACAACCATTTCTAGAGTTTACAAAGAATGGTGTGAAAAGGGAAAAACATCCAGTATGCGGCAGTCCTGTGGGCGAAAATGCCTTGTTGATGCTAGAGGTCAGAGGAGAATGGGCCGACTGATTCAAGCTGATAGAAGAGCAACTTTGACTGAAATAACCACTCGTTACAACCGAGGTATGCAGCAAAGCATTTGTGAAGCCACAACACGCACAACCTTGAGGCGGATGGGCTACAACAGCAGAAGACCCCACCGGGTACCACTCATCTCCACTACAAATAGGAAAAAGAGGCTACAATTTGCACGAGCTCACCAAAATTGGACAGTTGAAGACTGGAAAAATGTTGCCTGGTCTGATGAGTCTCGATTTCTGTTGAGATATTCAGATGGTAGAGTCAGAATTTGGCGTAAACAGAATGAGAACATGGATCCATCATGCCTTGTTACCACTGTGCAGGCTGGTGGTGGTGGTGTAATGGTGTGGGGGATGTTTTCTTGGCACAATTTAGGTCCCTTAGTGCCAATTGGGCATCGTTTAAATGCCACGGCCTACCTGAGCATTGTTTCTGACCATGTCCATCCCTTTATGACCACCATGTACCCATCCTCTGATGGCTACTTCCAGCAGGATAATGCACCATGTCACAAAGCTCCAATCATTTCAAATTGGTTTCTTGAACATGACAATGAGTTCACTGTACTAAAATGGCCCCCACAGTCACCAGATCTCAACCCAATAGAGCATCTTTGGGATGTGGTGGAACGGGAGCTTCGTGCCCTGGATGTGCATCCCACAAATCTCCATCAACTGCAAGATGCTATCCTATCAATATGGGCCAACATTTCTAAAGAATGCTTTCAGCACCTTGTTGAATCAATGCCACGTAGAATTAAGGCAGTTCTGAAGGCGAAAGGGGGTCAAACACAGTATTAGTATGGTGTTCCTAATAATCCTTTAGGTGAGTGTATATTTTGATATTTTGTTATGATAAACATTTGTTCTGAAAATATTAGTGTAGCATATCATAACCTTCAGATACAGTAAATATTAAGGTACAAATGTTACAATCATCATGATATTTACTATATTCATATTGCAACCAAAACAATATTGATTATTTTGTAAATATCTGATATATTGCCCCTCCTATCAAAAAGTCTAGATGTTCTTCATGACATTGAGGTGCGTCATATGGCTTTCAGGCAGCTTTATATGGCATGCAGTGCGAGCACTGGACAACAGCCACTTGAACCTCAACAAATAAACTTACCTTAAATCATCCATACTCAAATTCCTGGAATAACAGGCAAAAGGGGTTACCATCTGCCCTGCATGTCTCTCACTGCTACACATGTACACGTCTATATGAAGTGAATAATACTCACTCTTTGATAATGAAGCACATTCATGTTGTATGAGCTTTCTCTCTCACACAGAATATACAGCAAAGAAAGGTGTAAATAGTCATGAAAATGCCTATTTCTTTTAGTTTTATGGAACCCATTCAAAAAGACAATACAATAATAATTGTTATTATTATTATTTAAATATTAGTTTTATTAAAAACAAAAATAAAATAAAAATATATTACTTTATACAACAGTTCTTTCTGGTTCTCAAATCTGATTGGCTGAGAGCCTTTTCCAGCCGTGCGATATCCACCCAGTATCAGCACTGACTGTCTTTATGAGTGACTGGTTGTAAGCAGGGAAGTTGTTTTAGTGCTGTCATGGGAAATCTTTTAAAAGGGTGAAGATATCGCTTTCCTCAGCTGACATTCAAACTGATTTTTATAATGGATATAATATTATAGACATCGAGCTGAAGAATGAATGCTATATCAGATGCAGGTCATACACTCGTTTAGTCGATCTCTCTCTCATAACACAATAATCTTCAATGAAGCGACTCAGCGTTCCTTCGTTTCTTATTTATTTACACACCTGTGCCGTCAAACTGTTGTATAAACACAATATCACACTCGTACGATATGACTGTATATCAGTGATTACCTACGGCCCAATCACAGCCGTGCTGATATACAGCCATGTCGCACTACTCGTGTGATATTACTCATATATTGTATTGTACTGTAAAATAAAAAATACTATTTAATAATAATAATAATTATGCATAAAATATATTTATGGCTGACTTAACTTCTGTGCTTTCAAATCAGTTGTCAGTCTTTTCATAATCAAACTATGTATGAACAGAACTATTTTTAGCATTCCCAACTGTATTCTGCTGCTGTGTGAGTAGCAACACACACGTACAAATGCAAGAAAACTCACCTGTTTAGCTTTGAATTTCTAGCAGGAGACTCAGCACCCCAGAGCAGATGTCGAAAATACTGAGGATGAACAGGGACAGATGCATGATGGACAGTTTAAACACAACATCTTCAGCAGCTCTGAAAACACGACCCCTGGAGGTTACCTCATCACTGTGGCAGAACATGGGGGTGAACACTTTCTCCAGCAGAGACAGCACATGTTCATATGCCTCAAACAGACATCGCATCGTCTGGAGCTTCACCACGCCTGTATACGGCCCCTGAGCGACTGCAGGAAGTGACAGAGACAGAGAGAACAATGAGAGACAGTGGCATAAAACACATGCTGCACAGAGAGCTGTGATGAGACTGACTGTTGTGGATCTCATCTATGATGAAGGGGTCAAAGCTGATCTTGTCGATGCTCTCCTCCAGACAGTACGTCTCATAGATCTTCTGGACCTCCTCATGCAAACGCTGCATCTCTGTGTCACTCAGATCAGGGCACAGGATCCGGTCATTAAACTCCTCTACACACAAAAAAACACACATTTACATTCATTAACATTTTTAACATTAAACATTGTACACGTTAACATCATGCATTATGAACTTTTGAACAATACGTCTTGTAAACCAAGTTATCTATTCAAAGTTATTAGAGAAATCCAACTGCTACTAGCGCAAGGTAAAAGGAGTTATCGGACACTCTCACACTCATCTTAAGTGATGCATGATCATAACTCACTAAGTAATTTGGCACATTGTGTGAGGATCACAACATAATTTGGTACCCCATGCGAGAACCTACTACGAGGCTGTTGAATGCTTGAATCTGATTGGCTGATGAACGTTCTAAGGTGTGCAATTATTTTCAGGGAAGCGCACGGCTAAAGTAGTTCCAGCAGGGTTTGACCGCATTACAGTTCCATATCACTGCGCCAAATAATTTCAGTTGTTTCAAATGTCTTTACAGCTGACAACAGCAAAAGAGCCAAAACCCACAGAGACACTGAGCTGAACGAGCAAATAAATATAGTAAACAATAGGATAAAAATAATTATTTCTAATTATTTCCAAGAAAAAAACATGATCTGGATAGAACAGCTATTGTTCCTAAGTACATACAAATTGCTTACTGCAAATACTGGGATTGGCTACAATGGCCAACGCTTCAAAAACACGTTTTACAGTAAATAGAAACCTTTGACGGTCTTCACAGAGCACTCGCATATATTGTCGTATATAAAATAACTTGTGAGCATTTGAAAGCAACCGCCTAAAAACTGTCATAGTCATGAGATAAAAAGGAGAGTGTAATTGGCTTGCTGTTAAAATTATTACGATATAAATGAGATTTTATATCGTCAGCAAATAAACCATGATAATATCGCTAATATTCGGTGTATTGCCTATCCCTACTTCTTACCCAAACCTGACGTGCATACATTAATGAGAGCGGTTTCTGTACAGAACGCCGCGATGAGTTTAACAACGCTCATCACGTGGATCATATAGTTCAAATACAGACTGGAGCGAGCGTGTTTCAAGTTATGGACATGTTTCACATACTCTAGTGCTCTAAACATGGACCAGCATGATTGCGCACATATTTAATCACATCGTCTTCAAATGAAATATATGTGCAAATAAGGACACTGATACTACAGCCGTACGTCTAATCATGAACGCGATGCCACGATGGATTATGATGATACACAGAAAACAATAATGTAGACCAAAAATGGAGAAATGGGCAAAAAAAGTAACTATGACTTTATTCTTTCTGTGTTAAACTGACATGTGTCTGTGATTATAGTATATATAGATTATAGTTATATAGGGTTAGATTTTTAAAATGCATCAAGGTGCCCTCAACTCGGTTTTTTCTCTGTGGTCATATTTTAATATTCATGTGTCTGTATAATGAGTGTGTTGTAGGTCTGTGTTTTATTGGTTGTTGTCTCCCCTCTTCCCGCCCTCTACACTCCCACTTTTCCATAGATTTATGCGCCCATTTCTAAAGACTTTTTCCAACTCTGAGGCTAAAACAGTGGGGTTTCATGACACTTTAACGAATATTATACTAGCACATATTTTGGTAACAGAAACCCACACCACCCCTTTTAGTTACTAATGACACATGAATCGTGTGTATGCTAGCAGTAAAATGCATGTCCTCACCCACAGTCAGGCAGAACTGCAGGACATGAACTGCTCCTTCCTCCTTCAGGAAACTCATAAAGCGGAACAACAAATCCTGTTGCTCTCTGATCTCCTTCAAATCCAACTTCAACACCTGGCAGAATAACAAACAAAAGCAGAAACCTGTAAGGTTTTAGAAAAAAACCGACTAAACCCAAGGACTGAAAAAACACTGAAATGATACTGGAAGTACAGTGTGGAATTCATCAACCTTATCACTACATCCCTTTTCTTTAGACGTCTTGATAAACCTGAAAGCGTCATGTTTAGGTGACATAAGCTGTACATACCGAGGTTTTCTTATTGCGTGGATCTGCAAACTTCTCCAGGAAGGGCACTAGGTTGGATGGAGGATCGATGACTGGCTCAGGCTAGCCGCAAAATGACATAAAAATATGACAAAAACACCTTATTAAGACACACTTGGCAGGAAAGGCTAACTGACCAGTTTGTTATTGATGTGGTTGAATCACTCACTGGAGAATCATCAATGAAGATGAGCACCATGTGATTTACTGTGTCCTGGGGAAAAAAGTGATTTATAGATTAGATAAACAACTATAAGATTCACATACACTCATCTAAAGGATTATTAGGAACACCATACTAATACTGTGTTTGACCCCCTTTCGCCTTCAGAACTGCCTTAATTCTACGTGGCATTGATTCAACAAGGTGCTGAAAGCATTCTTTTCGAAATGTTGGCTCATATTGATAGGATAGCATCTTGCAGTTGATGGAGATTTGTGGGATGCAAAACCAAGTCACGAAGCTCCCGTTCCACCACATCCCAAAGATGCTCTATTGGGTTGAGATCTGGTGACTGTGGGGGCCATTTTAGTACAGTGAACTCATTGTCATGTTCAAGAAACCAATTTGAAATGATTCGAGCTTTGTGACATGGTGCATTATCCTGCTGGAAGTAGCCATCAGAGGATGGGTACATGGTGGTCATAAAGGGATGGACATGGTCAGAAACAATGCTCAGGTAGGCCGTGGCATTTAAACGATGCCCAATTGGCACTAAGGGGCCTAAAGTGTGCCAAGAAAACATCCCCCACACCATTACACCACCACCACCAGCCTGCACAGTGGTAACAAGGCATGATGGATCCATGTTCTCATTCTGTTTACGCCAAATTCTGACTCTACCATCTGAATGTCTCAACAGAAATCCAGACTCATCAGACCAGGCAACATTTTTCCAGTCTTCAACTGTCCAATTTTGGTGAGCTCGTGCAAATTGTAGCCTCTTTTTCCTATTTGTAGTGGAGATGAGTGGTACCCGGTGGGGTCTTCTGCTGTTGTAGCCCATCCGCCTCAAGGTTGTGCGTGTTGTGGCTTCACAAATGCTTTGCTGCATACCTCGGTTGTAACGAGTGGTTATTTCAGTCAAAGTTGCTCTTCTATCAGCTTGAATCAGTCGGCCCATTCTCCTCTGACCTCTAGCATCAACAAGACATTTTGGCCCACAGGACTGCCGCATACTGGATGTTTTTCCCTTTTCACACCATTCTTTGTAAACTCTAGAAATGGCTGTGCGTGAAAATCCCAGTAACTGAGCAGATTGTGAAATACTCAGACCGGCCCGTCTGGCACCAACAACCATGCCACGCTCAAAATTGCTTAAATCACCTTTCTTTCCCATTCTGACATTCAGTTTGGAGTTCAGGAGATTGTCTTGACCAGGACCACACCCCTAAATGCATTGAAGCAACTGCCATGTGATTGGTTGATTAGAAAATTGCATTAATGAGAAATTGAACAGGTGTTCCTAATAATCCTTTAGGTGAGTGTATATACACATGTTGTATATTTTATGCAATTATAGCTGCATTTGATACAAGCAAAAATTTACCACTTTAATGCGCACAAATAGTGAATGACAAAGAGAAAATATCTATGGTTTAATGTCCTCATTTAAGGTAACCTGTTACACTCACAGGATCAGCCACAAAGTCCATTATTGGCAGAAACACAGAACCTGTCATGACCTCTCGAATCAGCAGGGCCAAAGATCTGAGAATGAACCACAGAGATTTTGTTAGGGTCAGGAAGATTTCTTAAAGAAATTAATTCTTTTATTGACCAAGGATGCATAAAACTGATCAAATTGTTTCCAATAAATGCTGTTCCTTTGAACTTTCTATTTATCAAAGAATCTTGGAAAAACAATTATCACAGTTTCCACAAAAATATGAAGCAGCACAACTGTTTTCAATATTATAAATAATCAGAAATGTTTCTTGAGCAGCAAATCATCATGGAATGATTTCTGAAGAATAAATTATGCTGAAAATTACGCTTTGCTATCATTAAAATACATTGCATTTTATAATACAGTGGTGCTTGAATGTTCATGAACCCTTTAGAATTTTCTATATTTCCGCATAAATATGACCCAAAACCTCATCAGATGAAAAGTAGACAAAGAGAACCCAATCAAACACAGAGGCAAAAAATATTTACGTTGTCATTTATTTATTGAGAAAAACAGATGTCCTGACATTTTCCTTTAGAGTTAGCTGGTATAATTCAGAATTCACTGTTCCATCAATGATCATGTGCACAAGCCAGAGGGCTATTGGGAAAAGGTTTTGTGGACGGATGAGACAAAAATAGAACTTTTAGGTTTAAATGAGAAGCGTTATGTTTGGAGAAAGAAAAACACTGCATTCCAGCATAAGAACCTTATCCCATCTGTGAAACATGGTGGTGGTATTATCACGGTTTGGGCTGGACGAATTCTGGAATCATCCTGGAAATCTGATGATGTTCTGGGTGAAATTTATGCAGAAATATAGAAAATTTAGGGTCCAATTCTCGATATTAACTAGTTGCTTATTAGCATGCATATTACTAGTATATTGGCTGTTTATTAGTACTTATAAAGCACATATTAATGCCTTATTCTGCATCACTTAATCAAACCCAATACCTAAACTTAAATCTGCACTTTTTTGTGCTCAAAATGTAAAAAATTTATATAATGAGTGAATACATCATTAATCCGTTTTCCAAACCGTGTTTTTGTCTTATCCTGAATCACTACGGTACATTTAAAACTAGAATGTACATTTCCTGAAGAAAATGTGAGTGGTGCTTGCCGTGGCAAAACTCGGGACCCGGTTGCTACTGTGATGCAAAAGAGCCAACCACCATGTCTGTACGATGTTGTGGAGCTGAGATATGGCTTAATTATGTGTTTGTACGGTTGCTAGGGTGTTCTGGGTGGTTGCTAGGGAATTGCTAGGCGGTTGCTAGGGTATCCTGGGTGGTTGCTAGGGTGTTGCTAGGCGGTTGCTAAGGTATTCTGGGTGGTTGCTAGGCGGTTGCTGTTCTGGGTGGTTGCTAGGGCGTTGCTAGGCAGTTGCTAAGGTATTCTGGGTGGTTGCTAGGCGGTTGTTAGGGTGTTCTGGGTGGTTGCTAGGGCGTTGCTAGGCAGTTGCTAAGGTATTCTGGGTGGTTGCTAGGCGGTTGCTAAGGTATTCTGGGTGGTTGCTAGGCGGTTGCTAGAGTGTTCTGGGTGGTTGCTAGGGCGTTGCTAGGGTGTTCTGGGTGGTTGCTAGGGAATTGCTAGGCGGTTGCTAGGGTATCCTGGGTGGTTGCTAGGGTGTTGCTAGGCGGTTGCTAAGGTATTCTGGGTGGTTGCTAGGCGGTTGCTAAGGTGTTCTGGGTGGTTGCTAGGGCGTTGCTAGGCAGTTGCTAAGGTATTCTGGGTGGTTGCTAGGCGGTTGTTAGGGTGTTCTGGGTGGTTGCTAGGGCGTAGCTAGGCAGTTGCTAAGGTATTCTGGGTGGTTGCTAGGCGGTTGCTAAGGTATTCTGGGTGGTTGCTAGGCGGTTGCTAGAGTGTTCTGGGTGGTTGCTAGGGCGTTGCTAGGGTGTTCTGGGTGGTTGCTAGGCTGTTGCTAGGGTATTCTGGGTGGTTGCTAGGGCGTTGCTAGGCGGTTGCTAGGGTATTCTGGGTGGTTGCTAGGCGGTTGTTAGGGTGTTCTGGGTGGTTGCTATGGTGTTTCTAGGTGGTTGCTAGGGTATTCTGGGTGGTTGCTAGGCGGTTGCTAGGGTATTTTGGGTGGTTGCTATGGTGTTGCTAGGCAGTTGGTAGTTGTCACAGATGGTTACTATGGAGTGTTTATAGAGTTCTTAGCATGTTATTAGCCTGGTTTAGCTAATCACTATTAGCATGTAGCTATTCACTGCTAGCATGTGTAGCATGTTGGAAGTCCTGTTTGCTAGCATGAGTCAAAAGACCCAACCCCCATGTCTCTACGATGTTCTGATGCAGAGATATAGGTGTTGCTATACGGTTGCTATGGTACTCTGTTTGGTTGCTATGGAGTGGCTTGGCAGCTGCCAATGATGATACTCTTGTCAGTATGAATGATATAAATCAACCCCCATGTCTCTATGATGTTCAGATGTGAAGATATCCCTCTGTGCATTTGGATTGCTAGGGTGCTTGATAATGGTTGCTAGGGCGTGGCTAGGATGTGCTGAAGGTGATTTGTGATTGGCTGTTGATGCCCTGAGTCAAACAAATCCACCCTCATGTTTCTATGACACTTCTATCCAAAGATATCCCTTTGATCTCTTTCAATGGAAGTCTATGGGATCAGTTGCTAGGGAGCTCTAAATGGTTGCTAGGGCGTGGCTTGATAGCTTCACGATGATCCTGAGATAGTGATTGGCTGTCTGAGTAAATTGAGCCCACCCCCTTGTCTCTGTGACACTGTGATCCAGAGCTATGGTCAATACAAAATCCCTATGCAATTTACCATAGTATGAAAAACACATGCGTTTAATGGGACGTCCCTCCCCATAGTAAGTCAATGGGGAAATTTGGGCCGCTCTTGCCCCCCAGGGGTACAACTTATACCCCATTGCGATGTATGTTCTGATAGAGCCTGCCAGCCTCTTCAAATGTGGTAACTCACGAGTTTCTACAAAATCCTCGCTCTGAGCTATGACTCGTTAAAGTTCGCCGCAATGTTAAGTCAATGGGATTTTTCGGCTACTTTTTTGCCCCCGGGGCAAACATCGTACCCCCGATCCCTTAGAAAAGATATAGCACACCATTCCCGAATAGGCCGCACGATTTGACAAACGGTGTGGGAGGAGATACGCGCCGAAATTTTTGTCCAGAAGAAGAATGAGTATGGAGAATAACAATATTGATGCCTTGCTTTCAGCAAGCACCACTAATAAGTGTTTATATTGGGACTATTTTAGTCCGGTTCGGGTCGCACCTCTGCGGAGTAGGACAGTATGTGCGTGACTCGTCATAGACATAAACAGAGAGAAGTAGCTCCAGCTACACTGTTCTCCCGCAAGATGCTTGCAGTTTTGTTTATTAACCGCTAGAGCTTTTTAACTGCTACAAAAACTACTTTACTAACTATTAATAAGCAGTAAATTAGGAGTTTATTGAGTCATTGTTAATGTGTTCCCCATACTAAAGTATTACCGAAGGTTAGCCAACTTTCAAGCACCACTGTATATTTGAACAGAAAAAGTTATTTAAAAATTGTAGTATTATTTTTACAGAATTTTTCGTTCAAATGTTCAAAAACACTTTAAAAATCTCACCGACCCCAAACTTTTTAATGGTAGTGTAGTTCGTGTGAGTGTGTACCTGCAGTCTGTAGCTCTAGGGGGCATGACGTAAGGAAACAGCAGTTCTGTGAGTTTCCTCAAGTACAGCAGCTCATCTTTGCGGCTCCGCAGGGCCACATGCAGATCGGCACCGTACTCAGCTAGTGCTGCCTGCTGGAGGCTCTCGGTATTCTTCACTGCTCACACAAACACACACCATTTAAACAAAAAATAACATGTTAAAAAAATATCAAATGGTGCCAAAATGCAAAATGTCATTTATACTCCTACGTTTACACAGTGTGTTACGACAAAGATGCTCCATAGGCTCAATCACAGGACGCACCTTTCTGCTGTGCTTTTGCAATGATCTCAAGGTGCTTCATAGCCGCTTTCATCATTTTGTCCATCACAACTAAGGGCACATCCACCTACAAGACAATTTTAGTCAGCATGCCACTTTACAGATGTATGTAAATTGTGATGTCTGTGTAAAGGTGTATGTACTCTTTGTGCGCGGTGAGCCAGAACTGCAGCAAAGAAACGGATTGTTTGTCTCAGTTCATCCACACACGCCTCGTCATCTGTAATATCTCTGATTTGCAAATCATCATAAAACAGACAAAATAATTAATTTTCCCAGCTAAAACACTGTGATAAAAGCAACTTTTGCATTTAAATCACTCATACCTGTACCATGGGTACACAAAGTTCTCGAGAACCAACTCCAAAACCTGAAGATCAGTCAAACAAAGAATTTATTAGTTTGATTTATGAATTTGCTTATATAATATAGACTGGATTTATGGCTCTACCTCTGAAATACTGGCGTCCACTTTGGACGACACCTTTAAGTCCAGCCATGGCTGATAGTTCTCCAGCAGAAGGGTCGGCCTTTGGAATAAAAACACAAATGCTTTATAGTTACATTTACATCTTCATTATTCAATCAAAAAAGTCTCAACAGCAAAAAAATGTATGTTGTCTGTGGCAAGCAGGGTGGGGCAGAGAGCCGTGGGAACATCTCGAAAAAATGTTTCCCTCTTTTGGAAAGTCGTGGAAACACTTTCTTTTGCTATTGGAGCAAATGGGAATACAAAAAGTTACTGTATATTTGCTGTTGTCTCTCGTTCACCACCATAAACGTTTACCAAACTATGACGAGTTCCACTTATGAGAACGCCGTAAATGTGAAAATGGTCCATAGTGTAAATAGCAAAACTTAAAATTCAATATCATGCTCTCAATCCTTAGAACCAACTCACAAAGCTTGCTTAAACAGTAAGAGCACACCAGCCACATTCAAAAGACAAAAAAATGGTGGTGGAAGTCTAGACCGGCTGAAGTTTAACATACAGCCAGTTTTCAGTCCACTTCTGCATATAAACAGACAACACAAGTCCAGATGCCTGTGGTTTCCTCTCTCTCTCTCTCTCTCTCTCTCTCCACAGTCATCACTCCTCCTTAAGTCCTTGCGAGGCTCCTCCATGGGTCTCGAGACCAGTGGGCGATGCAGCGGTCATTCGTTACTCATTCCCAGCCTCGCCCTGCTTGCCACAGATACTAATATAGTTACATTAGTAGCTACATTTAAATCACAAAGAAATTATCAGTGAACCTGAAATAGGGAGGAAGGGTTTAAATATGCTTAACTGCTTAACCAAAAACATAATGTTCCAAACAAAAAAAAAATCTTTTCTAAACAATTTTATTTTATAACAACTTATTTCTTTCTTTTGGTTTTGGGCTGAAATATGCCCGGTACATGTTGATCAAAGTTTTTGTGAGATTTGAGATCATACCTGTGGCGTTTGCACTGGTTTTTCCCACATACTGCACAACTGTGACCCAGAGGGAATAATTCCTGCTGTTCCTGTGGCTGTAGATACACAGATAAACAGTATATTATTCATAAATACATTACAGACATTAAAAGAGTCTCCAGCGACAACTGAGGTAGTAAAATATAATCCAATTGCTAACATTATATCCAATTAGTGGTCAATAGAGGTTTTTGAATGATATCTAGAGAGCAGGGATCGATATAGTGCTTATAATATAATGCAGACCAACACTGCACACAATACTGATGAAATGACAAACAAACACTTATTTTACACAATATATACTCCAAATCCACAAAAAAAAAGATGCAGAGGTATTGCCCAGGCCAATATATTGGTCCAAAATATATCCAATATATAATTCCAGTCCTTGAATCTGATTAGCTGAGATGCCTCCCAAATGTGCTGATATTCTCCCAGTATCAAATTGCCCATTTATCACTATTTATTATACTAAGGATCTGTTGGCTGAGCCCAACTACGACTTCCAAGTCCTGTCATGCCACAGAGCACCACTCATGGAGTTTTCCCATTAAATTACATTGTATTTGTCCCATTTTTTCCCACATTATAGTCACTGTTTTGGTCTGTCACCTTGAACTTGAGAACGCAAGTACAGAATGGCACTGAGCATGTTAAATCTCTGAAGTATCCCAATGCCGGGCCAGCTAGAAGAAACTGCAGTTAGAGTCTAGCTACAGAAACATGAGTTGTATCACTATCAAAATAAGTGTGTAGTGACTTATGGTACATCTTAAAGGGATAGTTCAAAAGTCCCTGAAATGAAAATTAGCCCATGATTTACTCGCCCTCAAGTCATCCTAGGTGTATATGACATTCTTCTTTCAGACGAATACAATCGGAGTTATATTAAAAATGTCCTGGCTCTTCCAAGCTTTATAACGGCAGTGAATGGAAGCCCAAAATTTGAAGCCCAAAAAAGTTTATCCATCCATCAGGGGCGTTTCTAGGATTTTCATTTTAGGGTGGCTCAATGAAACAAATGGTAACATTTTAGTTTAAGGTCCAATTCTCACTATTAACTAGTAGTTTTTTAGCATGCATATTATTAGGATATTGGCTGTTTATTATTAGGCTACTTATAAAGGAAAATATTAATGCCTTATTCTGCATGACCATAATGTACATCCCTTAATCATACCCAGGAATTTAGGTAGGGTTTTATTATCAGTGTGATCCCAAATGTAACGTAGTTAGGGGGGGTTATCGGGGGCATGCTCCCCTGAGAAAATTTTGATTTCTATGATCTACATATGTGCATTTTAAGATGTTCTGAAGGCCAAAAAATTTGACAACAATATAGCTTGAAAACCATGTCTGTGGGCCGTAGATTATTTGTCTTTCTTCTTATCCCCACATCCCCTTTTTTTCTCTCTGTTTTTATCTTGCCCTGTCTCGTCCCCTAAAGCTGAGCTTTGACTGATATATATATATATATATATATATATATATATATATATACACACTCACCTAAAGGATTATTAGGAACACCATACTAATACTGTGTTTGACCCCCTTTCGCCTTCAGAACTGCCTTAATTCTACGTGGCATTGATTCAACAAGGTGCTGAAAGCATTCTTTAGAAATGTTGGCCCATATTAATAGGATAGCATCTTGCAGTTGATGGAGATTTTGTGGGCACATCCAGGGCACGAAGCTCCCGTTCCACCACATCCCAAAGATGCTCTATTGGGTTGAGATCTGGTGACTGTGGGGGCCATTTTAGTACAGTGAACTCATTGTCATGTTCAAGAAACCAATTTGAAATGATTCGAGCTTTGTGACATGGTGCACTATCCTGCTGGAAGTAGCCATCAGAGGATGGGTACATGGTGGTCATAAAGGGATGGACATGGTCAGAAACAATGCTCAGGTAGGCCGTGGCATTTAAACGATGCCCAATTGGCACTAAGGGGCCTAAAGTGTGCCAAGAAAACATCCCCGACACCATTACACCACCACCACCAGCCTGCACAGTGGTAACAAGGCATGATGGATCCATGTTCTCATTCTGTTTACGCCAAATTCTGACTCTACCATCTGAATGTCTCAACAGAAATCGAGACTCATCAGACCAGGCAACATTTTTCCAGTCTTCAACTGTCCAATTTTGGTGATCTCGTGCAAATTGTAGCCTCTTTTTCCTATTTGTAGTGGAGATGAGTGGTACCCGGTAGGGTCTTCTGCTGTTGTAGCCCATCCGCCTCAAGGTTGTGCGTGTTGTGGCTTCACAAATGCTTTGCTGCATACCTCGGTTGTAACGAGTGGTTATTTCAGTCAAAGTTGCTCTTCTATCAGCTTGAATCAGTCGGCCCATTCTCCTCTGACCTCTAGCATCAACAAGGCATTTTCGCCCACAGGACTGCCGCATACTGGATGTTTTTCCCTTTTCACACCATTCTTTGTAAACTCTAGAAATGGTTGTGCGGGAAAATCCCAGTAACTGAGCAGATTGTGAAATACTCAGACCGGCCCGTCTGGCACCAACAACCATGCCACGCTCAAAATAGCTTAAATCACCTTTCTTTCCCATTCTGACATTCAGTTTGGAGTTCAGGAGATTGTCTTGACCAGGACCACACCCCTAAATGCATTGAAACAACTGCCATGTGATTGGTTGATTAGATAATTGCATTAATGAGAAATTGAACAGGTGTTCCTAATAATCCTTTAGGTGAGTGTGTATATATATATATATATATATATATATATATATATATATATATATATATATATATATATATATATTTATTTAATTATTTTTTATTTTATTTTCATCAGTGAAGAAAGTAAACATATGGTTAACTGATATTTATAAGTTTTATGAATCATTTTTGTAGACACGTTAATTTATTGAAGGCTACCAGAAAAAGGTAGCCTAGGTTTTTTAAATTAATTCACAATATGCACACATTCATTACTAATCTTATGCCCAATACAGGCTGAAAAAAGCTGAGCTTTTTTCATTTAAATGAAGGCGACAAATGGAATTCATTATTAATCTTATGCCTAATCTGATGAAAACGGCTTTGTTAATATTTCTTGTTCGTTAATTATAGGCTACATTATGAATCACATTAGATAGGCCTATTTTCAATTCAAAATGGCGAAATTAAACAAAAGTTTAATTTGCCTGAATATTTTTCTCATTTGTTTAACATTTCTGACTTAAAGAAGCAGCTGTCAAATATGAAATGTTTAGTTTAGCTACTTGCATATCTCTCACTTGAGGTCGAGTCGCGCTGCTAAAATTCGCGCTCAGCCTCAGCAGCTTCTGTGTGAACATAAAGCCCGCCTACTCTGATTTGATTGGTTTTCTCAAATATTTTGACATTGACGAGCTGTGACCGACCAATGAGGCTTAGATGAACACACACACACACACCTCTGATTCTGACGTGCGCTCTGCTCGGCGCCGCTGCGGATTGAAGAACGCGCTGATTAAAAGACAGGACAAAGCCGAAGCCTCCCGCCAGTTTCATATGTTTTAAAGGGGAGTTAATCACATATTTTTTAGGGGGGCCCCCCTAAAAAGGGCCTAGTGACGCCCATGCCATCCATTATAAAAGTGCTCCACACGGCTCCGGGGGGTTAATAAAGGCCTTCTGAAGCGAATCGATGGGTTTGTGTAAGAAAAATATCCATATTTAACGTCATAAAGTGAAATATCTAGCTTCTGCCAGATCAGCTTCCATATTCCGTATACACCTTCTATGTACATCGCTGCTTCTCTCTTCCTTTCAATTGTCTCACAGTTCAGATAATTACGGTAATTACTGTTTCCGCTATGAGTGATTTACGAGGGCACATGGTGCACATAAAATACAGTGAAGACTTCCTTTTTCCTGCCTCAAGATGTTGCTTTTTTACATTGTTTGTTTCTGCTTTTGTTAAAGTTGTTGCTCATAAGTTGTGGAAAATTCACAGTTTCAGTTTTTCTCCTGTTTTTTGGGATTAGCATGGGAGGTAGGGAAGGGAGGGAATTTTACTTTTGTAAATGTACTCTCAGTTGTTATTGTGAAGAGCTGGAGGCGGGTGAGTAGTCTTGTTAATGTTGCAGCACAAACCTCACACTTGTGCCATAAAAAGATTCAGAATATACAGAGACAGCAGGTAACACCTGAAATTAGGCTGCAGACTCTCAAGGGACAACATCTGTGAGTGAGCTCTGTTAGCTCAGTTACTGTGGCTAATGCTCCCCCAGTTTCCTCTCTAACTGCCAGTTGCACAAACATAGCCAATATGTAAAGACTGTCTTAAGTACTAGTATGACCAACTAGGGGCAATCAGTGTCACTTTTTGGTTTCAAAATAAACCCAACTATGTTTTTATGTACTTGATTGAAAAGAGTTATGAACAGTCTTAGAGTGAAAAATTTGATGACTAACGTGTAAGACTAGACTTAGCAGTTTATGTAACCGGCCCGCTCAGTCACCTCAGAATGGTGCAGACTCTAAGGCAGACACAGACTCTGACCAGGAAGATGACAAGGCCGCCTCTGCCTTCCTGGCTGAGGTCATCTGGAGGCCTGATGGCCCAGGAGTGAGTGCAGGCACTCAACGGCGTCTCCTCGCGGTTAGTAGCAGTAGTAAAAAGTGTGAGGATGCCTTAAGATCCATTACAACCAATTACTAGACCTAAACTCAATGCAATATGAGCTAAGGAAGTAGTTGATCCCCTTAAAAAAATCCACAACAAGCAGAAGAGCATCAATCCTCTGAACCGCTTGTCCTATGTAAGGTCACTGGGATGCAGGAGAGGTCTCAGTCTGAAGGAAGGGAAATACGGAGATGTCTCGGCCTGAAGGGAGGGAAATACCCTGGACAGATGGCCAGTCCATGAGAGTGTTAACACTCACTGCTGCATGTCTTTGGATTGTGGGAGTAACCAGGAGCACTTGGAGGAAACCCACGCCAACACAGGATAACATGTAAACTCCACACAGTAAGGCCTCCTGACTCAGCCAGGACTCAAACTAGGTTTGAGCACTGTGAGGCGACAGCGCTACTCACTGAGCCACAGCGACACCCGCAAAAGAGAAGTTACATAAGAGTCTATGGGTTGTCTCTGAGAAATGCTAGATCCTCGACTCATGACCGCGATCTTTTATTGCTGGGACCGCTCCATAAGTTTCAAATGATCTGCAAATTCAGCATCTAACTAGGCCTTGTTTATAAAACATTTGTCATCGAAATGCCAGAAACAAACAAACACACATGCACAATTACGTTGCTGCCCCGGAAAAACAAACTGCATCCACAGTTCCCTTTTCTTTGGGTTCTTTGGGAAGCTGGACAAGGTTATCTTTCCCTCACAACCAAAAACACACTTATTTAGTGACATTGTTGTTTTTGTGGTCTAAAAACAAATTGACCGCACTGCCGACGGCTCCCGTAACCCAAACAAAACTCGTTGATGGACACGCACTTGCTCTGGGTGATGTGTGTGTGTGTGTGTGTGTGTGTGTGTGCGCTCATCCGGGAGAAGTGCCCATACAAGAAATTCCGTCCTTTATGACGTCACACAGGGCCATACTCTAAAAAAAACTTTCTGAAACTCTGAAGGAGTGTATTTGGCACAGAAATACTCCATCATATGTGGCCACATATCAATTTTGGACATGTTTAGCTTCCAACTCTATAACAGTGTAAATAAGCCAGAATGCATGAAATAGCATTAGACATCCCCTTTAAGTAGAAGGCCGGGAAAGATGTGGCGGACTACACAGAGAGGATGATGTCAGCATACATTAAGCACTCTGGGATGGTAAAAACACTGACCCCGATGAGCAGGGTAACAAGGGACCACTTGTTGGGATATGGCTAGACGGCCTAAGCCATGATCCGAAAAAAGCACTAGTGTCAGTGGTGACTTGAACTCTATGTGAGAGACAAGCATGTGAGCTTACCCAGCTGGGACCCATGCTTGTCAGATGTCCCTGTATTGTGAGAAAAAAGGGGCAGTGGGAGAAGGTGTGTAGGAAGAAAAAGAAGCAACAAGGTCAAAAATCTGGAAAAAAAATCCCAACTCAAGAGACAACTCCTCTGGGAGTTTATCTCAGAACAGACACATCGCATCAGTAATTTACAGGCACAGCCCGTTGTGCAGTCGGAAATGTCCACCAATTACAGAGGCGGAGAACGGAAATGTGCCAGCCGTCCAACAGGCGGGGGGTTATAATTAAGGGCCAATCCCCCTTCGATAGCTCCATGTGCACAGTGAGAAAACCTCATGGTACCTGGTGGCTCCCAGCTGTTATCAGTGTATTGGCAAAATTATCCCATATACCATTTTCTCTGCTGTACAGGCAGAGTTTTTTTTAGTCTGTGGATTATATCAAAGCTCCAGAACAGGACGCAGTGAAAGTAATGTCTGATGCGTTTGTTCCAGGGCACCAAGTCTACATTAAAGTCCTAGGGAAAAAAGAAGAAATGGGAAGGCCCATATAATGTCCTCCCTAGTTCAGGGAAGGGAAAGAGTGTGCATGCCACTCACCATGCCCGAGGTGCAGTAGGAACTGGGGAGTTCTCACCCTTATAGGGGGTGAGGGGTTCCTGAATGGTGAAGATTGGATCTATCACGGTTCACTAATAGGGCTAGCAGGATGAAGGGGAAGTAAGAAGGCTGTGGGAGACAGATGAACTGGGTAAAGTGGTTGATCATACATGCTGATCATTCACTAGACGAGAAGAGACTTAGACCACCCCTATCAACCTGCACTGGAGGGGTATCAGAAAACACTTGAAAACACCTGGCTATACTGTATGCAGGGCTGGCAATAAGGGGGACTAAGGGGGGACAACTGGACCTTTATGCCGGGCCAGGGTGATTGCGATTTTTAACCAAGGAGGGCCTCACCCTTTCTGGAAAGCAATCACGATTTCAGCCGGGAAGCAATTGATGAAGGTTTTAGACTGTGTCCACCAAAGCGTTTTTAGCCAGCTAAAAAAAACCATGTGCTTTTCTGAAAATGTTTTTTTTTCGTCAGTTTTTTTCCCATTGTCCAATCGAATGAATGGAGAGGCGGGCCTTCCATTGTGGTGACGGTTACCTTAATTAGACTGACAGGACAGCTGGTTCAGGGGTTGCCTTGCAACATAAAAAAAACACAGCACACTGCTCTTTTCTAAATTAAAAGTTTTCGAACCTGAAAAGCACGTTCTGTCTGATCGGGGCCTTACTAGTATCTGATTTTGCAGATAGTTTGTTTCTGAATATAAAATGTTGGTACAATGTAAAGTTTTAGTTCTTGTTTTAAATGATTTTGTTTAGTTGTTGTGCTTGTTGTTGACATCCTGCTTCTACAACGGCAACAGACGACCAGCCCTTCCTCCACTGTGATTGGACGGCTGGGTAAAAAGTGACATTTATGAGCGCTGCGTTTCACCCAAAGTTGAAAAATGTTCAACTCTTGGCGTCCAGAAAAAAAAAGCCAAGCGTTCAGCGTGAATTAGACACTCAGCGCCTCATAATGCTGCTGCTGTTTTTAAAAACGTGAAGCTCCCATTGAAAACTATTTGAAAAATAAGCTGGCCTACGCTGGAAAAAAGTACGCTGACCTTAGGTGAGCTCTCAGCCTAAGTCCTGCCACAAGAATTGCTTAGTGTGGCCCTGACTCTATGGACTGGACTCAAAGAATGTTCAAAAACTTATTTACTATGATCTTAGCTATGATTTTGTGTTGTGTTTACATTAAAGTGCACACACACACACCTCAGAGCGGAGATCAAGCTGCGCACACAGAAACAGAAGACAGACACTTGTTAACGCTGCGAATTTTAGTAATAAAATAGCTTAAACACTCAATTGCTACATTATATTTCTCAGCATTCTCTGATTCAAACCGGGTCAATCCTGTTATCCAGTAACATTTTGGCTTCATAATTTTTGGACAAAAAGGTGCATTTTCTCATGTTTTTAGCATTCTACCAAAATAGTGACATGTTTAACTATTAGGAACACATATTGGTCAAGCTAATAATAATTATGGGTAGATTGTTCAGACATTGGCCGTGAAGGTATTCCACCCTGTTATGGACATACACTCACCTAAAGGATTATTAGGAACACCATAATAATACTGTGTTTGACCCCCTTTCGCCTTCAGAACTGCCTTAATTCTACGTGGCATTGATTCAACAAGGTGCTGAAAGCATTCTTTAGAAATGTTGGCCCATATTGATAGGATAGCATCTTGCAGTTGATGGAGATTTGTGGGATGCACATCCAGGGCACGAAGCTCCCGTTCCACCACATCCCAAAGATGCTCTATTGGGTTGAGATCTGGTGACTGTGGGGGCCATTTTAGTACAGTGAACTCATTGTCATGTTCAAGAAACCAATTTGAAATGATTCGAGCTTTGTGACATGGTGCATTATCCTGCTGGAAATAGCCATCAGAGGATGGGTACATGGTGGTCATAAAGGGATGGACATGGTCAGAAACAATACTCAGGTAGGCCGTGGCATTTAAACGATGCCCAATTGGCACTAAGGGGCCTAAAGTGTGCCAAGAAAACATCCCCCACACCATTACACCACCACCACCAGCCTGCACAGTGGTAACAAGGCATGATGGATCCATGTTCTCATTCTGTTTACGCCAAATTCTGACTCTACCATCTGAATGTCTCAACAGAAATCGAGACTCATAAGACCAGGCAACATTTTTCCAGTCTTCAACTGTCCAATTTTGGTGAGCTCGTGCAAATTGTAGCCTCTTTTTCCTATTTGTAGTGGAGATGAGTGGTACCCGGTGGGGTCTTCTGCTGTTGTAGCCCATCCGCCTCAAGGTTGTGCGTGTTGTGGCTTCACAAATGCTTTGCTGCGTACCTCGGTTGTAACGAGTGGTTCTTTCAGTCAAAGTTGCTCTTCTATCAGCTTGAATCAGTCGGCCCATTCTCCTCTGACCTCTAGCATCAACAAGGCATTTTCGCCCACAGGACTGCCGCATACTGGATGTTTTTCCCTTTTCACGCCATTCTTTGTAAACTCTAGAAATGGTTGTGCGTGAAAATCCCAGTAACTGAGCAGATTGTGAAATACTCAGACCGGCCCGTCTGGCACCAACAACCATGCCACGCTCAAAATTGCTTAAATCACCTTTCTTTCCCATTCTGACATTCAGTTTGGAGTTCAGGAGATTGTCTTGACCAGGACCACACCCCTAAATGCATTGAAGCAACTGCCATGTGATTGGTTGATTAGATAATTGCATTAATGAGAAATTGAACAGGTGTTCCTAATAATCCTTTAGGTGAGTGTATACATACAGTAGTTATGTTAATAATGTAAATGTTAAACAATAATGAGTTTTTCTTGGATAGTATATGTCCCTTATGCTATCATAGTATTTTTTATTCTTG
The DNA here is from genome assembly GCA_039654625.1 of Rhinogobio ventralis. NCBI lineage: Eukaryota > Metazoa > Chordata > Actinopteri > Cypriniformes > Gobionidae > Rhinogobio > Rhinogobio ventralis. Next base: position 3,106,151 of record CM077210.1, on the reverse strand, counting down.
AAACAATAACAAAACAATTATTGATGAATAGAATATGTCTTGATTATTAAGAACAGGTACTTTTTTGTACCCATTTTTGACAACAGAATGGTAAATAATACAAACGTTTTGCTCAAAAACATATATATGTTGTTAATGCTCCTCACCTCCCAAAATAAGACAAAAGTATGCCAAACATTTAACGTCGCTGCCAAATTATTATTTCAAAATGACTTGTCTAACAGGGTGGAAACCCAATGTTAACAGGTTCTAACAATGGATGAGCTTTCCGTCATTGTCCTGCATGGTTTGAAGTCTGTAATGTGTGGAACTGCACCTATATAACTGTTTCAAAGCAATAAAACATTTTTTTCAGATTTCCTTTGGGGGAGGGACACAAAAAATAGCTATGTGGTTCCTTATCACAATCAATCATGACAAGTGGCAAAACAATTCTCTGTTCAGGTGGCTAGTGAAATAATTACAAATAAGAGAGGAAAGAAATTATTTTTTATTTATAGCCTAATTGATTAACCCTCTGGTCCTCTTTGTTTAGGGGTCACACTTGGCTTCTTCGCGGTCAAAAGTGACCGAAGCCATCAAATGTAACTTTTTTTCTCCCAGGAAAACCAATGTAATATATTTTTGTTCAATAATATTTGTTTATGTTTTTATGATGTCCAAACGGATCTTTATAAAAGTCCACATTGTTATTGTAGATTAAATATTACACGGATAACATTAAATACATTTTTTTATCAGGTTAAATTGATAGTCACTCAAACCTTTATCTAAACCTCTCACCGCCGGTCGCACATATCAGCCATGTTTTGTAGTTTTTGAACACTTTTTACTCGTGTTTGTAGTTCTGAACCGAATCCTCCTTTCAAAGAGCAATGGGTTGTGGGAAATATTAGCCTTTATAGTGTGCACGGATCCACACTTCGAAAATCTACCGGAAATATTAGACCATCCGAGGACTTTTGACATACTCTTTTCAACATGCTATGCTTTGGGACACACTTATTCTAATCTCACATACTATTTAGGATGGATAATATGGAAATTTTGGGTTGGTGCATAAATCGTCTCTTCTTCTTCTGCTCTTTTTCCTGTTGTGGCGGTTAGCAAACAGCGTTGTATTACCGTATGTGCTCCCTTTTGGAATGCAGTGTGGATCGCCTGTGACTGACTGTATTCGTTGTCTGACTGTATGCACCAAACGGTGACGTCCATATCGTGATGTTTCGGGACAAATACATGTACTGTTACACCCCTAGTGAACATCTACCTATTCTATTTCAGAAAGATGAAGACCACTACTTCTGTGATAATAAAGCATAATCAAGAAAGGGGAGATGTGGTGTGTACATGCATATTCTGTGGTTGTTTTCAATACCACATTTTGGTTGATTGGGTTGCTTATCGGTCACATAATGCTTGAAACATTGAAGGCTACCACTCTGCAACTTTCTACCTCACTCAGGTTTATCACTTTGTGTAACTGAACAATCTCTTATTAAAGACTCTCATTATTGCACTCCTGGCTGCTGACACCTGATGGACACAATGGTAATGGACACAGGTTTACACAAGTTTTGTAACTTAATCTAAATACTTAACGCATGTAACACAAAGAGACCACCAAACATAGGACTGGGTTTTCCTCTGCATATTATTTTAAACAACATCAGTTTTCCACAATTGCAGACAATCTTAGACAACCTAGAAGGCAACACGATGCATTAAGATCTGGGGTGTGTGTGTAAACTTTTTGAATTGGATGAACAGGGTAAATTGGGGAACATGTAGTTATTAGCTTCTGAAGGTCAGTACTAAATGAAAATGATGATCTTTAAACAAAAAAATATGAACACATCATACTGCTCAAAAGTTTTCACCCCCTGCTCTTAATACATTGTGTTTCATGGATGCTTGTTTCCGCCACTAAATATAAAAATAAAAACCGTTATTTTTATTTATTTTTATAAAAAACGACTTTTTCACTCACAATTTTTGAAAAAAATCTTACAAAAATCATTTTACAATTCTGACTTTTTCTCAGAATTGCGAGATTTAAAGGTGCACTATGTAACATTTTTTCAGTAAAATATCCAAAAACCACTAGGCCAGTGTTATATATTTTGTTCAACTGAGTACTTACAATATCCCAAATGTTTCCAACTATTTGTAAATCGTGAGAAAATGTCTATTTTAACCAAGGAACCGGGATGTGTGAGGGAGTCACCTGTCAATTGCGTCATATCTGCGTTACCCTCGGTTTCTGGTTTTATTTAGCAGAAACGCTTTACTCTCACTGCAGTGTGCAACAAGTGTCATAGCAGCCGCCGAGCGAGCGCACAGAGTAACGTCATTTTCAACACACTCAAATGTATCTAATATGATAAACAGAGCTGCGTTACCTCATACTCATGACCGGAAAAGCGGAAATGGCGCCGGCGACTGTGGCATAATAAAAGTCCCGCTGCTCGCGAGGCGTGTGTTGCGTTCATCTTATTAACAATCGCTCCAGCGGCCTTGCTCCGCTCCCACAACACTCGGGTCTGCTCTGCTTCATACTATAGTAATGTTAATAATCGCATCCATGAACATGATTTCTGCCCGAGTCCTATCCCTATTCTTTTCCACCGGCTGTGAGGTGAAGACCACATGACCCAAGATTCTGCGCTCAAACTAGGCGTCATCAAACTACGCCTTTGTTTTGAATAGACGACCTCTAGCGGACGGAAAAGTTACATAGTGCACCTTTAAAGGTGTCATGAACTGGCTTTTTACATTTTTTATACTGTTGTCTGAGGTCAACTTATGACGTTTGCGTGGTTTTTACATTCAAAAACATCATAATGAATAAGCTATTTTCTACCCTGGTTTTGAGCCTCTCTCCTGGAACGCTGGGTTTTTATGGGCATGCCGCACTGAAGACTTGGAAGTAAACACCCACTGCTATGATTGGATAACAGTTTTGCATAATAATGAGTTTCGGCTCCCCCGTCAGTACATGTGGGAATTGTTTTGAAAACTTCCAATGTGGAGAAACGGCAACCGGAATCCGCCCACAGGGCTCGCAAAATGTCTTTATCAAACAAACACAATTGTTTATCTCTCATCCACCCGCAATTAATATGAATGTTTTTTTTTTAACCTGCCCTATCGGTGGATATAAACGCGAACCGTGCATAACACACACCCACGCACACATGAACGCACGCGCCTCGATGCAGAGTCAGTGGGCTTTGCGAGCCCTGGCCCAGTCTGATCACGAATCGCAGCTCAAATAAAGGATTCTCCAGTCTGTGACAGCGTGCTATGTTATGTTCAGTTAGACACGTACACATAATCAATATCATTGCAATACTATCACATATAAACATGTTTCACTCACATTAGTGTGTTGCTTCATTCATTCATGTAATCTCATCCTGTCTGCAAATCCAGTCTCTTGTTTACAAACAAATCCGTGGTGAAATGAAGGAACAAACGCGCAATGTCTTCCCCACGTGAGCTGGATCCTCATTAAAAATAAAGTTCATCCATGCATTGATAATATTGGAATCCGAATGAAGCTTATGCGGCATGTTTATTGCTTAGAAGTTCGATCCGATTTAGAACCAGGTAGGCCGCTATCTATGTTATTTATCTATAACATGTCAGACACGAGTCGGTGGGCGGGGCTACAGAATCAGGCGTTCTTCTTCTTCTGTTGAGGCGGTGTTTCACCACACTCTGACATCACAGCTTGGCACATTCTGAGTTTGAGCGTTTGCTGGGCCTGCTGTCAATAAAAGCTTTTCTTTGACTAAACAAGGACGTTTTCAGCTCTGAAACTTACAGGATATTCTTATATCACAATGAACTTTTATATATCAAAAGCTCAAGGGAAAGTTGATTTCTCAATTAATGACCCCTTTAAAGAGTTATAAAGTCAGAATTGCGTGACATAAACTCACAATTGCGTGTTATAAAGTCAGAATTGTGAGATAAAATGTCACAATTAGGTTTTTAATTTGATTTTATTAAAGTTGCAATTCTGAGAAAAAAATGTCAGTCCCCACCCCCCCACACACATAATTGGACATTATAACTTGCAATTGCACGTTTATATCTCACAATTCTCAGAAAATAAGTCAGAAGTTAAGATTCAAGGGTATGTACATTTTTTGTGGCAATTTGTATCAAATCTGTCATTTTGTAATGTCCCAAATCATTCAGTCAAACTTATGAGCAGAACTGTAACTTAGGATGCTTTTGCAGTGTCAGAGTCAGAATCACCAATTGCTGTCTACATTAATTGTCGGTTACATATTTAATTTATTGTTTAAATAAAAATATTTTAAATAAATGGCATTAAAATTCAAAGTAATCACTTTGGTAATTTAAAATACTTTTCAGATGTAACTGTAATGAAATACAGTTACTCAAATTTTGCATTTTAAATATGTAGGTTGCATGTATTTCGTTACTCCCCAACCCTGTGGACACAACAGTGTGTTTTCTAACACTTACGTTCCTCTTGGACCGTTTTGAGATGAGAATATTCGGCAGCAGGTATTCCGGGCTGAGGGAGCAGTAAAATGTGATCACTCCAGCCAGAAACGACCAGAAAACCATGAGAATATGGAGATACCTGGAAAAAGTGGTAAGATACATTACTGTACGCATGAGGATACATTTGTTAATCACCAATCATAATAGATCAATTACAAGTAGAGCTCCTGGAAAATGGTCATGAAAAACTAAACTGGTACAAAATGTCTGGTGCAAAAAACTGTTCTTAACGTTATAAGTGGAATTCAGTGGGGAAATAACATGCTCCAGACTTAAATATGAGAGTAAAGCTACTCACTGGTTGAGGATGATGGTGGAGGTGATCATAAAGGTGAAGATACAGAAGATGACAGGATATTGACGAGCAACATCCTTAAACACATCTAACCGCAGACCTCTTCTCACACAGCCCAGAATTGAGTGAGGGTCCGACATTATATCTAAACAAGAAAACTGAATAATTACCATACTCATGTATTTACATGGTATAATTCCAAAACAATTAGGGTATTACCATAACATTTCCAAAACATGGTAACACCACAGTAATATACACTCACCTAAAGGATTATTAGGAACACCTGTTCAATTTCTCATTAATGCAATTATCTAATCAACCAATCACATGGCAGTTGCTTCAATGCATTTAGGGGTGTTGTCCTGGTCAAGACAATCTCCTGAACTCCAAACTGAATGTCAGAATGGGAAAGAAAGGTGATTTAAGCAATTTTGAGCGTGGCATGGTTGTTGGTGCCAGACGGGCCGGTCTGAGTATTTCACAATCTGCTCAGTTACTGGGATTTTCACGCACAACCATTTCTAGAGTTTACAAAGAATGGTGTGAAAAGGGAAAAACATCCAGTATGCGGCAGTCCTGTGGGCGAAAATGCCTTGTTGATGCTAGAGGTCAGAGGAGAATGGGCCGACTGATTCAAGCTGATAGAAGAGCAACTTTGACTGAAATAACCACTCGTTACAACCGAGGTATGCAGCAAAGCATTTGTGAAGCCACAACACGCACAACCTTGAGGCGGATGGGCTACAACAGCAGAAGACCCCACCGGGTACCACTCATCTCCACTACAAATAGGAAAAAGAGGCTACAATTTGCACGAGCTCACCAAAATTGGACAGTTGAAGACTGGAAAAATGTTGCCTGGTCTGATGAGTCTCGATTTCTGTTGAGACATTCAGATGATAGAGAATTTGGCGTAAACAGAATGAGAACATGGATCCATCATGCCTTGTTACCACTGTGCAGGCTGGTGGTGGTGGTGTAATGGTGTGGGGGATGTTTTCTTGGCACACTTTAGGCCCCTTAGTGCCAATTGGGCATTGTTTAAATGCCACGGCCTACCTAAGCATTGTTTCTGATCATGTCCATCCCTTTATGACCACCATGTACCCATCCTCTGATGGCTACTTCCAGCAGGATAATGCACCATGTCACAAAGCTCCAATCATTTCAAATTGGTTTCTTGAACATGACAATGAGTTCACTGTACTAAAATGGCCCCCACAGTCACCAGATCTCAACCCAATAGAGCATCTTTGGGATGTGGTGGAACGGGAGCTTCGTGCCCTGGATGTGCATCCCACAAATCTCCATCAACTGCAAGATGCTATCCTATCAATATGGGCCAACATTTCTAAAGAATGCTTTCAGCACCTTGTTGAATCAATGCCACGTAGAATTAAGGCAGTTCTGAAGGCGAAAGGGGGTCAAACACAGTATTAGTATGGTGTTCCTAATAATCCTTTAGGTGAGTGTACACCTTTATATAAACATACACAAATAGTTTACTATGGTATTCACATACTGTACCATGGTACATGATCCTCCAAGGTACCTCAAACAATACCATGTTACTTTTACTTTTTGTTACGGTCAAATCAAGACAATAATATCAGAATTAAACCACAGTGGATGATGATGATAGTCTGGTAATCTCATACACCTGTGAACAGTGTAAATAACACGGAAACATTTGCTCTTAAATGGCAGTTTAATTGCGATGTTGTAGTTCTCTCACCTCAGAAATGATGTGCAGGTCTGATATAACCTCTAGAAACATGTCAACACATCCTGACACCAATGTTTTGATCGTCCAGCTGATCGTTTCACATGATCAGATTACTGATCCGTACGTGAGCTGCACTACCGGGTTTAACGTGAAGGCTGCAGCCCGAGACGCCGTTTCAAAATAAAAGTCCTGCCTCTGACCGACATCCCTTACTAAATAATGTGGGTTAACAGTTTCCATTAAAATACCACTGCTCCTAACGTTTGTGGTGATGTATTGTCCTGATACATTAATATGAGGTTAGTGTGGTATATATTTTGTGAAAGGAAAAGGGTAAATGTGGTGTTGTGTGTTGCATCCCTCTATGGGATTGTATTATATTCCTCTTTGGATGAAGGAGACTAGTATTGAAACAGACCAGATTAGTGTTTTCCATGGTAAAAGTAATAATCCATAAAATTATAGCATAATATAAAAAAAAAATGAGTGTTGTTTAATCACGATTAAATCGCATACAAAATAAAAGTTTGTTTACATGATATATATATATATGTGTACTGTGTATAATAATTATGTATATCCTATATAAATACACATACATGCATGTATATATTTAAGAAAATGTGTTATAAATATTTTATATATAAATAAAATAAAATACATGAATGAGTGTGTAATATAATTATACACAGTACACACACATATATATATATATATATATTATGTAAACACAAACTTTTATTTTAGATTTGACATCACTTTAATAAACGTATTAATGAAATACTTAAAATAGGAATACAACAGGGTTACAAGTAACAGTTTAGCCTGAATCACGGTAGGCATGTGATTGTTATATTAAATAACAGTATTATGTATATAATTCTTTTTTTTCTTCTTCACTTCATTATGTCTGTCTTGTGTTTTAAATGGTGCTGTAGGCTGGTGATTCTCAATAAGCCCACAAGGGGGCCTCAGCAAACCTCTGAGGAGGCTGCAAGATGAGTTAAAATTATATATTGAAATCTAACAGAATAACAATGATTAAAAATGCACAGCGCATTTTATTAATAATAATAATAATAAGATGCCAATTACCATGTTTTTTGGAAAGTGCTATTATCCACCCTCTTTAATGTGAAATAAACTGCCCCTTTGGACAGCCCATAACCTGCCTAGAAATAAATTAATTCTGCATGCCTGATATCTGTCTAAATTCTGCAGAGGCCTATTAGATATTTTAGATAGCATTATTATTAGATACAAACTGACATCCAAGATGGAGTATGAACTTACGTCGCTTAATGTACTAAATAAACAACCAGCTTTCTCTCACACTACTTGTCAACACAAGAGCATCTATTTGTCAAAGCAATGAGAAAGTTTTCCATTTCTCAATGGTAAACGCTTATTCTAAAAATTCTCACTTTTTATCCGTAGGCAATATTTATGACTAAGGTGCAAAAAAAATAAAATGTGGACTGTTTTTCTTATAATGGGATGCAAAAGGGAGAAAAACTTCAAATATAAAGGGTATGCACTGACGTCACTTTCCCGCCGGGACACGCCCCCTTAGCCGGACTGAGTGGCAGAAGAGCTGCTGTGTGACTGGAGTTAATAGGGGAAACTGAGAAAACGCGAGTAAAACAAACACTTATCATTTTAAACTAAAGGTTAGACTCGATATAGTGTTCCTTACAACTTACCAAAGATCCAGTGATCCATGGATATTGACATGCAGCCAGGAATGTGTTTCCTGACATATGTGCTGATTTCAAAATATATACGCCGGGGAAATACATAAAGCAAATTTGCCTGTAAACGCTTTATATAAATACAATATAGGTATGTCTAAATTAGGGTGATCACTTATATCAATGTTATATGTATCGTCTAGGCCTAGCCCTAAAACTTGTATCGTTTTTATTTAAAAAACATCCAATTATTCAGAATATAAAATGCTTCTACGTCAGTGTTATTCACCTCATTTCCCTCTGATTTTAGGGATAAGTTATGGGTAGGGTTCGGTAGGGATAGGATTAAATTTTCAGACAGGAATGTTGTTCCAAGAACAACAAAATATGTTGACCCAGGGACACATCTCACTTGGCAAAATCACAGTGACTGGAGTGAACGTCTGCTCTTGCACATGTTGGTAATGTCTCTGTTTCCCTCTTGTGGATAGTTACAGTTTCATAGTTACAAGAGTCATTTTCTCGAACGGAAAGCAATTAACTTCCGAGGCAACACATTATCCCACTATAACAGCATTAAGACAGCAAATACATTTTAAGATGAATATTTTAAACTTATATAATGGTGTTTTCCAGAAAAAACCCATCTGGAATCTGAGAGACATGATAATATAGCAAGAAAAACATGGCATATTCATCTCATAAAGCTTCAGTCCATGTAACAGCAGGGTGTTGTTGGCTTCATGGCCAATGATGGTGCACAAGGCTGGAGGACATGCTAACCACTTCATTTGAAAAACGCTAGCGTGACTTCATGTTTAATGTACCGGAACAACCAACAGGGAGAACCAAGTCTCCCGCACAGTTGTCAGAAACACAATCCACTGCCACTATCAAAGGGATGACACCATAACCCAAGGTGAAAGACAATATTTTTACATTAAGCACTTTTCTCTCGCTCTGTCGCTCGCTCTCTTTTTTTTTCCAGAAACCATTGTAAGAAAGCAGCTAAGCGTGGCTTAATTTTCTGAGCAACAACCTTGGATCACAGAATTTTTGTCAAACCTTAGTGGTCATAAACACTATCTACAGGCAAAAGTTAGATAGTAATACAAAACATAATAGAGGTTATGCACGTAACGTCACCGACGGCCGGAGTGACTGCAGTTACGCCCACTGAGTGGCAAAAAGACTGAGTGGCAGCATTGGTTTTTTCAGTGTATATATTTTTACAGATTTCCGAAAGCAACAGAGATGAGAATAAAATGGATGGAAAGTTATAATTTTGTCAATATGTTGAATTGTTGAATATGTTAAACTCATCAATTAAATATTTACCACCTAACCCTGGTTGAAGACTAAATTTGACATAAACTGTAAACTTGCCCTTCAAAGTTGATTGGAATGTTTGGTAACACTTTATTTTACAGTGTCCTTACATGTACTTACTATAGTAATAACAGTAAATTATGCATAATTATATGCAACTAACCCTCAGCCAAACCCTTATCCTACCCTAACCCTATAGTAAGTACATGTAGTTAATTAATATTACTCAGAACTTAAATATACCTTAATATAAAGGGTAACTGAATGTTGTTCCAGGATCAACAAAGATGGTGAAATCATGTTCACCCTTTGATTCCATATAATGATGTGACATGTAGTTTTAAATAAAAGTATCCCATACACAGTTTAGGTCAGCAATGACTTTATTTAAAAAAAGAAAGAAAGAAAAGAAAAAAAGCTTGAAATGGAAATTGAGATACATAGGTGTGCAAGCAGCCTCTGTATTGTAATACATCACTTTGAGACAGACTTTTAGGAACTACTTTGGGACAAAAGCCACTGTGATGGTTGATGATTTTTAAGCTTTAATACTTAGTAGTAGATTCATTTCAGGTTCAAATGTACCTATAATTTTGAAAAGTGCAAACAAAAAAGCACCACCACACCATATCACGGTTTAAGGAATATCACTGAACAATTATGATATTTACAGTTCAACTGTTAACTACAAGATTAAATACTAATTTTATTAACACGCTGCGGGTAGTTTTTTTTTTCTCTGGGCATTTGTGCATGTGGTAAAATCTATTTCACTTCACATCTCAGCGAAATACATAAGCAGAATGACAAAATAACAGCCTTAGATCCAACACGGTTATTTCTGTCACTGTATTATCTGTGACGCTGAACCACAATGACAGGCCATCTTGTAAAAAAAAAATAATTGAAAATAGTCTTTTTTTCTGATCCTCACGACATTAACAGAAAAGTATCATGTGGACCAGATTATATCTTAGAAAAACAAGATTCAATACATTTGTTGTACACTTGCTTTCATTATTTATGTACTTGAGGAGCAACAAAACTTCCTCCTCGCTTATAATACTGTCATGTCCATTTATTTCATTGGCAAAACATCTCAAAAACAGAGAGACTTTTATCTTTTATCGCTCATCACAAGGATGTTGGATACACTAAATCACCACAGAGCTATACAACATATTTACATAGATAACAATGTGTGTATACACACACAGACATATATATTTAAATTCATTCTTACATATTAAAAAGATCATTAGCCCCTTATTCCCATGTGAGAAGATATCATTGTTCAAAAACCAAAAATTCAAAGTATAAAAATATAGTAAACTTTCATAAAGCACACACAACATCCACACATATTACAATTAAATATAAGAGCAAACAACAACAAAAAAGCCCCAACAGAATTACTTGGTGATAACCTCTTATTTTTGAGGGGGAAAAAAAATTGGCACTTTAGCGATGAAATGTCATATTCAACAGGTCATCAAACCAGTGGTAACTTAAGCAGCTTTGTGTTTTGAACTTCACGCATGTAACTTCCCAGCAAGCAACAGCCGTCATTTTACCGTCTCAGTTAACTATAGGCCCGACATAGTCTGGCTATGAGTAGCCAAAAAAACCCTGAATTTGGTTACATGCCCAAATAACTTAAGATGTATGATAATCCATCATGTAAGCAAAGTCAACAATGATTACAAGGTGTTTGGTTTCATTTCTTTGACATGTTCATCTTCTTGATGACTAGTCTATTCTTGGGCTATGGTTAGACGTCTATAACATTTTCACTGACAGCCCAAATTCAGGGCCGTGTTTGGACGGCTAAAATTGCTTGCTGGGTTCCCATGACTGGCAAGTACACAAACATTCTTTTAAGACGTGATCCATCAGAGCACAATCAAACCGCTTCAGCCGACGTCTCCGCAGAGACGGACATTGTTAATTTGGCTATTTTCACAGTGGTCTTCACGCAGCTCTCAGCAGCACGGTTGGCGGCGATGTGGTGATGCCTCTGACAGTCCGACTCCAGGCTGTTGTCTAGTTGCAGGGTCGTGCTGGAGGTACTCCTGCAGCCCTGGCAGGTGGTGAGGAAGGCTCTCCGCAGATCTTTACTCCTGAGGGCGTAGATTATTGGGTTAACGGTGGAGTTGAGCAGGCACAGCATACTACAGAACGCAAACACTGTCTTAATGTTGTCATCCATCCGCCAGAACAGATCATACACCATGATGGCCAGAAGAGGCCCCCAGCAGATCACCAACACCACCAGGATCAGAACCAGCGTTTTGGCCAAGCGGATGTCCATGCGAACCTGATCCGGCCTGGCGGTCTGGACCTTCGTACCGTCGGACGAGTGGACGACCAGGCTCTTCTGTGACGTGCGCCTCAGCATCCTCACCGCGTGGTGGTGGGCCTTCCACAGGATGTACATGTAGGCGTAGATGATGAACAAGACCAGAACGCTTGTCACGCCGATCCAGAACATCAGGTAGTTCTCGTCGATTAGTGGAAAGATGTCAGAGCAAACCGAGTTGAGCCGCTTGCAGTTCCAGCCCAGGAGCGGCAGCACAGCGATGATAATGGAGATCGCCCACATCATGCAGAAGGCGATCACCGCTTTGGTGCGCGTCACAATACGCCTGTACGCCAACGGGCGGTGGATAGAAATGTATCGATCGATGGCAGTGAGGAACAGGCTTCCCACAGAAGCAGTGAACGAGGCCGTCACGCCGCCCAACTTGAACAGGAAAATGTTCGGGCTGTCTTTGCGGTGAAAGACGTGAAAGTCCAAGAAGCTGTAGACGAAGATCACACTGCCGAGCAGGTCTGCGATGGCCAAGCTACCGATGAAATGGTACGAGGGCCTGCAGCGCAGGGTGCGTGACTGCAATATCACACACAAGACAACAAGGTTCTCCAACACCGTAAAAGTCCCCAGCGTGAGAGACAGCACCGCTATGGCGAGCTGTTGGCTCGGAGTCAGTATCATGAAGCATTCCATGTCCATAAAGTTCTCCCCACACTGCAGGCTACTCCCATCTTCTCCGAGGCTCCAGTTCCCAAACACATCAGAGCTGTTAGTGGGATAAAAGGGGATACCTTTCACGATGAGCTCTTCGTCCGGTCCCACTTTATCCGCGAAAGAGCTTCTGCGGTAGGCTGCAAACGGCTTGGGCAGTGGGTATCCGCTTTTGCCGAAGTCGCCATTGATAATGTGGTCGTCGTAGCTGATGTCGTTGGAACCGATGTACTGAAGTCCGGAAGTGATGGTTCTGAATGTGGTTTCTGCCACTCCATCCAGAACAGATTTAACATCGGACTTTGAGGCAGGGAACAGCATGGTCAAAGATGCTCTAAAGGAAACCTATTGGATAAAATTGGGAGAGTGTTTGTTCAAACAAGACTGACAGAGGCATATGGATCCTCATTATTCCAAGATAACAGAATATTGAGCTCTCGAAAGCTCAATCGATGCTTCACTGAGCACAGAAATAAATGCCCTCTCAGACGAGCCATCATACCGCTCTTGTACTTTTGCGCTTGTTGTTTTTCTTGCATGGATGGGCACCTAGGGATTATTACTCTGAGAGACGGGCTTTGAATAATTGATGCCTGCAGCTGACAGACTCAACCCAAATACCACACTGCAGTCATATAACAACAACTTAGTACGCAACTTTATATTGGTGAGAAATTGGTGTTTTTTTTATATCTCATATATAATTAAAGATGCAATTGAAATATATACTGTATGAAAACAAATTTAGGGGTACAACAGCTTGTCGCTGGGGCAGGACCCTTAAAAGGACATCTTTGTACCTTTTTTACTTCTAAAAGGTGCATATTAGTACCTTACAAATACGTACCTTAAGGTACTACTATGAACATTTTTGTGTTAAAAAAAAAAGAAAGGAAAAAAAGGTACAAATATGTCCTGGTCCTGCCCCAGCGACAAGCTGTTGTACCCCTAAAGGTACAATTTTGGCACCGTTTTCTCTGTGTAGATTGCAAACATTTAATAGTAATGCGTTTTGGATAATTTCTCCGAAGTTCCAATCAGGTTAAATTCCGTATGCATTCACTGTGTAATGCAACATGTGAATCACAGTGAACTTTACAACGATGCATTTTTTGTAAAATTACGTAAAATTAGAAAGGAAAAAAAAACAGTGCACTGCGAGGCGCATCTGTAGCCAAGATTAAAAACAACTAACTTTTCTGTTTGTGCTGAAATGCGATGTCACAGAGCGCTTCTAAAGCGTTATAATACCACTGCAATGTAATTTAACAAAAGATCAATGTAGTTTTACCTTCACATAGTTCGCGCAGGTGTTGCTCTCTGTATGCTCTCGCAGTGATCCAGCTCCACTGCAGCCGGGCGAGTGAATGAGCGTTCAGATGCTCTGAGTCTGTCTCTGGGTTGGCAGGTTTGTACAAAACGAGATGCTCTTCTCCTCAGCGCGCATCATAGCCTATATGACGCATCATATGTCACATGACCACCCACATACACGAGCATCTTTAATGTCAAAAGTGAAAATAACTCAAAAGTGTAATGTATGTGTTTTTTTTTGACATACCTCCTGTTTGTCTACTTTCCAATGGTTCATCCCCAGATGGATCTCAAAGAATATTGACTGCGTGCATGCATGATTTTAACAATTAACCCATGCAAAATGATGACTTAACGTTCATTTTCTTTCCGAATCATTTATTTATGAATAAATGGTTTCTTTTATTTATTTATGAACCATATATGAACATGTACATTTTTGACTGCTCACAAGGATTCATATGCGTCTCTAAAATTGTATGCATTTTGTTTTGTGCATGTAAGCAGTGCATTAGCAGTCTATTCCAAAGATAAATACAGCCCATAATTCAAGTATGGAATACCAAAAGCATCAAATTGCTTTCTAAAAACCTTCTAATTGCTTATATATAATGGAATTATAAGCCATGAACTTAACCAACCATGCAGCTACAAAGTGAATAACAACAGCACAAACTTTGATATAAAGCAAAAAAGCGGTAACACTTTATTTTAGGGTTTAATTCTTGCAATTAACTAGTTGCTTATTAGCATGCATATTACTAGTATATTGGCTGTTTATTAGTACTTATAAAGCACATATTAATGCCTTATTCTGCATGACCTTATTCTACATCCCTTAATCAAACCCAATACCTAAACTTAACAACTACCTTACTAACTATTAATCAAGTTATCTAAATTTATATAGCCCTTTATACAATGCAGATTGTTTCAAAACAGCTTTACAGTGATAAACAGGAAAATGATTGCATTTACATTTATTCATTTTGCAGACGCTTTTATCCAAAGCGACTTACAAATGAGGAAAACAGCAAGATTCATCATGAAGAGGCAAATAAACACAAGTGCTCAAAATACAACGCTAGAGTAGGGAGGGATTAAAGGAAAGTGAAAGCATTTTTTATGATGAGGTGAAGTGCTCACAGAAGAGATGAGTTTTCAGATGTCTTTTGAATATTGTCAGGGATTCTGCATTCCGGATGAAGGCGGGAAGATCATGGGATCAATGAAAATGTCCTGGAGAGTGATTTTGTGCCTCTCTGTGATGGTACCACCAGCCGTTGCTTTACTGATCATAGGCTTCTGGTAGGGATGTAGGGCGCGTCTCAATCAGCTCCCTAGTTCAGTAGTCAGGGCATTGATCAGGGAATCAGTCAATGGGCTGATTGAGTCGCACCCGTAGACTCGTAAGAGCGAGTGGAAGTATGTGTGCTGAGCCTGTCGTGGATCTGTAAGCAAGCCTCAATGCCTTAGTGGTAGCCAGTGCATTGTTCAGCTGAAGTCAGTTCAGTGTTCATTCAGTTCTGTTGTAAAGATCATCAATTATTAAATTAGCTCATTTCATCTATAAAGCAGTTACATATAATTACACATTATGCATGCAAACATTTAAGTAGTTAGAGAGTATAAGAAGAGAGTATGCTTCAGGTGTGATTTCATTTGCTCGTCGCAATTCTCTGACTGGTGGATAGTTCTCTGCAAAATCTTGGGTTATGTAGTTTTTCACCAGGAAGTCTGCAGTTAAATACACAATTATTTAAAAAAAAAAATACCTTGAAACAATGCAGGCTGATGGTTTTAATAAAAGTAAATACCATCTAACATCCTAATGGCTCACAGTAGGTCTGTGTTCAAAGGTTTAAAAGTTATCATTCAAAATCAATTCCCCATTTGGAGAAAATTAATGGGATTTTATTGTTGTACTAGGCTTTATATCCTATAGTTCTATATGTTCATCTAATAGCGCTATGGTGATGAGCATATCACCCAACACCCACCAACCCAATCCATCCATTATCCAAACCGCATATACATAGGGTCGCGTTTAGCCGATTTTTGAAAATACAACAGAGCTAACATTAGCTAGATTGAAGAAACCTCAACCCACCAGAGAAAACCCTTTTCCCACCATGCACTAGTGTTCTCAGAGATGGTCAGTTGGAAAATATTTTAGCAGATCATTGGAGAAAGATGTTTTGCTTGTGAGTAGAAGGAAGCTGATCACCTGAAACACTGCTTGTGACATGTTAGAGCCATCAAGGGAGAACCCCATCGATCAGGTCTGCTGCCCTCATTTACCCACTGCATGAAACACCTGTATTCGGTGGCCCCAAGGGGTCTGTCTTTAGCGAGGGAATGGATGACCGAGGTGTGTTTGTGCAAAATCACTTAACTGAAGCCCAACATGAGGGTACCACAGTACAACACAACATGCGGATTTCGTCTTGGTGGCTACTGTAGGTCTTTTGGATACACACTCTAAAAAATGCTAGGTTAAAAACCAACCGTTTCTGGGTTATTTGGCAACCCAGCGCTGGATAAATATTGGACCCCAGACAGCAAATAGTGTCAGCCCAGAGCCGGCACACATCTATCTGATATGCGTTGAATCCACATGTACCAGATGTTGCCCGGATCTGGGCCGACACATGCTAGGTTATTTTTACCCAGCTCGTTGGGTTTTATACATCAACCCATTCGCTGGTAGTGCTGGGTCAGTCAATTTCATATCGAAGGTTTTTTATTTTAAATAATAAAATAATAAAAATGCACTCTAAAATTTCTGTTATATACACACGATCAGGCATAACATTATGACCACCTTCCTAATATTGTGTTGGTCCCCCTTTTGCTGCCAAAACAGCTCTGACCCGTGGAGGCATGGACTCCACTAGACCCCTGAAGGTGTGCTGTGGTATCTGGCACCAAGATGTTAGCAGCAGATCCTTTAAGTCCTGTAAGTTGCGAGGTGGGGCCTCCATGGATCGGACTTGTTTGTTCAGCACATCCCACAGATGCTCGATTGGATTGAGATCTGGGGAATTTGGAGGCCAAGTCAACACCTCAAACTCGTTGTTGTGCTCCTCAAACCATTCCTGAACCATTTTTGCCTTTTGGTCAGCATGGGCACCCTGACTGGTCTGCGGCTATGCAGCCTTCGCTCCCCACGTGCATCAATGAGCCTTGGCCGCCCATGACCCTGTCGCCGGTTCTCCACTGTTCCTTCCTTGGAGCACTTTTGATAGATCCTGACCACTGCAGACCGGGAACACCCCACAAGAGCTGCAGTTTTGGAGATGCTCTGACCCAGTCTAGCCATCACAATTTGGCCCTTGTCAAACTCACATAAATCCTTACGCTTGCTCATTTTTCCTGCTTCTAACACATACATTTTGAGGACAAAATGTTCACTTTCTACTTAATATATCCCACCCACTAACAGGTGCCATGATGAAGAGATAATCAGTGTTATTCACTTCACCTGTCATTGTTCATATTGTTATGCCTGATCAGTGTATATAGGACAGGAACGTTCATATACAATATTTTTTTATTCAATGGCAAGTCAGTCTTTTACAATAATAAAATACTCAAAAACATTTAGTAATGTTTCAGGACGTGACAGGAGCAAGAGCAGCCAATGGAAATCTGTGGGAAGAAAACTGGTCTCAGTATAGGCTGTTCCAGTTCATTAAATGACAATATTATATATTAATTTGTGAAAAGTTACATCAAAAACAGCTTTACCTTCATCTCGTCTGTCAGACAGTTTCAACCCGTCGAACACATAGCGCACCTACAGCCACGACGCTAGCGCACTAGATCAATAGTGCTCCTATTGTAGTCACTGGAGCGCACGGTTTCAAGACAGCGATGTCGCGTTGTGTTTCAGCCCTGCTCATGCATTCGTTTGGCGGCTGTGAAACTTCCATGGTGGCGCCGGCGCGTCGTTCGGCTAGCGTTCCCGAGCACACGTAGCCTACAAAAAAGATAAAACGTGAGAATACAGACATTTTCCTCTTTGTACAGTAATAATTTGATAGAAATACAACGTAATACAAACCTTAATTTCATTCAGGAATTTCCCCTCAGAAAGTTCTCTCTCAGAACAGAAATCAAAATGACCGCTGAATCCAGTTTTAACCGGTTTGGCACACACTACCCAACATTGGGTTGCATTAACCCAGTGCTGGGTAGCCTACACTCTAAAAAAAATGCTTGGTTGTTTTAACCCAAACTTTGTCAAATATGGACAAACCCAGCCGGTGGGTTATATTTTTTAAATAAATGTTTAACACAACAGTTGGGTTTGTCCATATTTGACCCAAATTTGGGTTAAAACAACCCAGCATTTTTTTTTAGAGTGTAGATATGTGAGGGGGTTCATTATTTGTATTGACACTAAAAATGACCCAGCAGCTGAGTTACAGAAAAAATACCCAGCACTGGGTAAACATATTAAAAAAATAACCCCAGCAGGCTAAACCCAGCATTTGGGTTAAAAATAAAATAACCCAACATTTTTTTAGAGTGTATAAATGTAAAACTGCAGGTTTGGAAATCTGCCATATTGCTGAGTCATTATCTCCCTAAACAAGTGGACAGCCGTCCATTCCAGCTTACTATCTTAACAGAGGTGTCCTTCTGGTATTGACAAATTAGCCAATACAATGACGTCTTCACAGACAAACCCCATTGGGCCACCGTTATAGAACACACAATCCTCACCCCCCAAGGTATCATTTGACATGACCCTATGGAGCGCCAGAGATGAAGCTCTGAAATCTCCAAGTTTAATGGTTACACCTTGCCCCTGAACTTATGAATCAACCACTTTTGTCTTAACTAAAGGTTATTTGGATAACAGCACCAGATTCTGCCATTTACAAAGCATATCTGTAACCTTTCAATGGGTTTGATTCTAAGAACCATTCACATTTTCATTTATTCACGAACCTACAGGATAAGCATATAGGCTATGCATTTATTTATATTATGAAAAGAAAGAAGACTGTGCGTCACTTTTCAGTTTCAGCAGATCGTGAGTGAACTCTATCATCCCCACCTCTTTACTACATTACAGCACGAAATAAAGTAGAAAATATCAGAAAATATGTTGAAAGATACAGTATAACTGCTGAAATCCATGTCATGTCTAATGTAATCGGTCAATCAGTGTTGCAAACAATGTCACGTAACATTATACCTCAGAAATGCCATTCGTTGACCATAAGCTTGATAGTCAGCAAGAAAAATAACTAATTATGTACCATAATACATATTTTTTTACTGTTTAATATTTATATAATAATATATAATAATGTTTAATATTATGTTTAATATTTAATGTATGCTTGAATGAATCCGTCAAGTTTTTATGACAGCACCATTTAAAACAAAACAAACTGGATTAGAAACTTAATTATGCAAGTATAAGTATTATAATGTTATTATTATCAAATGGACTTAAACTGGGTGTTTGCCTGTGTGTAATCAAACACATCGGCTTGGACAGACTTCTCATGTCAGTTTTAATTTTAGTCTGGAGACTGAACTCGCTCACTCGCGTGGGAATTACAGTTACAGATCACCCTCAGTGTAATCTGTCAATATGACGGTCGGCCTTCAGATTTTTCTGTCACTGCTAATTTTTTTTTTGCATTTTTGGTTAACACGACCTCTGCTGCCAACCAGAGGTCACGTTGAACTTCCGCTTTGTCTGTCATTTTGACGGACAGGGGCGTAAAAATTCAGTTATAATCTATTATTACCTGTATTTAATAGCCATTTAATAGGCTTTGTTTTTGTTCACATTTTCATTTTTATTCACAAACTTACAAGACAAGCATATAGGCTAGATTATGCATTTATTTATTTATGAAGAGAAAGTTGAACAGAGACTGTGGGTCACTTTTCAGGTTTCATCATGAATGCTTGTCCAATAAATCGCAGTAAGCCTTGTGCTTTGTTACTTTTGATATGAAACAAAAGGCCAGATTTACTAACAGCTTGCTCCTGCACAAACCCTCTTTTGGTGTTAAACTACTGTCAGGATTTACTAAAGACACGCAGTGAAACATTAGCGCTGAAAGGCGTGGACAGGGTTATTTTTGCGGCTGATCTTATTGCATATGCATTTGTAGGAGTTTCTCTGTCAGATGCAGTATTTATGTGAGGAGAGTGTTTGAATGAAGCACGTGAGGTGATTGTGTTGGTCATTATGGAAATGATCCGGCTGCGTCTGTGTTCTTTAATTCGTGTGTCGTCAGTAGGTCACATGCTGAACTTTCCACTCCCATCGGCGCTTTTATGGGATTGTGCTCTCACGCTAATTTGCCCTGTTTAGAAAATCTGGCCCAGTCTCAGCTTTTATCACAAAATTCAAACAATAAATACCATTTTGGAGCTCTTTAATGTTGCACGAGAGATCACTGTAGCGCCTCAGTTCAAGCGATGCGGAGCGTGTGTGAACGTGATCATCCCTTCCTCTTTACTACATTACAGAACAAAATAAACATATATTGAACATCAGAAAATATGTTGAAAGATACAGTCCAACTTGCCAAAATCCGTATCATATCGCTCATGTATCACTCAATCAGTGTTTTAACAGCTGTCAAAATGACGGACGGTGTTCTGACGATTTGTGCTTCCCACTCAGATTTTGCTAATTTGCTACCTCGCATTAAAACAGTAGGTAGCACAGTTCAATAGCGAAAAATGCTACCAGCATCATATTCATGTGGTTTGAGGATTTATTAACATCCATACCTAAACCTACCCTAAACCAATGCAAATAAAGTGTTGGTAGCACAATCTGATAGGTAGCATTATTTGACAGAACAACTGCTTTCAGATTTTTCCCGTCACTTTGCTAAAAAAATTCTGTCAATGACGGAAAAGTTTCTGTCAAAATTTTCCGTTAATGGGTTTAAACAAATGCTCAATTTCCCTCTTGCAGGCTGGGCTCGTGACAAATCGGGTCCTCCCTAGTCTCCATCAACTATTAGTTAATAGTTATACTATATACACAAACAGCATTTATTTAATAACAAATTGGACATTTTCATTTATTTTACTTCATAAAACTTAATAATAAATTAAATAGACATTAATGGTCATTATAACTTAGTTCAAATGACATATATCATGATCAGTGATTTTGTCGGGGTTGTAATTAGACACTAAAGAAATTACCTTGGGATTTGCTTGGGATCCTAATAGAGACGGAGGTCTCGAGGGAGGTTTGGAGTGCTAGATGTTGGAGAACGCAGCATGATCCGGCATGCTTTACTGCGACCGTAGAGCATCACTGCACTACTCTGATCCAGACGCCTCAATATGCAATTTATAAGTGCACTTGACTTACAGGTAGTTAGTCAATAAAAAGCAGGTTTTTGCACTGAAATAACTCGCTTTCGAAAGTGGCACATGATTTATTGAATGCCACCTAGGACTCTTCAAAGTTTACTTGGGTTGTTGTGACCAAAAGGAAGAGGCATAATAAAACCACAGGTATAAATAAAATTAGAAGCTCTCAGGAAAGTTCTCCAGCCCTAAACAAAAAATCCCGCCCCCTCACAAACCCGACAAGCACAGCCAGAGACGTCTCATTCTGCTGCTACAACAGTGCAGTTATATTCTATGAGTGGGTAACAGCTTTACCAATCAAATGGTGACTCACCAGCTCCCTGCTGTTCGGGCCTCTCTGGACGTACATCCTGTTTTATGGAGGATCCTACTCACAGTCCCTTCGTTAATTTATTTTTGTGATCACAGAGCTACTGAACTGAAAGGTATCTCGTGAGAGTGTGAACAGGGATTACTTGTTTTGAGTTATGGTTCATATAAAACCTTCTAATCATATATTTAGCTATGAAAGCAGGTAAATGGCATTCTGATTCTGAATACCACCATATATGGAAGCTTGTGGAAACAGAATAAAAAAGGTAATTGCGACTTTTTACCTCACGATTCTGACTTTAGCAAATTGAGTTAAAAAATCCAAAATGTGAGATAAAAAGTCACAGTTTTTTTTTGTGGCAAAAAACAAGCTTCCATAGTAATAGGTGTCGCACCTTTGCTTTACTGGAACTGTACACTGCAATGCAGACACCTGAATCGATCAGCTCCTTAAAATGCTGAAAGTGCATTTGACTAGATGGCACATCTTAATATATGTCTGGTTATAACACACCTTATCATTTGATCATCAGATTGTGCCTGGATGAATTGGGTTGTGAGTGGCTAGTCAGTAAGGCTCTTTTTACACCTGGTATTAAGATGTGTTTTGGTCGATCAGATCACATGTGGACGACGCTATATACAAGTTCAAACAGGGTCTAAAACGTTTTGAGCTTGTCCACTTTCCACCACTTCCAGAGGTAGTTGACCTAGTTGACACCACTTCCTTTTGTAGTGTAGACGCTTATGTGGTCAAATGCACTGGAACAGCCTCTAAAAGACCCCCTACTCTCCTCCTACTGACCTAATGCGGAAACATTATGGGACGCGCGCTAGCCAGACGGGATTCAAACTTTGTCGGCTGGAGACACAAGTTTGGTTTGAAGATGAAAAACTTACCAAGCACAATGTTCTCTCACCATTCCTGATTTCTAACACACACTCACAGCGTTCAGCTGGTCTTACGGCTGTCAGAGCAGAAACGAAAGCTGCTGCTCTCCATGTGTTTTTCCATCGTATCCAGGCGCATTCATATGTAAATTGCATGAGCTTATTTTGTCCATTAGATCGAAAGATCTGAAAAAACCCATACATTTACCCGCCCATAGAGCCTCCCCTCAAAGAAATCAGGACAGAAGTGGTTGAAAGTGGACAAAAGAGACGGTAAATGGGAATGTGTCTCCCTCGTCTGCTTGTGATCCGATTGACCAAAATGATGAACTGCATTGTTTTATTGTTTTATAATGTTTCCTGTGGTGCACTTATAATGTTAGTATGATAATATGATTTTTACACCAAAAATTGTCATAATTTAGAAATAAAAGGTATTTTTTCTAACCTGATTAGAGCGCTTTGTTTGAAGGGGCATGTCTGCTGTGATTGGCTGCTGTGAGACTTCAGTGTAAACGCCCACTGCTGTGATTGGCTGCTGTGAGACTTCAGTGTAAACGCCCACTGCTGTGATTGGCTGCTCTGAGACTTCAGTGTAAACGCCCACTGCTGTGATTGGCTGCTGTGAGACTTCAGTGTAAACGCCCACTGCTGTGATTGGCTGCCGTGAGACTTCAGTGTAAACGCCCACTGCTGTGATTGGCTGCCGTGAGACTTCAGTGTAAATGCCCACTGCTGTGATTGGCTGACATCTTTACATATGAAATAGCTAGTATCATATGTGTAACTCTCTCAAAAACTTTTAGCACGTTTTTACTGTTACAGATCTCAAGGTTAACTAATCGTGAAAAGTGTTGATTATACCATTATATTCAGATCTATGGCATTATATTTAGATCTATGGCATTATATTCAGATCTATGGCATTATATTTAGATCTATGGCATTATATTCAGATCGTGGCATGAAGGGTTGCAGTGATGATCATTGTAGCCGATCACAGACATGTTGAGCTCATGAATGCAGGATCTCGTCATTGCAACTCGATTTCTGCACACTAACGAATGCTTTCATCATAACTAACAGTGCAAACACAATGTAAATAAGAGATTTATTGATTATTATGGGAGTTTTGGCGCGAGTCCAGAACTCAGTCTCTGATAAACTCGCACTGTTTGATTGACAGCTCCAGCGATTGTAAAGGGAGCGTTCTTGAATTGCTTTCTATATATAATTTAATCACAGTTTAAATAACAGATTATTTTTATCCTACTAAGAGAAACAATGTGAAGTTGAGCGTTTAGTCACTGGTTTCATTTACTGACACACAGATAAAGAACATCTGACTGTACATGAATCATTACATATCAGAAATCACTGGTATTAAAATTAACACGGTTACTGACATGTTGTGGCATTACTGTCAAGTCCATATCGTAAAAGTTTGAAAATTGCGGCGAAATTACGACTGAATTACCAAAGAATCCACAGTGAAATATACCGAATATAAATAAATAATGCTCAACTGATACATTCTCATTGTTGAAAATAAATAAGCACATTCCTAGCATTAGGATCCTTTGGAAGGTAATGTTATTTGTAGTCCATCCTGTATCACTCTTCTCTCCTCGTCATCTCACTAACACACCAGTGGGCGGGGCCAAAGTTGTGATGATGAAGTAGGCGTTGATCTTTGGTCTTTCACCATCTATTACAGGCTCATTCCACGACGAGTCGTTTTGATATTGATTTCTTAGTTCATGACCCCTTTAATACCAGGTGTAAACAAAGCCTAAGAAGCAAGTTCTTGTGTTTTTAAGTGGCAAGAGGGAAAATACCTTTTCTTTTTGCCTGCTGCAGCAAATGCAACAAGGTGTCAAGTCTGAAGCAAAGTGTGTGTGGGCAAAATGGAAAAATAGCCCATGGCACCGGATTGAGACAGAATCTTACAGGAAAGGGACTGAAAATCCCAGCACACAAATTGGTACAAATGTTAAGTGTATTTGCTCCATAGTTTTGGTGGTGCATCTGTGAACTGGAATTGTTTTTCTTCAATTAGGCTATGGAAGGGCTCGTCCCTGTAGTCCTACATTCAAAATACCATTGACATTTTGAGAGTTTAGCTGGAGAGTATGATCAATAAGTGAAGACTATGGAGTCTTGAGGTGCTTTTATGTGTCCCATCTCATCCGGCATCATAAAAGACTGAGTGCTCAAAGGGAGTGTGCGCCAAGTCCTAAATTGCAGGGGTGCCAATGAGAAAAACATTCTTATGTGAATATGTTTACCTCACTGCAAGGTTATATTCCTCGCATTCAATCAGACAAACACATTGTCTCTTTTGTTCATCGTTGCCTTGAGTATCGCTGTAGTCTTCTTTTGTCTGTGCCTGGCTTGTGAGCTTCTCCTCACCCAACAAAGAAAACCTGCAGCAAGAATCGTCTAAACTGCCAACGATTACCACAGCAGATACAATATGTGCTCAGACGAGGAGTGTGATTAGTTGTATATGGAGACACAACTCTCTGAAAAAAAAGTCCTAGCTTAGCCCATCTGCCTCCCAGAAGAAAACATTCTCACCTACTGTGCTGCAATTCTGTCCTACTCTGTACATATGACTCCATTTCTCTCTCTAAATCGAAAATACATAAACGCCATGACAATAATCATCACATACTTGCTCTCATGGCAACCAGGCTGTTATTAATTAGATGATGTTCCTTTATCTTCGTACCAAATGGCTGGGAATGAGATGGGAACTGTGTTCTTTGATGCAGTGAAATTGGCCGTCTCAGTCTCATAATGATGTGGAGATGCATTACAAATCCCTTAATCACACACACGCAGACATTACTAACAAATAATAACACACCTGTTGGCATATTCACTCTGTCGCTCGCCGTCCCAAACAAATGACAAATGATTCCAGGTTTGTTGATGATTGCAATTTTGACTTAGACCAGGGGTTGTCCTGTTCTCCCACCCAGCCCCTAATATTAAAATGCAGCTCTGTATAATAGCATTCATTAGTAACCAAAAAACTATAACTGTGAGCAGCAATTAATCAGGGTTCAAACGGGTTAAGGCCTTTAAGCACATATACGTAAAAAGATATTAAGTTTTATTTAGCAAGCATGTAACCACTTAAATCATAGAAGGAAAAGACCATTTACAGTCAATACAGGCAATACCATAGGATATATATGATTTTTAAAGCTTTTTAACAGTTATAGCACCACCTATGATCCGATCTTTATAAAAGTTTGCATGCTTGTTTAGATTCATATGTCTCATGTGCTCACCTATTTTCGTAAAAAAAAAGTTCTGAGTTCTAGGCTTTTGCATGCACTTGACCACACCTGTTTTTTAAGTGACCCTGCTATAGCTATCCAAAGGCCAAAGTTCAATTTTTTTGATAACTATTGACCTAGAGTGTCCCGAGAATTGTGCCGCAGTGGTTTTATCGAGGTTGAGCCAAAAACCGTTAATATAAACCGATAAATAATCTCCAATATTTAACAAACTATTAAAGAGGCAAAGTTGCTCAGAATAAGGAGTTCTACCATGTGTCGTAAATCCTTTACGCATGCGAAAATCATGAATGCACCTCCCGGTGGTCGATTTCTTTTGAATTTCACAGGCCTCTAGGGCCGTGAGTCAAACAGGCCCAGCGAGTTTCATTCCGATTGGTCTCCGTTAACCTTGTCTGATAGGTGCTCAAAATTCATTGGCCAATGGCAGACATGTTTTTTGAGATACGTCAGTGTCCGCATAGACAAGCAAGGCACCTTGGACAAAGACACTGCATGCCGATTTTCAATCAGACTAATGGTGAAGAAGTTATAGCCCTTTTCATGTTTTTTCCTGTTATAGCGCCATCAAGTGGCCAGTTGCCACGTCCTTTTTCACGCTACCACAGAATGAGCTCTTACATAGGTGTGCTGAGTTTGGTGAAACTATATAATTCCGTTCATGAATTAGACTCCAGAGAATCTTGCTGCACTGGTTTAGTTCCAATCGGGCCAAAAACCTACGACTGGTTTGCAAAATACCAAAATTTCACCAGATCGACGAGCAAATCCAAGGAATGCATTTTGTCTGTCTTGAGCCAAGGATTCCAACGATATAAGACATGCCTAACGGTTTATGAGTTATGAGCCATTTCATACTTTTGACCGCTGTAGCGCCCCCGTCAGGCCAATCGGGGCAAACCTTGGTGATTCTTTTTTAATGCAATTTTTTGGAGATTTTTTTTATTTTTTATTTTATTTACATTTAAATGACTAGATTTTATCAATAAATAATATCATTTAAGCACATTCTTCACATTCTTTCAACTTCAAAAATAACTCACCATTTCATGCATAACCCTGTTAATTCAGCTCAAAATATCTAACATTGGGTGTCTCTGCTGACCTCTTGTGGGAAAATAATAATATAAGATGATATTTCATGACTCTTGATGGCCTTATAGCTCTATATGGAGCAAATGAGCTGCTCCGCTGGGTCCTAAAGTCAGTTTCCCTTCCGAATGCATTCAGATACACATGCTGACATTATCAAATAATTTTTTGGTAAAGTTTGAGCATTTTTAGTTAGAATTTTGAGCATTTTTAGGTTTTTCTATGTAGCATTCATATTCCATTCATTCCTAAGGGGGTCAAACTGACCCATGAGGGAAGGATTTGTTACTTTTTTAAATTTCAAGCACAAAACGCTTGTGTGTATTTGTGTATTCAAGTGCAACAAAAGTCCTAGGTTTTTGGACCACATCAATTTTCAAATGTAAAAAAAAAAATGACCCGAGGAAAGGACGAGGGTTAATTCTATGTGTTACTGGCTGTTTCTTTGTCATTTGTGAATTTTACTAGCAATTCTGAGTGAAAATTGTTTTTCTTCAGTGAAGGAGCTCTGCAAAGACATCCAGACAAAATGTCAATTCTCTTCCTCTATGAAATAAAGTGAATGTAGAAAAGGCAAGTGAGAACTTGAGATTGGCACTTTCACACGATCAGTGGCTTTAGCTATAGTGTAACCTATTACCCGCTAACTCAAAATCTCAGCACCGTCTCCGACACACGGCCCTCTGGTGAGATGAGCCATAAAATACCTGCTCTGGACTCTCCTCCAGTTCAACCATATGAGTAGTCACTTCAAATGCTAAATCATGACTATGAGGCTATAACCTTTTTATTATTATTATTCACAGATTTCTGGTTTCTTAACTAAATAAAAGGTAATGTAGATGTTTTTGATTTGTTGTTATTTTTAATGTTACACACAAAATGTCCCCAATACCTGATTGAGATGACATTAAAGGGATAGTTCACCCAAAATTGAAATGTACTCCCCCTTATGTTGTTCCAAACCTGTATGAGTTTCTTTCTTATGTTGAACACAAAAAAAGATATTTTGAAGAATGATGAAGGTGACTTCCATATTATTTTTTTCCTAGACATTTGCTGTAATTCTGCATAATAGTAAAAATTTTCCCAAATCATATATTTGTCACATATATAAATATGTCAAATATCACAAGAAACATCGCTTTCAGGGTAGTAACATGCTAATTATTCATGTTAATACTGTTTGTATGTGCTTCATAACATGTCCTCAACAGGGTGCGGGGTTGTTTTGCGCAATTTTAAACGAATATTTTGAATATTTACAATGGTTACTATTAACTGTTCGTTTGTTTGCGGGTGCGGTGAATTGTATTAAAACCAGACCAAAAATCATAATAATCAAACTAAATCATAATAATTAATGTTAATAATAATATAGGGAACCCACAACAATTAAAAAATGAAAACATTCGAAAATGTATTGTCCCCGGTTTTTAATTAATAAATAATAACAATTTTAGTAATATTTTGACCACTCAAATAGGAAATGTCCCCAGTTTCTATTTCAGAAATAGCAGACCAATCACAGCTTGCGGTCCACGTAGAATTGACACGTTGTTACATTTTTGGAGAGGTGTGCGTCAGGCTACGCCATAGGCTACGTGTGCTACACACAGCCTACGATGTAGCTACGGCATAAATTCGACGCAGAAGTATAAATCAGCCTTTACATTAAAAGGGTGGTTGATTATGATTTTACTTTTTTAACTTTAGTTAATGTGCAGTGTTGCTGTTTGTGTCAGGGTTCTCCTCTGACAGCTCTGTCTGTTTTGTCAATGTTTAATGTATCTTTGTTTATGTTGTGCTTGAACACATGGCTCTGTCTTGGTTTGTGTTTGCCATGTGCTCCTTGTGTCCTGCCTCCTTGTTTCCTGTTACCACGCCCCCTTGTCTAGTCCTCGTTTCACTAATTGTGTGCTCACCCTTTCCTCATGTTCTCTGCTCCTTGTTTGTCTGAGTGCGTTCACCTGTTCCTCATGTTTTCTGCTCCCTTTATAATGTGTGCTCTTTCCCTCATGTGTTGCTGGTTCGTTGTACTTTGTGCTGTTATGCTAGTATTGCTAAGTGTTACTAAGTGTTAGTGCTGCCTTTTGGTCCTGTCTTGTTTCCTGTGTCTCTAGTTCCTGTCCTGCAAGCAGAGCTTCCCTGGCAGTTTGCTCTCTTGCCTAGCTGCAAGCTTGGTGTGTTTCCTGAGATACCTGATTGCATTGCCCTAGGATTCCTGCCTGGCCATCGCTGGTGTCCTCTGTGCTCTGACATAACTGCTCTCCAGCCTACCACCTTCTTGAGCTAGTTATAGTGGCTGCTCTTTCTGCCTGTGATTGTGTTCCTTATCTGCCTACTGTTTGGACTGTGTTCACCTCCTCACCATTCCTTGTCTTGTCAGCTGTTTTGTCAATAAACCCCTGATCACTCATTCCTGCATTTGAGTCCTCTCTCATAGAACTGTAACAGTTCGAGCATAAACAACATCTGCAAAGTTACAACGCTCAAAGCAAAGGGAGATATTTACTTTTACAGAAATCGCTTTTTAAGCACTGCAACAAACGGCTGGGACTACAACAAGCTTATTCACGTGTTAGTGACACCGGGAGCACACAACAAAGACCATGTTAAGAAGAGGAAGAGTTGTTGTAGTCGAGCACATTTGGGAGTCGCTCAAGCTGTCATCCGGCTTTCATATTTATTAATACAGTACGAACACAATTGCAATAGCATGTCATAAAAGCAAGATGACAACATAAGTTATAACCGTAATTAAACTAAACTATCCCTGTTCTCTCTTCATGCAGCAGATATTCTCTGGCTCATCTCACAACAGTTCCCACACCAGCGGTTTATAGATTATCATGAAGGAATATGCTAATCAATGACTTGAAGATGGTGAACTCATAAATTCATCAACTATCCATTCAGAAACGTCCTGTCTCATTCTGCATGTTGTCTCTTCTTCTTGAGTCTCTCCATCATTGTCCGACTCCGGTTTGAACATAAAAGGCTGAACAGTTTCTGACCTTTTCAGTGTGTGTCTGCGTGAGGAGCTGCTAACAGGAGCTCTTGAAGCTCCGCCCTCTTCCTAAAAGGAGGCGGGGAGCAACAGCTCATTTGTATTTAAAGGGACACACACACAAACGGAGCGTTTTTGCTCACCCTCAAAAAGTGACAAATTTAACATGCTATAAAATATTATCTGTGGGGTATTATTGAGCTAAAACTTCACATACACACTCGACATTAGATATTTTACATCTTGTAAAAAGGGGCATAATAGGACCCCTTTAAATTTTGTTGGTTTTGTGGCCATATTCCGCTGAAATGACACAACATTACATCTT
Source organism: Rhinogobio ventralis (assembly GCA_039654625.1). Lineage (NCBI taxonomy): Eukaryota > Metazoa > Chordata > Actinopteri > Cypriniformes > Gobionidae > Rhinogobio > Rhinogobio ventralis. The sequence continues at coordinate 3,075,905 of CM077210.1, read as the reverse complement.
TGTAATGATGATTTGAAATTTATTACTTTTTGTTTAATTTTGGTGATAACTCTCACGCTCCCTCTGATGTTTGCTTGTGCTATTTCTTGTCAAAGGTAACATGCAGTATTATAGAAGAGGACACAGCAAGCTAGGATGATTTTAGGCTGAGAGGGCCAAGGTTTGCTACAGCAGTTTATATCTGCTGTATGTAGCTACAGTAAAAAAAAGATTCTTGAGTGATTTAAATGCTAAAAAGCATTTTGGATGCCATCACTTTTAGCTTATGTATATATGGCATTGAATGCACTACAGTGTCACACACCATTACACACATATCAGTTTATGTTCTACTGTACCAAGGCAAATGATAACACGAGTGAATAGCGGCCGTACATGAATATTTCAAGGTGCACAGCTTCACAGCTCCACTCATTTTTCCATGTGGACTTTTTTCTCACCTCTCACAGCAGCAAGAACGTGTTTGTCCTTGAGTACAGTTTTGAAACCACGGTTTATTAAAGTTCACAGTGACCGCAGAGCATCTGTTTCTTGACTCACTGCACTTGTTTTTCAGCATGAAGAATATCATCCCCATGTAGCCTGGGATCGTGCTGAATGCTGAGAAGATCTGTAGCTTGAAGCCGTCCTTTCCTGTTCCTCGATCCATCCCATGCCGTCACCAGCATCCGTCAGTGTCAGGGCTCGCGCACAACTCACTAAAAGTGTCTCACTGTCATTCTGTCATCAACTATAATGTAGGAAAATGTTAGCATTATTTGCAGTTACTGTTCAAAGGTTTGGGGTCGAAAATATAATATATTTTCAAATGTAATTTATTCCTGTAATCAAAGCTAAATTTTCAGTCTTCAGTGTCACATGATCCTTCAGAAGAAATGGCTTTACATTTTTTTGTGGAAACTTTTTTCAGGATTCTTTGAGGAATAGAAAGTACAAAAGAAAAGCATTTTTTGTAACATATAAAATATGACTTTACTGTCCCTTCAGATCAATTTAAAGCATCATTGCTGAATAAAAGTATTACTTTGTTTAAAAAATGTTACTGTCGCCAAACAAACAATTTATTTAGTCAGAAATGCTAACGTATTTTTAAATGTCAAAGGAGAAAATGCTATTTGCAGCCAGATGGTGTAATTCTGACATCTACAAGCAGGTTCTTACTGGGCCATGCTAAACGCCTAGACATTTACAACCTTAACATTCAACCTGGGGTCATGAACTGCATTGTTTTATTGTTTTATAATGGTTTCTGTGGTGCACTTATAATGTTAGTATGATTTTTACATAAAATATTGTCATAATTTAAAAATAAAAGGCATTTTTTCCTAACCTGATTTTAACGATCAGTTTGAAGGGGCGTGTCAGCTGTGAGACTTCAGTGTAAACGCCCACTGCTGTGATTGGCTGCTGTGAGACTTCAGTGTAAACGCCCACTGCTGTGATTGGCTGCTGTGAGACTTCAGTGTAAACGCCCACTGCTGTGATTGGCTGCTGTGAGACTTCAGTGTAAACGCCCACTGCTGTGATTGGCCCACTGTTGTGATTGGCTGCTGTGAGACTTCAGTGTAAACGCCCACTGCTGTGATTGGCTGCTGTGAGACTTTAGTGTAAACGCCCACTGCTGTGATTGGCCCACTGCTGTGATTGGCTGCTGTGAGACTTCAGTGTAAACGCCCACTGCTGTGATTGGCTGCTGTGAGACTTCAGTGTAAACGCCCACTGCTGTGATTGGCCCACTGCTGTGATTGGCTGCTGTGAGACTTCAGTGTAAACGCCCACTGCTGTGATTGGCCCACTGCTGTGATTGGCTGTTGTGAGACTTTAGTGTAAACGCCCACTGCTGTGATTGGCTACTGTGAGACTTTAGTGTAAACGCCCACTGCTGTGATTGGCTGCTGTGAGACTTCATATTAGTTATATTTCAATATCCAAAATGTGATCCTTCACACAGTGTATGGACACACATGCACATAATGCACAAGCAAAGAGAACATATGAGTCACAAATGTATGTGAAGATTCACCGTTTCATTATTCTTTAAGGATTTCAGATAAGACTTGACACTGACAGCATGAAACATGGCTGAAACATGGCTGACATCAGCGTTAAAGGTGCGTCTGAATCTACAGAAGATGTGAGGACAGAAACGACGGTGACCTTGAGCTGCTCAGCCACGTTACATGATGGGGTTTTATTGGAGAGCTCAAGGCAGCTGCTTTGCAGCCGTTCTCATCTACTATATCACTGAAATACACCCAAAGACTCAAATGAGCTATGCATAATGCATGCATTATTTTTGCAGCATGCATAATGTGCGTAATATGCAGATTTTCTGTACACTCAGAAGAAAAGCTTCTATATAGAACCTAATCCTAGGTTAATTTTATGGATTTATTTTAAAATTTTAATTATATTTTATGAATTAAGCTCATAATTCATCACTAGAAAATAAATGAAATTAAACATGAGGGTATTATGGAGTCATTTAAGACATTTCTTCTTAAATAGAACCGTGTGACATAAAGGGTTCTTTAAAATTGAGTCAAGAACCTTCTATATGTTCTATATAGAAACACGACGCATTAAGAGCCTGGGGGTGAAAACTTTTGGAATTTGAAGATCAAGGTAAATTGTACTTAATTTGTCTTCTGGGAAACATGTAAGTATCTTCTGTTGCTTCTGAAGGGCAGTACTAAATGAAAAAAAAGATATTTAAACAAAATAAGAAAGATTTGGACATCTTCATCCTGTTCAAAAGTTTTCACCCCCGGTTCTTAATGCGTCGTGTTTCCTTCTGGAGCATCAGTGAATGTTTCAACCGTTGTGTTTGAGTCCCTCAATCGTCCTCAGATCTCAAAATCATACAGTCACTGCTGGAAAGGGTTCAAATATGCAGAAGATGCTGGAAACTGAAGAATTTGAGGATTTTTCTGAAGAACGTTGGTCAGTTTAACTGATCAGGACAAACAAGAGACTCAAGAACAACCATCACAAAACACACACACAGCCGTGGATCATCAGGGAACGACACACACACACAGCCGTGGATCATCAGGGAACGACACACACTCTCACACACACACACAGCCGTGGATCATCAGGGAACGACACACACTCACACACACAGCCGTGGATCATCAGGGAACGACACACACACACAGCCGTGGATCATCAGGGAACGACACATAGTATTAAGAATCAAGGGTTCATAAACATTTGAACGGGGTCATTTTTATAAATTCTGATTTTTTTTTTTGTCTTGTGAACTATATGCAAACAGCTTTTATGTAAAATATCTTATTCAGGACAGCACTAAATAAAAAAATAACATGCATTTTGCATGATCCCTCTTATTTTGATTCTGCAAGGGGTGTGTTAACTTGAGCAAGACTGTATATCACTGAAGAGCAAACAAAACTATGAAAAACATCTCATTTGCAGTTAGCCTGTATTCTTGCCTTAAATTTAAACTATTCCCACTCATACTTCCGAGAATATAAAATCAAAGTCACATGGCAAACTCCTCTTTGAGATCCTGCCCGCGGGCGCAGGGTTCACCTTCTTCTTGTTCTGTTGCTGCCCTGTGAAGTGACTGTATTTATTCCTTTATTATTCAGTTGTTGTTGTGGTGTGGGAGTTTGCTGTATGCCTTTGAAAGTTGCAACCTCAGGCTACTGAACATGTATTTGCACTTGAATGAAATGAAAGCAGCACACATGGACATTGTTCAAAACTTTGTGAACAGAATTACTTTGGAATTTTGGAACTTGGGCTTATTCTTTGCTTAAAGGTGGGGTAAGTGCTTTCTGGTAACCGATGTTGATATTTCAAATCACCAAAACAAACACGCCCCTATTTTAAAACCCAGGCAACGACTATGGCGGAATCTGTGTGTTACTATGGTAATCCAGGTTGAATGTTCAATGAAAAAGTCATCCCTTCCATCCCAAAAACACAAACAGTTCTCATGAGCAACTCGATAGCACGACCACGACAGTCCAACTAACGAACATATTACAATTATGACAAGATTAGAGGGCTATCGATCACAAAAAGAGGAACCAAACATATATTAGGAGTATATTATCTTACTTGTCGGACACACTTTGGGAGTTGACGCTTGAAACAGACACTGAGGAGGTTTAGACGCTTATACAGTGTGGAAATGAATGGGTAATTATCATAGCTGAAGTGAACAACGATACGATCGCAAATGGACAAGCAAGCAAACATGACACACGAGCATATTCAAGCAAAAGCCAGCATATATTAGTTCTGTGAAACAAAACAAAACCAATGTTACTCGCCTATCGAGAACTAATAAAGCAACCTCGGCCTTCACTCCTTGAGTTCTCTCCAGCGTGTTTTTTATCTGCCATCTCTCTTTCCATCGTCTTTTGAATAATGACGTGCAGTGCTGGCAACTATTTTCCAAGGAAAGTAGCTAAAGCCTGCCCAAAAAGTCGCTAAATGTAGCTAGATGATGCCATGCGTCAATTAGCATATTTGTGACGTCATCACGTCGTACTTGCGTTCTGCCTGCCTACGTGTTTTCTCTCCTAATCCGTGCTCACATACTGTATTTTAAAACAATATAGCCGACTGTCCAATAAAGACGTTCTCATTTCCTAGATATTTTTGTCATACAATAGAACGAGTATGATATAGTGAATGACAAAATTTGTGTATGTATAAAATAATCTGAATTGAGAGAGGTCAGAAACTGGATGAACTAAAGCTCTAAAGCTTATAGTGAGTAATACACTCACCTAAAGGATTATTAGGAACACCATACTAATACTGTGTTTGACCCCCTTTCGCCTTCAGAACTGCCTTAATTCTACGTGGCATTGATTCAACAAGGTGCTGAAAGCATTCTTTAGAAATGTTGGCCCATATTGATAGGATAGCATCTTGCAGTTGATGGAGATTTGTGGGATGCACATCCAGGGCACGAAGCTCCCGTTCCACCACATCCCAAAGATGCTCTATTGGGTTGAGATCTGGTGACTGTGGGGGCCATTTTAGTACAGTGAACTCATTGTCATGTTCAAGAAACCAATTTGAAATGATTCGAGCTTTGTGACATGGTGCATTATCCTGCTGGAAGTAGCCATCAGAGGATGGGTACATGGTGGTCATAAAGGGATGGACATGGTCAGAAACAATGCTCAGGTAGGCTGTGGCATTTAAACGATGCCCATTTGGCACTAAGGGGCCTAAAGTGTGCCAAGAAAACATCCCCCACACCATTACACCACCACCACCAGCCTGCACAGTGGTAACAAGGCATGATGGATCCATGTTCTCATTCTGTTTACGCCAAATTCTGACTCTACCATCTGAATGTCTCAACAGAAATCGAGACTCATCAGACCAGGCAACATTTTTCCAGTCTTCAACTGTCCAATTTTGGTGAGCTCATGCAAATTGTAGCCTCTTTTTCCTATTTGTAGTGGAGATGAGTGCTACCCGGTGGGGTCTTCTGCTGTTGTAGCCCATCCGCCTCAAGGTTGTGCGTGTTGTGGCTTCACAAATGCTTTGCTGCATACCTCGGTTGTAACGAGTGGTTATTTCAGTCAAAGTTGCTCTTCTATCAGCTTGAATCAGTCGGCCCATTCTCCTCTGACCTCTAGCCTCAACAAGGCATTTTCGCCCACAGGACTGCCGCATACTGGATGTTTTTCCCTTTTCACACCATTCTTTGTAAACTCTAGAAATGGTTGTGCGTGAAAATCCCAGTAACTGAGCAGATTGTGAAATACTCAGACCGGCCCGTCTGGCACCAACAACCATGCCACGCTCAAAATTGCTTAAATCACCTTTCTTTCCCATTCTGACATTCAGTTTGGAGTTCAGGAGATTGTCTTGACCAGGACCACACCCCTAAATGCATTGAAGCAACTGCCATGTGATTGGTTGATTAGAAAATTGCATTAATGAGAAATTGAACAGGTGTTCCTAATAATCCTTTAGGTGAGTGTATAAGTGATAAGCACAAGAGAAGAATGGAAATCATAACAGTTCAAACTAAATTCTTTAAATATAAAACAAAGGAAGCAGATAAGTGATAAATCCGTGGCAACACTGTGTGCTCATGTGTAGCTCGCTCATTCACGTCTGTCAGCTGCTGTGTGCGTTCCCCGGCATGCGCTGCTGCTCCTCTCAGCCATTCACTGAACAGGGTAGACGCAGAGAGAGGTGTGACGACAGGGAGAAAGCAAGACCTCGCACTTGCAGGACAGTACTGGCGACATTTTTAAAGTAACTGACGATTGTCCAAAAAGTCGCTAGATTTGTCGCTAGTCGCTTTTTTGAAAAAAAGTCGATAAAGGGGTCTGAAAAGTTGCTAAATATAGCGGCAAAGTCGCTAAGTTGGCAACACTTATGACGTGCACTGAGCGCGCTCTTCTCCCCGTCATTAGTAGACACGCCTCTTACTGCTGATTGGCTATCAGTTTGTTATGGTACTCGGCCCGAGTCACATTTCTAAAGCAGTTTTGAAATAACACTTACCCCACCTTTAATTGAAACATGTCTTTGGATCCAAATTTGTCAAACATGAACCCCTGTATTCGGAATATGATCACTTCTGAAAGACAGGTTATTTTAAATGTGTTTTAATTAGATGATTTAATGAGGAAAAACTTATCATTTGACATATATCTGCTGATTTGGTAAGCCAGGCTTTCTGCAGGTTTAATGAAGGTAAATCAAGACCTTTTTAAGAACATTTAAGGAATACATTGAAGGGAGCATAACACATCAGTGTGTTCTCTAAATGTAAATGTCTAAGCGCACAATGAGTTGTATTAGCAACGCTTCAAAGTTTGAGAATACAATTTACAACAGATCTCCATAACTTTTTAATTAATTTTACCCCAAAAAATAGCTTAAAGTTTGAGAAGAAATCTTGTGAAAGTGATTTTATGATTAAAACAAGAACAAATATCTACCAATGGGTTTATAAAAATCCCCTTAATTCAAATGGGAGTTATTTTCATACCCATTGACAGATATTTGTTCTTGTTTTAAGCATAAACTCACTTAATTTATCAGAAAACAAGACTTCATTTCTTCATTTTGCATCTCAAGTAAGTGTATCTTTAGATATTTGTACTAGAAAACAAAAATCCTAGATATTATTTTTTTTGCAGTTCATGCCATTTAATTTCACAATAGGGCCCTAATAATACATTTTTTGCTTTATAGTTTATTCTGTTTTTTTTCTGGGATCTGTTTTAATGGTTAAATTAAATTGTATTAATCAAAAAGCATGTCTAATTAATTGAAATCATGACACAGACAATTTAACAGCAATTTATTAAAAGTTTAACACATTTTTTTTTCTTAGGGCCGTATGAAATACGTTCTTTTATTCCATTTTTATGAATGGATTCTGCGGTTCCGTCCAGAAATTATGTCAGAAATCATAGAGCCCTAATTTAATGCCATGATAGTGGCTTTCTGCTCCAATTTAAGACTTTTTTAAGACCCTGTAAAAGTTTTTCATTTTTCAAAGCCAGGATTTGTCACATGACTAAAGGTCAAGTTTATCCAAAAGAGCTTCTCCACATATCCCAGTGTTGTTAAATCTATTGTTATCTGCTATTATTGCTGTCGTTTTTATTAACCGGCATTAAAGGACTGCAAAAATTATAGTCAAATTTTTTAATTCTTTTACGGCAGCCTAAAACAATGGCTAAATATAGATATTTGGCTACTGGGTCATAATAATGGTAACATTTTATTTTATAATGTCCTTGTTACATATGTTACATGTACTTACTATAGTATTAACAGTAAATTATGCTAAATTACGAGCAAATAAACTTCCACCAAACCTTATAGTAAGTACATGTTGTTGAATATTACTCAGTACTTACTGTGTAATCACATTGTAATCCTTTGATTAAAATGACCAGAGACATTTATTTACATGTATTAATAGGGTCAGTTTTGATTTCATGAATTACTCTATATCAGCCAAATGCTGCTTGATGCTCGTCTTCTACCTTCCGTTCTCATCTTGAGTGTTTTGAGGCATCGTAAATCCACCCGAATTGCAATATGGGCTGCAATCAAGGTCTAATCACTTCAGCATGCAGATGAGCTCAACACAGCCTCATAGTGGCGCATTTCAGGGACTCTGTCCTTCATTTGTCTTATGAGGAAACAATTCTAGGAGAGAAGAGGACATGAATGTCAGGTGTGACTCACTCCTCCAGAGACGGTGATAATGTCAGCTCTTCTCAGACGTGTGGATCTGCTCTTTGCACACCAGGTTTCAATATTGTAAACACTAGATGAGACGTGCGAGAGCAATAAAGAATGCCATTAACTTTAGCCGTGACAGTTCAATTACGAGTGACAACTGCTGAAATGTTCACACATCCTTATGAATGACAAAAACAAGATCCAACATTAAGTTCAGCTAAAATGATCTCATATGACCTAGTATAAATACCGACACAATATACAGTTGGTTTCAATCAGTTGTTTGAATCTTACCCATTCAGCTGAGGCTATATACAGTTCAGGTCAGAATTATTGGCACACCTGATCTTTCATTCAAAAAATTCTGACCGTTAATTGAAGTAAACAACTGAAAGTGGGGGGGAAATCTCATTATGAAATAAATGCTTTTATCTAGTTCACGTTGGCACCCAATTATTGCATCGCCCTTTCCCCAGGATAGCAGCTCTGAGTCTTCTTCTATAATTCCTGATGAGTTTGGAGATCAGAGCCCATTCCTCCATACAGAATCTCTCCAGATCCTTCAGATTCCCAGCTCTTCTCTTCAGTTCCTCACTCATTCTCTATAGGGTTCAGGTCAGGGAACTGGGACGGCCATGGCAGAAGCTTCATTTTGTGCTCAGTCACACATTTTTGTGTTGATTTTGATGTTTGTTTTGGATCATTGTCCTGATGGAAGATCCAACCACGGCCCATTATAAGATTTCTAGCAGAAGCGTCAGGTTTAGATTTTTTATCTGTTGGTATTTGCTAGAATCCGTGATGCCATGAATCTGAACAAGAAGTCCAGGACCTCCAGCAAAAAAATAGGCCACAACATTAAAGATCCAGCGGTGTATTATACCGTGGACATGGGGGACTTTATCCCATCTGGTGTGTTTGCTGCCAAAAAGCTCTTGTTTAGCTTCATCTGACCACAGAACCAGGTCCCGTCTGAAGCTCCAGTCGTGTCTGAACTGAATCTGCTGGAGTTTGTTACTGGATGAGCGAGGAGGATTTTTCTTCAAACCCTCCCAAACAACATGTGGTGCTGTAGGAGCTGTTTGATCATTTTTTAGTCTTTCTGACCCAAAGACTCAACTAATCTCTGCCATTCTCCATCTGTGATCTTGGAGAGTCTTTGTCCACTCAAACTCTCCTCCTCACGTGCATTAGGACGATATACACACACGTCCTCTTCCAGGCAGATTCATAACATCTTTAGTTGATTGAACTTCTTAATTATTGCTCTGATGGTGGAAATGGGGATTTTCAATGCTTTAGCTCTTTTCTTTCTATTTTGTGAAGCTCAACAATCTTTTGCTGCACATCAGAACTATATTCTGTGGTTTTACTCATTGTGATGAATGATTAAGGGAATTTGGCCTTTGTGTTTCCTCATATTTATACTCCTGTGGAACAAGAAGTCATGGATGGACAATTTCATGCTCATAGTCACCCTGGTGTGCTAAAAAAATATAAATATTAATGGGAATATACCTCAGAGATATTTTACTCATCAATAGTTATGGCCAACATGCATTGGAGAAAAACATTTATTTCACAATGAGATTTTTCCCACATTCAATTGTTTTACTTCAATGAAAGGTTAGAATTTTGTGGATTTTTGGAATGAAAGATCAAAAGGATAAACAATGCAGATTTATTTTACCAGGGTTGCCAATAATTCTGACCACAACTGTATATTTGTATATCTTGTATCAATCTTTTGTATGTAATGTATTGTATGTGAAGGTATTGGCAGCGGGCAATCTTTATTTTGGATTTATTGCTTTAATATCTTTTTTTCCAAAACAATGAGCCAAAAGATCCAGGAAAACTTAAATACACCTGGCATTTTTTAAGAAAAAAAAACCTGAGAAAAAAAGGGATTGGGGCGACATTTTCAAATAAGCAAAATGACATACAAAACACTCTCACCAAACAAACACAACCATAGGGCATGAGCCCATGATCAGTACTAAGAGTTCCAGATCTGGTCAAATTCCACAGTGTTTTCAGTGTTTCAGGTCTGAATCGAGACAATCTAGCACACTTTACTGCTCTGTTCAGTAAAAAAAGTAGCTGCAGAACAAACAATGCAAAGAGAAGGAGCGCCTGTAGCAAATACAGAACATAAAAAAAAGAAAACAATGCAATTAATTTTAATTTTTATTCTTTTAAATAAGAACGTGCCTCAGCACTCAAGGTTGAAACAAGCTCTCTCAACAGTGTCTTTAAATAGATCATCATCATCATCATCATCTTCAAGATCAGAAGCCAAAGTGAGGCCAAAAAGCAAAATGTTCTCCAAAAGTCTCTCCTCTTGCGGTGTGGACCGGCAGAGCTGCGGAACATTTTGGGAATAAAAAAATACCAAACTGCTTAACTTGTGCCCCGCCGGCACTGCGCTACTGCGGGATGCTGTGGTTGGCTCTCTTCGGCGGCGGGGGTGGCATGAGCTCAGAGTCGGCCGGATTCTTCCGGGACTGCATCTGAGCGCACCGGTCCAGAAACTCGAAGAGAATTTGCTTTGTGACGGGATGTTGGATACTGTTGCACACAGCTGTGAGGACAACAGGAGACAAAGTGAGGACAACAAATAGATACTGGATTTTCAACAGAGTTTGGCTAACTTGTATGAATAATTATAAAATTCCAATTTCACACAGAAAGCCGCCTCTCAGTGCACGATCCTAAACTGAGCTCTTTTTGCACAAGCATGTCAGAATATCCTCGTAAACACAGTTGTTTATGTCTTAAAGGTGCAGTGTGTAAATTTTAGCGCCGAGGTTGTGAATTGCATCCGTCCACCGCTCACCCCTCGCTTTAGAAGCACATAAAGAAGCTACGGTGGCCGACACAGGACAAAGATGTCGTCGTCTGAGACAGCAGAGAGTAGCTAGTGCTCTGTAGAGAAGTTTGTCCGTTTAGGGCTACTGTAGAAACATGGCGGAGCAAAATGGCGATTTCACTGTAAGGGGACCCGCAGTGTGTGTAGATAGAAACTGCTCATTCTAAAGTAATAAAAACATAACGGTTCATTGTGTAAGGTCTTTACACACCACTGCAAACATAGTTATATATATATATATGTTATATTTTGCATTTCTGTCAATAGATCCTTATAAATATTACACACTGCACCTTTAAGTGAACATACACAGTTGACAAAGCAAGCGTGTGTGTAACAGTATATTGGATCCGTGCAGCTCTTAAAGTGACAGCAGCCTAATATTCCTGCTGCCGTCTCTATAATACCGTTAATCAAAAGACAAAAGAGAAAATACAATTGCTGTTCTAACTTTTGTAACTATATGTGTAATGAATATTTTATTCATAAAGTGCTGTTATTTTACATTTGATTTGTTTCTGTACCTGAATACATGAAAGTCTTAAAACACTTTCAATCATATCTTTATTAAGTTGTATCTAGTTTTGCGGTTGCTAATTTGTTTATTTGTTCTTTTTTAATTACTGAGCGTTTACCCGTCTTTAATAATGCTTGAAATTTATATTAGTTAGGCTAGTTGTTTTTATGGTAACCACAGGCAAAACAAAAATTATATCCACACAGAGTTTTTTCTTTTTTACCTTATTGGAATCAAAATTAGGAATTGATAAGAATTAAAATTCAAATGATACCCAACCCAAACATTCTATTATATCTAACTCTGTCATATTGCATGGCTTGCATATACTTCAGGCCTTAAGAGTATGGTTTCATCTAATCACCTGAACAGAAACTGAGCTTGACCCTGTCTTAGGAAAACACACGTGAATCTTACCCATGGCTGTGTCGTATGAGTTGGGGAAGCTCTTGTCAACCCTCTGCCGCATGAACACCCAAGTGTTATTGACGAACGTGCACTCAATTATTTTATTATCATACTGTTTCAGATCCTTTGATATCTGGAACAAAAAGAAAAGAATAATAGGCATCAAAGCACTAGCATAATTTTGAGAAAGAAATTACAGTTGCATCATTCAAACCAAAAATCATTCTTGTAAACATGTACAACCCACATTGTTGAAGTTACTATTTTATTGTATTAATATTTTGGGATTTTTTTGTCATGTCATTTTATTCATAGTGAAAGTACAGAGATGAATAAAACAGATGGATTTATCGGCCAAGCTTTTGAGAAGATGGCATTGGACTGAGCCCACTGATTACCACAGGGGTGTGTGATCATGCTTCTGGAGGGCTATTGATTACAGTTTAGCTTCAACCGCAGTTAAACACATCTAACAGCAGCTAATCAAGGGCTTGGGGATTCCCAAGACACTTACAGGAAGTTGTGTTGGAGTCAAGCTTTGCAGGTTTGGACACCCCTGGATTAACAGAGGAGTTAATTGCATTCTGTATCCATTACAAAGTCTTCTGACAGCATTGCTTGCCAGGTTTTCAACAGTTTTAGTGAATTTTGAGTTAATGTTGTGTAAAATAAGTGCTTAATTTGTCATCATTAAATTGTATTATTCAGTGCTGCTTGAAAGTTTGTGAACCCCTTGCAGAATCTGTGAAAATATGAATAATTTTAACAAAATAAGAGATTATACAATATGCATGGTGTTTTTTTTATTTGGTACTGTCCTGAATAAGATATTTTACATAAAAGATGTTTACATACAGTCCACAAGACAACATTTTTTGAATTTATAAAAATGACACCGTTCAAAAGTTTAAGAACCCTTGACTCTTAATACTGTGTGTCGTTCCCTGATGATCCACGGCTGTGTGTGTGTGTGTGTGTGTGTGTCGTTCCCTGATGATCCACGGCTGTGTGTGTGTGTGTGTGTGTGTGTGTCGTTCCCTGATGATCCACGGCTGTGTGTGTGTTTTGTGATGGTTGTTCTTGAGTCTCTTGTTTGTCCTGATCAGTTAAACTGACCAACGTTCTTCAGAAAAATCCTCAAATTCTTCAGTTTCCAGCATCTTCTGCATATTTGAACCCTTTCCAGCAGTGACTGTATGATTTTGAGATCTGAGGACGATTGAGGGACTCAAACACAACTATTAAAAAAGGTTGAAACATTCACTGATGCTCCAGAAGGAAACACGACGCATTAAGAGCCGGGGGTGAAAACTTTTGGAATTTGAAGATCAAGGTAAATTGTACTTAATTTGTCTTCTGGGAAACATGTAAGTATCTTCTGTTGCTTCTGAAGGCAGTACTAAATGAAAAAAAAGATATTTAAACAAAATAAAGATTTGGACATCTTCATCCTGTTCAAAAGTTTTCACCCCCGGCTCTTAATGCGTCGTGTTTCCTTCTGGAGCATCAGTGAATGTTTCAACCTTTTTTTAATAGTTGTGTTTGAGTCCCTCAATCGTCCTCAGATCTCCAAATCATACTGGATTTCATCCTCTGCATATAAGCTTAATAAAGCCTGAAGCTCGTCGTCGGCCCATCGGTCATATTTTTTAAACTCAATTGTTGATTTGAATAGCAAACGACTCTCACTGCACGCATCGCAACAGACTTTTAGGTGGAAATAAAATGCTGCGTGAGCTCAACCAATCAGCATGTTCAGCGCCCAAGTCCCACCCCCGAAAGTTCCTGAACTTTGAAAAAGTACTACCTCGAAAGCAGGGCCTTTTTGAGGGGGACCAGTTCCAGTGGTCGAAACACACCAAGTACCACCCCAAAGTCCCTAGTTCCTGGGGAAAGTTCCCGCAGTGGAAACTCAGCTTATTACGCAGAGCATCAGTGAGAGCAACGGCTCATCAGACCGAGTGTAGCTACTCTATCTCTAGACATTTTAAACGTTTTTAAACCTAAAAATTGCAAAGAGCAACAGAATTGTCAGACATCCATTTAGTGCATGTTCAGATGAAAACTACTGAAAAACAGCGCTGGTTTGTCCTCTCAATAATGTCTGTTTGTTTTACTGACTGAGAGATCGCTTCAGATGATTCAGTGAGAGAGCAGTCCAAACAAATTCAAGTGGATTCAGGCCGTTTTGCAAAGGTGTTTGACCCATTCATAATTTAAGCGCCATTGCTGATTTTTTCCCCCTTAAATATCCACATAAACAACAAATTGTTTGTCACTATAGCAACAGTAGACCCCGTTAATATACCCCCCCTCTCCTGGACCTCGCACATCACGCTTGCACAAACTTTCAAGCACCACTGTATATGTTAAAAAAGATTATTTCTTGACCACTACAGGACATGATGTGGGAAGAGAGGGAAAACGTGTCTGCACTGCAGTTCGTGTGCTAACCACCAGCCAAATTGTTGATAGTTTTTGTAGGTTGTAAAGTAACTGCCGATGCGTAATGTGTAATTACAGCCACAACACAGATGTCTCAATACATGACAGTTTCACAAAGGCCTTAAGAAAACAGGAGCGTGTTTGGCCCAAGTAAGCGAGAGAAAGAAATATCTCAAAGATAAAGAGACTAGATCCTCACTAAACCATGGCAGGTTGGTGTGTGTGGGGGAGGAAGTGAGCTGGCAGTAAAGCCGCCCCCTTCTGGGCCTATTGGCATGATGGGATGAGTAAATATCCTCACCATCCAACAGTGAAGGGCATCTGTGAGCGCAGAGGGGAAGCTGAACATTTCAGGACTGACATACACACAACAATATTCCAAGGATTAATTAACCTTTGGTGGTACGGTACCTTTTCTCGCAAAAACACAAGCATTCGCACCAGAATGTCTATACACGAACTGCTGAAAGAACGCAAACACGTACCACTTAACCGACTAGAACACAGAGCCAAATATAATAGAGGAGTCAGGCCAAGGATTCAGTGCACACACTTTTCACACCCCATACAAATACATACGCACAACCGTGGCAGAGATCCAGGGATGTTGTTCGGCTTTCGTCTGGCACGGAACATGATGCTCCTGTTAGTTTTGGATCGGACCATCGTGACACCACGGTCACCCTCTTGAAGTCCTGGCAGCCATTTACAAACTCCACACGGTGCCTGAGGCGGCCAAATCCACTCCATTACAGCTAAAGCCTGCCAAACACCTTCTTGGTTTATAATCATCATACAGTAGTCGACAATAAGAAAGTAAATCAATTTAATGAAAGTAACAGTCAGGGGCATAACAGCCCCTCCAACCACACTTTGCCAAATAATCATTACATTTTAAGAGTGCTAACAAAACAATGTAGGCAGACACGGTTGCATCACCAACCTCTGCCTTTCAGCAAATCAGGTGTGACTATCACGTAATTAATATTCATGAGTCAAGCATGAGTTGGTTCATATACCCGTTTTTAACAAATCCAATAATTGCATAAAGATTGTTAAAAATGATAAATAGCAGATCCATTAGTGATGTTGCATTTTTAAGATTCAATTCTTCAACTCGGATGAGCTCTGTCTTGCAGAAATGGAATAATTTGGGATGCTCTACATCACACTTTACACAAAAGTCCATGTATAACAAGGAGAAATGGCTATTTTCTTGAAACTGTGTAGATAAGCAGTCTTTTGTGCACTTTTTTTCTCACATGATTATGCAGCCGGTTCAGTGGCGAGCCAGAAATCCCCAAGAGGGCGGACCTCTGTGAAATAGAGTGTGCACCCTCTCAAATGTGAATATAATGAATATTTCTTTATCATTTATGAACAATAATTGCTTGTATTATACAGCACAACGCCAGCAACTGCTTTCATATCCTAGCCTCGAAAACGGATTGTCCGTCTGTGGAAATTTCACCACACAATGCATGCTAAATAAACAGAATAACTTAATAAATGTTAAACGACGGTAGAGACACAGTCAGCAGCACATCATGCGTGATTTAGAATGAAGGAAACAAATTAGTTATGAATGAAAAAATACCAGTTACCATAGTTACCTATTTATTTACTATTAAGTGTGCATTTTAGAGAGCGTAAAAAAGCCTAAATGTTGTTTAGTGGGTTTCTTGCCAGGTGAAGAAAAAAAAAATAGAAACTAGACTTGGATTTGATTTGTGAACACAGACAGCAACTCCCCACGACATGTTCATCCGACAAAATAGTGCTCTTCATGTGAAGTGAATGGGAGAATCAACTCACAACTGATTCCAATAGAGTTGGCATTAGCTTGTTTCTAACAACTATAAAAACATGCAAATAATCCATGACATCTCTGTACTAAATGAATGCATCAGTGTTTTTCTCACTTCATCTTCCATCTCTCTCTCTTTTTTTTTTAAATTCAGGGACAATACACTCTTAATAATACATAGAATCAATGTAAAATGTGTCAGATTTATTCAGGATGGCTCATTTTCATCTGTAGTCCCTGGGCAGGTTGATGTAAAAATGTAAAAGATTACAATATAAACACATAATTATGACACTAAAATCCCTATAAATGTTCACAATTTTGATTTGACAACAAACTATTTTTTAATTTCTAGAGAAACCACAATGACTTATAAGATATTTTAGTTCTGTCAGGGGTCTATTCCAAACATTGGTTCCTCTGAGAGTAAAATATAACGGACTAAAACTGACTTATTCTCCTCTTGTTCCAGCTCTTGTGTACCTTCCTGTTATTTTTTAATGTGCTCTCTAAATATGGGTTAAGCAAAACCAACAATGGGCCGGGCTGGGCTAATAGCCTCGGACCTGTAGCACCGAGCCCAAAACCACACTGCGTTTCCACCGTCAGGCTAGAAGCTCCGCAGCGCTTCACTAAAACCCGCCCGTAACACACCTCTCTGGAACAACATCACACAAACCATCATTTCACCAACTAATGGAAGTTTATCAGAAAAAGAATTAGAAAGAAATCACTGAAAACTAGCGAAATCGCAGAACCAACATGATAAAAGCATTTAAAGCATTTAAAGATTTAAAACCCAAGCATCGATGCTTTACTACAGTTTTACAATATTAAGTGATGCATTGATTATAATGATTCATTTGTGTCAAGACTGCACATTAGTCCCACCGTTATTTCACTAAAGAAAGAGGACACACTTATTCTGTCGCGTCTGTTTCTGTTTATTTGTAGTCACATGACAGTATGTTCACATCACATTTAGAAAGAACGATCATTTCTGCAAACTTTCCACCAAAAATACGACCTGAGGATCTTTAGCGCTCTCTCCAGTGACTGTCCCAATACAGTTATATTTCCAGAGGAACAGAGGAAGCTCCTGCTTTATTTAATGACACGAGGAGCTAAATATGGATCTCAGACAGTCCGGTATAAAGAGACGAGACATATTGACATATTGTTTGTAACCACTCCCCAAGCCGAGCTGGCCCGCTTTGGACCAAGGTATTCGGCGGGCCAAAAAACCCTGGCTGTTGGCCTCGAGGAAGCCCCTCCGATCAAGCCCCGGAAGTGACAGTGGAAACGTGACTGGCTTTGGCACGCACTAGGCCTGACAGTGGAAACACGGCTATTTATTACGCAGATCACCCTTATGTCATTCCAAACCCATAAGACCTTGTAAACACAAATTGAAGTCTTTGCAGTTCAACCTGAATAGTTTCTATCCCTCCATTTAAAGGTCTGGGTAACCAAAACTTAGATCCAAAAAGTTCATAAAGGTGTCATAAAAATGAATACGTATGAATTTAGTGGTTTAATCCAAGTCTTGTGATGCACGAGAATCAATGAGGTTCGTTCTAGCGTGACATGCAGGGCTTGATACTTTTTGCTCAGCAGCCACTGTGGCTAATGGTTTTCCAAAGTTATTAGCCACTAGCATTTTCACTGGCCACAATTTTGACATCGATACCATCGGGAAAATCTGCTATATAGATATTTTTTATATTATCTCATAATTTGGCAGCAGGTTTATTAGGCTGCTGTCACTTTAAGACCTGACGCACGGATCCATTACACTGTTACACATGCGTTTTCTGTCTCAACTGTTTACGTTCACTTAAAACATAACTGACTGTGTACGTGAATACTCGCCAAGACTGGCATTTTGACATTATTTTATGTGTGTTTGACTGTTTAAGCGCAATAAGCAGCGAAAAGAACTCAATTTATGGCTGAGAGGCAGCTTTATGTGTGCGCACTTTGGGTGTGAGGCACAAAATCTGCGGGAATTAGTAAAATTATGCGCACACCCACGCCGAAATTTACGCCCCTGTAACAGCAACAATATTCATCCGGAGTAAATGAAATGAGCGAGTGAGGGGAGGCGGGTTTGTGTGTCACTCGCTGAGAGAGAGACGCTGGTAAATGAGTATTGGAAGCGTTTCAGATATTTCAGTATCGATATGTATTGAAAAATCTATATTTTTGACAACACTACATTGCACTTAGTTTATTTCAGATGCCTTTTTGAAACACTACAACTGAAAAATGCATATATTATATATGCCTACAAAATTCAACCTGCCAAAGTGGCTAGTAGGAGTGACTGCGTTACACGCCACTGCTGAAATACAACCACGTTTGGTAGGCTGGTGAGTGTTAATGTCAAGCCCTGGTGACACGCATGAGCTTCCATGTGAAAAAAAGTGTGAGCTCTATGTATGTGTCGATCATTGCTGTTTAGATGTAAATAGAAGCCTAAATTAAATCTGTTCATCATGTAAAATGATCGTGTCTCTTCAGAAGCCTTGGATTAAACCACTCAATTCATATGGATTCGTTTATTCATATTCATATGGTGTACGACACCTTTATATAACCTTTTGGATCTTAGAAGTTTTCGACTTTTAATGGATGGACAGAAACCTCTCAGGTTTGGTTGAAAACCCCTTAAATTGTGTTTCAAAGATTAACCAAAGTCTCATGTGTTTGGAATTTACATTTCTTGGGTGAACTAAGAATAGGTTTACATGTTTCTGTACAACATGTTCCATCTTACAATATGTTCTATCTTCCATTTAAAGTTAATTTACTGCTTGTTGCAGTGCATTCTGGGCTTGCCAGCTCCACAAAGGATGCATCTTAGATTTTGGTCAAAAAAGGCGACCCGTTTAGAGGCCTACTTTTCAGACCAGCCTTCACGTTAAGAGCGTACCTATAACGTTTCACACTGCAGTCTAAGTAGGCTGATCAGTGATTCAGTACAGAGCTCGTGTGTGACACTATGTTCACCTGTCTGACTCAATTAATTAAAAGCACATCATGAAAATGACACGACTATCTTTAGCAGCGTCTGTACTTGTGGTGAATCAGACCGAGTGAACGCTGACAGAAGGAATTATCAAAGACGCGAACCAATGTTTCTCTCACCTTCATTTGTGCAAAGGGCATGTCATAGCTCCCCACGTACAGGAGACCCACCGTCTGCGGGATCAGTCTAGAGAAAGAGACAAAATAAAGATCTAAATTAAATTTCACATCCGGACAAGCAAGCATTGTGATATTCCCCAAGACAGCGGAACTCTGGGAAACAATACCAGCTCTGCTATGGAGGATGTCCTCCGATACTGCCATATAATTATCTGGGCTTCATAATAAGTGCCTGTAAGACTTTCACAGTCAGGGTGAGACTCCCAAAGACACAGGGCTTTATGATTGGAGGGGGAATGTTCGGAAGGGAGTGTTTTTGAGGACGAGGATCAAGGATTTTAAAATCAACATTGAAAATGATTTTGAATGAGATGTCGGTAAATGTAGCACTGGCCTGACTAAGTCACTGAAATCAATGCACTGAATCACAGCACATACACATATATACACCAATCAGGCATAACATTATGACCACCTTCCTAATATTGTGTTGGTCCCCCTTTTGCTGCCAAAACAGCCCTGACCCGTCGAGGCATGGACTCCACTAGACCCCTGAAGGTGTGCTGTGGTATCTGGCACCAAGATGTTAGCAGCAGATCCTTTAAGTCTGCAACAATGCTTAGGTAGGTGGTAGATGTCAAAGTAACATCCACATGGATGGCAGGACCCAAGGTTTCCCAGCAGAACATTGCCCAAAGCATCACACTGCCTCTGCCGGCTTGCCTTCTTCCCATAATGCATCCTGGTGCCATGTGTTCCCCAGGTAAGCGACGCACCCGGCCATCCACGTGATGTAAAAGAAAACATGATTCATCAGACCAGGCCACCTTCTTCCATTGCTCCATGGTCCAGTTCTGATGCTCACGTGCCACTGTTGGTGCTTTCGGCGGTGGACAATTTGGCCCTTGTCAAACTCGCTCAAATCCTTACGCTTGCCCATTTTTCCTGCTTCTAACACATCAACTTTGAGGACAAAATGTTCACTTGCTGCCTAATATATCCCACCCACTAACAGGAGCCGTGATGAAGAGATAATCAATGTTTTTCACTTCACCTGTCATAATGTTATGCCTGATCAGTGTGTGTGCATATATATATACACACACACAAACACACACACACACACACACACACACAGTTGGTTTTAAACCAAGATTTTAAAATAAGCCTCTTATGATCAGCAAGGCCACAATTAATTGATAAAAAAATGCAATAAAATTATATTGTGAAATAATATTCAATATAAAATAGCTGTTTTTAAAATAAGCCACTTTTAATGTATGTACAGTACTGTGCAAAAGTCTCATGCACAGTATTTTCACACAAAAAATAGTTTTATGCCAGTTATTTGTATCTTTTGCTGTAGTGTGTCAGTAGGAAATATCTGTTTGCATTTCTAAACATTCCTTTTGCCATTAATTGTAATAATCCAGTGAGATTTATGTATGCACAAGGGGTCTGACAGCAGCTGGAATGATCTGATCTAACCATCATCGAGTCTGTCTGTGATTACATGAAGAAACAGAAAGAACTGAGACAGACTAAATCCAGAAGAACTGTGGCAACGTCTCCCAGACCCTTGAAGAAACCGACCACAGATGTGTATGTATTATCTTTGAATTATCCTCATTTGGGGGATTTTTTTTAGCAAATATTGATCTAAATATTGTAACGTTTAAATATTTAATGGATTAACAGCCATAATAAACATCAACTGGACTTCAAATGAAATGATCACATCATACCTGACATCTTATCTGAAAGCTGGCAACCTATTGTAATTGATTCATCTGACTGAAAAAAATGAATAAATGAGGACTGGAAATGGATCATTGCAAATGTTGCCAACAAACAGACCCTCTCCTCTCATCACCGGCGGTCTATAATGGTCCCAGCTGTTCACACGTACACGCCCACTAAAATGTGTTACCATCCAAAATAGTAGTAAATCACCGGGGAGGAGACCGGATCCAAACACTGACACTGAGGGCTAAAGAACACCCTGCCAGTCAAGCTAATGGGGCTGTATATTTGGAGCCTCCCGAAACACCATGGCTGTTTTCAGCCTCTGTTACTGTGTGCTTGTTCTGTCCCTTTGAAAGTCTTTCAGTCTTTTGTCAAATATTGAAACCTCTGTAGTTGTTTACATGGCCATTTGAGATCATCTTCAGTGTGAACCAGACCTCAACATCAAGCGACTGATTGATTGCTCATCTGAGCGGCCGCTGTGTTTGCCGTTCTGTCTCTTCAGCAGCAGGTGAACTTCACACTGCTGTGTCATTACTGTTTCCATAAATGGTATAGCAATGTGTGAACTGCTGAAATGTGCATTTCTCTCCTCCTATTATAATTAAGACCATCAAGCTCAACCATCTGTTGACTGCTCAAAAAATTCATTTAGGAGTATCTGGTCTTCTTTATTGACTTGATGATAATGTTTCAGAGGAAATTCTGTGAAATGTATTCATGAAAAACTGGCATAAATAGACTGGATGAACTGGATGGCTGCATGTCAACTGCAATCTGTGAAACTGCGGATCTCAAATGTAAAAACCCCGTTCACACTGACAGCAATTAAATGGTTAGCACAGTATCCAATCGCATCAGTCAGCAGACCTCTGCAATATTATTGGTAGATGCTGTAGTGTCACCACTCATTTGCATAAGGGTCAGCGTCCTCGATAACGAAAAGGGAAAACCCTGTTATAAATATACTCTCTGTATTCCAGTTGGGTTCACATGGTTTTCTCAAATAAAAGTAAATAAAGAACAGTTTAATTTTAATGACACAATTTTTTTCCCCATGTTTATTTGAATGTACTCCATGTATAATTCATCTTAGATTTGAATCACTATTTTCTATATATTTTTGAAGGTAAAAAGTATTATTATTTTTCAATTATTATTACTATTATTTTACAATAAATTATACATTTCATTAAGCTTTTGGAATGGCACCCAAAGACATTATATAACCTGAGGTAACCTTGTCATAAATGCATCAGATAATGTACATCATGACTGTACACACGGCCCTACTGCTGATTGGCTCAATCTCTCTCCTTCCCATCATGACTGTACACACGGCCCTACTGCTGATTGGCTCAATCTCTCTCCTTCCCATCATGGCTGTACACACGGCCCTACTGCTGATTGGCTTTCTCCTCCCCCATCATGACTATACACACCCCTACTGCTGATTGGCTCAATCTCTCTCCTTCCCATCATGGCTGTACACACGGCCCTACTGCTGATTGGCTTTCTCCTCCCCCATCATGACTATACACACCCCTACTGCTGATTGGCTCAATCTCTCTCTTCCCCATCATGACTGTACACGCCCCCTACGGCTGATTGGCTTTCTCCTCCCCCATCATGACTATACACACCCCTACTGCTGATTGGCTCTCTCTCTCCTCGCATCATGACTTTACACCCCCCCTACTGCTGACTGGCTCACTCTCTCCTCCCATCATTATTATACACGCCTCCTACTGCTGATTGGCTCATTCTCTCGCCTCCCCTATCATGATTGTACACGCCCTCTACTGCTGATTGGCTCACTCTCTCCTCCCATTATGACTGTACACGCCCCTGCTGCTGATTGGTGCTCTCTCTCCACCCCCATCATGACTGTACATGCTCCCTACAGCTGATTGGCTCATTCTCTCGCCTCCCCTATCATGATTGTACACGCCCTCTACTGCTGATTGGCTCACTCTCTCCTCCCATTATGACTGTACACGCCCCTGCTGCTGATTGGTGCTCTCTCTCCACCCCCATCATGACTGTACATGCTCCCTACAGCTGATTGGCTCATTCTCTCGCCTCCCCTATCATGTTTGTACACGCCCTCTACTGCTGATTGGCTCACTCTCTCACATTATGACTGTACACGCCCCTGCTGCTGATTGGTGCTCTCTCTCCTCCCCCATCATGACTGTACATGCTCCCTACAGCTGATTGGCTCACTCTCTCTCCTCCCATTATGAGTGTACACACCCCCTACTGCTGATTGGCTACAAGTGTGTTGTGGTGCTCAGTCCGATCCACTTTAAACAGCTCTTTACAATCGATTAATGCACCTTTAAGGTTGTCTTTTCAATGAATTTAAGACTTGTAATGAGGATTTTCGGTAACACTTTATTTTAGGGTTTAATTCTCGCTATTAACTAGTTGCTTATTAGCATGCATATTACTAGGATATTGTCTGTTTATTAGTACTTATAAAGCACATATTAATGCCTTATTCTGCATGACCTTATTCTACATCCCTTAATCAAACCCAATACCTAAACTTAACAACTACCTTACTAACTAAGCAGTAAATTAGGAGTTTATTGAGGCAAAAGTCGTAGTTAATAGTGAATATGTGTTACCCATACTAAAGTGTTACCAGATTTTTTTTTCTCAATATGATATCAGGACAGTTCCATCCTGATTTTTGTCGTTGTCAGAGATTAAACGCAGATGTTTATCATAGAAAAGGTGAATTCAATTCATTGTATGTATTAATTGCATTGTTCATGTATTTTTTAATAAATTGGAAAAAAGAAGAATAGTCTAAATTGCCCAGCCTCCAGAACCAGCAGAAGGCAAAACGGACAAGTCAGACAAGTATGGTCTGCATGGGATTCTTGTCAGAAGGGAAAATGGAGGGTGGCCAAGCTTCACCTTTTAACAATTCCAGGACTCCAAAGGAGAGTGTTAGAGTGTTTCAACTTCAGCCGTATGACAGAGAAGTCCTGACATTTGTCACAGAAAGCCTTTAAAAGAACTTGAAAACTCAAGTTTTTGCTCAATACTAAAAGTTTGAATGGTTGTGGATAAAATCATCTCTTCATATCTTCTGATGTGTTGCAATGTGTGACTCTAGCAGTCTTGCAGAATTTTCTCTTCACAAGCAGTGCTGCCGCTCTCCATCTCTCGCTCGCTCTCTCTCTCTCCTTCTTTTGCTCTCTCTCGCTCGCTTTCTCTCTCTCTCTCTCGCTCTCTTCATTGAAACTGAACTGGGAACTCGCAGCTTTTATTACTGTAGAAATACAGGGTCAGTGGAGATGTCACTGCTGTAGTTCATGCAGGTATAGCATAAACTCAAAAGACTCAAAGAAAACAAAAATGTTACTAGACCATTGAGACATGTTGTGAAAGAATTCTTTCTGCTGCTTTTAACACATGAAGCGTGTTTGTGGAGCAGCTAGACTAATGCAATGTTTATATGTTTTCAAATTTGAAGCACAAATTCATTTCCTTAAAAATTGTCCTAAATGAACCCAAGGTCTTCTCATTACCGCTCTCCAGCATTCAGCGTTGTCTATGCAAAGAGTCAGGGGTTCTTGTATTATTTTACCCATCTCATTTCAAAGCTCTCGGCAAATAAAGAGGGCATGGTGAGAGGGAAAAACACTCACAGATAAAGAGAGAGAGAGAGAGAGCTGTGTGGGAGGAGAGTGTGGAGATGTCATCTCTCTCTGTTTCCTGGCAGGGAAGTAACCCCGCTAATAACCTCAGCCGCTCGCTGACACATCTGCTGTAGCCATGACTCTGTGATGCTTCCTTGACACACACTGCCCATTGGCTTTCATAAAATATATATTTAACATACCTGCTGGACAAAAAAAAGCTTGAATGATCATTCCGATTGATGAATCCGAATGTAGTGTTTACATGAACACAGAATAAAGTGATCGGGTTGATGTGTGTGTTTTATGTCCCAGGCTGACATGCGAACACACCTGCTGTTGGCACATACTAACTATCCTCCTACCATTGATTTTTTCCTTTGTTTTAAAGAGCAGACTTAATATTTATCTATTTTGGGCGCCAATTAGGAGACGACGAGCACATGAACTGTCGTGTTGTGCCGCTCATATTTATCAAGCATTAAAAACACCTCTTTCCGCACCTAAAACAAGGTATCTGTGGATGAAACAAGGACCTGTGGGACATTGTCCTGCTCCACTTCAAAGACGATGAGTGGAAGAATTTTAGATTGACAAGACAGTCATTTATGACACTTCGTTCAACAACAGCTTGCTTCATGCGTCATTATGCCATATCCTTACAAGTAAGCAATAAGGTACGAGAGGTGTATAGTGAATAAGCCACGGCTGAAGGGTGTTGTTAGGCACGAGTTATTCACAATACAGCACTAGCCTCGAGTACCTTATTGCTTTTATAAAATGGCCACCACACAAAACAAATATTAAGCTTCCTTCCGCTGGAAAAAATAGTCCGTGAACAGCAACAGAAGTTACATTATTACGCCATTAGAGACTGTCTTTATGAGTGAATCAGTGAGTAGCGAAGACTTTTATATTGAAAGGACTAAAACTTTTTGTGCACACGGGAACAAGACGCAACTGACAAATGAGCGCTGTCACTGTCAGGACACAGGAAAACCCCTTAACTGTTAAAAGGACAAGATATCGCAGCGGACATTCAAACTGATTTTTTTTTTATGAACATAGGACTGACCTGAAGGAAAATGCTGAATCTGAATGCAGGTAATACACTCGCAGGTAATTGCTCTACTCGAAATAATACTGTAGCTTCAATGAACAATATCAATGAGAACAAACATGTTTACGTTGCTAAGAGTGGTTGCTAAGGGTGTTGTGCAGTGATACACAGAACTGTTGGGTGAAGCGGTCATCCCCGTGTTTTATCGTGAGTAAAACACACCTATTGACCAATCACAATCAAGGACTGGAACTAACCGTTTTAAAATCTGAATTAGGGGTCAGATTTTTTGTGACTCCATTGGTTCAACCTTAATGTTATGAAGCGACGAGAATACTTTCGTGGCACAAAAACAAACGACTTAATTTCTTATCTTCTGTGTTATTGGCCAGCTCCTGCGTCAGCATCACACGTATGCAACATGAACAGCGTAGGAGACTGACACAGACGAGAGAAGATTGTTTAATAAAGTCGTTATTTTTGTTTGTTTTTGTGCACAAAAAGTATTCTCGGCTTCATAACATTAAGGCTGAACCACTGGAGTCACATGGACTATTTTAACGATGTCTTTACTTCCTTTCTGGGCCTTGAAAGTGGTAATAATGTTGCGGTCTATGGAGGGGTCAGAAAGCTTTCGGATTTCATCAAAAATATCTTAATATCTGTACTGAAGATGAACAGGTCTTACGGGTTTGGAACGACATGAGGGTGAGGAATTAATGACAGAAATTTCATTTTTGGTAAGGTGGCCAAGTTTTTGGTGTCAAAATCACATGATCAGCAACTAGTCGACGTCCATCTTAAAGCATCATGGCAGAGTGTGCAACCCCTAATCTGAATGAAATTATCATCAGATTTGGCCAATTCATTCCAATTGATGTGGTGACTTTTTCATTCAGACTGTGCTACTAGCCTGATTACAATCAGATTATTAGGGTCCATGTAAAGGCAGCTACTGAAGCATCAAAGCTTAGAGCAAAATATCCACTGGGTAAAATCCTAACGTTGATGTGGAAACATTTACATGCGCTGTTGTAATAACCTGTGGGTATTCAGTTTGCTTACATGACTATTATCATTATTAATATTTTAATTTTATAATGGCATAAATAACATTTTGTATGTGTGTTTGAAATGCCTTTGCAAGCTGCCTTATACATGCATCTTTACCCCAAGAGTCAGCACTACAGCTCCGTTCATGCGTCCTGTCTGATCTATTTTTAAGTTTTGCTCTACGTATACATGCGTCAGACAAACATCTTTCTCCAATGCATCTTGCTATTTTCCTTTTTTGAGTTTATAAAATGGCTCATCATAGTTCAATAGTTTAACTTCAGTTGCGCAGGGCATCAATGACCAATGAGAAGAGTGTGGGGGCGGGACACAGAGTATGTGACCTGTGCATTTGCCTCAGGGTTTAGAAACTACAGTACATTTTTGGTGTGTTACAGCATTTTTTAATTTCTAGCCTCATTTCTGAATGGTTAAAGTGAAATGAAAGATTAACAGCATTCTTTTTAAATAAAAGCTATATCATTGAACACACAGATGATGTTTTTGCATTGATTTTTAATTATTTTTCTATTTAAAAAGGCACAATATTTAAGATTTTTGGATAAAAATATCCAAAAAACACTAGAACAGTGTTCTATATTTTGTTGACTTGTGTACTCACATTATCCCAAATGTTTCCAAGAATGTTTAAATCCAGAGAAATCAGCTCTTTTAACCAGGACACGGACCGTGCGTCGCCCATCAATGACATCATATACGCGTTACCCTTGATTTCCATGGAAACACCAAAGCCGCTTTAATATCTGATGTGTTTTATTAGACAGGTGAGCAACTGTTTGGATCCTTCATGGACAGAAACTAATCATTGTTCTCCAGCTCAACACAGTTAGTCTTATTGTTTAAATCTGGTGTTCTTGATTTACCGCGAGTACCATGTTTTACCATGCCTAATATGATCTCTTACTGCAGTGTGAACAAGTGTCTCATAGTAGCGCCGAGTGAACGCACAGAGTAGCATTATAACATAACTCTCAACACACTCAAATGTGTGTAATATGATAAAGCAGCGCTGTGTTCCCACACACACACGAGCGGAAGAAGCGGAAGCGCTCGTCTGACAGAATAAAAGCTCCACTGCTCTCGAGCCGTGTGTCGCGCTCGTCTCTCATTAGCAATCGCTCCAGCGCCTTGCTCCGCTCCACCCTGCTTCATACTACAGTGACGTTCATAAATCTGTAATACATTAGGTCATGAATATGATTTCTGCCCGAGTCCCGTCGGATTCTTTTCCACCGGCTGTAGAGGTGAAGACGACAACTCCCATGATTCCACGAAATCAAGCCGTCATCAAGCTACGCTAGGGCTGAACGATTAATTGCATTTGCGATAATATCGTGATATCATAAAACACGATTTTCTAACCGTAAAGACAGCGATTACACTCTGGTCACGTGACACGCGAGAGTAAAGCAGTCTGCAGAAGAAGCATCAACTTGGCACATTACGCCTACAGGCCTGGCCTAAAGGAAAGAAAAGTTTGAGTTTAATAGATCTAATATTGTGTTGGTCAAACTATACAATAGAGGTGGGAGAAAAGATTCTCTCTCCAAAGATTCTGGATCAATTCTGAGCTTAGATTTTAACTGCAGGTGCGCAATGGCGCTGCGTGTGTTTTAGAAACAGCCGTATTCTGCTTGCTTCCATTTCCTCTCACACACACACCACTCAAACCATAAAATAATGTTTCATAACGTTCGGAAAGGTTGAAGCGAATTACAATGACATTCACGGGATTCATTGCACAGGATATGTGCTGTGAGAAACTTTGCTTGAGGTTACGCTTACAGTGTGTGTTCTCGCCCGCCGGTATTTTCCTTACAAATGCTCTACGAAGGCTTTATTTATGTAGTTTGGAATGCAGTGTGCTTATATATTAAAAATAGGAAACTCACTGACAGAAGGCTTTCAGTTTCAAATGCTCGCGCCGCGCTTTGTGAAGAGTGCTCGCG
Organism: Rhinogobio ventralis; assembly: GCA_039654625.1. Lineage (NCBI taxonomy): Eukaryota > Metazoa > Chordata > Actinopteri > Cypriniformes > Gobionidae > Rhinogobio > Rhinogobio ventralis. Next base: position 3,047,004 of record CM077210.1, on the reverse strand, counting down.
CATGCGGATGTGCGCGTCTCAAAATGCTTTTATGACGCAAAATGAATGTAAACACAGTCAGTAATATCTTAAGGAATTAAACAGACAGGACAAACCACATCTTATATTTCAAAAGAGACCTGTGCATTAGTGTGAATGCAGATCTCCCACTGTCTATGATGACATCATTAATAATCATGCAACAGTAAAGCTGAGAAAGAGAAATATCACTCACAGCTTTTGAATGGGAAACGTTCAGATACTCAAATACTGAAAGCACTTTTTGTTCATTGCTTGTAATATGTTTTTTGTTCCTCTTTATTTACTAGTGTGGCGAGGTGGATGAGCGAGACCGGTGCGTGATTAAGAATGAGCGTCACCTGCGAGTCTCGAGTCCTCTCATGAGGGAGCTCGGAGGATTATATAAGGACGAGCGACACCAGTGAAGGACGAGAGAGGAACAGGCCTGGGATTTACGCTGTGTTTCACAGGTGACGCTCATTCTTCAAAAAAGTTCCAGAATTGTTTTGGAATCGGATTGTGACTCCCAGAATCTGAATTGGATCGTGAGGTGCCTAAAGATTCCCACCATTACTATACAATTTATTGCTCATCTTTGTTGAATAATACAGAAGATAAAGAGCTTAAAAAAATAATTGCATATTAAATCGCAATCGTAATATTGGTTAAAACCAATAATAAAAAATAATTGAAAAAAAATCGCAATTAGATTATTTTCCAAAAGCTACGCCTTTGTTTTGAATAAGCGACCTCTAGTGGCGAAAATTACATATTGTGCCTTTAAACATTTGGCAAATAAACACAGCAAATGACCGCTGTGTGAACGGTCCCTTAAGTGCTAAAATAGTAATAACAAAGAACCAAATTTATTTTTAACGACAAAAAAAGTTAATAGAGAGAACAATATTTAATTTTTTACTTAAGGTATTTATTTTATTTACATGCTGCTTAGTGTAAAAACTAAGATTCTGGATTCACCCTCCTATCCTCAGACAGCTTTTATTATCAATAAGATTATAAATAAAGCTACATTAAACCTTTCCCTAATAACTGCTAAGCTTAATGTAAAATGCTGTTACACAGTGAATAAATTACCATAAATAAGCTTAAAAAAACTTCTTTCAAAGTCACTGTCTCAGTACATTAAACAAAATTAAGCTTCCTTACATCCAGCTTCAATGGGCCAGAAAAAGCTTATCGTAAAAATATTTTATTTTGCTGTGGATTATGGTGTTGTTGTTTTGGGAGTGACAAGGGAAGCGTGAGAGAAATCAGAAGCGGGATTCTGAACCATGAAATGATGCCATGAAAATTTATCAGGGTTGACAGAAATGGATATTTTTTCTCTAACATTTTGCAAATAGTTTTTTTGTTTGTTATGGTTTTCGTTTCTTGAACTGTTTTGAATTTGCTGCAATGTCTTAATAATAATATGCCATATTAATTATATCTTAATTATGGACAACTGGTGATGACAAAACATGTCCCGAGACACCGGTGTTCTGTTCCAGTCCACTGAACACATCTAGTGAGTACCTTCCTCGAGGCAGGAAATCCAATACCAAAACACAAACAAGCATTACAATATATCAATGAACCATGAAAACAACTTCTAGTCATATTTAACTGTGTTGCATCCAGATGTCTTACTTTTGAGTTTGCTTGTAACACTCATTGTTGATGATTCTGATAAGATTCCTATTACTGTAATAAAATGTTAATATTTCAGCATAAATTAAAGGCTGTAAATCGTTAACATTACAGTATCATGCATTCGTGGGAAAACATGCTTAATCTCATTCTAATGCAAAATATACAGTCAAACCAAAATTTATGCAGACACCTTCAACATTTTCTCACATTATCACAGTTTATTCACTTTAGTTGGTAATAAAATATGACATGAACTCAGAGTTAAACTGTGTCAGAACAAATTCATCTTGATAATGTCTTGATAGAAAGGTGTGTAATGGATTACAATCAACCAATCAGCTGTTCAATTTAAGTACACAATTAGATAATGCCAATTTAGGTCAACCAATGACCAAGCACTGCTTCATTTTGTTCAGTCTGTGGTGTCAAAGGTCGCATTAGCAATTAAAGAAAAAACACTTCAGCAAAACATGGTCAGGTCAAAGTGTCGGAATCATTTTGGTCCCAATCTTTAAAGGAACATGCCGACTTTTTTGGACTTTAGCTTATTCACCGTATCCCCCAGAGTTAGATAAGTCTATACATACCATTTTTATCTTCATGCGTGCCATAACTCTGTCTGACGCACCCACTGCTAGCCTAGCTTAGCACAAAGACTGGAGGTAAACGGCTCCAGCTAGCCTACTGCTCAATAAGTGACAAAATAACGCTAACATTTTCCTATTTACATGTTGTGAAAATGAAAAGTTGCAATTTTCTAGACCGATATGGCTAGGGACTATACTCTCATTCCTGCGTAATAATCCAGGAACTTTGCGGAAGTTAGCCTATTTTCAGGCGCTGCGTAATATCACTGCACCGCTGCACCCATGGTACAGCAGCAAAGTTCCTGGATTATTACGCAGGAATGAGAGTATAGTCCCTAGCCATATCGGTCTAGAAAATTGCTACTTTTTTTTATTTTCCGTCGGTCTTATTACACGATGTAACTATACACATCACAACATGTAAATAGGAAAATGTTGCCGTTATTTTGTCACTTATTGAGCAGTAGGCTAGCTGGAGCCGTTTACCTCCAGTGTTTGTGCTAAGCTAGGCTAGCAGTGGGTGCGTCAGACAGAGTTATGGCACGCACGGAGATAAAAATGGTATGTATGGACTTATCTAACTCTAGGGGATACGGTGAATAAGCTAAAGTCCCAAAAAGTCGGCGTGTTCCTTTAATCAATTTCATTGGTAGTCACTGTATGAAGATTTTTTGGGTATAATGTCACAGTTTACTTTATTTTGCTATCCTCACTTACATAAATGAACTAAAGTGTCCTGCACTTATAAGTACAAAATTATATCTGGTGTCTGAATAACTTTTGACTGTTTTTTCTTTTGATTTTGGCGTGAAATATAAGCTGGACATGTTCTTCACAGGATTTACACACGAGGAAACAAAAACATTTGCTTTGTACGTGCAGAAGGGTCAGCTCTCTCCCTCTGGATCGCCTGCATTTCAAAGATAAGCCTGGCTCATTTGAGGACAGTAACGTCTCGAGTCTGGACAGAGCGGACAGATGGATTGAGAGAGGCGTAAATGAGGAAGAACTCACACTTTATGCTTCGCTACATGTCTTCTGAGAGAAATGTCAAGCCGCACATAATCAAAGTCACCAGTCTGTTCAGGAACGGACCTCACAAATCACATTTTGGTGCATAATAAGTTCTGAACTTGAAAAGTGCAAATGCTGCAACCACCTGTGTGTGACTCAGAGCTGAATGTTTCATAATCGCTCTACACATCAGTGCATACAGGGAGACAAAGACACACATGCATGAGAAATCCTCCAGAAATACACAGGTCTCTGTCTCCGTGTGAGTTGCTGGGAAGTTTGTATGGATGTGTTCTGATGTTTAGCATTGATTTTGAGCGTAGTGAATGCAGTTGCCATGGTGACGATGACTCACCCCTCCCCGCCGACTTTGGTGATCTTGAGTCTGAAATCGACGGAGTTGTGGCTGGGCGGCTTCCACTTCAGGATGTCATCACATCTGCCCGGCTTATATTTCTACAGGGACACCACAAACAGAGACCAACTCACTTTATGACTTAAACCAAACAATGCAGTAGAAAAACATCACTCCTTTATTATCTATAAAGAAAAATAATGTTAGATATTACCAACAGCAGCGCATCACAAATGCTCCCAGAAAACCCAGAAAAGACCCACATATATTTACTTAATGCACCAACTTTTTTATCGGCCGAAACTCTATTTCCAATAACTCTATCTTCTATCTTAACCCCATAAAGACTACTGTATCATGTTTAATACACAGACGTCTAACCTGCTGTACACAATCTACTAGAAGCCTTCTGTTTTCTGATTGATACTTTCAGTTTAGTGTCCCCCTTCAGCTCGTGGTCCACATCCCAGCAAGCAATTTTACGTCCAAACACATCCCGGACATCTAGGCTAAAGCAAGGCAAAATTGGGTCTGTCTGTGAAAATTTTATAAACGTCTAACCATAGCCCAAGAAGAATAAAAAAAATTGGACAACTGTCAAAAAAATCTCTGTTGACTTTGCTCACATGATGTTCTTGCAAGTTATTTTGGCAAAAACGACATGTAGCCAAATTCAAGGTTATTTTGGCTAGAAGTGGGTTACTAATAGCCGGACTATATCGGGTCTATAGTTAACCGAGACAGTGAAATCACAGCCGTTGCTTGCTGGGATGTCTCTTTTCTGATTTTTATAAAGTAAACATAAAATAATTACTGTTAGTGATATTTCAATATGAACATTTACTGGACTGAAGCAACTTTGGTTTACTTGATTATCCATATATAATTTTTCAGAAAAATCATGATCAGAAGTGATGATCAAATATGATCCATTAGGCTTTTGAGGAAGGTTTATTTGTTCATCTCTCAATCACCAGTGTATTACATTGCATTAAAAAAGTAAGTAAAGCAAAGTAAAAAACAACAACAGCACTTTGATGACTTTCAAATATCATCTTACATGTTATTGGCAGATAATTGGCCAGATTTACTAAACAGTGCAAATTAGTGTGAGAGCGCAATCCCATAAAAGCGCCGATGGGAGTGTAAAGTTCAGTGTGTGATCTACTGACAACACACAAATTAAACGACACAGACGCAGCCGGATCATTTCCATAATGACCAACACAATCCACCAGTTAGCGTCTGGTTTAAGACGTGCTTTTTTGGGCGGTAAATAATGGCACAAACACCAGTAAATTGATGAGCACAAACCTTAGTAAATCACCTCACGTGATTCATTCAAATACTCTCCTCACATAAATACTGCGTCTGAAAGAGAAACTCCTACAAATGCATATGCAATAAGATCAGCCGCAAAAATAACCCTGTCCACGCCTTTCAGCGCTAATGTTTCACTGCGTGTCTTTAGTAAATCCTGACAGTAGTTTAACACCAAAAGAGGGTTTGTGCTGGAGCAAGCTGTTAGTAAATCTGGCCCGTAGAGTGACGACTGATATTTACATGTATTTTATGTAAGTATCTGCCATACTGATCTCATTGATTTATATGACAGGCACCAGAATTTCATCTTTTGCTCAGTTTGGGTCACTGAATAAAACTGAGGTGTTTCCCCCCCTCTATATTATACTATTCAAGCCCAAAAAAAGCCTGATGTATCATATACGCAACAAAACACACATATGCAAACTTGTCTAAAGGTTCAATAAATTGTTCATTCCACTTCATTTTCTGCCCATGATTTCATATGTCAGGCATTAAAGGTGCATAGAGAAGCTACGGTGGCCGACACAGGACAAAGATGTCGTCGGCTGAGACAGCAGAGAGTAGCTAGCGCTCTGTAGAGAAGTTTGTCCGTTTAGGGCTACTGTAGAAACATGGCGGCGCAAAATGCCAATTTCACTGTAAGGGGACCCGCGGTGTATGTAGATAGAAACGGCTCATTCTAAGGTAATAAAAACAACATTATGTAATGTTCATTATGTAAGGTCTTTATACTCCACAGAAAACCTAGTTATGTATATTATATTGCATTTCTGTCAATAGATCCTCATAAATATTACACACTGCACCTTTAAAGGGTTAAGATGTAAAAAGCTCATGTGGAAAAACTCCAAATGAAGATATTTTTAATGAAACCTGTGAGATTTCCTCCATTGAAAGTCCATTTGTAAAAACATGAGGGTGAGTAAATGTGACAGAATTTTCATTTTTGGGTGAACTCTCTCTTTAAGAGATGGTTTAATATGACTACAGTAACGTATGTCTGGGTTTATAACAGTCTTATTTTTGACGGAGATAGTTATATTATGGTGAGCAATTTAGCCTCATCTTCAATAATTTACACAGTTTACTTTGCTTTTTCACTGCCCTGCTACAATATTTTCTGTTCATCTTTCTAGATTTTAGTTCTTTGGTGTAAGCCTGGTGGACTATAACAAGTGTACAGTGGGTAAGCGCATCTAGACCAATCAGAAAACATTAGAGCGTGATGTAAATGAGATGTGACGTGCTTAATGGAGCTCTAATCACAGTAAAGCAGCAGTTCTGTCATGAGTGCGCCTTATTATCTGTACACTGTGCATGAGAAAACAGCCATTGCGAACAAATGCACATATATATGCTGTCTTCAGTGTAAAATGGCTCTAAATGTAACCATAATATAATTGCCTCAAAACACCAGAATTACATCTGACAGCGCTTTATATGACTTTATGTCTATGAATTAATAAAACTGAAATGTTTTTGTGAACTCATGTCTCACTTAAATGAAATAAACAATTTACATAATTTTATTAACAATTCATTGTTTTTCTTTTTTAAAAGAGGCCAAATAATAACTAGAAACATGTCTCTCTATTCTGTAGTCATTGCTTGCTGTACTCAGATTAACACACACTTCTTTTCATGAACTGCTGAAAAACACTCGAGCTGTAGGTTTGAATCAGTCGACTGTTTTGCAGAAACCCCCTATTTAAAATGTTTTTAATTCTGTCTAGTTATCTTTTTACTATACATTTAAAGCACTTTGTTTTTTGTTTCAAGCTAATATTTTGTCTTTCAACTACTCAATAATCCTGTAAATTCTGTCATTATAAACCCTTGAGGATCTATTTTCATGTTTTTGTTGAGTTGTTATCAAACTTAAATAAATAGCTCTTCAGCCATCAGGATGTGTAGGCTTTAATCCGGCTACCAGAACTCATTCGCATTACGTTTACATTTACATTTAAATCACAGTCATTCAGTTAGCAGACGCTTCTATCCAAAGCAGCAACACAAGAATATTAAAAGTCAAAAATAAAGTATGACATCAACAAAAGAAACAAAACAAAAGCAAATCGTCAAAAAGAAACAAACACAAATGTATAACATATATATATAGCTCTGGAACAAATTAAGAGACCACTTAACATTGATTTCTCAGTGTTAAATGGTCTCTTATTTTTTCCAGAGCTGTATATACACTCACCTAAAGGATTATTAGGAACACCATACTAATACTGTGTTTGACCCCCTTTCGCCTTCAGAACTGCCTTAATTCTACGTGGCATTGATTCAACAAGGTGCTGAAAGCATTCTTTAGAAATGTTGGCCCATATTGATAGGATAGCATCTTGCAGTTGATGGAGATTTGTGGGATGCACATCCAGGGCACGAAGCTCCCGTTCCACCACATCCCAAAGATGCTCTATTGGGTTGAGATCTGGTGACTGTGGGGGCCATTTTAGTACAGTGAACTCATTGTCATGTTCAAGAAACCAATTTGAAATGATTCGAGCTTTGTGACATGGTGCATTATCCTGCTGGAAGTAGCCATCAGAGGATGGGTACATGGTGGTCATAAAGGGATGGACATGGTCAGAAACAATGCTCAGGTAGGCCGTGGCATTTAAACGATGCCCAATTGGCACTAAGGGGCCTAAAGTGTGCCAAGAAAACATCCCCCACACCATTACACCACCACCACCAGCCTGCAGAGTGGTAACAAGGCATGATGGATCCATGTTCTCATTCTGTTTACGCCAAATTCTGACTCTACCATCTGAATGTCTCAACAGAAATCGAGACTCATCAGACCAGGCAACATTTTTCCAGTCTTCAACTGTCCAATTTTGGTGAGCTCGTGCAAATTGTAGCCTCTTTTTCCTATTTGTAGTGGAGATGAGGGGTACCCGGTGGGGTCTTCTGCTGTTGTAGCCCATCCGCCTCAAGGTTGTGCGTGTTGTGGCTTCACAAATGCTTTGCTGCATACCTCGGTTGTAACGAGTGGTTATTTCAGTCAAAGTTGCTCTTCTATCAGCTTGAATCAGTCGGCCCATTCTCCTCTGACCTCTAGCATCAACAAGGCATTTTCGCCCACAGGACTGCCGCATACTGGATGTTTTTCCCTTTTCACACCATTCTTTGTAAACTCTAGAAATGGTTGTGCGTGAGAATCCCAGTAACTGAGCAGATTGTAAAATACTCAGACCGGCCCGTCTGGCACCAACAACCATGCCACGCTCAAAATTGCTTAAATCACCTTTCTTTCCCATTCTGACATTCAGTTTGGAGTTCAGGAGATTGTCTTGACCAGGACCACACCCCTAAATGCATTGAAGCAACTGCCATGTGATTGGTTGATTAGATAATTGCATTAATGAGAAATTGAACAGGTGTTCCTAATAATCCTTTAGGTGAGTGTGTGTGTATATATATATATATATATATCACACAAGTAGCAGTATATCAGCACGGCTGTGATTGGGCCATAGGTAATCACTGATATACAGCCATATCACATGGCTACGAGTGTAGTATTCAGTAATAATAATAATATAACAGCTTGACAGCACAAGGGAGTAAACTACTTCCTTCCGCCACAGACTCAGATCTCAAGTTGACAGTTTAACAGTCGAGCCCAAGCCTCCGTTACTGATTCTGAAACGTCACTTTAGATCGAGAAACGAAGGAACGCTGAGTTGCTTCATTGAAGATTATTGTGTTATGAGAGAGAGATCGACTAAACGAGTGTATGACCTGCATCTGATATAGCATTCATTCTTCAGCTCGATGTCCATAATATTATATCCAGTATAAAAATCAGTTTGAATGTCCGCTGAGGAAAGCGATATCTTCACCCTTTTAAAAGATTTCCCATGACAGCACTAAAACAACTTCCCTGTTTACAACCAAAGGTTATTGTCGGTTCCGGTTTTGACGCAACAAGCCAAAATCTCTTGTTTCACTGTCCACACGACACCACTGCAACCGGAGTTTCTAAAAATGTTCACCCTGGCAGGAGTTTTCAAAAAAGTTTGGTTTCAGTGTCCAGATGCTGCGTTTGGACAAACGGACAAACCGCATAGAAAAAGCTGCGGTTTTGAAAATACCCGTGTTGGTGTGGACAGGGCCTCAGTCAAACGTACAAAAGCAGCGCTCTAGTACAGGATTCAAGTTAAATATAGCCTACATATAAAGTTATGAAACTTAATTTTCCTCTTAACCAAAATCGTTTTTCTCTGGAACAAGCAATAGATTAATAAGACCAAAGATTGCCCGTTTGATTAACCCCAAAAGAATTATATCTCATGTTTATCCACTATCTACATACAGTAAGAGCCGGCGGCAGATTGTAAATTCATGTCAACGTTTTGGAGGTGATGAATCAAATCTGGAGAAACCAAAGAGTGGGAAGACAAAAATGAGGCGAAGTAACAGATGCGTTGCCAGGAAACACGATTTGAGCCAGCAGGACTGCTACATGGTGGGAGGTTGCACCTCTAAAAGGCTCAGTGTAAGATTGGGGATGAAAGTACAGTTGTTACGGGTCAGAGTATCCAAACAACCTTCTCACTTCCACTGTAATGCTCTCTGCAATAATCAAAGCTGTTTACCCGCGGCAACACTGATGAAGAAGAGAGTATACAAGCACTAGTTCATAAACCATAAGAGCATCATATTAGGAGAATAAAAACACATTGCCGCCTTTCTAAACAGCCTGAAAACGATTTTATAAAATGGATAATTCCGAAACTGAAAGCTGATTGGTCAATGCAGAATTCCAGACACACATTTTTTTTGTTGTAAACTCCAAAGACAGATCAGTCCAAAGTGAATGCAAGCATGCTGAAGATTAGACGATAGACTGTTGAGATTCATTAAATGATAAGCTGTTTCCTCACAAAATCTGTTTATTCAGTGCTGAAGCCTCTCCTTAATTGACATACATTAAAAAACTCCTCGCCTCCACTTCACCGTAGCATTACAGGGTTTTTTTTGCTAACCCTGGAGACTTGCCTTAATGAGACTCCATACCAAGTGTAATTTCCTGAAGTGACTAGGAGGACGCTAATACAAGACAATCTATTACCCCTTCTTATAATAAAGTACAATGGCATTTATATTATCAAGAAGTGTTATTAGTTATTATGAATCAGGAGTTGTAATTAAGGGTTAACAAACGAAACTGACGAATCATCAGCCACCAAATGAGATCGAACGCAATGATAAACATGTTCATGAAGTAAACTTCAGTTTTAATTAAACATTACATGACAACAGCATATGGAAAAACAGGTTTACACTTAAGACCTTGGTTAATGGTTAATAATGTGCAAAGCACATTTAACCTATAACATTATACACATGGAATTTCAAGTTGTCGAAGTACAAATGTCCACATGCTGACGGAATATGGTGAAATAGTGCCCAGTAAGTGACTTAAAGCTGCAGTCCGTAAGTTTTGCCTGTGTCGCCATCTCTGTTTGAAACCTGCAATTGCAGTTATTTGCGGAGTTATCTGTACGTGAGTTGTGTGCCGGCGCGGCTCCTCAGCGTGGATGAATCTAATGTTTTGAGGAGTTTGTGGGTGGGATATATTAGGCAGCAAGTGAACATTTTGTCCTCAAAATTGATGTGCTAGAAGCAGGAAAAATGGGTAAGCGTAAGGATTTGACAAGGGACAAATTGTGATGGCTAGACGACTGGGTCAGAGCATCTCCAAAACTGCAGCTCTTGTGGGGTGTTCCCGGTCTGCAGTGGTCAGTATCTATCAAAAGTGCTCCAAGGAAGGAACAGTGGAGAACCGGAGACAGGGTCATGGGCGGCCAAGGCTCATTGATGCACGTGGGGAGCGAAGGCTGGCCCGTGTGGTCCGATCAAACAGACGAGCTACTGGAGCTCAAATTGCTCAAGAAGTTAATGCTGGTTCTGATAGAAAGGTGTCAGAATACACAGTGCATCTCAGTTTGTTGCGTATGGGGCTGCATAGCCGCTGACCAGTCAGGGTGCCCATGCTGACCCCTGTCCACCGCCGAAAGCACCAACAGTGGCACGTGAGCATCAGAACTGGACCACGGAGCAATGGAAGAAGGTGGCTTGGTCTGATGAATCACATTTTCTTTTACATCACGTGGATGGCCGGGTGCATGTGCGTCACTTACCTGGGGAACACATGGCACCAGGATGCACTATGGGAAGAACGCAAGCCGGCGGAGGCAGTGTGATGCAATGTTCTGCTGGGAAACCTTGGGTCCTGCCATCCATGTGGATGTTACTTTGACATGTACCACGTACCTAAGCATTGTTGCAGACCATGTACACCCTTTCATGGAAACGGTATTCCCTGGTGGCAGGATAATGCGCCCTGCCACAAAGCAAAAATGTTTCAGGAATGGTTTGAGGAGCACAACAACGAGTTTGATCTCAATCCATTCGAGCATCTGTGGGATGTGCTGAACAAACAAGTCTGATCCATGGAGGCCCCACCTCGCAACTTACAGGACTTAAAGGATCTGCTGCTAACATTTTGGTGCCAGATACCACAGCACACCTTCAGGGGTCTAGAGGAGTCCATGCCTCGATGGGTCAGGACTGTTTTGGCAGCAAAAGGGGGACCAACACAATATTAGGAATGTTATGCCTGATCGTGTGACTTGTTAGTTTTTATTTCTCTTGGTTTCCATGTCAGCGCTGTTTGATCTGATATCTTTGGTGTCTGTGGTATAACAGAATTCTGCGCTGAATTTGAATGCCTCCCACTAGATGTTGCAGCGATGTTATTAATTCTGTGGCGAATTCCAACACTTTCTCACTGAATCTCCCAGCACTGTGTAGTAACAGTGTTGTGTGATCGATATTGGCCCGCGAGTAAACCTGTTCTAAGTTTGCACTGCGCTGGTTTCTGCCAGTCAGTCAGAACTGAAATGAACATAGATGTAACATGCCCAGCCTGACCACAGGTGTTGCTGCGGCTAGAATGTCTCTAAGACTTCACAGTGTGATATATTTTACTGTGACAAGTTTGACTGGCAGCACCTGAGCTACTGTGAGTCAAATACATTGTGTTGTGACAGTCGTGAGAGAAGCCGACATGCTGTTAGTCTAACTGAAACATATAAACTAGATAGTTTGCAAAAGACCTGCTTGTCACGACTGAGTATAAAACCCAGCTTTGTGACATCAGTTATGGAGGCGTCACATATTGTCTGTCAACAGAAGCACCATAATCGCCTTTGTGATGCAGGGAAGCTCGAGCTGAATGCAAGGTTTCTTCACACCTGAAGCCAAAGATAATCCAAAGGGGAAAACTTCTTGTGTTTGAAATTAAAGCGAAGGAAACACTGGTATTTAAACTCAATGGGGAAGAGTAAATATGGGTCTTCAACTGAAAGACTGTAGATTATGCCATAGTAGATTTACCTTGGCAAACCAGTGTTTCAGTTCCACTATACAAAGCACATTTGAGATTCAGAGCATGAGTAAAGTAGGTATTTTAACATCTTCACACATTTAAAATGGGACATGATGTGATGAAATGAATGTGCTGGGGTCAGAGAACTTCCAAATGAAACCTGTAGTTTCACCAGCTGTTGTTACACCTTGATTAGCTGGTTCATTGTGTGTTTGTTTGGAGCTGAACTCTGCAGGATGGTAGCTCTCCAAAAGCAGGTTGGCTACTCTAATGCCTACTGTACTGCAGAACCCAACACCTGACCAGGGGGAGTTGTGGCGCAGCCTAGTCCTGCATGATTCAGAAAAGGAAACTGTCCTCTCCAAACCTGACAATACTCTTGCAACAACAGGCCTATGGCTTTGCCATAGTAACCTGCTATTTGAACCCAAAGACCACAGAGCTGCATCCAACAGTTCTGCAGTAGCCAAGCATGCCATTGTGTTTTACATATTAAGCCATCGGTGTGTTAGTCTCAGCCTCAGACGTCATATTCATGGACCGCATATGCATATGGCACACTTAACTGGAAACACTTCAGGATCAAGTCATCATCTGATTGGTTGAATTCTACAGGATGTCCAGGAAACGCGTGTGCATGTTTACTGTGACAATGAGCGATCAACTAAACGCTGGATTTTCAAATGTATGTGAAGTATGTCAAGTTCGTGGCATATACTCTTTAAAATATGTCCAAGAAGTCTGCCATTGAAGGGACATCACGTTACATTTTCACGCCCCTAAACATGACGCGAAACAAAGCAAACTCTGATTGGTTGCTTTACATGTCAGTCAGATGGTCATGTCAGTCTTTGGCCAATGAAAGCTGCTATGGAGTCCAGACCTTCAGCCGTCAGTCTACATGAGACTATCTGTGTGTCTGCATTCCACATTCGAACGTCTCGGGATTTGTCTTGGTACAGAGCGGGAGAAGATGATTCCCGGCTGGCCTAGCTCAAATCGAGCAGCTGAGTTTTTAGCCAATTTCAAGTACCGGCTAAAGATGCATCTATTTCGTCAACCCGTTAATACTAACACATACTATTCTATTATATTTCTATTCTATTTATTTTAAAAACCTTGCTATACTAACTGTGACTTATCACAGTACTTGCATATTGTTGCCCCATTGTTGATTTGATTGCTTCTGTTGTTCTCCTCATTTGTAAGTCCCTTTGGATAGATGTAAATGTAAATGCATGACAGCAGCTGCTTCTTTCGGTTATAAGCCCATCCTTGCAAAGGCGGCTTTTACTCTGTTCTTCAGACAAGAATGAAGCCTCATTGTGACAGTCCAAATCATTGTTTCTCTCATTCACATCTACTGCTGGTCTACGTCTACAGGCAATTTCTCCTTGATGAACATCTGTAGAAGCTTTAACACTAGAAAGTGGCATTGGGTTGGGCTGTGAGACAGGCAGTGGCTGAATCCTCCCCAAAACCTAGTGCACTTTGCCCATTACTGCAACAAACAAGGTTTCTTCTGGTTTCTTTCATTTTGGGAAGGGGGCTAGGAAACCTTTGGTATTTTTGGTGGCACTATCAATGGTAAGCAGGCTGTCAAAGTTAGCATCAAATCCCATGAGTGTCTCATGTTTCAGGGGAGCTGGGTACCTGGCTGGAAATACAGGTACACCACAGTATGATTTTTTAACTCTCAACTCTTTACATACATATATTTTCAGGACTGGAAAGATCCACTTTGGAAAAAGCATGCTCACCCAGAACAGAGCAGTAATGCTGTCAAAAGCTGGAAGCACAGAGCCCAGACAGCACACCACTTTCCAAGGTAAAGTCACTATCTAACAAGTTGCAGAAATACAGAAATGCTGTCAAAATAAAAATCCTAATAGCTGTGCTCACCCCACTGCAGACTCTCAGTATGAGGTGAGAAGATGAAAGAGGAAGTGATGACGTACTTACGGAGTATACAGGTGCTGGTCATATAATTAGAATATCATCAAAAAGTTGATTTATTTCACTAATTCCATTCAAAAAGTGAAACTTGTATATTATATTCATTCATTACACACAGACTGATATATTTCAAATGTTTATTTCTTTTAATTTTGATGATTATAACTGACAACTAAGGAAAATCCCAAATTCAGTATCTCAGAAAATTAGAATATTACTTAAGACCACTACAAAGAAAGGATTTTTTGAAATCTTGGCCAACTGAAAAGTATGAACATGAAAAGTATGAGCATGTACAGCACTCAATACTTTTGCCTGAATTACTGCAGCAATGCGGCGTGGCATGGAGTCGATCAGTCTGTGGCACTGCTCAGGTGTTATGAGAGCCCAGGTTGCTCTGATAGTGGCCTTCAGCTCTTCTGCATTGTTGGGTCTGGCATATCGCATCTTCCTCTTCACAATACTCCATAGATTTTCTATGGGGTTAAGGTCAGGCGAGTTTGCTGGCCAATTAAGAACAGGGATACCATGGTCCTTAAACCAGGTACTGGTTGCTTTGGCACTGTGTGCAGGTGCCAAGTCCTGTTGGAAAATGAAATCTGCATCTCCATAAAGTTGGTCAGCAGCAGGAAGCATGAAGTGCTTTAAAACTTCCTGGTATACGGCTGCGTTGACCTTGGACCTCAGAAAACACAGTGGACCAACACCAGCAGATGACATGGCACCCCAAACCATCACTGACTGTGGAAACTTTACACTGGACCTCAAGCAACGTGGATTGTGTGCCTCTCCTCTCTTCCTCCAGACTCTGGGACCCTGATTTCCAAAGGAAATGCTAAATTTACTTTCATCAGAGAACATAACTTTGGACCACTCAGCAGCAGTCCAGTCCTTTTTGTCTTTAGCCCAGGCGAGACGCTTCTGACGCTGTCTGTTGTTCAAGAGTGGCTTGACACAAGGAATGCGACAGCTGAAACCCATGTCTTGCATACGTCTGTGCGTAGTGGTTCTTGAAGCACTGACTCCAGCTGCAGTCCACTCTTTGTGAATCTCCCCCACATTTTTGAATGGGTTTTGTTTCACAATCCTCTCCAGGGTGCGGTTATCCCTATTGCTAGTTAATGTGCTTGGACACAGAGCTCTGTGAACAGCCAGCCTCTTTTGCAATGACCTTTTGTGTCTTGCCCTCCTTGTGCAAGGTGTCAATGGTCGTCTTTTGGACAACTGTCAAGTCAGCAGTCTTCCCCATGATTGTGTAGCCTACAGAACTAGACTGAGAGAGTGTTTTGAGTTAATTAGCTGATTAGAGTGTGGCACCAGGTGTCTTCAATATTGAACCTTTTCACAATATTCTAATTTTCTGAGATACTGAATTTGGGATTTTCCTCAGTTGTCAGTTATAATCATCAAAACTAAAAGTAATAAACATTTGAAATATATCAGTCTGTGTGTAATGAATGAATATAATATACAAGTTTCACTTTTTGAATGGAATTAGTGAAATAAATCAACTTTTTGATGATATTCTAATTATATGACCAGCACCTGTATATGTAAGCCACATCATTGACACGCCACAAGGTGACAACTTTGATGTTGGGTTCTCAGCAAGAAGAGCATGAAGTCATTTCCACTGGCACACTCTTGTTATTATCATTTATTCACAGCTATTAATTTAATACACTGCTCAAAAAAAGGGAACACTTAAATCACACATTGGATCTCAATGAATCACAGCAACTCATTATGCAAGTCAGTAGTGTGTATGGCCCTCACGTGCCTGTATGCATGTGCCTGATGAGATGGCGGATTGTGTCCTGGGGATCTCCTCCCAGAACTGGATCAGGGCATCAGTGTGTTCCTGGACAGTCTGTTTAGGATTCAGGTCTGGGCCAGTGAGGGCCAGTTAATGGCATCAATGCCTTCGTCATCTAAAAACTGCCTACATGCTCTAGCCACATGAGGCCAGGCATTATCATGCACCAGGAGGAACCCAAGGCCCACTGCACCAGCATAAGGTCTGACAATGGCTCTGAGGATTTCATCCCGGTACCTAACAGCAGTAAGGGAACCATTGGCTAGCATGTGGAGGTCTGTGCGACCCTCCAAGTATATTCCTCCCCAGACCATTACTGACCCTCTGCCAAACCGGTCATGCTGGATGATGTTGCACACAGCATAATGTTCCCCACGGCATCTCCAGACTCTTTCATGTGTCACATGTGCCCATTGTGAACCTGCTCTCATCCGTGAAGAGAACGGGGCGCCAATGGCGGCATGCCAATTCTGGTGTCCGCTGGCAAATGCCAATTGAGCTGCACGGTGCTGAGCTCTGAGCACAGGTCCCACTAGAGGACGTCGGGCCCTCATGCCACCCACATGAAGTCTGTTTCTGACAGTTTGGTCAGAAACATGCACACCAGTACCTGCTGGAGGTAATTTTGTAGGGCACTGGCAGTGCAGTCCTGTTCCTCCTCGCACAAAAGAGCAGATACCGGCCCTACTGGTGGGTTGTTGCCCTTCTACGTCCCTGTCCAGCTCTCCTCGTGTAACGGCCTGAATCCCAGTATCTCATCCATACTCTTGAAACTGTGCTGGGAGACACACCAATCCTCCTTGCGACAGCATGTATGGATGTACCATCCTTGAGGAACAGCACTGCATGTGCAACCTGATTTGGTTGCGGGTACTGCCTCAAGCTACAGACAGTGACCTAACCCTAACAAAACCCAAAACTAAAGACAAATCAGTCAGGTAGAATAAGGAGATGGGTTGGGGGTTGTCTTGCCTCTCCAGTGCACCTTTTGTCAGTTTCATTTTGCACCAAAGCAAGTGAAACTGATTCACAATCACTTATGCTTCCTAACTAGACAGATTGATATCCCTGAAGTTTAAATGACTTGGTGTTATACTGTGATGATTAAGTGTTCCCTTAATTTTTTTGAGCAGTGTATTATGATAGTTATTAACAGTAATTTTCCTCAGCGAAAATGTAGTGTCCTTATTGATTAAACACCATTTGGGAACGAGGGCTGACACAAAGCTTAATACATGGCATGAACTTGTAGAGATTCAAAAACGGGGAAAAATACTCAATGTATCCTCAGTGTATTTAAGGGTCACTATTATAAGCATCACAATGTTTTAATAATTTATTGCATTTTTAATGATAGTTGAAGTAATTAGTTTTGGCTATTTTTGCCTTTACTCTGACAAGTTTTGAGGAGAGACAGGAAGCAAGATAGAGGAACGAGGAGAAAGGGATCGGGTAATTACCTCTTAGTTGGGACTAGGGTCACCCAAAGCAGAACGCTGTTGGAATGTTGCGCATTTCTTAAAAATGATGTTTGTCACCGTCCAAACACATAATGCATACAGGCATTAGAAATTAGAAAAGAGCAAAAGCTTGCCTGACAATATGGTCGCTAATGTAAGATTGATGGATAAAGGTGGGGCTTAGTAAAGGGTCAAACAGAGGTTATAAGAACTTTCAAAAACTTTCAAGGATGAAAACATACCCAGCAGAAGGTAAATCAAAAGCAATATTTTGAAAGCACTTGAGTTATGCAGAAGATTGTCAGCCCTGAAAATTTAACTCATATTAGCTGAAAATGAAAGGCGTCTGGAACAATAACGCTTTTATGGGGATTGAGTTACGGCTGCAGCTCAATTGCCCTTAGCATTTGAAAAATGTATTGTAATAAAGCACGACAGACCAAGGTCGGCCTGTCGCTGCTGCAGATCTTCTTATGGCTTGTCAAAACATTTTGAAAGTAAGTTAAATTGTGTTGCTTTAATCAAATCAAGTCATTGAGTCGCACAGTTATTCAGTCATGTGGTCGACACACAAAGATCTCAAAAGCAGGGCATCGTTAGTCCTTGATAGAGTCAAACACAATGAATGCAGGGGTGAAAATCAATCAAGAGTGCAACACAAACCCGAAGCATCACCATGGAAACAAGTGCGACCCTGTTAATATTCCTTCATGCCAGACTAACCTGTTTACCTGGAGCTTTTCACTTCTTTATAACGCATGATGTTGCTATATGGTTTGTCTGTTAGCGTCCACATGCTTTCAACCACAGCAAACTCTTACTTCTTAAAGCTCTTCTACTTCCATCTGATAATTAAAGGATGGACATGGACAAATGTGAAGGAGTGTGGGAGACTGTCTAGAATTATCCCACCATCTGTCTCAGAAATGAAAAGTTCTCAATTGTGTAAAGTAATTTGCTTGTCCTCTCTGAAAGTGGAAATGCTGCATGACATGACAAAATCACAGCCAATGAGAACACAGTTGATGTGTAAAATATAGTTATGCAGAGCCAGATTTTGGACGAATAGGATTTCGCAGCGGGCCACAGAAGTGCCTGAACAAAATGTTCTGTTGCTCATCACGGCTGGTTAGGACAAGAACTCTGACTTAATATGAAAGAGCTTTTATCACTTGTCACATTATTGGTTAGGACACAGCCTGACAGAGTCTCCTTCTGGTCCTAAAAACACAAAGCTATGGCATGGTTTCTAGGATTTACTTAGGCTTGCAATGTTTTTGGAAAACATAGCCCAGGACAGTTGACTAGTCACCCAACAACCTACTACTTTATTAGTGATAGACATCACCTACTCAGTTTATTTAGATGCTGAAAGGGGTGATATACACTCAAACAAACAAATCGCAGTAAAATGTGATGCTCCAACAATTAAAGGAATCATGACATGAGATTTTGGCATTTGGGTCTTTGTATCATTAATACATCCTGAAAGTTCCCTAAACCTAAAACGTCCTCGTCATCAGTAAAAAAGCATTTATATAATCAAGCTGTAAACGAACGTCCTAGTCACTTCAGTGCTGACTTGCGTGTTTATACTGTACATTTTACCAGCGACTGTTTTGAGAAGTCGTCGCAATATGATACTGGCTTTGCCCAAAACATTTGCTTAAAGGAACACACCGACTTTTTGGGACTTAAGCTTATTCACCGTATCCCCCAGAGTTAGGTAAGTCCATACATACCATTTTTATCTCTATCTCTGTGCATGCCATAACTCTGTCTGACGCACCCACTACTATCTTAGCACAAAGACTGGAGGTAAACGGCTCCATCTAGCCTGCTGCTCAATAAATGACAAAATAATGCCAACATTTTCCTATTTACATGTTGTGATGTGTATAGTTACATCGTGTACTAAGACCAACAAGAAAATGAAAAGTCGCAATTTTCTAGACCGATATGGCTAGGGACTATACTCTCATTCCTGCGTAATAATCCAGGAACTTTGCTGCCGTACCATGGGTGCAGCGGTGCAATGATATTACGCAGCGCCTAAAATTGCAACTTTTAATTTTCCGTTGGTCTTAGTACACGATGTAACTATACACATCATAACATGTAAATAGGCAAATGTTGGCATTATTTTGTCACTTATTGAGCAGTAGGCTAGCTGGAGCCGTATACCTCCAGTCTTTGTGCTAAGCTAGGCTAGCGGTGGGTGCGTCAGACAGAGTTATGGCACGCACGGAGATAAAAATGGTATGTATGGACTTATCTAACTCTGGGGGATACGGTGAATAAGCTAAAGTAATAGTGTTGTAAGGACAAGATAATGCATTCATGCGCTCAACATCACTGCAACCTTTCATGTGATGGGAATAGACCTAAATATAATGCTATAATTAACACTTTTCGCGATTCGTTAAGTTTGACAGCTGTAATAGTAAAAATGTAGTAACAGTATTTGAGAGGGTTCCACATGCAATACTTATTTAATATGGAAAGATGTCAGCCAATCAGAGCAGTGGGCGTTTACACTGAAGTCTAACAGCAGCCAATCACAGCAGTGGGCGTTTACACTGAAGTCTCACAGCAGCCAATCACAGCAGTGGGCGTTTACACTGAAGTCTCACAGCAGCCGATCACAGCAGTGGGCGTTTACACTGAAGTCTCACAGCAGCCGATCACAGCAGTGGGCGTTTACACTGAAGTCTCACAGCAGCCGATCACAGCAGTGGGCGTTTACACTGAAGTCTCACAGCAGCCAATCACAGCAGTGGGCGTTTACACTGAAGTCTCACAGCAGCCAATCACAGCAGTAGGCATTTACAATTAAGTCTCACAGCAGTAGGCGTTTACACTGAAGTCTCTCAGCAGCCAATCACAGCAGTGGGCGTTTACACTGAAGTCTCACAGCAGCCAATCACAGCAGTGGGCGTTTACACTGAAGTCTCACAGCAGACACGGCCCTTCAAACAGAGCGTTCAAATCAGAGGCTAAAATCTGGGTAGAAAATAGCCATTTATTTCTAAATTATGACAACTTTTTTAATGTAAAAATCATATTAACATTATAAGTGCACCTCAGGAAACATTATTAAATAATAAAATAAATCCAGTTCATGACCCCTTTAAGATTTGACTGAAATAAACAGGAATCATGTTCACCCATCCCAACTTTCTAACATTGGGAATCTTTCAAAGGATCTGCAAAGCGGCCAGGAACAATGCAAGCTTTGAAAGCATTTTACTCTTATTGTTAGCTCTTTTGATGTTTAGGAATAATACCATCTACTCTAATTCCCCTTTATTACCTCACTGTTACCGGCAAGTTTAGAATCACCAAATAGGCATCACTGACATGGAAATGCTCTAATGGTTGATGATGTGTTCTGATGTATCTGACATCAAAGCTCAGGACTCATTTTTGCAGTTTCATTTCAATAAATGCTCTTTTTGGATTGGTGAGGAAGCTTGAGTTCTGAAAGGCAAATTGTGTTCCTTATGATATGACGCCATTAAGACAATGTTAACATATTTGTAACGTTAGTTGTTATCATAATGATAGAATGAAAGAACTGCCCATAATTTATGTTTAACATGTTTTGAAAGCACAATGGCAAAGGTCTAAACTGACTGGCTGTTAGCACGCTAACACGGTCTCAAAAGAAAACAAGTGCTGCGTGGGTGAATTTCCGCAAAGGGCCTTGTAAAATGCAACATTACCAAGATTACAAAGACTCTAAATTCAAGCCTTTAAAAGCACTGCCACTACAGCCATCAAAGCAGAACTTCTGCAACAAATTAATCACCTACAAAAGTCAAGATAATTACTTTTGGACTTGAAATCATCTGCTGTGTTTAATGTTTCCGTTATAATGGATAATCCATAGTTTGTGAGGACTATTGGGTAACACTTTACAATTAGTGTAAATATATACTCCCTCTAGCAATATATTTATATATATATTCCCTCTAGCATTTTGAGCGCTGTTGAAAAGATTCATAAACCCCTCTGATTGGCCACTGTGTTCACAAGCTCCACATATTTGTCTGTGATTGGCCATTGTGTTCACACGCTCAACATATATGTCTGTGATTGGCCAACATATTTATCTGTGATTGGCCATTGTGTTCACGCACTCAACATGCATGTCTGTGATTGGCCAACATATATGTCTGTGATTGGCCATTGTATTCACGCGCTTAACATATATGTCTGTGATTGGCCAACATTCATGTCTGTGATTGGCCGTTGTGCACACGCGCTCAACATACATGTCTGTGATTGGCCATTGTGTTCACACGCTCAACATACATGTCTGTGATTGGCCATTGTGTTCACACGCTCAACATATATGTCTGTGATTGGCCAACATACATGTCTGTGATTGGCCGTTGTGTTCACGCGCTCAACATACATGTCTGTGATTGGCCATTGTGTTCACACGCTCAACATACATGTCTGTGATTGGCCATTGTGTTCACATGCTCAACATATATGTCTGTGATTGACCGTTGTGTTCACATGCTCAACATATATGTCTGTGATTGTCTACAATGATCAACGCTTCAAATACATGTTGTAAATAGACATATTTGACCCTCTTCACAGAATGCTTACACAGATACACATGGGAGCATTTGAAAGCAGGCGTCTATCAGCGGATCACTAATATATCCACTGATAGACGGATCCGACACTTCAGAAAAACATTACTGCTATGCATCTTGAGACAAAACAATGGCACTGACATGTTTTAACATCTGTCAGTGCAAGTTGTTTTCTGTTAAAACAGCTCAATAATGCATTTTAGTCTGGGACTAGACTTAAGTCTCGTCTGTGAAACCGGGGGTTGATTTAATAATGTATTAGGAAATATTCAAATTAATACTGTTTTATATCTGTAACTCTCATTATTGAACAGATATGCTTAACATCCATACATGGTAAAATGTCTGTACACGTAGGTAGGCATGGCCCTAAACTGGACTCATTTTGCAGGGCGTTCTTAACATAAACAACCCCATTAGTCATTTAGACAACCCAGAAGATTTTTAAACTGCTGTTTTGCATGCTGGAATAATAGAGGAATATCTGTTTGTAAAAATTAAGAGATACACGTTTGACAAACCCTTGACAGAAACATTTCATACGAAAATGTTTTGCTTGCTGACCTTGCTCTTAATGAAAGATTTTGAGAACAAGAACGTATGAATAAATGACAGGTCACAGGTCAGCACAAAGCCGGTAGAGCCTTAACCTCCATACTGAGTGATATCAAACGCCACAGGCAATAGGTGATATTAAGCACATCTATCTCTGTCAAAGATATTCAATTACCACAGGGCAATTTCCTTATGCACACTGGAGAACTGGCCTTGTTGTCTGATCGTGTAATTCGGTTATTTATCTGAAATACAGTATTCATAAAACAAACAATGAGGACACGTTCATGATTTTTTATTACAACACTAATTTTATAGTATTTTTTGCTTGTTTTTATTTGAAAAGCTCAATGAAACCTTGACCCTGTGCAAAGTGCTGTTTCTACAAACATCCTGTGACTTCTCATGATGAGTATTAAAGTCAACATGAAACAGCATTTGCAAACCTATGATGCTTCCCTAATGCGACAAATAACAAGGATAACAATAATAAGGATTTTCAATGACAAAACAGTGTAGGGCAGGACTTGAATTTTTCCATGACTCAATCCTGTCATAAGCCCCGTTTCCACCAAAAATTACCCAGAACAATTTGTCCTAGGAACTTTTTTCCCAGGAACTCTTTTTCCCCCAGACCTGTTGCTGTCTGTGTTTCCATCGCGGTCTAAAGTACCGTGAAGATTAGTCCGGTGACGTAGGACTGCACGCGACTTTCCAGAGCCCACTGGATTTCATCCTCTGTATACAAACTTAATAAAGCCTGAAGCTCGTCGTCGGCCCATCTGTCGTATTTTTTAAACTCAATTGTTGATTTGATTTGTGACCAAACTATACCAAGTATTTGGATAAAAGATTGCTGCTGATGCACATGCACAACAGTACATAGATGAGGCTTTTGTGTTACGTTTTGCTATAACTTCGCCAAACATCAGTAAACCATAGCAAATCACATGTCTTTGTTTACAGGTTGTCCTGATTCAAACGAGCCGAAACACAACACACTATAACATGACATGTAGATCTTGAGAGTGACAAGACATGCTTATTTGGTGAGACATGCTTACTTCCGCGATCCAATGGGTCACAATCCTATGCGCCATCATTTGAAAGTTCAACCAATGGAAACTAGATCTCAGGTGAGGTGGGTGGGACGATGTGTAGAGAGCAATCAGACAGTCTCTTACAGCTGGAGCGCGCTTGGATTGGGCTGATCGCCCTGATTGACAGGTCTGGATTTAACATAGAATAGAAAAGAACAGGAGAGCACGCTAAAACACAGCTGGAAGATCATCACTCATCGACCAGGATCTTATTTCTTGTTACTTATTCTATGTAATTATAAATATTTTTTTGCTTTATTGTGGCATTTACACATGCAAGTAGTTTTTATGTTCAGTAAAACACTCTTATTTGGAGAGTTTTTTTTTTTGGACTTTTGATAAAAGGGATACCTTGGTTCCAAATGCCATAACTTTTGATTGGTTTGAGATATCAACACAAAATTTGGCTCAGATGCAGTTGACATGATTGTGAAAACCTGATTTTATGAGCTTCCATATATACACTATATTGCCAAAAGTATTGGGACGCCCCTCCAAATCATTGAATTCAGGTGTCCAATCACTTCATGGCCACAGGTGTATAAATCAAGCACTAGGCATGCAGACGCTTCTACAAACATTTGTGAAAAAATGGGGCGCTCTCAGGAGCTCAGTGAACTCAAGCGTGGTACCGTGATAGGTTGCCACCTGCGCAATAAGTCCATTTGTGAAATTTCCTCACTACTAAATATTCCACGCTCAACTGTTAGTGGTATTATAACAAAGTGGAAGCAATTGGCGGTTGCCAGGAGAACGGGACTTGCCTGACTGCATTGTGCCAAGTGTAAAGTTTGGTGGAGGGGGGATTATGGTGTGGGGTTGTTTTTCAGGGGTTAGGCTTGGCCCCTTAGTTCCAGTGAAAGGAACTCTTAATGCTTCAGCATACCAAGACATTTTGGACAATTTCATGCTCCCAACTTTGTGGGAACAGTTTGGGGATGGCCCCTTCCTGTTCCCACATGACTGCACACCAGTGCACAAAGCGTCGGTCCATAAAGACATGGATGAGCGAGTTTGGTGTGGAGGAACTTGACTGGCCTGCACAGAGTCATGACCTCATCCCGATAGAACACCTTTGGGATGAATTAGAGCGGAGACTGCGAGCCAGGCCTTCTCATCCAACATCAGTGCCTGACCTCACAAATGCGCTTCTAGAAGAATGGTCAAATATTCCCATAAACACACTCCTAAACCTTGTGGAAAGCATTCCCAGAACAGTTGAAGCTGTTATAGCTGCAAAGGGTGGGCCAACTCCATATTAAACCCTACGGATTAAGAATGGGATGTCATTAAAGTTCATGTGCATGTAAAGGCAGGCGTCCCAAAACTTTTGACAATATAGTGTACTTTCTAATAGTCATCATGTTAATCTTCAATAATACCAAAATATGTCAATTAATTGTATCACTTTTTTTTCTCAGCAGTTATGTAAAATAAGAACTTCCAAACATGATCAAAATCTATTTTTGCAAAATGTGAAAGGTTTTCTATCAAATGAGACCATGCACTTTATATCTTGTGAGAGTTCTAAGCCATACTTAAGAATGCTATTATTAAAAATGCCTTCAGGGTGTAAGTGGTGAATAAACGTGTGATGTGATCTGCACTCTGTTAGTCTGTACATGTGTGTTTCCTTTTCAGACATCAAAGATATTGAAGCACCTGGTGTCTGTTGGATGTGCTGGTACATAAGCATGTGTGTAAGAGCAGATCAGGTGATGTGAAGTGACCTGGCGCACATCAAAGGTAGAAAGATCAAAACCGACTTAGTTTTGCTTGTTTATCAAGGGGGTGGAGAGTGTGTGTGTGTGTGTGTGTGTGTGTGTGTGTAAAAGTGTGTTTCCACAACCTAAATTTGACTCCTTGGCATTTTCCTTAAAATGTCATTAATAGCATGAGAGAGGCAGAGATGTGTGATTTGGTTATTATAAACTCTCTGTAAACACAGCTGTCATTTTCCCATTGTCTCTCTCCCTCTGTGTTTTAGAGTAGACAGCTTCATTCATTATAATGGGAGCGATTCAGTTTTGACACATTGCAAGCGTGCCACTTTGCTAGGTCCAAAATAATTGTGTGGCCAACTGAGAAAATTTACCGGCCATGAAACATTTATATTTTGTCACTATGACAATAGCTTGTTTTTTTCCCCCCACACACACACACACACGCACACGCACACAGAGCAGGCAATTACTGTATGTCATTTGCAGTATCGTATATGTGATAAGCCAGTCTCCTCAGTAAAACTACACCCGTCAGAAAGACATTAACAATAAAATGGGGGATTCAAGGTTTACAAAAGTGGCCTTGACAAACGACAACACTTTCGTAGTGCAAAATTGAACAGGAAAATTGCATTTCTCAGCGACAAATAGAGCTGCTGCTAAAAAGTGAAACAAAAACAATATTTTTATGAGCACAGGGATAAAGCAGGAAGATTGCCTGTGCCTGGTAAATTAAGCTGCCTTCTTATTGAGATCGACAAGAAACTGGGTGTTCCTCCGACCGCTATGAGAAGCCCTGATATTGCTAAAACCAGGAACTCAAAATGTAGAAACACTCACCATGTTGGCCTTTTTTTAATGTAGATACAAAGTTCTGTTCCAAACCCAAGAGAGCTGCTTTAGCAGGGTTCCATCCAATTTTGATTCACACTTTGAAAGTGCACATAAGAAATCCTGAATCTTTATTCCTGTGATGCAAAGCTGTCTTCAGTGTCACATGATCCATGCTTATTTTCTTCTTCTTAGAACAAATTCATCTAGATAATGTCAGATAACTTTGATAGAAATGTATGTAATGGATTACAATCAACCAATCAGCTGTCAGCTGTTAAATTTAAGTACATAATACCAATTTAGGTCAACCAATGACCAAGCAATGCTTCATTTTGTTCAGTCTGTAGTGTCAAAGGTCACATTAGCAATAAAGAAAAAACACTTCAGCAAAGCATGGTCAGGTCAAAGTGTCGGAATCATTTTGGTCCCAAATCTTTATCAGTTTTACTGGTAGTCTCTGTATGAAGAATTTTTGGGTATAATGTCACAGTTTACTTTATTTTGCTCTCCTCACTTATATAAATAAACTAGAGTGTCCTGCACCCACTAGTAAAAAATTATATCTGGTGTCTGAATAATTTTTGGTTTGACTGTATTACAAAAGAAACCAGTTTATTTAAATTGTAATAATATTTCACAGTATTACTGTTTTACTGTATTATTAAGCAAACAAATGCAGCCTTGGTGAGATTAGGAGACTACTTTCAAAAACATTAAATAACCTTTACGTTCCCAAATTTTTGACCGGTCGTGTATGTTGTGATTCACCTAGTAGCTAGTTGGCTTGGTTCACGGCTTATAACGCTTTAACGAAGACTTTTAAAAAATCCTTATGGGAAAAATTAACGACGCAAACACTCATGGAAACAATAGCATTGGAAAAAGTGTGCAAGCACTTAAAGTGGGTCTTCACAACCCGGCAGAACTGTTTTGAGCGTAACTGTTTCCAGGTATATGGAGGCTGGTGACGTATGGAAAAAGGCATTTGAGCCATCATTATGTGAGCTATTACGACATCTCCCTCATGCAGCATTGTTTAATTGCCCTAATACAGCAAATACAACTCTCCCCAGAGAAATCAAGAAGGTCATTCAGCTGCTTCATCATGACAAGACGACAGGCTTCCTCAGGATAATGTGGATGAAAACGCTCAATGTTTTGTATTTTCGAATTTTCACAAAGGCACATACCAACTGTGAAACATTTTGGAATGGAAACCCAGCTATTTTCTCTTGCTTACACAGGCAGCATCCTAAGTGAAATGGACATTTACATTTAAAGTGCCCCTATTATGGCATTTAAAAGGTTCCTATTTTTGTTTTGGGAGTCCCCAAAAACAGGTTTACATGCATGCAAGGTCAAAAAACACTTTCATTGTCTTATAATATGCATTTATTTTTACCTTATTTGCTCAAGGACTCCCAAAGGATTCGCTCAATGATTAATTTTTCCAAACCCCACCTTTGCGTGACGGCAATCAGTTGTGATTGGTCAGATAACCCAGTCAGTTGTGATTGGTCTACTGCGTGCAGCGCATGTCAGAAACTGAACGCCTATCACCATTACTGGATTACGGCTTGTCAAGTGTTGAAAATGTTACAGTGTATGAACAGACATGGTATCAATTTTGCCGTACCAATTCGAGCCAGAGTCCGACGAGGAAACGTCCAGAGTTGCTGATGAACCAGAAAGTCAATGGCAAACACGACTGGAGCAGGACCTTTCTCAATGGTGTCAATGTAGTTTATGGCACTTCAGGCCGATTGAACATGCAGAATCGGAGTGAGAAGTGACGTGCTGTAATCTGATTGACCTTTCTGTCTGTCGGCATTTGTTAGATCAGTGTAACGCGTCACAGACAAATTAATTGCCGAATTTATTTAGGGGCACATTTGGGAACTGTATCAAAATGCCAAGCGAGGCTGAAAATGCGGGCAATATGCTAATATTTCGTCTTGACGTCACAACGAAACGGCTTGGGATTTAAAAAAAAAAATTATTCATTTAACTGACTCAGAGTCGACTCTTACTTTTGAGAGACAATAACTTTAAAAAGGATGTTTTCATTCACTTACAGCTGTGTTACACAGTACATGAAAGGTCACTTTCAAAAATCCATAATAGGGGCAAAATGCTTTTATCCAAAGCATCGGTGCACTTTAAGTTTACATCATGGGCCCTATTTTAACGATCTGAGTGCATGGTCTGTGTTTTAAGCGTAACGTCTCATCTCCCATTCCCTTTAAAAGCCAGTTGTGCTCACACCATGGCGGATTCACTATTTACATGGAGGAATATAGACACCCTCAACCTGACGAGTCAGTTTAAATACATGTGTGTATTGACACGATTGCCAAATTAGCCAATTTCATTCGTCATTACTGCAAATAGGTAATTCTGATACATGCAATGACTATCCATTATGACTTGTAGGCATTTTTATCTTTATGTACACAACTTTTATTTTTAATATTTAAAAATGTGTGTGCTGCTGCGCGTCTCTGTGTGTGTAATAATCAGAGTGTACGTGCATTGTGCACTGCCTATAGGCTCATATTAATAACGCACCCTTTAAATAACACAAAAAATACTGCACTATTGACTTTAGAGCAGGTGTATGTTGGTCAGTGGGCAGTCGTTTTCAGTTCCTCACAATAGCAACGCTCCAGCAATGCTCCTGAACACACCTGGTTTTCAGACCAGATGCCCATGGGTGAACAGATGCGCCAGTGCATTTGATATTAAAACAACGTGGAGCTGGACGTGAACATGAGAACTGTGTCGGGCTGAAACTAGCAAAAAACACCTGCGTTGTGTCTGGCGTCACATTGCGCTGGGTCTATGATAGGGCCCTTTGCTACTATGTGTGATCCCTAGAGATTTAACCCATGACCTTGACGTTGCTGGTACCATTCTCTAACAGGTGAGCAAACAGATACTGACTGATTTCAATGGTTCTACATAGGGAGAAAGCACACTGGATTTCAATATTCAATATGGATTTATTTTTTTCACTCAGCTAACTGCGACAAATTCTGTGATTCTACAAAGTACACACACAGTGCTGCCTTAAAGAGTGATCCATTGGTTCATTGTCCATTATCAATAGTGTAGCAATGCATGAAGCACCGATTACTCAGGGGTCACTTCCAAACAAAGCAGTTTTTATATTGGCCAATGAGGCAAAATCGCACACTGAACGACCTTGAATCTGACTCCTATTGAGATGACTGCTTGTCGCCCGCTGAATCTCACTGAACAAAGGTCAGTTTAACAGCACCCTTAGAATTTGGCAAAATAAAGGTATGTTGGAAGGGAGCAAAGTTAAGCTGCCTTTTGCCTGGTACCAAAACCCGAGAAGTGGCTCACCAGGTTCCGGAACAGAGCAAAACCATGTACAAATTGTAGCAGGAAGACTATAATACTTATATGTGTTACCTAACATGGAATGACCAGAAGGACTGGATATTGTTCAGCATCAAAGAGGGAGGTCTGACATGCTCTGCTATCAGTGGATGCACACAAGGGCTTTTGAAAGGGTTGAATGGGCCTATCTTTTTGAAATGCTGAAGAGATTTGGATTTGGTGGATTGGCTTGTTCTATAAAAATCCTTCAGCTGCAGGGCTGATCAACAACATGGTGTCAAAGTCATTTAACATTTCCAGAGGCAGGGCTCCTCCGTCCTCTTTATAATTTCCACAGAACCTTTGTAGAGAATAAAATAGCCTTTGCGCTATTGATGTCTTACTCTATCTAAACTGCCCTGACACATCTAATCCCACTATACTAAGTCTTATCGACACATTTAGGAAAACATCAGGGTGCAGAATTAATAGACTGCAAGATTTATCTAAAGTGATAGAATTAATATTCTGAAATTGAACCTACACTAATAAATATGGCCCAACAGATGGTTAACTTTAATGTCTTAAAATGGTGATGAACTGCATTGTTTTATAATGTTTCCTGGGGTGGAGGTTCACTTATGTTAGTATGGTTTTTAAATAATAAATTTAGAAATAAAAAGGCCCTGATTTTAGCCTCTGATTTGAACGCTCAGTTTGAAGGGCCGTGTCTGCTGTGAGACTTCAGTGTAAATGCCCACTGCTGTGATTGGCTGCTGTGAGACTTCAGTGTAAACGCCCACGGCTGTGACTGGCTGCTGTGAGACTTCAGTGTAAACGCCCACGGCTGTGATTGGCTGCTGTGAGACTTCAGTGTAAACGCCCACTGCTGTGACTGGCTGCTGTGAGACTTCAGTGTAAACGCCCACGGCTGTGATTGGCTGCTGTGAGACTTCAGTGTAAACGCCCACTGCTGTGATTGGCTGCTGTGAGACTTTAGTGTAAACGCCCACTTCTGTGATTGGCTGCTGTGAGACTTCAGTGTAAACGCCCACGGCTGTGATTGGCTGCTGTGAGACTTCAGTGTAAACGCCCACAGCTGTGATTGGCTGCTGTGAGACTTCAGTGTAAACACCCACGGCTGTGATTGGCTGCTGTGAGACTTCAGTGTAAACACCCACGGCTGTGATTGGCTGCTGTGAGACTTCAGTGTAAACGCCCACGGCTGTGACTGGCTGCTGTGAGACTTCAGTGTAAACGCCCACTGCTGTGATTGGCTGCTGTAAGACTTCAGTGTAAACGCCCACGGCTGTGATTGGCTGCTGTGAGACTTCAGTGTAAACGCCCACGGCTGTGATTGGCTGCTGTGAGACTTCAGTGTAAACGCCCACGGCTGTGACTGGCTGCTGTGAGACTTCAGTGTAAATGCCCACTGCTGTGATTGGCTGCTGTGAGACTTCAGTGTAAACGCCCACGGCTGTGACTGGCTGCTGTGAGACTTCAGTGTAAATGCCCACTGCTGTGATTGGCTGCTGTGAGACTTCAGTGTAAACGCCCACGGCTGTGACTGGCTGCTGTGAGACTTCAGTGTAAACGCCCACTGCTGTGATTGGCTGCTGTAAGACTTCAGTGTAAACGCCCACGGCTGTGACTGGCTGCTGTGAGACTTCAGTGTAAATGCCCACTGCTGTGATTGGCTGCTGTGAGACTTCAGTGTAAACGCCCACGGCTGTGACTGGCTGCTGTGAGACTTCAGTGTAAACGCCCACGGCTGTGATTGGCTGCTGTGAGACTTCAGTGTAAACGCCCACTGCTGTGACTGGCTGCTGTGAGACTTCAGTGTAAACGCCCACGGCTGTGATTGGCTGCTGTGAGACTTCAGTGTAAACGCCCACTGCTGTGATTGGCTGCTGTGAGACTTCAGTGTAAACGCCCACTGCTGTGATTGGCTGCTGTGAAACTTCAGTGTAAACGCCCACTGCTGTGATTGGCTGCTGTGAGACTTTAGTGTAAACGCCCACTTCTGTGATTGGCTGCTGTGAGACTTCAGTGTAAACGCCCACGGCTGTGATTGGCTGCTG
This sequence comes from Rhinogobio ventralis, assembly GCA_039654625.1. NCBI lineage: Eukaryota > Metazoa > Chordata > Actinopteri > Cypriniformes > Gobionidae > Rhinogobio > Rhinogobio ventralis. The sequence continues at coordinate 3,015,174 of CM077210.1, read as the reverse complement.
TGAGACTTCAGTGTAAACGCCCACAGCTGTGATTGGCTGCTGTGAGACTTCAGTGTAAACACCCACGGCTGTGATTGGCTGCTGTGAGACTTCAGTGTAAACACCCACGGCTGTGATTGGCTGCTGTGAGACTTCAGTGTAAACGCCCACGGCTGTGACTGGCTGCTGTGAGACTTCAGTGTAAACGCCCACTGCTGTGATTGGCTGCTGTAAGACTTCAGTGTAAACGCCCACGGCTGTGATTGGCTGCTGTGAGACTTCAGTGTAAACGCCCACGGCTGTGATTGGCTGCTGTGAGACTTCAGTGTAAACGCCCACTGCTGGGATTAGCTGACATATGGCTTGCATATGAAACTCTACTATTACAGCTCTCAAGGTAAACTAATCATGAAAAGTGTTTATTATAGCATTATATTCAGATCTATGGCATTATATTCAGATCGTGGCATGAAGGGTTGCAGTGATGATCATTGTAGCCGATCACAGACATGTTGAGCTCATGAATGCAGTGATCTCGTCATTACAACTAAATTTCTGTACACTAACGAATGCTTTCATCATAACTAACAGTGCAAACACAATGTAAATAAGAGATTTGTTGATTATTATGGGAGTTTTGGCGCGAGTCCAGGGGGGTATTCCAGAAAGCAAGGTTAACTTGCCATCACATATACCCTGAACTCTTGGTTGATTAACCCAAACCTTGCTTACTCGAGGTATGCTGGTTTCAAAAACGAGTCCGGGAGTAAGTTCAGACAACTCAGAGTGTGTTAACCGTGAACACACACGACATTCGCAACAGAGAGACGAATCGATGATTCACCATGGAAACAGACGCTAAGAAAGAGCATGCCGTTCTACTTCCTCTTCTTCTTTTGTTTAATGGCGAGTTACATAACCTACTTAGTGCACATCGCCACCTATTTGGTGGTTGTGCAATCATTTTTTCAATCTTCATTTAATAAGTAATCTTTATTCACTGAGAATAAGGATTATATTGTTTGTTTGATGCTAATTAATTGAATGCAGATCCATGTGTGAGATGTATATAAATATATTTGAATTGAATTCACATTTAAACATTACCTTGTTGTAATAGTGCTTTAGAATTAATATATAATATTGTATATTATAACTGTAACTATATAACACATTTAGATATATTAATTTAACTATATTAATTATATAAAACACATCTGAATACCTCTTAAGCAAACTAACCCTGGAACTTAACCTGCTCCGGAACAGGTTATGTTCAGAGAGTGAGTTGCTATGGCTACTTACATGCCCTGAAAGTTACCTCCGTTTTTGGAACCGAGGTTATCGCTTACTTACTCTTAAACATACCCGGGTATGTCACATAACCTGCTTTCTGGAATATCCCCCAGAACTCAGTCACTGATAAACTCGCGCTGTTTGATTGACAGCTCCAGCGATTGTAAAGGGAGCGTTCTTTGATCACTTTCTATATATAATTTAATCACAGTTTAAATAACATATTTTCATCCTACTAAGAGAAACAATGTGAAGTTGAGCGTTTAGTCACTGGTTTGATTTACTGACAATTTGTAGTCTGTCCTGTATCGCTCTTCTCTCCTCGTCATCTCACTAACACTCCAGTGGGCGGGGCCAAAGTTGTGATGATGAAGTAGGCATTGATCTTCTTCTGCAGAGGCGGTCTTTCACCATCTATTACAGGCTCATTCCACAACGAGCCGTTCTCTGGGCTTGGTTATAATAAAAGCTGTTTTTGGACTAACAAGGAAGTTTTCAGTTCTGAAACTTACAGGATATTCTAATAGCATGATGATGACCTCTTATATAACAAAAGCTCAAGGAAAATTTGATTTCTCAGTTCATGACCCCTTTAATAAAGAATAAAATAAAAAAATAATGCTTCCTGCCCAACACAAGAACTCCTGTGTGGCTAGACACTGTAAGAATGTTATTTGAGAATCTACGTCTCTGGCATTTAATTCAAGTTCTTTCTTTTTTTTCGCAATAAAGTTACTATCCCTGTATCTGTACATTACGTTCCTCACTTTGTCCTTCAGTGCATGTGCACCGGTTGTGTTTGTAGATTCTAGTACTCCCTTTTAATGACCCAATTCACATCTACTTCATTTTCATCTACGACTGATTCACAAATATTAAAATGATAAATTTGTCTTGGCCACACAATTAAGCCTATTTCTCCCCTGAATAATGCAAATGAGATAAGACAGAATGCAAATAATCAGGCTATTATTTAAAATGCAAGTCAGGGGTGCACTGTCTGCTACTAGAGATCTAACACACTGTCTGCACAACCTTGATCCTCTGCTCCAGGAGTGTTGGATTTAGGTGGGATATTGCATAGGAAGGTTGTTGAATTGAGCATCACAGTATGTATATGGCAGCATTTATTTTAATTTATGCTCTTTAATTTATCTGTTTATCTGTCTGTTTACTCATTATATTGCAGTAATAAGAATCTTATATGAATCCCCATGAATGGGATTCACTGGTGTCATTAAAAGGCCATATGCAAAATATTGTAATACACTGTAAAAAATGATTGCTGTTATTATTTATCTCAACATTATCTCACATTATACAATAAGAAATAATATGTTGTTAACTTAAAAAAAGTATGTGTTCATGCTTGACTTAAAATATTAAGTTTAGTTAACTTTAGTTTATTTGGATATTTAAGTTATCTCAACAAATTCGTTAAGTTAAGTTGTTATAACTAATTGCATTTTTGCTATAACAGCATTTTTTCTTGAAAAACACACACTACCGTTCAAAGGTTTGGGGTCAGTAAGATTTTTAAAAATGTTTTTAAAAGAAGTCTCTTATGCTCACCAGTGCATAAGATATAAGATACATTTTATAATGTATTCCTTTAAAATGTATTTAATTCGTGAATTTTCAGCATCATTACTCCAGTCTTCAGTGTCACATGATCATACAGAAATCTTTCTAATATGATGATATGCTGCTCAAGAAACATTTATTATTATTATCAATGTTGAAAACAGTTGTGCTGCTTCTATTTTTGTGGAAACTGCGATACATTTTTTTCAGGATTCAATTAATAGAATATTTTTAAATGTTTTTTTGCAAAAACGTAAACGTCTTTACTGCCAGTTTTGGTCAATTTAAAGGCACAATCTGTACGTTTTCGCATTTTCAAAACAATAACAAAGGCGAAGCTCGATGACGCTATGAAGGAGAGTGGAATGACGGGAGATGTCGTTTTCACCATCCAGAGATGGAATCATGTTCATGGATGAGGTAATGAATTAGTTTTTGTATTACCTGTACGTTTGATCACACTATTTTATGTCATCGTTAAAAAACATGCAAGAGCGGACTCTCTGTCAAGTCCAAGTTTGTCTGAAGGCTCGCGCGCGCATCTATACCGGGGCTTCAGATGATCTACGTTTACGATTTTCTGGATTTTCTGTACTCTCCAATGGATAATCATGATCCATGATGACTGAACGACACAACAGCGGCGTGCTTCCGCATTTGTCCATGTGTGTTGCCATGGTTCGTCATTTATAGGCGACAATGACAAGGAACGAGCCATAATTTAAAATAGGAATTTCTCTGGATTTACAAATCCTTGGGAACTTTTGGAATAATGTAAGTACACAACTGCATGAAATATATCACACTGTGCAAGTGGTTTTTGGATATTTTATTACAAAAATCTTACATATTGTGCCTTTAATGCATCCTTGCTGAATAAAAATTGCAATTTCTTTAATGTTTTTATTTTATTTTATTTACCCCAAACTTTTGAATGGTGGTGTATATATTTTTTCTTTGTGTATTGTGCCCTGTTAGTGTTTATGAGATTCCTCCAGTAAAATAGCCATCCTTTCACTTTTGAAATACTCAGCACAGGCTGACTTCAGGACAGTATTTATTCAACTAAAACCACCGATTTTGCCACATTGCAATTTCAATTTTTAATTCAAATCATTCTGCAGCCAATTAACAATTAAGAATTAAATCAAAGCATTTTCGGTCAAGTACCAGCCCAAATTTTCCTATTTCCCTCTTAAAACTGCTCCTCTCATGCTCTCTGGAAAAGGTCATTGGGAATGTCATTGTTGTACATTACGTTGGTTTCAGGGTCACAGGATTTCTCTCCTTCAAAATGAGAGGCTGGAGGACATGTGGAAATGAGCATGTGAGGCAAGAGTAAACACAAGATTGGAATTATTACAATACACCTGTCTAATGTGCACTTTCTCCAGCCGTGTTACATTAAGACAACATCCTGGACATCTGTGTGGAATGTATGAAGTTCAGAGGTTCGGTATCGCTGTCTACAAAAGGTCTCATTGCATTACAATGAAAGAAAGTCAATATCAGCGCAGCTATGAGAGACGTCTGATCCCAAACATCATGTCAGCAGAGAAAATACATCTGAAGACACCCCTTTTAATACATTTTTAAACATATTGACGTGATTGATCGGTTGTCACAGGAATGTGGAGTGTATGACCTTTACCTTGCATTTGCAAAGAGGCTGAACGATATTGGAATTATTATTTCTGCAGCTTTAATGATGCAACTGAAAGCGTCTCTCTCTTCTGTTTTGTTTCTAACGCATTGATGCCAAGCTTATGTTTTCAATCCGGCACACCTGTGGCGAATCTCTCCTGTGTTTATCCTCCTGGGTCCTGCTTTTGTCCTCGATAGAGGATATTTGTTTTTGTGAATGTCTGCGACCATACATGCCACATCTTTAAAGCCACATGCCTGCTGAATTCTAATGTGGGCATCATGTTCAAATGTTTGGGGGTTTGGCTACGGGAATTAAAAAATTTTTTTAACCTTCTGGTGCTCTTCGTATCGGTCAAAAATAATCTGATATATATATTTTTTTTTATTAAATTAATGTACTATATTTTAGTTTGATAATGTTTTTTTATATAATATTTTGCATTTTCAGGGGATTGTATGGTACTAAATTATATTTATGTTGTAGTTATAATCCATTTATTCACTTTTTGAGCATAGACCTGCAAATTTAATTTCTTTCATTAAACTGTGGTAAATCTTGAATGCCTTAGAGCACAGACTGAAGTTTGGTCTCTTTTTAAAGAAGACACTGGGCAAATTCTGCTGAAGTAAAAAAAAAAAGAAAAGCTTAACTTAAAAAAAGTTGCAGAATTTTATGTTTATTGTTATGGAAAATGCACAAAAATACTATTTTCAAAATCAAAGCCATAAATATAAACAAGTTTGTTGTGTGTGTGTGTGTGTGTGTGTGTGTGTGTGTGTGTGAGTGAGTGAGTGAGTGAGTGAGTGAGTGAGTGAGTGAGTGAGTGAGTGAGTGAGTGAGTGAGTGAGTGAGTGAGTGAGTGAGTGAGAGTGTGAGTGTGAGTGTGAGTGAGCGAGTGTAAGTGAGCGAGTGTGAGTGAGCGAGTGAGTGAGTGGAGTGAGTGAGTGAGTGAGTGGAGTGAGTGAGTGTGTGTGTGTGTGTGTAAGTGAGTGAGTGAGTGAGTGAGTGTGAGTAAGTGAGTGAGTGAGTGAGTGTGAGTAAGTGAGTGAGTGAGTGAGTGTGAGTGAGTGAGTATGTGTGTGTGTGAGTGAGTGAGTGAGTGTGTGAGTGAGTGATTGTGTGTGTGTGTGTGTGTGTGTGTGTGTGAGTGAGTGAGTGAGTGAGTGAGAGTGTGTGTGAGTAAGAGTGAGTGAGTGAGTGAGTGAGTGAGTGTGAGTGAGCGAGTGAGTGAGTGAGTGAGTGGAGTGAGTGAGTGAGTGTGTGTGAGTAAGTGAGTGAGTGAGTGAGTGAGTGAGTAAGTGTGAGTGAGTGAGTAAATGAGTGAGTGAGTATGTGTGTGAGTGAGTGAGTGAGTGTGTGTGAGTGTGTGTGTGTGTGTGTGTGTGTGTGTGAGTGAGTGAGTGAGTGAGAGTGTGTGTGAGTGAGAGTGAGTGAGTGAGTGAGTGAGTGAGTGTGTGTGTGTGTGAGTGAGTGAGTGAGTGAGTGTGAGAGTGTGTGAGTGAGTGAGTGAGTGTGAGCGTGTGAGTGAGTGTGAGTGAGTGAGTGTGAGTGTGTGAGTGAGTGAGTGAGTGTGTGTGTGTGTGTGTGTGTGAGTGAGTGAGTGAGTGAGTGTGTGTGTGTGTGAGTGAGTGAGTGAGTGAGTGTGTGTGTGTGTGTGTGTGTGTGTGTTCACATAGCAAGTGCCTAAACCTTTACCAAGTTTCGTACCATTCCGATGAAGTAAAAAAAAAAAAAAAAAAAAAAAAATTAAAAATGACCGAAGAACACCAGAGGGTAAATGTTACAAATTAGGAACTAAAATAAAAGCTAGCACGTGTACAACACTTACAACCCTTTTTATTATGAAAAAGAAGGCATTATAGAAGAAATTTAGGCTAAAAATAGGTTTGTTAATTAAATGTAAATGTGCACCTGCAATATCTTTGTTTTCTTGAAAAGCTTGACATATGAAATAATAGTTTGATAAATCTATTTTCTAATTGGACAGTTTACTGAAGTTTTTTTTGTTTTATTTTGTTGATACTGTTAATATTTGATAGATCAGGCTTTTATGATTCATATAGTATGATAGTGATAGTAAGAATATGGAACTCATACTCAATACTCAAAGATCAATGAGATCTTTATAATGGTATAGACTACTTAACAGCAATATCTGCCAATAATGTCTTGATGATATTTAAATGCTTAGTTTTATGATAAAAGCTCTGTAGTTTTAAAAAATATAATGCAATGCAATACAATGATGATTGACAGATGAACAAATAAATGTTCCTCTAAAGCCTGATGATCATATTTGGTACTCACATTTTAAAATGATTTTTCTAAAAATGTATGTACAGATAATCAAGTAAAAAGTTGCTTTGGTTCGGTAAGTGTTCGTTTTGAAATATCACTAAAAATATCAAAGTTGTTCTTATGTTTACTTGATAAAAATCTGTAAAAATTTCACAGCAAAAAGCCATGCCTGGAACGTGGATGTTTTTATAATTATACCAAAAGACCTTCACCTTGCTAAAAAAGTATGAACTGTAATCAGACGACAGATGGACTGTGGTAGATTGTGTGCAAGCAAAGTTTTGATCATGTGTATAATTTAGTGGCATTAGTAACTTGCATATCAAATATGATATAGATAGAATTAAGTCCTGGTGTAGCAGTTACACAAGACACATACGTATATGATATTTGTGCAAAATTCATAATTCATGTTTACGTCTTTGGCTGAGAGTCTTCTCAAGATTTAATCGACTAGTCTCAAAATCAGTTTAGTTTGCAGCTTGATAGCATTTGTGTGCATACACTGTATAATACAGCATAAATTATGGATTATTACTGGCATAAACTGAAATGCTTATGAGGACGCCTGAATGAACACAAAACAAACTACTCTTCAGCTCATTGCAGGTAATTATTGTGTGGCAAAGTTACATCCTCCGTTTTCCCCACAGCCTGAATTTGCAGTCAGAGTGCATTTCTCTTCTGTTTGCATGTGTGTCAGACTCACCCCTATAGGCTGGAAGATAAGACCGTCAACTTCATGGCTGACCTGCGAGGTGAAACTGCCCTCCAGGAGCTGTGAACAAAGCAAAAGACAATGAGAATGTATAATGTGGATTTGGCATAAAAAACATGAAGCCTGTGGGCAGAGACAATCTCCAGGACAGAGGACAAGACATAGCTAAAAATCAGTAAACAAAAAAAAGGAAAGTTTCCAAAACAGATTTCCCAAACACTCTCTCTATCTGTCTTTGTTTGGAGAAAGAAAAGGTAGAAGTCCCAAACTCACACCACTGAGCCAGGGGTTGACATGTCAGACTGCTTCCACGGTCATGTTTTCAAAGAGCCACTTTTAGAGGAAATCAACATATGATATGATATGGAAATCTTGGATATGTGAAAGTATGCATGTTTGCATGCAAGCATTAGTGTCAGAAACAGAAGTAATTAAAAATGATATTTGAGTATTTATTATTATTATTATTATTATTATTATTAAAGGGATAGTTCACCCAAAAATGAAAATTAGCCCATGATATACTCACCCTCAAGCCATCCTAGGTGTATATGACATTCTTCTTTCAGATGAATTAAATCAGAGTTATATTAAAAAAGTGGTTAATCCAAGCTTTATAATGGCAGTAACAGTTGCTCTGTTTTTGAAGTCCATAAAAATGCATCTGTCTGTCATATAACTGCTCCACACGGCTCTGGGGGGTTAATAAAGGCCTTCTGAAGCGAATCAATGCGTTTGTGTAAGAAAAATATACATATTTACAACAACATATTTAAAGTAAAGTTCTGGTCGATTGCCTTCCGTGGAAAAGTGTTGAAAGTGCCTCTGCAGTTCAAGATGTGTACGCTACGTCTGACGAGCGTAACTGTTAGCGTAAGCCTTTTGAACTGCAGAGGCACTTTCAACACTTTTTCCATAAATTGAATACGGAAGGCGATCGGCCGAAACTTTACTTTATAAAGTTGTAAATATGGATATTTTTCTTACACAAACGCATTGATTCGCTTCAGAAGGCCTTTATTAACCCCCGGAGCCGCGTGGAGCAGTTATATGACGGAGAGATGCATTTTTTATGGACTTCAAAAACAGAACAACAATCGCTGCCATTATAAAGTTTGGATTATCCAGGACTTTTTAAATATAACTCCGATTTTATTCGTCTGAAAGAAGAATGTCATATACACCTAGGATGACTTGAGGGTGAGTAAATCATGGGCTAATTTACATTTTTGGGTGAACTATCCCTTTAAGTATATCACTCCCAACATTGGAAACTATGGATGAGTGCATGAGATGTGCAATATATTATATTGCTTTGAATATACACTATATTGCCAAAAGTTTTGGGACGCCTGCCCTTACATGCACATGAACTTTAATGACATCCCATTCTTAATCCGTAGGGTTTAATATGGAGTTGGTCCACCCTTTGCAGCTATAACAGCTTCAACTCTTCTGGGAAGGCTTTCCACAAGTTGATGTAAGGCTTGGATGAGCTGCTCGGCCATGGAAACCCATTCCATGAAGCTCTCTACACACTGTTCTTGAGCTCATCTGAAGGCCACAGAAGTTTGGAGGTCTGTAGCTATTGACTCTCAGAAAGTTGGCGACTTCTGCACACTGTGACCCTCAGCATGCGCTGACCCCGCTCTGTGATTTTACGTGGCTTATCACTTCGTGGCTGAGTTGCTGTTGTTCCCAATTGCTTCCACTTTGTAATACCAAATACCACTAACAGTTGAGCGTGGAATATTTAGTAGTGAGGAAATTTCACGAATGGACTTATTGCACAGGTGGCAACCTATCACGGTACCACGCTTGAGTTCACTGAGCTCCTGAGAGCGACCCATTCTTTCACAAATGTTTGTAGAAGCGTCTGCATGCCTAGTGCTTGATTTATACACCTGTGGCCATGAAGTGATTGAACACCTGAATTCAGTGATTTGGAGGGGTGTCCCAATACTTTTGGCAATATAGTGTACGTTAACATTGTCTATCTAAGTGAGTATGAATTAGGACGACATCATTTGGTTGAATGAAGCCTTTAAATGTTCCTGAAAAAAATCAACATGAACCTGGAAATGAGAAAAATGTAGGTAAGGACTATTCGATCGATTGGGAATCAATTGGGAGTTGATACAAAGACAGGCCTTGTTTAATCTGCACTGTTGAATCAACAGTAACACGTATAATAAAGTAAACAGAGTGCATTTTGATTTCATGTTGACTTAGCAGAACATCCAATATCATATGTAAACAATACATTATAAATGGGAAGTGTACAGAAATCAAAAATGCATATCTCAAACAGCAGAAAGTACAGTGTGAAATGGAGCGAGCGGGCGGCACAGCTCTCAGTTATTGTTTTCATTAGTGCGGCCCCGTCTATAGAGCAGCCGCCGTAAATGAATTCCTTTATAATAAATGTTTCAAGACCTTGAGCCGGTCTGTTTAAACGGATCTCTGCCGCCAATGTTTGCTTCACAACTCAGACAAGGTCCCCCAGCCTGATCTCACGCCGAACTGAACACTGTTCAATAGAAAAACTCTTGACTTCTTTCATTAGCGATAACCTGTCCTCAGCTGAACGTGCCGCTACTCATAATCCACAGGGACTTTTGTTATATTAGCACAGCACACAGGGCTACAGCAGCACAGACTTTCTCTCCATGACTGTAATGAAGCACGGCCCTCCACTCCACATTAGCTGCCTTATTTGCTCCTTTTAATCTCTCAGAAACACGTCTGCTCTGCTGTTGAAAGAGCCTTGGATGGTGTATTAAAATTCTAGTCAGTCAGGCAGTCTGCAGCAACCAGCATCATTCATGCCTAAAGCTTTGAGGAGCGGCAGCCCTTTCCATGCTCTAGCTCTACCTGCAGTCTTCACAGTCTGTTCAGGTAAGTGGCTAGTTTCCATATCCGACCCTGTTTAATGAGGACATTACCACTTAATGAGATCATTAAATCCTGTTAAAGTCGTGCGTGAGATGAAAGGTTTGCTGTGAGCGCTGCAAACGCGTGGGAAGAGTCGGAACCACTGAGGAACAGATTGTTCATGTTATCACTGGGAAATTCCCATAACATCTTCCTTTTTGTTTCTTCTTTATTTTAGGTTTTTATATGAGAAATATCACATGAGTAACGTTAGCAATGCGATATATCAGCACGGCTGTGATAAGGCCGTAGGTAATCACTGATATACAGCCATATCGCACGGCTACAAGTGTAATATTGCTTTTATACAACAGTTTGACGGCACAAGGGAGTAAATGCATAAGAAACAACAACTGAGTGTCTTTAAAAACACTCTTTTGTGCAGAACTACTTCCTTCCGCCACTGATTCAGATCATTGACGGTTTAACAGTCGAGCCCAAGTCGAGAAACGAAGGAACGCTGAGTCGCTTCATTGAAGATTATTGTGTTATGAGAGAGAGATCGACTAAACGAGTGTCTGACCTGCATCTGATATAGCATTCATTCTTCAGCTCGATGTCCATAATATTATATCCATTATAAAAATCAGTTTGAATGTCCGCTGAGGAAAGCGATATCTTCACCCTTTTAAAAGATTTCCCATGACAGCACTAAAACAACTTCCCTTTACAACCAGTCACTCATAAAGACAGTCTTTGCCGCCATCTGATGGTGTAATAATGTGACCGTCACTGAAGTCCATATCACAATCACTAACGGACCTTGTCTGGCTATCACCAGACCAAGCTCGATCTTTTAAGATTGAACATTGGTCTGGGGAGTCTGCTCTGTATTTTTACTGCACAAGAGGCGTGATCAACGGGCATAGTTCAAATGACTTCAACCAATCAGACCAACGATCCATCGCTTCTCTATCCGTCATCGTGTTAAACCCACCAATAGCGCACCAGATGGATAAGCCAGTTTGTGATTGGTTCCTGCAAATTTGTGTACAGGTTTCCAGCCTGAGCTGCAGGGCAAAATCAAATCACTGGCAGATTGGCTGGGTTTACCCAGTCTATAACGGACCCTTTCTCAAAACCAAATACTGCATATTATTTATATAAAATAATATTTATGGAACAACAATATTTAAATTGCCAACAATAGCCATTATAAAAGACAACAGGAAATAAACACAAGCAAACAATTCAGTCAAACGTACAAAAGCAGCGCTAGTGCAGGATTCAAGTTAAATATAGCCTGAATATAAAGTTATGATATTTAACTTTGCTTTTAGCCAGTAATAGTAATTAGTTAATAAGACCAAAGATTGCCCGTTTGATAAACCCCAAATGAATTATATCTCATGTTTATCCACTATCTACATACAGTAAGAGCCGGCGGCAGATTCCTGAAGGACTGTCCCAGATGAAGCTGTTCTCTGCGGGAGCGCTGAACGGCCGCTGACGGTCTGGAGCTCACGTCTGACAAAGCGTCTACATGTTTATATACGAGTCTCATATTTGAGGTCTGAATAACTACATTCTCACCTAAAAACACAACAACAGTAGTATTTGTAAATACTAATCAGATTACCAATCAGATTCGAGAACCAGAAAGAACTGTTGTATAATTTTGTTGTAATCCTTTCTTACGTTTTGTGTATTTGCTCTTTCTGTATGGTTTGTTTTCTGGTTCATTCTTTTTTCTTTCTTTCGCTCGTTCTTTTCCGCTCATCTCTTTTCTTTTGATCTTTCACTCTTTTCTGTTCGCGGTCATTTCCCCCTCCACATTTTTTGTTCACTCATTTTCATTTGATTCATACTTTTCTGAACCCTTTTAAGGTCAGATCCATTCGGTTTGTTCCTTCTCTTTTGTTAATATTGTTTTCTTTCATTAATTCCTTCTTTTTCATGAACTTACTTTCATTGAATCATTTTTTTTGTCTCACTTATTCTTTCATTCTCTCATTCAAGTGTTTCTTTTGGTCATTTGTTGTCTTTCATTCATTCCTTCGTTTTGCTCTTGTTCATTTATTTCCTTTATTTCTTTAATCATTTCATTTCTCTTTTGTTAATTTTGGTCTCTTTCATTAGTTCCTCTTTTTCATTATTATCATCGTTATAATTTTTTTCATTTTGTTCTCTTCGTTTTGTCTTTCGCTTATTCTTTCATTGTTATTTTTTGTGTTCTCTTTCTTGTTCTTGTTCTTTTTCCATTCATCTTTATCATGTGATTTCATTCTTTTTTTCGTTATTTTGTTCGTAATTTCATTCTTTCCTTGTTTGTATCGTTCTTTGGTTTCGAATTGTGGCCCACCCAATTAAAAGTTGCACATTTTCTAAATAGATGTATGAAATGTTAGTTACTAGTAGTAGTACAAAGAGTAAAAAAAAAATAAAAAAAAACTCCCTTATGTGACTGCTTTGAAGGCCAGTAAATTAGAATATACACGCGATAATGTACAGGCCTTGAGATCGATGGCCTAATTATTATGTCATTCAGATGGGCTACAGGTTATTTTTATGGTATGCCAAAAAGTGTTTATTTTTAAATGTGATCGTTTGTACATTTTACCAGTATTTACCATACTTTCAATACAAAAATTAAAATATGAAAAATATTACTGCTGGGCAATCGATTAATCGCAATTAATCGCATCCAAAATAAAAGTTTGTGTTTACATAATACACTCACCTAAAGGATTATTAGGAACACCTGTTCAATTTCTCATTAATGCAATTATCTAATCAACCAATCACATGGCAGTTGCTTCAATGCATTTAGGGGTGTGGTCCTGGTCAAGACAATCTCCTGAACTCCAAACTGAATGTCAGAATGGGAAAGAAAGGTGATTTAAGCAATTTTGAGCGTGGCATGGTTGTTGGTGCCAGACGGGCCGGTCTGAGTATTTCACAATCTGCTCAGTTACTGGGATTTTCACGCACAACCATTTCTAGAGTTTACAAAGAATGGTGTAAAAAGGGAAAAACATTTTAGTACAGTGAACTCATTGTCATGTTTAAGAAACCAATTTGAAATGATTCGAGCTTTGTGACATGGTGCATTATCCTGCTGGAAGTAGCCATCAGAGGATGGGTACATGGTGGTCATAAAGGGATGGACATGGTCAGACTCGGAATTTGGCCCAAACCCAGAGTATTCCCCCTCCTTGACTACGCATTCGTTTTAGCCAGTGACGATGTATTTAGTTCAATAAAACACATGTAAGGGATGATAGTGTTGATGATTTACCTTGGATACGAGTGAGAGTGAGCCTGCAGTGTATTCACGCATAGCGAGTGCAATCAGGGCAGCAATTTAATGACAATCCACTGTCTCTTAAAAATAGTCCTTATGCAAGCAGCAGAAAGCTGCATTCATGCAACGCACATACAGTAAACCCAAGTGTTGTTTACTCAGCTGCACATAATAGGTATGCAGCAAAGCATTTGTGAAGCCACAACACGCACAACCTTGAGGCGGATGGGCTACAACAGCAGAAGACCCCACCGGGTACCACTCATCTCCACTACAAATAGGAAAAAGAGGCTACAATTTGCACGAGCTCACCAAAATTGGACAGTTGAAGACTGGAAAAATGTTGCCTGGTCTGATGAGTCTCGATTTCTGTTGAGACATTCAGATGGTAGAGTCAGAATTTGGCGTAAACAGAATGAGAACATGGATCCATCATGCCTTGTTACCACTGTGCAGGCTGGTGGTGGTGGTGTAATGGTGTGGGGGTTGTTTTCTTGGCACACTTTAGGCCCCTTAGTGCCAATTGGGCATCGTTTAAATGCCACGGCCTACCTGAGCATTGTTTCTGACCATGTCCATCCCTTTATGACCACCATGTACCCATCCTCTGATGGCTACTTCCAGCAGGATAATGCACCATGTCACAAAGCTCGAATCATTTCAAATTGGTTTCTTAAACATGACAATGAGTTCACTGTACTAAAATGGCCCCCACAGTCACCAGATCTCAACCCAATAGAGCATCTTTGGGATGTGGTGGAACGGGAGCTTCGTGCCCTGGATGTGCATCCCACAAATCTCCATCAACTGCAAGATGCTATCCTATCAATATGGGCCAACATTTCTAAAGAATGCTTTCAGCACCCTGTTGAATCAATGCCACGTAGAATTAAGGCAGGTCTGAAGGCGAAAGGGGGTCAAACACAGTATTAGTATGGTGTTCCTAATAATCCTTTAGGTGAGTGTATGTTATTATAAAAATATGATTTGTTTGATCCCCCACCCTTACAGAGGGCATCTTAAAATCATGAAATCAAAACTGATAAAATAGTGTACTTAAAGCCAAATCTTTCACAGGAGATACGGGTATTTCTGCCTCACCTTTCTGACAGTACTTCATCAGTTTTTAATTGTTTTTAAATGTCACATAAGTTTAATGGTTGAGAATAAAAATGACTTTACTCTCAAGAGAATAGTATTGTATGCTGAAAATAATGGATGAAGGATAGAGAAGTGTCAGGATGTTGCCAGGACAGAAGTTTGCCCTCGACGGGATGATTGATAGGCCAGTTCATGGTGAAAGGATGCACATAAATATGCAATAATTATAACTCAATTAGTGTCTGGATATGGGTTACAGATGGGTTTTGCAGCAATAAATGGTATTTCAAATGGAAAAACATTGTTTGTGCTGGCAGACACGTACACAATGGTGGAAAAATGTCAAAACCACTTGCATTCGTCAGATGCATAAATATATGAGAAATACCATTAATCAATTCACTAATGCACAAATAATTTGCAACCAAATGTAGGTCGTATTGTATCTGTAACTAAACGCACTAATAAATGTTTGCATTTGTGCCTCTCAAGCTTTCAAAACAGTATTATATACTCCATCACAATATACTCCATCACGTCTATTGCGGTCTCAAAACTCTGGCCAGTTGATAATATCAAAATCAACTGCAGGCGGTCGATCCTTTTCCTATTTAGCACCTAAACTCTGGAACAGCCTTCCTAGCATTGTTTGGGAAGCAGACACACTCTGTCAGTTTAAATCTAGACTAAAAACGCATCTCTTTACTATGGCATACACATAGAACATTTTTAATTTATATTCCATTCAAATTGTTAGGCTGCATTAACTAGGTCTGCCGGAACCGGGAACACTTCCCATAACACCTGATGTACTCGTTACATCATAAGAAGAATGGCATCTACGCTAATGTTAGTCTCTCTGTTTATCCCTGCAGTCAGCCGGATCCGGCCCGTATCCAGATCAGATGGTGGACCAGCGCCTGGACATGACCAACGCATCCCTGAAGTGTCTGCAAAAACCGTATCAATTAGTCTACCCTCTGAAATTGCTCATCGACACGCTATCCTCAATAAACCCGTCTCCGGCGTGATGCCTCTGATGTTTCGAATATTCCGATCTAATATTACTTCTGACCTGTAAGGCTGCCAAAATAATAATCATACACGGTTTGTTAATTGGCCAGAGGAGAACTGGCACCCCGACTGAGCCTGGTTTCTCCCAAGGTTTATTTTTCTCCATTAGGACACCTGATGGAGTTTTGGTTCCTTGCCACTGTCGCCTCTGGCTTGCTCAGTTGGGGACACTAAATTTTCAAATAAATATCCAAATAAATTGAATTACTAAACTAAATTAACTATATCAACTACATTACTTGAATATATGTGATAATTGAAATGAGCTGATGATATCACCGTTTTCTCCAGAGCGGCTGTACAGCCGAATCAAATTCGGTTGCATTATTTTCCTGTTTAACACTGTGAAGCTGCTTTGAAACAATCTGCATTGTGAAAAGCGCTATATAAATAAAGTTGACTTGACTTGTGAAAAGAATTTCAGGATACACGGAGTACTTACCAACACGATCATCATTTTTGAGAGAAATAGTAAAGTTGAATGCATATACGAACAAGTTCTTCGTTTAGGATTAGAACGAATTCAACCCAAGCGCTCTTTGGTGACGTGGATGATTACGTTACTGTTGATCATCTGACAATTTGATTGGTCCGAACAGCTCTGGTTCGAGCATAGTTGCTCCACAACGGATCAAGTCCAGAACGAACTTCCTGACCTGAAATGTTGTGGGCCATCAGGTTGTGGAAACGGTACATTTGCTGGCATCGGTAAGTTCGGCTGAAAAAATGAGCTTTCAGTCAGATTTTGTTTGGGGACAGTACCAAAAGTTTCCACTAGATGGAATTCATCTCCCATTCATTTTCCAATGCACTCGTTTTTGACTGCGAGGAACACGGGACTATTTTTTTTCAAATTATGGCCATGATTTTTTTTGTGTGTTCACACAGCAAGTGCCAAAACCTTTACCAAGTTTTGTACCACTCCGATGAAGTAAAACATTCATAAAAAAAATAAAAAATACATAAAAAATGACAAAGGCTGATTCATCCAATAATAAAACAAGGCTTGAAGAATGAGACATTGAATCCATTCAAATGATTTTTTTTTTTATTAAATCAAGTTTTTAAATAGACTGAACCTCTAGTAAATTACGTGTTATTTTGTTTAGTTGTCTAATGTTTTTTCTTCAGAATCGTGTGAGAATCGCGATCTCAATTTAAAACAAAAAAAATTGTGATTCTCAATTTATCCAGAATCGTGCAGCTCTAATACTGACCACAGAGGATTATCATTCACAAGCTATTTATGACCTAGATATCAGCAGACAGCAGCGCAAATGTACCGTTTCCAGCATACTGCTGTGCAGCTCATGTTCTGAGAGTCAGTCCTCAGACAAGAAGTGACATCGCTTATGACAACTGATGGAGGCTTCATATCTGATGGAGTCGTGAGTGAACTAGACAAAAGCTCTGTGGTCCTGACCATAGTCCGCAGTAGAGATGCCATTCTCTACCGATTACTGATGGGAATCTTTTTCCACTCCTCTATTTTCCATTTCCTGTCCTCACATCAGATGGCTGGAGACTACAACAATGACACCCTCTCAGTTCTCAACAGCTTGTCATTATGACTTCATCCTGAAAGACTTCATCTTCAGATCAGACCCTGAACGAGACAAAGCCGAGACACACACAGATCCAGCACAAGTTCGGGGCATAGAGGAACCAGACGTATTCATGCTGAACAATGAACAGAGAATGAAATGTGGCTACTGCGGACATGGGGTGAGAATCTCTTCTAGCAGGAAATTTCTCCAGCATGTTAATTTCACATAAAATGATCCCACTTATCCCTCATAGACACAGCAGAAAAGCACAGATTACTGGCTGATGGTCCTGATATTGAACTGTAAGGCCTTTGTAAGAGAGCAGGAAAAGGGCTTTTTGTTGTGGTTCATATCTGTGCATTACAGGTCTGAACAGCAATGTCTAATTAAACTGCTACAGAAATCATTGGATTTTCTGCATATCATTTAATATCAATATTTATCACGATATTCATTTCATACCATTAACTAGGAAGATGGAGCACATCTTTGTTCAATCCTCGAGAATGAATATAAACATAACTAATTTGTTAACATGTAAACTCCACAGAATCTTTTAAGTCAAGAAATAATTTTTGATTTTTTTCTCGATTCTGTATTATCAAAAATGGTGTCTAATGAAATCAATTCATAAAGCTTCAACAATGTAATCAGTCTTTTAAAATGTAATTGCATTTATTTTGTGCTGCACAACAGAACATGTACACTGCAAAAACGGATTTTTAAAAAAAAGTATTATTGGAGTGCATTTTACAAGAAAATACTATTTCAGTCTTTCTACTTCATAATAGAACATTTAATTCAATGTGTTATGTGGCGTTTATTTGTATACATTCGTGAAATTTACAAGCAATTATTATTATTACTTTGAGAAGTACAATTGACTGTACAACAGTAATACATTTCTGTCATATTTTTTTAAGTTAAAGTGAGTTGTAGTGAAGACTCGCCAGACTGAAGCGAGGCGGGGCCTCCATGGATCGGACTTGTTTGTTCAGCACATCCCACAGATGCTCGATTGGATTGAGATCTGGAGAATTTGGAGGCCAAGTCAACACCTCAAACTCGTTGTTGTGCTCCTCAAACCATTCCTGAACCATTTTTGCTTTGTGGCAGGAGCATTATCCTGCTGAAAGAGCCACAGCCACCAGGGAATACCGTTTCCATGAAAGGGTGTACATGGTCTGCAACAATGCTTAGGTAGGTGGTACGTGTCAAAGTAACATCCACATGGATGGCAGGACCCAAGGTTTCCCAGCAGAACATTGCCCAAAGCATCACACTGCCTCCGCCGGCTTGCCTTCTTCCCATAGTGCATCCTGGTGCCATGTGTTCCCGAGGTAAGCGACGCATACGCACCCGGCCAGAGCTGCAGTTTTGGAGATGCTCTGACCCAGTCGTCTAGCCATCACAATTTGGCTCTTATCAAACTCAGTCAAATCCTTACACTTGCCCATTTTTCCTGCTTCTAACACGTCAACTTTGAGGACAAAATGTTCACTTGCTGCCTAATATATCCCACCCACTAACAGGTGCCGTAATGAAGAGATAATCAGTGTTATTCACTTCACCTGTCAAGTGTATGATTACACCAAATCAACTTATCTTTGTAAAATGGCACAGATTACAGTAACATCAGTCAATCAAGCATTATATAATATTATGATAATCACTATTTAATGATTGAACTTTAGTAATTAGAAACTTGGTAACCATGTATGAATGCATATTTTTCATTTGAACTGAACTTAGGAATGGTGTTGGTGCTTAAGATATTGTTGGTCATTCAGTGTTTCTGTAAAAAAATATATAATAGTACTTATTATTAAAAGATAATACTACTACTACTACTACTACTACTACTAATAACAATATACAATGCACTAAGGATTGAAGAGCTGCTGGGTTCATGAATGTTAATCACGTTGTCAGCATTCGTTCGAAGGGATTTGCTGAAATCAAAACAGGGACGGTTATAGATGAGCGCCAGCCAATGAGATTGCAGTTTGCACATTAGCTCCGCCCACCCCTGGAGAAACCGCATATATTCTGTTTGTTCTTAAAAGCTGAATAATTCCAAATGAACTCTGTTATTTTGAAAGGAAAATACAACAAAGAATATCATTTACATGTAGCGTGTCAATTCTGCGTGGTATGTAAGACTCTCGCTTTGTATGTGTAATAGACCAAACTGAGACCAAAATGCAGACCTTTTAATGCACCTGATCGTCTAGGTATTGTATATAAAATGCTAAGCATCGAAAATGTCTCAAAAGTTTAACATTGATATTGTGGATTTATTTTTCCGATAAATATCGATAATTTATCACCCAGCTCTCGTATAGGGGACAGACATATGTGTGTTAAATGAGCTGAATCTTTTCTCCTGGGCAATGAGGGTGGAAATGTTTGATGAAGCCACAGCTATGTGCCAATTAAAGTCGAAGTCAAAACCAGACCTGGATCAATAACAGACCCCCTAAGACCATCAACAAAACTAGGCCTACATCCAGAACCAGACAAAAAGCTGTCGGTCCAAGAACAAGAATGACCATTTTAATGAACTGAAATGGGCACAATACTGAATATATTGCAATTTGTCAATTGTCTGCAACTTGAGAACTGTCTGTACGGTGAATGTACCAGCCAGACTATGGTTTGAGGTGATTATTGTCTTTAGTACACTGGAAATAGACTGTGGTCACTGACCAGCCCCAGTCTCCCCTATGTCCTGCACACAACCATCAGAAGAATCTTGCACCTAACCATTAGGACTGTGAAAAAATCAGACAACCGTTTCACACTTTAAAGTGCCCCTATTGTACTATTTTAAAGGCTCCTGATTTTGTTTTGGAGTCTCCTACAACAGGTTTACATGGATCAAAGGTCAAAAAACACTTTCATTTTCTCATAATATACATTGCACATCACCACATTATTCCCTCCTTTCTGTGAGCTGATTGGCCAGATGGCCCAGTCTGTTGTGATTGGTCTACCGTGTACAAAGCATATTTTTGAAGCTAAACGGCCATCACCATGAACTTCAGCTCAGCATTTGTAATGTAAAGACAGTAACGATGGCGTCGATTTTACCATATCACTCCGAGCGCGAGTCCGATGATGAAACATTGAAGAAATAGTTATTCACCCCGAACCTCCATCCCAAGGAAGACTTGAGCAGGAGTTTCTCAGTGATACGCTACTCATTATGAGATGTTGCAGCTGTAATTCCTCATTAACAAGTGTGTGTACATCAACAAACCCATGTGTGTATTTCTCATTTATTGGTGCACATGCGGGAACTGTATCAATAACAGCGCATACGTGAGCCCAGCACTGACGTCAATGACTGATGTAAAACAAATCTTGCTCCATCCTTTCTCTTTACTCAAAGTAGTAAAAACGACAGACGATCTGCATTAATACACACAGTTTTAGGTAATAGTGGCCCACAGCTGATGAGCAGAAGTATTTCAGTAAGACAGTAATAACGTGAGTTAGCCGGAAACGTACACAATATAAAACACAAAACTACGTATTTTGACCACCCGGTAGAAAATATATACATCAATAATTATTCATACTTTTCTGGTCCAAATAAACTGGTACTGACCCATCTTTCAAGAGCAAGAGTTTTGTGAATCCCGCGTTAAACTCTGAGATTTGAGAAGCAGTCGTCAGTAAAATGCCGTTTAAAGGTCAAATTGTTTGCGGGTGGACGGCATCCAACATAGGCGGACATTGTGCAAATGTCTTTTCTAGTGACGTAGAACCTTAACGCAGCAATATTACACACTGCATGAAAGGGGATATTCGAAAAAAACATAATTGGGGCACTTTAAACTGGTGTTGCTGGTGTTCATTCGATTCTGTTGTGTTCTCTGAGCTGCGACCTTCAAAGTTTAAATAACTTCTGAAAGAGCATCACTCTTAACTCACAAATGGATTCAAAGCAGCTTCACAGAGAATACTGTTTTACAAAGTGACTGAAGCAATGGAGAACTGCATGAGATGTCGCTAGTTTAAAGAGGTTACTAATATATATAACCATAGGATATTATATGTTTTCAATCACGGACTCTTTGGTGTTATTTACATGTCCTTTCACAACACTACACCTGGCCACAGAAGTTTACGGATGAATACCTTGCGTGCAGCGTGGATGTCGAAGAAAGGCTTATTCCTGACACTGAAGGGCTCCTTGGCTTTATCGATCTGTCCCAGCTTCATCTTCTCAAATCGTGGGGAGATGATCTCCTTCTCGATGCACAGCAGACGTCTGTTAAAGTCACACTGACCCACAGGCTGACCCTGCAAAACCAATCACACAGTCACAACTCATACAAACAACTCAACAGATTCTGCATGACTAGTTCCACACTTAAAATAAATAAATAAGATGATTAATCCAGTTTGGCTTTTCCAGTTGTAATTTGCAATGTAACCCTGTGCTATGCAACATGTCAGCCTTTGTGGTTGAATAACACTATTACTCATCTATATTAATACATTTGACTACTAGTCAAAGGTATCTTATTCTACAGTTGCACTCTCATGATGTTAGTCAAGAATATAAGTAATTTAGGTCTTCATGACCATTTTACACCTTTGAGATGTCCATGACACCTTGATTATAATGAGCAAACCTCTGTGTGTAGTTCACAGTGTTGTTCGTTACAGTGTGTAAATGTGGTTACGATGACAAGATGATTTTGCAGCTTACATCATGTATTAAACAGCCACGACCAAGGAAAATAACAAGTGACAGGACATGTTATTGGTCTTTTGAGATTCTATTACAGTCATTTCCACCCACAGTGAAATTTCATTGGCCCGGGGCCAGATTGACAATAACATTCTTAGGAATAAAAGTATTCTTAAATGTTATTTCCTAAATTAAGAAGAAAAAAGTTATGAATATATTGTATTTGCAATAAATAGTTCTTCAGAATGTCCTGCAATGCAAGTTAATGTGTTTTCCCATGTACTGACTGACAGCTCTCCTGTCCACATGTTAAGAGAAATCGAGAGTGTGTTGTGTGCACTCTGTAAACATGATGGTTACTGTAGATATAGACTAAAAATGTGAGCATTTACTCATCTTACATGCACAAAAACAGATCCAGTATTCCTCAAAACGAATAAAAACAGTGAAATGCAAACTCAAAATATTACGCAAACCTGCAACAATTAATATCTTAAAGAATACTAATATACTTTATGTATTTAATCTCACTTTATTAAGCAATGTCTTTGATGCTAACCTTCGATGATTCAATTCATCCATAGGAATAAGCAAAAATAACTTGAGTTAAACATCACATTTGTGTTTCATTTTTTTACAGCTGAAAAGTGCTGAATGTTCTTCACCTTCATCCTGTTCTTCTGCAATCCAGAATAGCAGAACAGCTGAAAGGTTTGCTTGAGTTGCGCCCTCTACTGTACAATAGGGATGTGAGGACCTTTTCCCAACGGTTAATCGTTGTGTGACAACACCGGTAATACCGGGGTGGGGGAGGACGTTGGAGTTTTTCCATCTTTTGCGCCTCACTTTTAAATCGCTCGCGCATGCCCGTGCGGCTCGAATTAGCAGCAATTGCTTGAACGGTGGGTTCATTATTATTCTTAATGAAAACACAACAACAAAACAGTACAATGACAAACTCACTTATATTAAACGTAGAACTTTTATTAACAAAAACGATTAAGCACAGCAGCCTCATTCTTGTGGTTCGCTTGAAGGAGTGTGTGTAAATTGTGTGTTACTTCTGGATGCTGCCACTTTCATCAGGCAAAGTTTACAGATTGCCTCATGTTTGCAGGTTGCCTATTAGAATTGGGTTTAAATCCAAACTATTGCCAAATAGGCGCTTTTACATTTCACTTTGAAACCAGATCTTCCGCCATCGTCTTGTCAGTCAGCTCGCCTCACTTTCGTCACGTGATAAATGAAATCTGACTCCTGCTGCTGACTCTTGTTCGGCTCACGCTGAATTGAACAGATGCGTTCCGTTTTTAATTGTAGTGTCTGTTCTCTAACTGAACTAAATTATTTTTATTACTATAAAGAATCAAAATGACGGCGGTGCCAGGGTGGGAAAGTGATGAAATCAGTGTGTGGCTGAACACGTGTAACACCGTCTATCGCAGCGTGAATTTGCATTTTGGCATATTAGTTTCACTTTAGGTGTGAAACGGCCTTTAAATTAGCCAAAAATAAACTCTTTTTGTTATAAAAAAAAACAAAAAACAATCAGCCCAGATAAGAAAAAGTAAAGCAAAAGTAACACAACACATTACTTTCAATAAAAAGTAACTGACACAATTAGTTACTTTTTTATGGGGGTAACGCAATATTTTAATGCATTACATTTGAAAAGTAACTTTCCCCAAAACTGACTCTGACATGACACCAATGAACGATAATGTAAACAATGATCGCTCATGATTATGCGTGATGTGACTTATTGCTGAACTCTCGAAATTCAGAAACAACTCTACAAAAACTTGTCAAATTGGAATCTTGTTTTTCCATTTTTTTAATTGTTACGGCATAATTTTGAGCGGCACACAGGACAGTATATGTGCACACAGGAACACTAGAGAGGCAAGTCCCGTCAGAAAGCTGAGGCGCAAATGGTGTGTGCACTTATTACGATATAATAAAATCTGAAAGCATCTCAGAAAGACAGTCATTGAGGTGTTTTTCATTTAGTTGATCAGAGGCAAAAGTGACACCAGATCATACCAAGCCATGTCAGTTTGTTCAAGAAAACAAAAATGTTTTTATTAAAATATTTGTGAAATTCTAAAGAATTTGTTCTAGAACTGCAGTTCTTACAAACTATTCAGCATTTATTTTATGAAATGTTATGAAAGGAAATTAAGATTTTCATGAATCCAGCCCCAGACACAAGCTATGTTTCCATCCAAACATAGAGAGATGTGAAAAAACGCTGATTTGCGCACTCAATTGAGGCGGATAAATGTTTTATCCGATAAGAAGATATGAGCATAAACTATGATGGAAACAGTTCCCTCGATGCACAACAAAAACCTCATGTGACTTTGCCTCAACAATGGATGTGATTGGATAACTGGACTAAACAGTGGACCAATTTCATTGCTCAGCATCTCAAGTGTTGGTTTGATCGCTCTGAACGGCCTGAGTCCAAGTCTGCAATCAGAATGATTTGGTTGAAGCGTCTCACATGATTGCGTTCCCAAACACCAGCATCCCAACGCAAGAGAACATGACAGCGTTTATTGCGTTTCTGAGACGTAAGTCATTTATGATGAAGGTAAAAAGAGCCACAGTTTC
Organism: Rhinogobio ventralis; assembly: GCA_039654625.1. Classification (NCBI taxonomy): domain Eukaryota; kingdom Metazoa; phylum Chordata; class Actinopteri; order Cypriniformes; family Gobionidae; genus Rhinogobio; species Rhinogobio ventralis. The sequence continues at coordinate 2,990,430 of CM077210.1, read as the reverse complement.
TTCCCCAAATGCAGCAACTTCTATTTTTATTACAGACATTTTGCGGCCATTTCCCAGGAAGTGACAATTTGTTCTCTTGAACACATGGGATAGAAAGGCTGCTTTATTTGCAAATGTTTTATGCGGTAGTCCAACTTTGTTAAATTCACAACTTTAAATGGAAATACAGCTACAGACACTTCACATGGCAACAAACTGATTTGATGGGCATTCGGTGACGATCACAATTTGCTGTATTCCCACTTGGTTTCAAAATGACCTGACACTGTCCGGATTTTTCTTCATTTCTTTACATCAAACTCAAATGTCAAACTATCTCTAATGTGTAGGTCTCTGGGTGAACTGGGGAGTTTAAATGTTATGTCTACACTGCACAAAAAAAACCTTGTATTTAAAAAGATCAGGGGAAATTCGATTTATCTTGATATGTTCCCTTTAAGCGCGATCAGGGAACGTGTTCAAGGAACAGACGGCGTGTGTATACGTGCATCAGAGTGGCTGCGAGGAGCTCTGGAAATAATCCACCTCACTCTCTTTCCATCACGACCGCAGCAGCCGTCTCCTTGGAAACATCTCTACATAACGCTCTCTAGTCTCGGACACATCGCAGCGCTCCGATGGGACCACGATCCACGTCACCACGACTTAATCAAAGCTTCACCTCGTCACTAACGCCTCAAAAAAAGGCTGTGACTTGGTTAACAAATTTGATTTGAAGCTCTCCTTCCCGCTCTGAAGGGGCCTGATCCTAAACCCATTCACCCTTGTGTAGACACAAGACTTGTGTATTACACAGACAATACTCGTATCTCTTTAGGAAGCTCCTCTTGGGTCACTTTGTAATGGAACGAGTGACTCATTTAACTCTGTATTTGATGCACTACAGTCTATATTTCTATATATGAAGTCTGCCTGACGGTTTTCTTTAAAATTGGCATTTTTGTCAGGCTCCTATGTATAGGCACTGGTACTTCTGAATGGGCTGAGCATGGGATTCAGCGGGTTGGAAGTGATTCACTCAGTATTATCATCTCATTTTTGACCCAGGTAAAAGCCACCTGGGTCAAAAATTAGATAATACTGAGTGAATGCTCTCTGCAAATAGTATACGTTCAATCAAATACTTTTACTTCAAACCCGCTGAATCCCAGGCTCAGAGGCTTTTGCATTGGAAGTCTTCACATATAACAATTAAATCCTGCACGCATGCATGTTTTATGATGCTATGGTGCACCAACATTAAAAGTGCATTCAGAGTGTATGTGAGCTGGTGTATTTCATCAGTGTAGCAGGAAATGCTTGTTTGAACAGTTTATTCTTGCATTTATTCTTGGATCACACACATGCTGATCAGTCCCATCACACTGCTGACTACACTGTTATGTATTGTCTGTAGTATGTAGTGTAGAGTTATGCTCTCTGGTTTGCTTGTTTGTTTGTTTGTACTTTGTAATTGGCCTAGGCTAGTGGTTTTCAAACCCTGGGTTGCGACCCTCGGGTGGGTCGCAAGATTTTAAAAAATGGGTCGCCACTCGCCAGGATGATTTAAGGAAAATTTTATAAAAAACTTGGTTACATTAAAAATAAAAAAGAACAAAATTAGTTAAAATCAGTCTATAGGCCTATATAAAAGGAGTAAATACGCAAAATATATTTGAAAGAAAAAACTGCGACTGTGCTGCTGATTTTGGTTCATTTTTGTGAGGCGCTCCTCAAAGGAGATCACGGAATGGAAACCCAGACGCCAGAAAGCACATCTTGTTTTACAATAGCACAATGTAAGTAAACTTTGAACGATGTCCTACTCTTATTATCTGTATGACCAAAATGACGGAGTATTTTATGTTTCCTCTGCTCGATCGCGCCGGCGCCTCACGAGCACGCACAACATATTCCAAACTTGACATCGCAGCCTGTTCATTATCAACATAAAATAGTCAACCTAACATATAAAAAGTTGCACAGCTCAGTTTAAATAGTAGTAGCCTACAATTCGTGCCATTCATCTTTATTTACCGGTAGGCTATTATTTCTGAATGCAATCAAATGCGACTTAAACGTGACTTACCTGTTTTTATACCTGTTTGCGACTTACCTGTTTTTTTTTCTCTCTCAAAAACATAAAAAATATATATATTTATGGTGTATATTTAAGTATGTAGCAAACGATTAATTGGTTAAAATTTGTGTTGGTTAACCAGTTCATTAGCATTTCATATATAGCTAGATCAAATTAGTGCAGAATCAACTTTGCGTTGCAAACGCGTCAAGGATCAAAAGCGGTTGTGCGGAAAAGTGCTGAGCTGAATGTTTGTGCCATCTAGTGGTTTAATGGATAATACAGTTAAATGGCCCATTGCATGCAAGTATTCTTATGCTTGGCTTGACTTGTTTGAATATAAATGGTTGTGGGCCTTTATGGGTCGCGACAAAAAAAACAGAGGGTCGCGCTTAAAGTTTGAAAACCACTGGCCTAGGCAATATATAAAGTAAATGTATTATTTATTTTTTATTAGTAATAAAGGTGCAGTATGTGATCTCCCAGAACTGTTGTTGAACACTGTTGATATTTGAAATCAATCCAAACAAACTCTCTTCATTGCTTCGCCTCCAAAATTCATGAGGACTTTACAGCCCACACCTGTCACCGCCTTGCTCCGAGCTGGCCTCGAACCCAGAGGCTGGCACGCTAACAAGGGCGCTAAACACAGCATTCTCTAGTCTAGCGTCACTAGCTGGCCTCCGTTACACACGCAATGCAAGACCAACGTTACTCATGTATGGCGCAAGTGGCAACCTCCCGCGGTCTCTCTTGAATCCAACACGGAAGTGACTTTTGCAATTCATTGACTGAATATGTTTACAGTTTTATAACTCATCCATTTAAATTATATTAAGCCTTAAAGTTCTGCATAATTAAGGGCGTGGCCACTTGAGTGACAGGTGGATTGCCCTATGGTCGAGCTAGGCGGGCGTGGTTTCCGCAACCAGGCACTTCAGCTCCACCCACGTCCCGCCTCTTTGCCCATTGTCAGTTATCCGGGACTGACGCATGGTGACGCGCTGCCAAGATGGCAACGACCGGATTTTAGGCTTCAAAAACTCTTTTCAGAAACCTACGGGTGACGTCACAGACACTACGTCCATATTTTTTTACAGTCTATGGTATCTCTGTGTCCGTGTCCAGGCCTTCCCGCATAGATCTCCCCAGTACTGGAAAGCTTTTCTAATATTAACACGGGTACTGAAGCTCTTGCCTGATTATAACCCTTCTTTTTTCAGTGATATTTCTATTTTGTATTGTCTTTCAACAGTCTTTCTTCAAATCTCCCTCTTGATCACTCTCTCTCCTCCCCCATCATAAGCCTCCTAATGCTGACTGGCTACACGTTTGTTGTGGCGCTCAGTCCGACCAACTTTTCAACATTTTTTTTTTAAAAATTGCTTACTGCACCTTTAACCCAGTCAATTGCATGACACAGTTGGTCATGTGGTGTCAATATGGCAGAATGAGGAAAGCAATCTATTTCATGTAGAATAAAAAAAAAAGGCAGCGGCTATTTGCACTAGTGTAAAAAGCAACTAGATTTTATTTACACAGTAAAAATACTGTATTTTCCTTGCAATAAGTGCAATAGTTAGATGATATTTATACTTAGTGGCAGATACTATTTGCACCTCCGTGTTGTTGTACATTAAACGGTATGCAATAATAACACAGAGTGTAAATTATTATATTTATTAAAATTATTAAATGGATGCAGCCTTATTGGGACAATAAAGCCCTCTCTACACCCACCCTTGAACGATAAACACTTTATTATTTAACACGTTAGACACTTTATATCCACTTTTATATTTTTATTGAAAATAAATGGCTTTCCGATCTGATGTGTGATGGGAAAAAAGGAGTAGAGCAGGTTCGCAAAAGGCAGATTCGAACCTCGGGTCAATTTGCGCCAAGACTTCATGCCTTACGTCTTACCCCTACACAATTGCTAATGTAAACAATCTAGTGTCTCTAATCATTTTGTCTGGCCCAACCAGATGTCAGTGGGTGGAGTTAGTGTAAATAGCATTTGCCAACAAGGCGGGCTAATTGCACTTTGTGCAAAAAAAACACCATGATGTTGGTGTTTTGTGGGGTTTTACCTGCAATATGCGCAATAAGAACAGTGATGCTTGACTTTATTAATAGTGACCACCACTAATAATGAAACATGAGTCATTTTTATATCGATTATATTTAAGAAACTTCTAAGACACTTAAAATCCATGGTTTACAGAATAAAACCTGAAACCTATACAGTGTGTATGTCCACAAATATAAATATAAAGGAAATAGTTTCAAAGGTAGATTTTTTGGGGGAGAGATGAGAGTAGACGGAGACACACCAAAGAATGAGATTTAGCAGCAGACATCTTCTAAAACCAGCCACTATAAATTTTACATCTTATTTGCAATTTTCCAATTTCCCAGTTTCCCTATCGCAAGAACACACACACACACCGGCAGCCTGACTCTCTGCGGGCAACTTTCAAACGCAAAGCAAGGAATAAAACGCTCGTCTATATTTAAGAGACTCTCCAGACGTACACATTCCATATCAAAAAGTAATGAAAGCTTCTATAAATCCAGGGCCTGAAAGAATAATGGAAACATTACGAGAAAAAGGAATTGAACATAATAAGATTCAAAGGTGAATTATATTAGATAAACAGAAAGAGTTAGCATTAAAGACAACAAGCACTTCCATTTCCAATGATTTTGTGACTCAACAAACATGTCGCACTGCAGTATTTGTTTACGAATCACACTGTTTTTGAGAACATATTTTAACATCCAAATCATTAAACCATCCCAAGCTTTGATGTAATGGTCAGAAAATTACATTTATAACAAATACTATTTTTTAAAACAATGAATTCACGTTGCAACATTTTTTATTTAATTTTATCCAGACGAGTAAAGTGACTGGAGTAGATCCACAGCATGATAAAAATAGAAATGGAGTGTTTGTCAATTGTGTGTTGTAAGGTGCCGCATGCTAAATTTGTTTTTGAACAAAATGTCTTTGTTGAATTCAAAGGACATGGAATTGAAATGGCCATGTTACGGTGGTTCTGCCAGATTTCAGAGAATGAGAGGCTCTGACTCACTGTGATTTGGTCTGTTCGGCGTCTGGCCAGAGCTCTGAAGTGCCATATTGAACATTTGGTTAAAACCAACCATGTCACACACAACCGACAAGAGAAAACAAAGAGAATTAACAGTATATGTTAACATGTTCTTAAAGAAAAGAGTGGTGCATTTCAATGACCCCACTAGGGCATTTCTATGTGTTGTTCTGGGTGGTTGCTAGGTGGATGTTTACTGCACTAGATCTCTATAATGTTCTGCTTTCTGGATACGGCTTTTTTCCACCCATGTTACAATCCGGCAGGAGAAAAACAAGTCTAATCACTTGGAAAAGTAATAGCACAAATCTCTCAACAAACGCACAATTGAAAGTGTAATTCACGCCCGCAGACCCAGTTCTACAGGCGTGCTTGAGGCAATAAATAAAGTAGTGTATAAAAAAGCACTTATAAGCTATGGCAAAGCATATCTTTTTCAGTGCCATCCACTACCGTTCCAAAGTTTGGGGTCGTGCAATTTTTTTTAATGGTTTTGAAACTAGTCTCTTCCAAGGTTTCATACATTTGATCATTAATACAGTAAAAACAATAATATTGTGAAAAATTATTATAATATAAAATAACTTTTTGAATGTTTTGAATGTATTCCTGTGATAGTAAAGCTGAATTTTCAGCATCATTACTAACATTATTAGTCTTCAGACACATTATGATCAGTGCTGCTTCATATTTTTGTTAAAACCAGGATACTTTGGTGAATAGAAAGTTTGAAAGAACAGCATTTATGAAATATGAAATAACATTATAAGTATTTACTGTCACTTTTGATCAATTTAATGTGTCCTTCCTGAATAAAATAATTTCTTATTTTTTATAATATTACTGACCCCAAACTTTGAATAGCAGTTTATACTAGTAACTAATTTTTGCATCGAAAGTGTGGTTTAAGAAATTAATAAACAAGGTTGTGTTGTTGCAAAGTGCCGGACGAATATGACAATATAATGGAGACTGGCGGAGACGACAGCACAGAATAAAGCCGCTCGTACCAGCCTCCTACGGTTCTGTCGCAGTCGTCCAGCGTGGCGGATACACATTGTCATGATGTAAATAAGACAACATCTCTATTTGCAAACCCCTCCATTTTGCAGTAGTTGTTGTTTTTGGTGTATACCAACCAACGCAATATCACTGCCATAGAAACCAATGCAGATATTCCAAAAAATAAAGTAATCAAATTTGGACTGACAGTGTGAACATAGCTTTTGTATGTCTCCCTTGTTCAACATGTTGGGAAAGAGCTCCATGAACTGAACTGAGTGTGTCAGATAAGAGAGACACAAAGAAAATGTGCAGAGCGGTGGGTCCCCAGGACCAGGATTGAAAAGCATGTAAATAAATCAATACATTGAAACTCGGCAGCAGTCGGTGTCAACACATTATCTGAGGATAACTTTGCAGAACTATCCATTGATGTATGGTTTGTTAGGATAGGACAATATTTGGCCGAGATACAACTATTTGAACATCTAGAATCTGAGGGTGCCAAAAAATCTACATATTGAGAGAATTGCCTTAAAAGTTGTCCTTAGCAATGCATATTACTACTACTATTTTTTTTTTTTAAATATATATTTACGGTAGGAAATTTACTAAATATCTTCATGGAACATGATCTTAATATCCTAATGATTTCTGGCATAAAAGAAAAATCGATAATTTTGACCCATACAATGTATTGTTGGCTATTGCCCCAAATATACCCGTGAGACTTATGACTGGTTTTGTGGTCCAGGGTCACATATATCATAAACAGCTACCATTCAGACACAGCAGAGACTTAGAGTAGCATTTTGTTGCACCATATACTGGGATCATCCACACATGATCTCACTGACCTTCTTCAATACATCTGGGGCATAGAAGAATTAAAAGCCTCACAAAAATTTTCAGCGCTTGAAAATAACGCTAACAGCAGGCACAATCCATCCTGTAGTGTAATAAGAAACATTAAAGACAGGACTATTAGCTGTCCTTTCTTCTACATCCCAGAGGCCACACATCTTCACTACAGGAATAGAATGTAAGAACCGGTAGGAAACGTTGAGCCTAAATCATAAAGAAAATACAAAGAGCTTAGGTATTTTAAAATAAGTGCTGTTCGTTCAGTATTGCTGAGGGCCTCCAAAGGCCAGAGACTGCCAAATGATACAGAACATCAGGGCCCCCACAGTGCAAGCTGGCCGCTTGGGCTCCTGGGAGCCTTGGTGCATTTAGTGGTGCTGACTACTGATGCATTGAGTGCACCTACCACTAGAGATCACACTACTATTTTCAGAAATCTAAAATTTGCCTCCCAAATCAGCTTTTTCCCTAGATTCTTCTTCTAAAGCCAGCCACTTATCATACAGCAGGATGAGGGGTCTTCAGTGCCATGTGGTGTGTTTAAAAGGCAAAGACGTTGTGCTTGAACACCAGAAACGAAAGCATCTCTGGGCTTTACAAGATTAGATGCCAGATGGCAAAACACGGCCAAAGCTGATGCTATGTCTCTGCCTCACTGTCTAATAAGATGCATCTCAATTTAAGATGGTGGAAGAGTTGAAAGATCTGCTCAGTAACCAGCATATTAGATATCCATGAGCACTGTATCTATGCTTTCTAAATGTATGTGTGTGAAATAATTACATAATTACATAGTTTTTATTACGGTTATACTTTATTTTAATGTGTCCCTGTTACAGTGTAATTATACATTTAAGTAATGAGTAATATTAATTAGCTACATGTACTTATTATAGGGTTAGGGTTTGGTTGAGGGTTAGTTGCAAGCAATTATAATTTATAGTTATTACTATAGTAAATACATGTAACGTGTAACAAGGACACATTAAAATAAGGTGTTTTACAACCCATTTATTTGGTGTTGTCTGTACAACAGTTTTTGAGCTGTATCATTACTGCACATCAGTCTGTTATTGCGGTCTGATCAATGTTAGATTAGTCTATCCCTAAACGAGGGACGAGTTGAGTCGGATTCAAGACCAGAAGAAGGTTGAGCCCAAGTTAAGACCAAAACTAGACGAGGGTTGAGCATGAGACAAGACCAAGACCAGGAGAAGGTTATGCCCGAGTCAAGATCAAGACCAGGAGAAGGTTAAGCCCGAGTCAAGACAGAGACCAAAAGAGGGTTGAGCACGAGTCAAGACCAAGACCAGAAGAAGGTTGAGCACGAGTCAAGACAGAGACCAAAAGAGGGTTGAGCACGAGTCAAGACCAAGACCAGAAGAAGGTTGAGCACGAGTCAAGACCAAGACCAGAAGAGGGTTGAGCACGAGTCAAGACCGAGACCAGAAGAGGGTTGAGCACGAGTCAAGACCAAGACCAGAAGAGGGTTGAGCACGAGTCAAGACAGAGACCAGAAGAGGGTTAAGCACGAGTCAAGACAGAGACCAGAAGAGGGTTGAGCACGAGTCAAGACAGAGACCAGAAGAGGGTTGAGCACGAGTCAAGACAGAGACCAGAAGAGGGTTGAGCACGAGTCAAGACAGAGACCAGAAGAGGGTTGAGCACGAGTCAAGACAGAGACCAGAAGAGGGTTGAGCACGAGTCAAGACCAAGACCAAAGAGGGTTGAGCACGAGTCAAGACCAAGACCAGAAGAGGGTTGAGCACGAGTCAAGACCAAGACCAGAAGAGGGTTGAGCACGAGTCAAAACAGAGACCAGAAGAGGGTTGAGCACGAGTCAAGACCAAAACCAGAAGAAGGTTGAGCACGAGTCAAGACCAAGAACAGAAGAGGGTTGAGCACGAGTCAAGACAAAGACCAGAAGAGGGTTGAGCACGAGTCAAAACCAAGACCAAAGAGGGTTGAGCACGAGTCAAAACAGAGACCAGAAGAGGGTTGAGCACGAGTCAAGACAGAGACCAGAAGAGGGTTGAGCACGAGCCAAGACAGAGACCAGAAGAGGGTTGAGCACGAGTCAAGACAGAGACCAGAAGAGGGTTGAGCACGAGTCAAGACAGAGACCAGAAGAGGGTTGAGCACGAGTCAAGACAGAGACCAGAAGAGGGTTGAGCACGAGTCAAGACCAAGACCAAAGAGGGTTGAGCACGAGTCAAGACCAAGACCAGAAGAGGGTTGAGCACGAGTCAAGACCAAGACCAGAAGAGGGTTGAGCACGAGTCAAAACAGAGACCAGAAGAGGGTTGAGCACGAGTCAAGACCAAAACCAGAAGAAGGTTGAGCACGAGTCAAGACCAAGAACAGAAGAGGGTTGAGCACGAGTCAAGACAAAGACCAGAAGAGGGTTGAGCACGAGTCAAAACCAAGACCAAAGAGGGTTGAGCACGAGTCAAAACAGAGACCAGAAGAGGGTTGAGCACGAGTCAAAACAGAGACCAGAAGAGGGTTGAGCACGAGTCAAGACCAAAACCAGAAGAAGGTTGAGCACGAGTCAAGACCAAGAACAGAAGAGGGTTGAGCACGAGTCAAGACAAAGACCAGAAGAGGGTTGAGCACGAGTCAAAACCAAGACCAAAGAGGGTTGAGCACGAGTCAAAACAGAGACCAGAAGAGGGTTGAGCACGAGTCAAAACAGAGACCAGAAGAGGGTTGAGCACGAGTCAAGACCAAAACCAGAAGAAGGTTGAGCACGAGTCAAGACCAAGACCAGAAGAGGGTTGAGCACGAGTCAAGACCAAGACCAGAAGAGGGTTGAGCACGAGTCAAAACCAAGACCAAAGAGGGTTGAGCACGAGTCAAGACAGAGACCAGAAGAGGGTTGAGCACGAGTCAAAACCAAGACCAAAGAGGGTTGAGCAGGAGTCAAGACCAAGACCAGAAGAGGGTTGAGCACGAGTCAAGACCAAGACCAGAAGAGGGTTGAGCACGAGTCAAGACAGAGACCAGAAGAGGGTTGAGCACGAGTCAAGAAAGAGACTAGAAGAGGGTTGAGCACGAGTCAAGACAGAGACCAGAAGAGGGTTGAGCACGAGTCAAGACGGAGACCAGAAGAGGGTTGAGCACGAGTCAAGACAGAGACCAGAAGAGGGTTGAGCACGAGTCAAGACGGAGACCAGAAGAGGGTTGAGCACGAGTCAAAATGGAGACCAGAAGAGGGTTGAGCACGAGTCAAGACCGAGACCAGAAGAGGGTTGAGCACGAGTCAAGACCGAGACCAGAAGAGGGTTGAGCACGAGTCAAAACAGAGACCAGAAGAGGGTTGAGCACGAGTCAAAACAGAGACCAGAAGAGGGTTGAGCACGAGTCAAGACCAAAACCAGAAGAAGGTTGAGCACGAGTCAAGACCAAGAACAGAAGAGGGTTGAGCACGAGTCAAAACAGAGACCAGAAGAGGGTTGAGCACGAGTCAAAACAGAGACCAGAAGAGGGTTGAGCACGAGTCAAGACCAAAACCAGAAGAAGGTTGAGCACGAGTCAAGACCAAGAACAGAAGAGGGTTGAGCACGAGTCAAGACCAAGACCAGAAGAGGGTTGAGCACGAGTCAAGACAGAGACCAGAAGAGGGTTGAGCACGAGTCAAGACAGAGACCAGAAGAGGGTTGAGCACGAGTCAAGACAGAGGCCAGAAGAGGGTTGAGCACGAGTCAAGACGGAGACCAGAAGAGGGTTGAGCACGAGTCAAGACGGAGACCAGAAGAGGGTTGAGCACGAGTCAAGACGGAGACTAGAAGAGGGTTGAGCACGAGTCAAGACAGAGACCAGAAGAGGGTTGAGCACGAGTCAAGACGGAGACCAGAAGAGGGTTGAGCACGAGTCAAGACGGAGACCAGAAGAGGGTTGAGCACGAGTCAAGACAGAGACCAGAAGAGGGTTGAGCACGAGTCAAGACAGAGACCAGAAGAGGGTTGAGCACGAGTCAAGACAGAGACCAGAAGAGGGTTGAGCACGAGTCAAGACAGAGACCAGAAGAGGGTTGAGTACGAGTCAAGACCGAGACCAGAAGAAGGTTGAGCACGAGTCAAGACCGAGACCAGAAGAGGGTTGAGCACGAGTCAAAACAGAGACCAGAAGAGGGTTGAGCACGAGTCAAGACCAAAACCAGAAGAAGGTTGAGCACGAGTCAAGACCAAGAACAGAAGAGGGTTGAGCACGAGTCAAGACCAAGACCAGAAGAGGGTTGAGCACGAGTCAAAACCAAGACCAAAGAGGGTTGAGCACGAGTCAAGACAGAGACCAGAAGAGGGTTGAGCACGAGTCAAGACAGAGACCAGAAGAGGGTTGAGCACGAGTCAAAACCAAGACCAAAGAGGGTTGAGCACGAGTCAAGACAGAGACCAGAAGAGGGTTGAGCACGAGTCAAGACCAAGACCAAAGAGGGTTGAGCACGAGTCAAAACCAAGACCAAAGAGGGTTGAGCACGAGTCAAGACAGAGACCAGAAGAGGGTTGAGCACGAGTCAAGACCAAGACCAAAGAGGGTTGAGCACGAGTCAAGACCAAGACCAGAAGAGGGTTGAGCACGAGTCAAGACAGAGACCAGAAGAGGGTTGAGCACGAGTCAAGACGGAGACCAGAAGAGGGTTGAGCACGAGTCAAGACAGAGACCAGAAGAGGGTTGAGCACGAGTCAAGACGGAGACCAGAAGAGGGTTGAGCACGAGTCAAAACGGAGACCAGAAGAGGGTTGAGCACGAGTCAAGACCGAGACCAGAAGAGGGTTGAGCACGAGTCAAGACCGAGACCAGAAGAGGGTTGAGCACGAGTCAAAACAGAGACCAGAAGAGGGTTGAGCACGAGTCAAAACAGAGACCAGAAGAGGGTTGAGCACGAGTCAAGACCAAAACCAGAAGAAGGTTGAGCACGAGTCAAGACCAAGAACAGAAGAGGGTTGAGCACGAGTCAAGACCAAGACCAGAAGAGGGTTGAGCACGAGTCAAGACCGAGACCAGAAGAGGGTTGAGCACGAGTCAAAACAGAGACCAGAAGAGGGTTGAGCACGAGTCAAGACCAAAACCAGAAGAAGGTTGAGCACGAGTCAAGACAGAGACCAGAAGAGGGTTGAGCACGAGTCAAGACAGAGACCAGAAGAGGGTTGAGCACGAGTCAAAACCAAGACCAAAGAGGGTTGAGCACGAGTCAAGACAGAGACCAGAAGAGGGTTGAGCACGAGTCAAGACCAAGACCAAAGAGGGTTGAGCACGAGTCAAAACCAAGACCAAAGAGGGTTGAGCACGAGTCAAGACAGAGACCAGAAGAGGGTTGAGCACGAGTCAAGACCAAGACCAAAGAGGGTTGAGCACGAGTCAAGACCAAGACCAGAAGAGGGTTGAGCACGAGTCAAGACAGAGACCAGAAGAGGGTTGAGCACGAGTCAAAACCAAGACCAAAGAGGGTTGAGCACGAGTCAAAACCAAGACCAATTAAGGTTGAGCATGAGTCAAAACCAGGACCAGAAGGTGGTCGAGTCCGATCTTGAGTACTACAACACTGCTAAAGCAGTCCAGTCCAGACTGAAAGTTGATTCATAGAAAAATACCAAATGAATTTATATATAGTCATTCATCACTCACACATATGCACAAATTCACACTTTTCATTTGAAATCTATTAATTTTTCCACAGGATCTGCAAGTAGCTCACAGCAATGACAACATGGACAGGTACAAGAAACTATATTATAAAAATAGATTATTAATTAAATTGACAGCTTAGGCCTGTAAATAAACGAGCAGTTTCATTTTTAGGCCGAACTTTGTGTTGATGTCCACTTTCAGACACATTTTTAAAGCTAAAGAGCAGTGACTGTTTTATTCTTTTTATGGTCAATGTTGTTTGATTAATATTCCCCAATTACTAGTTTATGTAAATGCCTCTGGTGAATGAATTTAATCAATTCCTATTTGTTTTCCTGTATTAGTAATTAAAGCAGCATATTCTAAATACAGAAGATCATGTGCAGTACATGTGCTCTCATGGGTACACCAAGGTTTAATGAAAAAATAAAATGGACCACCATGGCATGTGGGTTTTTCTTATGAGCGACCCATCAGTATTTAACAGAGAACGTTTCACATCCTCAGCAAAGCAAAACGCTGGATGGCAATGCCAAGATATGCATACATTCTAAAAATGCACATAAAAAACGTTTTTTTTTATTTGATAATAAGACATGCGCATAAACTATGTTGGAAACACATTTACTGAATAAATCCCTTGAAGTACAACAACAAACTCATTGCCTCAACAGAGGATGTGATTGGATAACTGGACTAACAAGTGAACCAATCGCATCACAGCATCTCAAGTGTTGGTTTGGTGGTTCTGAAATGCCTTAGTCAAAATCTGTCATCAGAATGATTTGGTATAATTACCTCCCTGAACACACAATTGTGTCCCCAAACACCAGGATCCGAACGCTAGAGAACATGACAGTGTTTCATCTGACTCTCTGAGATGCAAGTCATTAAAGATAGAGGAAAAAAGAGCCACAGTTTCTTCACCAATTGCAGCAACTTCCCTTTTTTATTACAGATATTTTGTGCCAGTTTCCCAGGAAGTGACAATTTTGTTCTCTTGAACACATGGGATGAAATGCTGCTTTATTTGCAAATGTTTTTGCGATATTCCAATTTTGTGCCAAAGTTAAATTTGCAACTTTGGCTGGAAACATAACTAATATTGGAAAGGGTTGAAATATGCAGATGCTGCTATAAAACCAATGAATGTGAAATACCTGGAGGATTTTTCTAAAGAACAGTGAGCAAAATAACTTCTCAGGACAAATAAAGGGACTTATGAACAATCTATCAAAACATCCAAGTAACACACTGTATTAAGAATCGAGCATATGTAAACTTTTGATTAAATTCAGCTATACTGCTAAATGCTTTGTGTGACAGAGACGCCACGCCAGCAAGAGATATTTTAGTAGCTTAATTCATCTAGAATTTGACCATCTCCCACAGTGACCCAGTGCAACAGTAATTGTTTGTACTCAGCCAGAAAATCCATCACAAATTGTTACTTGTACTAAAATGAACAAATGGCTTCCAAAAGCTGTAAAATGTAGCCTGCTATCCATGTTAATAGTTCTAGCATGCTTTTTTGCACCGTAATTGTCTCTAATTTTCTCCCTTCCAATATTTTCCATGTATTCTACTTTTGAAGTTTAGAATAACTGAAATAGTTTGAAAAGAAACCAATTCTTCAGGGTTGCATTAAATAGAGGCGGATTACAAATGACTATTTCAAATATTTTCAAATATTAAGCACCACAGCACCAAATTAGCATATTTTAAGGGTGGGATGATACAATGTTTCAAAAAAATTGGATTATAAATGTTATAATTTTACCATTACTAATGTCTTTGGCTGTATTGTTAACTGAATGCTGCTACTCGTGAGTGGTTCACACAGAACACATTATTTTTTTTCCACTGAGCTGCTTTTCCATTGTTTTCTAGGTAAACATGCACTAGACAAACACCTTTCACTGTTAAGCTTGTCTCGCATCTTTTGCAGCATCTCTAAGTTGAACTTTTATAAAAGCGCATATCCAGACCATTCAACTGCCCTGTGTTTCATGTTTTTCAACTCAACTGCATTAAGTAAATATTGTGAAATGTATTACAATTTAAAACAACATTATAAAATGTATTCTTGTGATCAAAGCTGAATTTTCAGCATCATTACTCCAGTCTTCAGTGTCACACAATATGCTGATTTGCTGTTTAAGAAACATTTCTGATTATCAATGTTGGAAACAATTGTGCTGCTTCATATTTTATGATTTTTTTGAAGACTTTTAGGCCATTAGCAAACATGATCACGGCTGCCATTACTCCACTGACACAATGACAGGGCAAACAGACAATCATTGGAAGAGTCTAGGCATCGCTTCCTCTAGAGTAATATTCATGTCATTTATAGGACCTCAAAGGTTTTTTTTCTTCCCATGTGGCACAGATCGGATATGACCCACTAACATGTAAGCAGGAAAAAAGCGCATGGATTCCGATATTCTCAGATCAGTTTTAGGCCTCATTCATATGTGGAAATAAATCTGATATGAATCGGATATGTGCATTTGCGTCTGCCATGTAAGTGGGTATTTCCCTGTCAATGCCAGTCTTAAGTCATTGAAAAAAGTGATTTTGAAACATTGTGGTACAGATATTATCTATAACAAATCAAACATCTCTAGTTGACTAGCAGAGGATTCATTTAGTTCGTTTGTGTTAAATAAGAGGCGATCTGAGCAGAAATGTGTTGCTTTTGAAATCATCTTGAGTGCTCGTTGTCGCTGTTATCAGTGGCGGCGGCTCGTGCACAGGCGCACGCTCCAGTCCCGTTGTGGAGACTCTCTATTTGTTCCAGTGAAATCACAAAATACAATGCACACAAACATGACTCTTGATATACAATCACTGATGAACACATTTGCGACCCTGGAGCACAAAACCAGTCCTGCGTCTCACGGGTATATTTGTGGCAATAGCCAACAATACATTGCAATCCATTTTTCTTTTATGCCAAATATCATTAGGATATTAAGATCATGTTCCATGAAGATATTTTGTAAATTTCCTACCATAAATAAATCAAAAATGTATTATTAGTAGTAATATGCATTGCTAAGGACTTCATTTGGACGACTTTAAAGGAGATTTTCTCAATATTTAATTTTTTTTGCACCCTCAGATTCCAGATTTTCAAATAGTTGTATCTCGGCCAAATATTGTCCAACAAACCATACATCAATGGAAAGCTTATTTATTCAGCGCTAAGATGATGTATAAATCTCTATTTAAAAAAACGGACCTTTATGACTGGGTTTGTGGTCCAGGGTCAAATACGGTCTTAACAACGAAAAAAAAAAAAACACATATACGATGGCAGACATGCTTAACAAAAGTTCTACCACCAGACCATTAGTACACACTAACTTTTATAGTGGATCTGTGTACATAATCACTGTCTTGAAGAATTTGTACTATATAATGGTTTTGATATACAGATGAAACTATTGCATTAAAAATGTTTGAATGTCAATAAATTAATGTACTATTGAAATTGATTTCTTGATATCATAATGTTGTTGTTTTTTTCGTTTCGCCAAGTGTAGTATAAATGCAGATATCAGATATGGGTCAATAAAAAAATGGATATAGTCAAAAAAATTGGAATTGGGCATCAAGACCTGCAGTGTAAATGCGGACAAAGAGATGATTTGAGCTGATTTCCTCTGCAACTTTATCTGCCGTTGAAAAATAACTGCTTTACACACCATTTGATCTTTTATTTTTTAAATTTGTTTTTTTTGTAGTCAATTATTTTCTCATTTGAATTTTCCTGAGACGCCACTTCCTCAGAGAAAACAGCCCTGCTCAGAAAAGCAGCATAATTATGTCTCTTTTCTTTTGGAACAGGCTTGGAGTCGCATGATTGTGATTCCTTAAAATGCTGTCTAGGGAGGCGAAGTTTTGGAAGAGAGTCACAGAGACCTTTCTTAGAAGTCAAATCTGCACGTCAAAGCAACCTGGTACATTATAATACTATAAAGAAGATGTCTGAGGACAAATGATGTATTCAAATCCAATATCCCTAAAGAAAAAGCAAAGCAAGATATTTTTGGAAACACTGATTCATGAGAAAGCAGGGGTAAGGTATAGCCTGCCAAGCCCAACAGGGAGACACAAGAGAAGCAGAGCTACAACAGGCCAGAACACAGCAGGGGGATTCAGAGGACCGACAGGAAGTCTTGGCCAAGGAAAGAGTAAAGCGACAATCCTTTGTTTTCATACCATATGCCACACGTCCAAGACGACGAGCTTAACTCTTCACAGGGACTATTCTCTTTGAAAGAAATTTCATCAAACAATATTTTCATATTTTACAAGAAAAATGCACAAAAATACCATTTTAAATTTTTATATGAAATATATATTTTCAAAAACAGGTATTACTCTATAAGTGCAAGAAAATCAAAGCCATAAATCTAAACTAGTTGTGTTTCAAATTGTAGGCTGAAATCTCAAAAAATGAGCTTTCAGTCAGATTTTGTTTGGGCGCAGTACCAAAAGTTTCCACTAGATGAACTTCATCTCCCATTCATTTCTAATGCGCTAATTTTTGTCCGCGAAGTGTGACTATTTTTTTCAGGACCATTTAACCTTTTTTTGTGTGTGTTCACATAGCAAGTGCCAAAACCTTTACCAAGTTTCATACCAATAAGTAAAGAATTTAAAAAAATAAAAAGTACACCAGAGGATTAAGCAAATCTCATCAAATTCATTCATTATAGTTCACTTAAAGAATTCAATTGTATAGCTATTATCAATAATTAATCTGAAATCTCTTCTGAAATCTGAAACATTTGAGTTATGAACATTTATAAATGTAATACACCTTTAAAAAAAAAAAAAAAGAAGCAATTTTTCAGGGTTCTGTCACTTACTGGTTTTGTGACAGAGCCCTGACACTCATGACTTAAGTGTTTGAGTGTGCTCGAGCCGTGCGCTCTCTCATCCGCGCGTGATGTATGTGTGGAGCATGGGGTTCGGATCCTAGCGCTCCTGTCTAGTTCGGTTTCGGTCCGGCGTCGGGGTTTGGATATTCATGCTCCATGTTTCTTTTGTTGTGAGCGCATGAGTTGAGTGTTAATTCATTGCTGTGCGCTCTTGTCGCACTTGTTTTTTTTTGTCAAACACCTGGTCTTCGTTCATTGGTCAAGCGTTCTTGTAAATAATTTTTCTTTCTATAGCACCTTTCCAGAGCAAGCGTCACAAGGTGCTTTACAATCCAAATATATAAAAGAAATAAAAAATATGAATAATAGACAATAGAAAAACATACAATCAATAAAAGGATACATAGATCAACCAATTAGACAAAAGCAAGTTTAAACAGGTGAGTTTTTAGCTGCTTTTTAAAAATGTCCACAGATCTTAGATCCAAAGGGAGAGCATTCCACAACTTGGGAGCAAAGCACAGTCACCTTTAGTCTTAAGTCTAGAGCGAGGGACAGCTAACAAGATCTGTTTGGAGGATCTCAGAGTTGTAAGATTGCAATAACTCTTTAATATAAACAGGAGCTTGACTATGCAATTCTCGAAAGGATTTTCAATTTAATTCTAAATCTGACTGGGAGCCAATGTAGGAAAATTAAAATTGGTGTTACGTGTGATCTCTTTGATGACTTAGTTAAAAGCTTGGCAGCAGCATTTTGTACAGCTTGTAGTCGTTTAATGGATGAATGGCTAAGACAAGTGAAAAGAGAATTGCAATAATCAAGGCGGGAGGAAATAAAAGCATGAATAATCATCTCCATTTCCACTGCGGACACAACTCGCCTCAGTTTTGCAATGCTGATAAAAACAATTGCGAACCAGAGAAATGACATGTTGATCAAGACTTAAGGCCTGTCCCATAGGAACACCTAAATTATGAAGGGTAGGTTTAACAGAATGAGATAAGGGGCCAAGACTGTCCATCACCTTTGGGAGCAGAGATAAGTACTTCTGTTTTTTCAGTATTCATCTGCAAGTAATTATTTGCCAACCAATCATTTATAGAGTTTATACAGTTTAAAAGAATAGACAATTTTGAGATTTCGTGGGGTTTAAAAGAAATATATAATTGAATATCACCTGCATAGCAATGGTAGCAAATACCCTCAAAAGTACTTATCAATTGTCCTAAAGGCAGCAAATACAATGCAAAAAGCAATGGGGCCAAACAGAACCCTGGGGAACACCACAGAAGAGATGTTCTGTTGATGAGGCATAATTTTGAACTCTAACTGAGAAAGACCTGTCTGATAAACATGAGGAAAACCATTTCAAAGCTGTTCCAGAGACACCAACACATTGTTTGAGCCTCTTGACTAACGTGCTGTGATCAACCGTATCAAAAGCAGCAGTAAGGTCTAGGAGAAACCAATACAGAACATTTCCCTGCATCATACTGTGTAGCGGGCGGCTCGCGGTTGTGTGTTTTCATGTTCGCAGTCGGTGAGAGCTCTTATTGGCTGCGTGTCATGTTTGGTGTGAGCACATGGCTTTGTTTTGTTTGTTTCTATGTACTCCATTAGCCGTGGTTCCATTTTCAGGCCAAAAGTGAACGTGCTAGTGCGTGCCAGAGCCAGTCACGTTTCCACTGTCACTTCCGGGGCTTGATCGTGCCTCGTCAGGGCTTCCTCGAGGCCAACGGCCTGGGTTTTTTGGCCTGCCGAATACCTTGGTCCAAAGCAGGCCAGCTAGGGCTTGAGGAGGGGTTACGAACAAAGACAGAGTTTATCTGAGTCTGGAGACGCAGCACCGTGGGTGATTTCATACACCAGCTAACTTCAGTATTAAAGACTTTTACAATCATTTTAGCTCAAAACTCACTTTCAGACAGCAGCGATTGTTTGAAATAACTTCTGTTTGTGATCCGATATGGATTGTGATCAAGGCAGAAATATTCATATGCGATGCAAAAGACTATGCGCACTTACCATTACTATAGTAAACATGGTAAATATGACCGCTTGAAGAAACCAGACAAATCATATGGGCGTTCACAATCGTGTATTTATTTTATCTGTCAGTACATCTCGTCTCGGCTGTGTATAATTTTATGGACAAATAATCAATAACTATTTTTAATATTTCAAACTCAGAATGCCAAAAACGGAATTCCATGGGAGGAGTAAGATAACCTTTAACTCTTTCTCCGCCATTGATGGAAATTTCCCGGCTTTCTGTGTTTTCACTGTTATACGGTAGGGGGTGCTATGGCACATCTTCTGGGCGAGTAGAGAATCTCCTGATTAAAACACAGGCGAAGAAGACGCAGAAACAAGCAATATCATATGTGATCCTACGCATATGTAAAATAACGCGATCACCAACATTAAACAGCATATAAATCAAAACTAGGGATGATGCACTGATAGGATTTTTTGGGGCAGATACCGATACTGATTTTAACAAACAATTATTGGCCGATACCGATGTTTGTCACTTGCCCTCCTAATTGAAAATTTGTCAAAATTAGAGTGCTTTGATCATGTTTTAAATCAGCAAAGTAAAAAATAAAAAAAAACACATTAACTTATAGCCTACTAGCTAGTTTATTGCTGCAATATCAAATAATTTCTAATGAACATTTGAAATAAAGATAGATATGAAATAAACAGTGCTTTTTAAGTAGGTTTAATGTTAAATAACAATGCACATTCTTCACTGTATAAATTAAATACATATTATGATTACATTGAGACGTAGCTAAATTCTACTGTACAACATTAATCCTGTCACAATTACTTTGTTAAACTGAACGGGTTGCCGTGAAGACCTTTGAGTTCCTGTGTGTGTGTTTATGATATGACGATAGATTTTGTCGAAAATGCTCATGATGTGACTGGAGATGCATTCATGTCCTCATATATTGAGGCAGCAGAGGCTGAAAAACACTGTTTTAACAGTTTCAGTGTGAGTGTGTGTGTGTGAGGTAAATGAAACCGCACGTCTGCGCCATTCATTCACACAGAGACACACAGAAACATGCAGGATTCATATTTAAACAGTCTTTTTGTGGCGTAATATTCACAGACACTAGTATATGTCGCGATTTGATTGAAGTGTACTGACCTACATTTTATTTATTCATCAAAAAATTCTGTGACATTCCGTGTTATGCAGTAAATTCCGTTTTTAAGACTGGATTCCGCCTGCATTTTCCGCGCAGCGGAAATGAATCCTTATGAAAGTTATTTAGTCAAGAGTAGTGAGCGATTCTTTTGTTGTTTGATTAATATTAAAATGCAAATAGCATATTACATTATACTATTGGATTATGCAGCAGACATTATGCAGCTCAGTGCCTTCACACCGTTAATTAATAAACCATTGGTTTGTTATATCGGCCTTTTTCGTGCTATAGCCGATATGCCGATGGTTGTAAATTGATCAAAAATCGGCCGATAAATATCGGCGGCCGATACATCGGTGCATCTCTAATCAAAACTGCCTAATGTTACTGAATGAAATGTCGCCCCAGGACGAGCTACAGGACTGTGAAGCTTTGGGGGTGTTGATGGACTCCATCTACTCCATCTGTGTTTGATCATCGCTCAGAATCCCATCCAGATGTAGTCTTTGACAAAAACATGATTTTCTCAGCTTTTTGCTCAAAATGTTGCTTTTTTTTTTATTTATGAAACTTACCCACATTCATGTGATGATAAAAAAAAAGAATGCATGAAGTTATAATAAAACAGGATCTGTTCTTTCTTTTGACATATTGCATGTTCAGACATTCATGCAACAAAATATTCTGGGGGCCATGAAAGTTTTGTGAAAATTATCAAAAATGCTGACGATGACAGGCAACTTATATAAAAAAATAAATAAAATAAAAAATGCTGACGGGGAAGGAGTTACCAAACTATCCACAACAAACTCAAGAATCTCCTGCACGCTGTTTGTAAATGAGAACTCCAGCAGTGCTCGACAAAACCATATTTTAAGAGACATATATGCATTAGTCTTTAATGTACTCATATTTTAAATTAAAGAAGCAATAAATAAAGTTGATGACATGTGCTTAGTGCATACGCAAGCACTATAACTGAATGGAGTATTAGTCTCCCGAAGCATCTCTGGACAAGCTCAATTAATGTGCCATCTATACACTGGTTGCCTGTGGCATCAATCTTAAAAATGACGGATCAGCGTTCCATTTTTGGAAAAATGTTCCTTTCGGTAACCAAGCAAGACAAATCCAAGCGTCCTGACACTATGCACACTGTGTATAGACGATTGCCTGGATTTATTTGATGTATACTGCACTGCAATGAGCAAAAGATGATGCAAGAACATTCTAAGATAAACTCATTCCCTACCAAAACTAAGATGAATTATGACTTAAAATGAACTGAACACAATTTATTGATATCAAGTCAATATGAAATCAAAACGGACCATATTTTCTGTGCTAATACACATTTCTGGTCTTATTGTGAATGATTTAACACTGCATGCTATTTCACAGAGAAAAACAAAAGATGATATTCTCACCAACTTTGCACAGCTTCGATTTAGGGAGAAAAAACATTTACAGAAAATCAATCTTACCTTAAAGCTCCTCAACAATATGTGTTGTGAAAAGTACTCTACAAATCCAACTTACTTCAAGTGATTTCCTTTTTGCTTGAAAGGACCAAGCTGTTTTTGGATATATATTCCTTTTCATGAAGAAATATGTCGCATTATAGACATAATAAGGGGTTTATATGCAGTTTCACGACTTAATTTCGTCTGTGCATAAAAGGAAGAATATATAGGGGGAAATTATAAATAAATTCAAGCCTGCCGTGTCTTTTTGTCCTTTTTGGAGCTGACAGTATCTGACACTAAACCTTTCCTTTTGTGTTTCATAAAAGATAGTCACACAGGTTTGGAAAGGCATGATGGATAGTAAACAATGCCAAATTGAATTGCTGTGTGAGACACCTCTGTTCTTGCTCATTGTAATTTTGCATTAGGTCTGCTGCCAACAGTAATTCTTAATTAAATAAAGAACAAATGGGAGTGTGTTTTTGTTATGTCTGCTAAAAGGCACTCACGTTGAATTTAATGATGTCGTAGATGAGATAGCGTGGGACGGGCTGGCCGTTCACTTTGTCGATAATCATCTCCTGCAAAAAAAAAACATGACGACGATAAGAAATTCAGATACACTGCTCATAAATCCAGCCAATAAAAATCAACATGATGGAACAATGTGATTTGAATAAACACTCAAAATTAAGATATTTAGCTTGAAAGCTCAAACACAGGCACAAATCAAAGTATTGTTTGGTTAATAATGTCTGAGATCACTAAAATCTGTTCATTTAAACCTGTAAATAAAAAGATTTAAGACTCAAAATTGCAGAAAATCATCTGATTCCAGTCCCTTGTCGGTCAATCAGTGCATCTCTAAAACTAGCTATTAAGTTACTAAGCACCTTTACATTTCAATTTAACTTATGAAGAGCTGGTGCAACTCTACCCTGTAAACCAGTGAAATTCAAATGGTGGACCACGGCTTGGTTCCATCCGGACTGCGGAACATAATTGTGCTGTTTTACTTTTGTTCATGGCAATGACATTTTGGAGCTACACTATATTGTCAAAAGTTTTGGGACGCCTGCCTTAACATGCACATGAACTTTAATGACATCCCATTCTTAATCCGTAGGGTTTAATATGGAG
Source organism: Rhinogobio ventralis (assembly GCA_039654625.1). Classification (NCBI taxonomy): domain Eukaryota; kingdom Metazoa; phylum Chordata; class Actinopteri; order Cypriniformes; family Gobionidae; genus Rhinogobio; species Rhinogobio ventralis. The sequence continues at coordinate 2,967,087 of CM077210.1, read as the reverse complement.
TTGGCCCACCCTTTGCAGCTATAACAGCTTCAACTCTTCTGGGAATGCTTTCCACAAGGTTTAGGAGTGTGTTTATGGGAATTTTTGACCATTCTTCTAGAAGCGCATTTGTGAGGTCAGGCACTGATGTTGGACGAGAAGGCCTGGCTCTCAGTCTCCGCTCTAATTCATCCCAAAGGGTTTTCTATCGGGTTGAGGTCAGGACTCTGTGCAGGCCAGTCAAGTTCCTCCACACCAAACTCGCTCATCCATGTCTTTATGGAACGACGCTTTGTGCACTGGTGTGCAGTCATGTGGGAACAGGAAGGGGCCATCCCCAAACTGTTCCCACAAAGTTGGGAGCATGAAATTGTCCAAAATGTCTTGGTATGCTGAAGGATTAAGAGTTCCTTTCACTGGAACTAAGGGGCAAAACCCAACCCCTGAAAAACAACCCCACACCATAATCCCCCCTCCACCAAACTTTACACTTGGCACAATGCAGTCAGGCAAGTCCCGTTCTCCTGGCAACCGCCAAACCCAGACTCGTCCATGGGATTGCCAGACAGAGAAGTGTGATTGGTCACTCCAGAGAACACGTCTCCACTGCTCTAGAGTCCAGTGGCGGCGTGCTTTACCCCACTGCATCCCACGCTTTGCATTGCACTTGGTGATGTAAGGCTTGGATGAGCTGCTCGGCCATGAAAACCCATTCCATGAAGCTCTCTACACACTGTTCTTGAGCTAATCTGAAGGCCACATGAAGTTTGGAGGTCTGTAGCTATTGACTCTGCAGAAAGTTGGTGACTTCTGCGCACTGTGACCCTCAGCATGCACTGACCCCGCTCTGTGATTTTACGTGGCCTATCACTTCATGGCTGAGTTGCTGTTGTTCCCAATTGCTTCCACTTTGTTATAACACCACTAATAGTTGACCGTGGAATATTTAGTAGTGAGGAAATTTCACGAATGGACTTATTGCACAGGTGGCAACCTATCACGGTACCACGCTTGAGTTCACTGAGCTCCTGAGAGCGACCCATTCTTTCACAAATGTTTGTAGAAGCGTCTGCATGCCTAGTGCTTGATTTATACACCTGTGGCCATGAAGTGATTGAACACCTGAATTCAGTGATTTGGAGGGGCGTCCCAATACTTTTGGCAATATAGTGTATATCTAATAATATTTTTATCTAGAAAAAAAGTGCTTCATTTAAGCCCTTTCCGTTATGTGCAATTTGCTTCCCTCTCCCGCTAAAGACATAAAGCACCACATTAAAAGCTGCAGACGAAGCGGTTAATACAATCATTTTTTATCTATCATACCCCAACCAAGTTAACATGTGGCATCTTTAGCCTACATTTAGCATTATTAATCAGCATATAAAGAGCATTTCATAATAAACAATGTTATTATTATTAGAGATACAATTGTTATTATTTAGAGATGGCAAAAGAAGACAAAAAAAACATTGAAATCACTAGTTAACTTTGTTTTATCCTCATGAGTGTTGATTATTAGATTATGTGCATTGTTTGTTTATAGTGGTTTATTGCTTTGAGTAAAATATAAAAATGGGCCTTTTGCTTTTCACAAAGGTGTCTAAATGTAAAGTAAATATCTGATCTGATCGAACCTTTTTATATTCATATTCATTTAGGAGAAACATTTCCTTTTTTTTGGTATATATTGGTAATTTTTTTTAGACATCAGTGCATTGGATTTCTGGGCCCAGGATTCTCATCCTTGATTACTATTTTGAGCATTTAGGATTAGTTTTCTTTACACAGTACTATGGCTGCCTCAATGGAAATGTATCCTCCGCTGGGAAGGAAATATAGAGACCGGACCTCTTGGAAATTTAATTGAATACCCCTGCTGTAAACTAACAATCTTTCACTGTGTAGCGTCAGTAGAAAATTATACATTATTATACACATAATTGTTTAACCTGCATGAGCTGTTAATGTCAGATACAGTTGCAAAGGCTGAAATAGTCATATTTTTATTGTCTACTACAATAGTTAATCCATCATGCCAATCAAAATGAATTGCATGTTTTAATGTTAAAATGTGTTGTTAATTAAGTGGTGCAACACGACTCAAGACTTAAACTCTGCTTAATTAAACCTTTAAATGTGAAACCCACCCTTGCTTTTTCTCCAGCTTTGATTGAGCTAGTAAATGCTTTGAGAGCAAGATCCTCTTTAACGTTTAAAGAAATAGCTCACAACACTGGCTTATTTTTGACCATTCAATGTAAGCTAAACCTGCGGGCATCCATTAAGTATAGAAATAGAACGGATCCTCTCTTCCTAACCCGATTAACAGGCTTTCAAACCATGCAATAACTCACCCCATCTAAAAGCGTGTTGGAAAGGTGGATGCGAAGATCCTTCCGGAAAGGAAACTCCAGGTTGTCTATGTGAAAGACGGAGTTGTCTCTGTCAATCATATAGACTTCGTTTTTTCCGTCTATCAACATCATGTACCTGTAAAAACACAAGAGACAGAGTGAGGATTGCTGACCAGCTCATACCTTTCAGTAACCATAACGTGAACATACTTTACATGTGTACACCAGTGTTAATTATGGATCAGTAAGATATTATTAGATTTTTATTAATATTTTTTATTATGTTTTCATTTTAATTTTATGTAAAATATAAAAGAATTTTGTTGTGTTTTTGTCATTTTTATTACTTTATAACTCTTTCCCCGCCATTGACAGAATTTTCCGGCTTTCACTGTTATACGGTGGGGGTACCGCGCTATTACACATCTTCTGAAAGAATACTGAATCTCCTGATCAATAGACATGTGAAGAAGAAGTAGAAACTGAATGAAATGCCGCCCCAGGACGAGCTACAGGACTGTGAAGCGTTGGGTGTTGATGGACTCCATCTACTCCTTCTGTGTTTTGATCATCCTTCTGAATCCAATCTGGAATTAGTCTTTGACAAAAACACGATTTTCTCAGCTTTTTGCTCAAAATGTTGCTTTTTTTAATGAAACATTATGAAAGAAGAATGTATGAAGCTAGAATAAAACTGGAGTCTCTGTTCTTTCTTTTGATATATTGCATGTTCAAATATTCATACAACAAACTATTCTGAGGGCCGTGACAATTTTGTGAAAATCACCAAAAATGCTGGCGGTGGCTGGCTAACTTAAAATAAAATAAATTAAAAAAATTAAAAACTGGCCGGAAAAGTGTTTGAAAATATGTCTATATTCTTTTATTAATTTAGTTTTTAGTTATTTAGCCATTCCTTGGAAATTGGCTGAAATATGAGTAACAAAAATGTTGTTTTTTGGTTTTGGTTTTATTCACTATAATTAACGTGTAATCACGTGTAAATAAACCCAGCGCTGCTCTTCACTCTGAAACCTGCAGCGCATTTGTTTAATTTAAATCACAGTCTTTGCAATCTGATAATCATACTAAGCAATATCATGATATAAATCTTAATCTATATATACCATGCATCCCTAGAACAGACCAATGACGCCTACTTAAGTTTCATTACGATAGACTGTTTTCTGCTTTCATTGTCCCTGTTAGTTTTCCCTGTAAGGTTGTATAGGTGTAAACTTGGAACGGTGGCAAAACGTTTGGATGGTCGTTTCTACGTGACGGTACTACTAATTGTGGTAAAAACTGGAGAAGATTTGTAAGAAACAGTTCAACATTTCAATATGGAGATCATATTGCTGAGTGATGTTTCAAAGATAATTATGGTTCTAGGCCAAACATTAAAAAGTGAAAATTAATGGTGATGCAAAAGGATTCGGCATAGAGACCACCAAACAATAACAAACAATTTGAAGGATTGGCTGCGTAATAAGAACCCGAATGTCACAGGGAAATGGCAGACGTTCAAGAAACAGCGGCTGGAGGATTTGTGGCTATAACACAGGAAAAAACAAGGTGGAAACAAGTCTGGAAACATTTAGCAGCTCTTCTCTGATTATGAGCAGAAATTAGCAGCTGAAAAGAGAAGCACTGATTGAGAACACATATCCCCGGTGGCACTGAAACTGCAGGAATTGATGAGCTGCAATGACTAACAACAATGCCTTGTTTTGTGTGCTTCACTTCCATCAGAAAAATTAAGATAAACACTTGTCATAATAGGTATAATTGAACAAAGAAAGAGTCAGGTGAGGTTCAGTCTAGTGAAGTTTAGCAATCACTGCAGGGGTGTCCTTTTCAGACATTCTTCCAGCATAGATGATAGAGGTAAGATGATAATCTCTAAAACCAGGACACAACGCAACAAAAGACGTCCTCCTCAAAAGAGAGGGGCATACATTTAGGGATATAAGATGCATCAAAACCGGGATTTATCCGTGAAGAGAACACTTCTCAAAAGTGCCAGACGCCATCGAATGTGAGCATTTGCCCACTCAAGTCGGTTACGATGGCGAACTGCAGTCAGGTCAAGACCCCGATGAGGACGACGAGCATGCAGATGAGCTTCCCTGAGACGGTTTCTGACAGTTTGTGCAGAAATTCTTTGGTTATGCAAACCGATTGTTGCAGCAGCTGTCCGGGTGGCTGGTCTCAGACGATCTTGGAGGTGAAGATGCTGGATGTGGAGGTCCTGGGCTGGTGTGGTTACACGTGGTCTGCAGTTGTGAGGCCGGTTGGATGTACTGCCAAATTCTCTGAAACGCCTTTGAACATTCAATTCACGGGCAACAGCTCTGGTGGACATTCCTGCAGTCAGCATGCCGACTGCACGCCCCCTCAAAACTTGCGACATCTGTGGCATTGTGCTGTGTGATAAAACTGCACATTTTAGAGTGGCCTTTTGTTGTGGCCAGCCTAAGGCACACCTATGCAATAATAACCTATGAGGTGGATGGATTATCTTGGCAAAAGAGAAGTGCTCACTAACACAGAACAATATTTGAGAGAAATAGGCCTTTTGTGTACATAGAAAAAGTCTTAGATCTTTGAGTTCAGCTCATGAAAAATGGGGGCAAAAACAAAAGTGTTGTGTTTATAATTTTGTTCAGTGTATATTGGCCAATATATTGTGCATCCCAAAGTAAAATAACTTGATATCCATTCTGGACCAAACCGAATGCATGAAAGATGGTCATCTTGGATGAAGCCAATGTGAGCAATGGAAAGGTTTGTATGATAAAAGCCTTACTTCCAAAGATTCTTTAGGCTCAAACAGTGGCATCACCGTACCATGATAGAAATACTGACCTAGTAACAGGTGTAAAGTTTTATTATTTTGTGGGAGTCCATTGTCTATTGTCAATAGTGTAAGGATGTATGAAGGCACAGCTCACACCAAAGTCACTTTCAAACCCAGCAGCTTTGTATTGGTCAATGCGGCAAATTCACATGACCAACCTGAACCAGAGACGGAATCTACATTGGTAAAATCTTTCGCTAGGGGTGTGCGATATATATCGCCAACGATAATATCATGCTTGTTGTTTTAACAACGTGCAATCATTTAAAAACCTAGTATTAGCCTAAAAAAACTCTCAAGCTCACTGAAGACAAGTAAACAGTGATAAAGAAAGAGCAAAGAAAACCAACTACAACAGAACAAAGACACAAATGAATAGACCTGAAAAACTTCAAGCACTAGAAAAACTACATGAAATGTATAAAGTAATCAACAGAGGTGGACAAAGTACACAACTCTATTACTTGAGTAAAAGTACTACTGGTCAAATATTACGCCGTTACAAGTGAAAGTTCTAAAAACTGATTTTTACTTGAGTAAAAGTACAGAAGTATTTGTTTTTAAAAGTACTTAAGTATCAAAAGTAAATTTCATTTTTTGTCAATGCATTATTTTATTATTGTTGCATTGCTGTATAAATGCACATTATGTCATCATGGTGGTTTAAGCCAGTCAGTGATGCTCCATCTGACATGCTAGCATACGACTACCTTAAACTCATTTCAAATACTAACAAAGCTAAAAAGTAACAAAGCTCTTTACAAAGCTGCTGTCACTTTAAGGCGAATGCACTGACCCTATACACTGATACACAAACGATATTCTCCCAACTTTTTAATCTTCTCTTTCTCCCAGACGTTTACATTTTTGAACATTTTATGAGACATGCATCAAGTGTATGCCAACTAAACTAATCTGTAATCTTGTCAGAAAACTGAAACATACTAAGTATGGCCATGGGTGCACAAACTGTGCCGAGGAACCGTCTTCTTCCATTTTGCTATAAACTGATCAGTGTTCAAAAAATGTTGGGGAACTTCAAATGACCATACAAGAGTGATTACTGATAGGCTGTCCGCAAAAACAAAACAAAAAATTTAAAGAAGAAAAAAATCATCCACTGACTTTTAAAGCTGCTACAGAAACGACTTTTGACTTTGAGGACCTCGATAGAGATGTAGTGGAGTAAAAAGTATGACATTTCTCTTGTAAATGTAGTGAAGTTAAAGTCAAAGTTTCCCGAAAAAATTATACTCAAGTAAAGTACAAGTACTTAAAAAGTGTACTTAAGTACAGTATTCAAGTAAATTGACTTAGTTACTGTCCACCTCTGGTAATCAAATGTATAAAAAAACATTGCATAGAGTTTACGGTGTAAATTAAATATACATTTATTCTTATTAAAGTTACAAAAGTGATTCAGTCAAGAGCAATGAGAGATTTTCTCTCTTTGTTGTTTGATTAGCATTAATAATGACAGCAGGTAAATGTGGACGCTGTCACTTTAAGAGCGACGGCACGGATCCATTATACTCGTGCGTTGCTCTTTATGTTCACTTAAGACATAAATGACTCCGTTTACTTCCAAATACACGTCACTCTGACACATAGGTGTGTGTATTTAACTGTTCAAGCTCAATTAGTTGGCAGAAAGCCCTCAGTTCAGTTCTCAGACGCTCTATGAGCAGCGGCTTCATGTCGTGCGTCTCTCACACAGCGCTGAGAAACAGTCTCTCAGAGAGCGCTCATATACTGAAATGAGTTCTCTTTCACTGCTAATTGTGCTTTAATGGTTTAAAATCACCTGAATATCGCCCAGTATATCCAAAATATCGCCCAGTATATCGCCCACCCCTAATGTGGACGGCATTGAGATGTTTGCTAACACTATACCGTTGCTCACTTATTTCACATAACGGGATAGTTTACCCAAAAATTTTAATTCTGTCATAATAAACTTAAGTTGTTCCAAACCTGTATGCATTTCTTTCTTCAGCTGAACACAAAAGAAGATATTTTGAAGAATGTCAGTAAACAGTTCATGGACCCCATTGACAGGAAGTCAATGTGGCCCATCAACTGTTTGGTTACCCATATTCTTAAAAATATCTTCTTCAGACAAATTCATACCGGTTTGGAAGAACTTGAGGGTGAGTAAATGATGACAGAATTTTCATTTTTGGGTGAGCTGTCCCTTTAATTACTTTTGACCCCCAAGTGAAAAAACGAAAACAAACTTGACCGTAAGTATATCAAAAATGTGCTGATGGAAAGCCAAAAGAGCCATTCTGGTGTGGACAATTCCCGGAGACACTGGGCAGAGATCATGAGTATGCTTTTCACATAAACAAAAAGCAAGATATCAAACCCTTTCATTAAAGAAGTAATTAAATCTGCAAAACAAAGCTAAGAAACGCCGTCTTTCTGACTTTTGCCTGTAACATGATAACTCCAACTTACCGTTAAGCACAGTGTTTGTCATTGTGAATGTCACAGGACATCAAATTTATATTCAGCGCGCATGTCCAGTGCGCATGTCCATTATGCTCTATTGGCCTTTTAGATGTGAATAAAGGTGTCTTCAGGGAATTATGCGAGAGAGCAATATCCCAGTCACGAATTGTACCGACTGATTGGGAACACTTTAAACTTCAGTCAATAGAGTCGTCTTCTCTCAAATGCTTACAATGTCTGTACACATGCCGAAATGAAAAGTGCTTTTGGAGATATTCCCACTGGCATCCAAAAACAACTGTTCAGCCCTTCTTTAAAAAAAAAAAAAAAAAAAATCAGTCCTTGTCTTTGCCTTGAGCTTTAATATCCTCTCGTTTGGTCATTATTATAGAGCGCTCTGCTGGACGTCCCCAGAGCGAACACATCCGAGTGGCCAAGGCACAGGATAATGGGCTTGTTAGAACGGATCTCCAGTTAAAGAGATCAGCTGCGCCTTTTGAACGCCTCCGTGATGGTGCCAAGTGTTTTTCAATCAAAGAGCCACGGATGTTCTGCTTAACTTTCAGCTAATTTTGGATCACTATGACACACCAAACCAGCTCATTCGCTGCTGCCAGGGCATAAAACATCCTGCAAAGTGCCAACTGTGGTGCATCTGAGATCCGTCCTATGGATGAGTGTTTAATGATGTTCATGCAGACGCTTGAGCGCATGAGCCAGCAGGAGTGAAGGGAGACAGATCACATCATTACAGCAGACAAGCTCAAGCCGAGCTGCCATAAAATGACCTGTAGCATCATTAAATGGCCCTTCTATGAGCACTAGACTCCAACATTATAGAATTATACTGAAGATCATTTGAAAGGGTGCTACAACATCAAAAGAATGAAAAAACCTTTCGGATTTAATTCATCTCCTCTAGGCCTGACTTCTGGCTATCGGTGTATTAGACAGGAGGGGAGAGTCTGAATAACACATGCAACAACCAACCACAGTTCACTATGACCTACAAATCTTGGTTTGGATTTCCTAAAAAGGCTCATTCCATTAGGGAAAGTTAAATCTGAAATCTATGATAACACAATAATAAAGCAGTGCAGCAAAGCGTTTACTGCATAATAAAACAGCTGTCTGTGTGAATTGTTCCACATCTTTCATTGGTCTAAACCAAAATTCGAAGGATATATATATATATATATATATATATATATATATATATATATATATATATATATATATATATATATATATATATATATATATATATATATATATATATATATATATATATTATTATTATTATTAATTATAATATTAACACAACGTTCAAAAGTTTGGGGTTAGTATGATTTTTTCATGTTTCTTTATGCTCACCAAGGCTAGGAAGATTTAAAATTTTAAATAACTGTTTTCTGTTCATTTTAAAATGTCATTTATTTCAATGCCATCAAAGCTAAATTTCCATCATCATTACTCCAGACTTCAGTCACATGATCCTTCAGAAATCATTTGAACCATGCAATGTATTGTTGGCTATTGTCACAAAAATACCCGTGAGACTTAGACTGGTTTTGTGCTCCAGGGTCACATATGCTGATTTACTGCTCAAGAAGCATTTATGATTATCATCAATGTTTAAAACAGATCTGATGCTTCATGTTTTTGTGGAAACCAGGATACATTTTTAGGTTTCTTTTATGATAGAAAGTTCAAAAGAACAGCATTTTTTGAAATATAATCTTTTGTAGCATTATAAATGTAACATCTAAACTGAAAACCAAAATACAAGATGAATTAACTATAATGACCCTAATAGTTGTACTGTAACTACAAACACTTCCTCTCCAGACGAAAGCATTAGTAAAAGGCACAATATGTAATTTCCGCCACTAGAGGTCGCTTACTCAAAACAAAGGCGTAGCTTGATGACGGCTTGATTTTGTGGAATCATGGGAGTTGTCATCTTCACCTCTAAAGCCGGTGGAAAAGAATCCGACGGGACTCGGGCAGAAATCATATTCATGAGCTAATGTATTACAGATTTATGAACGTGACTGTAGTATGAAGCAGGGTGGAGCGGAGCGAGGCGCTGGAGCGATTGCTAATGAGAGACGAGCGCGACACACGGCTCGAGAGCAGTGGAGCTTTTATTCTGCCAGACGAGCGTTTCTGCTTCTTCCGCTCGTGTGTGTGTGGGGGAACGCAGCGCTGCTTTATCATATTACACACATTTGAGTGTGTTGAGAGTTATGTTATAATGCTACTCTGTGCGTTCACTCGGCGCTACTATGAGACACTTGTTCACACTGCAGTAAGAGATCATATTAGGCATGGTAAAACATGGTACTCGCGGTAAATCAAGAACACCAGATTTAAACAATAAGACTAACTGTGTTGAGATGATCCAAACAGTTGCTCACCTGTCTAATAAAACACATCAGATATTAAAAGCGTCTTTGGTGTTTCCATGGTTTCTACAAAATAAACCAGAAATCGAGGGTAACGTGTATATGATGTCATTGATAGGCGACACACAGTCCGTGTCCTGGTTAAAATCGCTTATTTCTCTGGATTTAAACATTCTTGGAAACATTTGGGATAATGTGAGTACACAAGTCAACAAAATATAGAACACTGTTCTAGTGGTTTTTGGATATTTTAATCCAAAAATCTTACATATTGTGCCTTTAAACAAAGCTGCAAAAACAACACAGGCACAAAAACAGTGTGTTTCATTGTAAGGGTCAGAGAAAAGATGGGAAATAGCAACACACAAAAAAAAAAAAAAAAAAAAAAAAAAAAATCACAAAACTAACAGTAAGATGGTAAATGCAATTACGAGTAACTCCATGAAAATACTTCAGGATTTCAAGAAATAAATTGCTACATAAGTGTAATACGGCTATAGAAATACTTGAGAACATTTACAATACGTAAATGTTATCTTGTTTCTCTAATGAGATCTTGCAGCAGAGCTTCTGACATTTTGGAACGCAGCAGCAAATCTGCAAGCATGTAGCTATCAGCGTTTGATTTATTAGCATAGCGTGTGCTTCGGGCCTTAGAATGGCTGGACTCACCGTGTGCCGTCTGCTTTCCAGCTGACTTTATAAGCGTTCTTCTCCAACAGACGAATGTTCCTGCGGTCCATCGATACGGGCTGAGCACCAGGAAACCCAGATCTGACAGACAAGCACATAAAAAAAAAAGTGATTATGGGACACATTGCTGGGTGGTTTTAATTGATCTCCACTCATCAATGGAAGTAATCACGGCTGCTGCTTTATCAGAATAATGACTCGCGGCAGAACTCAGCTGTGACTCTTTTAATTAATAGGCACAATTATATGTTTCCCATTACTTATTAGGCGCTTCAAAGGCACAAATGTCATGTGCTTTGGACTATTACAGTTGGAAAGAAATGAAAATCGTCCCTATCTATTTTCTAAATGTCCGTGATTAATTTATGATTCATCCATGCATGTTTCATTTAAAATGAAAAATTGATCTAGTCATTTTTAATTTAATAGTACCAACAGTACCAAAACAACAGTCTTCTCCTAATTAGTCTGCTTAAACCTGCCCCTTTCTTACAACTAACCACAAGCTCACATTCAGATCTGCCTCCATCCAATCAACAACTAATAAATGGAATAAAGTTCCCGCCCTATACGTTTTCTTCTTCTTCTTTTCTATAAACCGTTTCACTCGGATGTGCCACAAAACAGAATAAAAGAACTGTCACTACTTTTGTTTCATTGCAACTTTAAAAACCATCTAATGTAAAATTAATATAGCATGAAAAGTAGGTTGTTTTAACATTTACATTAATCACACTTTTATCCATGCATCCAAGGCTGATCAATTTATTTCTGTGATGACTTAATTTGAGCTCTGTTACCAAAGTAATGGTATATAATCAAATATTTTCTCAATTATAGGACATTTTTATCATTAACTATAATCATTTTGCAACCCTGTTATAGTTATATCTTACTTTTGGCTAAAATATGCAACCCCGTTACCCATTCAGGTGTATTTTTATGTATTTTATTCTTATTTTTTGTTACATTTTTATGAATGCAATTTCGATTATAGGCTTATTTAATGTTTACTACTAGAAAATCTTCAAATGTGGCAACAGGTTTGCAAAAATGTCCAACCTCACATAAAGTACAGTATTGTTCCGAATATAAGAATGTTTTTTTCTGAAAAAACGGGGTTTGTCTTATATTCAGGGTCTGGACTTTTACATGTCATTAATACACCCGCCAAATACGCATAAAACGAGTGTGCCAAGAACTACGGTGTGTCAGAATGTAAAGTTAGAAGATCGCAAGCGCAAAAGACTTAAAGCGTTGAAGGTGCACTATGTAACTTTTTCGTCCGCTAGAGTTTGCCTACTCAAAACAAAGGCGTAGTTTGATGAAGCCTAGTTTGAGCGCAGAATCTTGGGACATGTGGTCTTCACCTCACAGCCGGTGGAAAAGAATTGGAATAGGACTCGGGCAGAAATCATGTTCATGGATGCGATTATTAATGTTACTGTAGTATGAAGCAGAGCAGACCCGAGTGTTGTGGGAGCTGAGCAAGGCCGCTGGAGCGATTGTTAATAAGATGAACGCAACACACGCCTCGCGAGCAGCGGGACTTTTATTATGCAACAGTCGTCGGCGGCATTTCCGCTTTTCCGGTCATGAGTATGAGGTAACGCAGCTCTGTTTATTATATTAGATACATTTGAGTGTGTTGAAAATGATGTTATGCTGTTACTCTGTGCGCTCGCTCGGAGGCTGCTATGACACTTGTTGCACACTGCAGTGAGAGTAAAGCGTTTCTGCTAAATAAATAAAAAAAATCGGAAACCGAGGGTAACGCAGATATGACGCCATTGACAGGCGACTCTCTCACACGTCCCGGTTCCTTGGTTAAAATAGCAATTTTCTCACGATTTTCTAAATAGTTGGAAACATTTGGGATGTTGTAAATACTCAACTGAACAAAATATATAACACTGACCTAGTGGTTTTTGGATATTTTACTGAAAAAATGTTACATAGTGCACCTTTAACAGTCAAAGAAAAGCTTATCGTCTAAGAGCCGCGTGACTGTCATGTCTCGCTGACGGGACTAAACTTCCCCCGTACATGATTTTAAAACGCAATACGGTACCCAGATTTCACTTCTACTGTTCGTGAAGTTTTGTTAGGCTATGGTTTTCACTATGAGATGGATGGCCTAATTGTTATATAATTCAGATGGGCTACAGGTTATTTTTATGGTATGCCAAAAAGTGTTTCTTTTTAAATGTGATTGTTTGTACATTTTACCAGTATTTACCATGCTTTCAATACAAAAATGAAAATGTAAAAAATATGCAATATGAAAAATAAAAGCATTCTTTATAAAATACAAGATTTGGTCTTCAAAAAGCCTTTTGCCAAAAAGTACATCTTGAAAATGGGGGGTGTCTTATACTCAAGCTCGTCTTATATTCAGAACAATACGGCAATCAAATATTTTCTCATTTATGGGAATTTTTTATTTAGTCAATAACATAGTCATAGCTTACTTTTGGCTAAAATATGCAGCCCTGTTACCCATTCTAGTGTATATTTACTTTATTTTATTCTTATTTTTTGCTTTTTTTTAAAAATGTGGCAACAAGGTTGCAAAAATTTCCAACCTCATATAAAGTAAAAGTAAAATAAGGTTGATGAGCGGCATTTCCTGTAGGTTAAGCACTTTATTTCATTGAGCATTTAATATAAAAATGGACATTAAGTTCTTATTTTCTACCATATTCATGCCCCACACACATTCCCAGCCCTCACCATCTGAATGCTTTTGATTACTTGACATATCAGTGACACTCAGAGCTGGTAAGCATCTGTGGGGGGTAAAACACACACACACACACACACACACACACACAAACACTCACCTGTCCCACTCGGAGAACTCCTGACATTTGCGCTGGATGGTGCCAAGCTTGGGCTGTGACGTGATTTGAGTGACTCCTTTGACAGACACCCCCTCCAGAAACACAGCGCCCTGAGACACACAAACAAACAACCGTCATGTCTGCACATTTCATCACTAACAGTTCAAATGGACAGGAAGCTGATACCCAGAACACTAAAGGAAAGCAGCATCAGTGATAAACTCAGCCTTATGTATATCCCAGATGAGGTGTGCTGTATTGAACCAGGAATATTCCTTTAAGACTATGCACTGGAATGAGTTTTACGCACCACTTTTAGTCGTTCTTTCTTCTTCTTGCCCTGACTGGGCTGAGAGGAGCTGGGCTCGGACCCCTGAGCGATGGCATTCCCGTCATCATCCACATCTTCATCCTCCTCGTCATCAAAGCACCATTCGGGGAGAGCAGGGGCGGCTGGGGCGTCCTCTACATCCCCATAGCGCCGGAAGAGCTCCTTAAGATAGTCTCCTTTATAGATGCCCGGGGACCGAGCCTGACCGAACGCTGCCACCGCCGCCTCAATGCTGACGTGAGAAAACACACAATCACTCACGCTGTGTATCACCATTCAGCATACATGACAGATTAAATGAACGGCTTTAAGCTACAGCAGTACGGGCCAGATTTACTAACAGCTTGCTCCAGCACAAACCCTCTTTTGGTGTTAAATTACTGTCAGGATTTACTAAAAACACGCAGTGAAACATTAGCGCTGAAAGGCGTGGACAGGGTTATTTTTGCGGCTGATCTTATTGCATATGCATTTGTAGGAGTTTCTCTTTCAGGCGCAGAATTTATGTGAGGAGAGTATTTGAATGAATCACGTGAGGTGATTTACTATGGTTTGTGCTCGTCAATTTACTGGTGTTTACGCCATTATTTACCGCCCAAAAAAGCTGTAAAGCAATAAAGTCTTAAACCAGACGCTAACGGGTAGATTGTGTTGGTCATTATGGAAATGATTCGGCTGGGTCTGTGTTCTTTAATTCGTGTGTCGTCAGAAGATCACGCGCTGAACTTTACACTCCCATCGGCGCTTTCATGGGATTGCGCTCACACACTAATTTGCCCTGTTTAGTAAATCTGGTCTTCACTTACTAGGTAAAAACAACCACACGGCATTCAAATAAAAACAAAAGACCTGTGAAAGATTTCTAACAATTAAAATCTTTCCTCCAGACAACACTAGCATGCTTGACTGAACATAATGAAGTATTGATTAGCCAAAGCAGGTGTTGGAGAGGTGGCATTTAAAAACCCAAGAGTAAATATAAGTGCTCTTGTAAGGTGTTACAACAGTTTTTGCTTCAGGACCCAAATATGGATCCAGTGGCAGCCCAAAACATTATTTAAAACTGATTATCATACAAAAGTTTTTTTTTTGAATCCTTTAAAATAATATATCCATGCATTAGTGCATATGCACAATAATATGCCAAGTTATTAACATGACAATTTGGTGACTGATAGTTTGGTTGCTAAATGCTTCTCAAATCTTGGTTTCATGCTCTCAGCAGTCCATAACTGACCAAACAAAACACACTGTGGCAAGCCAAGCTGTGTTTAATGCATCATTGCACGGTTTTGTTCATGTTGCCTGAAGATGAGGGCATTTCATGCAACCTATCCATACTGGCATTTTCTCCTCCTTTTTAACATTTATTTTGTGATCCTAACTTTGCACCATTTTGCTAATTTTCTGTGCAGTCCACAACCTTATCAGAACATGCAATGAGAGATGCATTGTGGTCAGTATGAGGGCTTATATTTACTCAAATATCAAAAGCAATGTTATTTCTTTAACACTTTTCAGAGATGCATCAAAAGCTCCAGCGAGAGAGACACCAGGAACGGCAAACACAATGAATACAATGGTTCTTTGATGAATGGAAAGTTCAAAAGAATATTTGCAATAGACATTTTAGTAACTATAAATCTATTCACTGATCAATATAATGCATCCTTGCTAAAGAAAAGTATGAATTTCTTCATTTCAAAATCTATATGGAGTCAAAATAATATTAAAACAAGGCCAACTGAATTGAAGATTAATTATACAATTTCACAGAGCCTGATTGAATTGGCAAAGGCCTTTAATCACCATTTTATTGAGTCTGGATAAAATAGCTTAAAGTTTCACAGTGCAACGACCTTATTTACCATCAATTACCATCAATGCTAGTGAGACAGCGCTTGTATTACGACCAGTAACTAAGTTAGAGGTTGAAAGAGTAGTCATGTCTCTTAAGTCTTCAAGTGCTAAGGTTATGTATGGTAAGAACACACTTTTACTGAAAGAAATGAATTATTCAATAGTTAACCCTCTAACACATTATTAATATTTCATTAGGTCAAGGGAGATTCCCTAATTCTTGGAAGACAGCGGTTGTGGCTCCTATATATTTAAGGTAGGTGACCCTCGTTTAACTTGTAATTATAGGCCCATTAGTATAAAAGGTTTTTGAAAAACTTGTGGCCAGACAAATTATAGATAATCTTAATGATAGTTTTTTCCAATTACATCCTATGCATTTTGGTTTTAGGGTAAATCACTCAACAAATACTGCTACATGTTACTTTGTAGAAAAGGTAAAGGCATTAATGGATAAAGGAGGAGTGGTAGGAGTGTATTTCTTGATTTGCAGAAAGCATTGAGAATAGGATGAAAGATAAGATTTGATTACATTTACAAACTCTAATTCATGCAAAAGATAATTTACCTTTTGCATTTACTCATTACGTCTATCAACTGGTGTGTGTTCTGCAAGGGTCCGTACCAGAGTATGTGAGCGGAGTGGAGCGGCGTGCTGGGCCGAATTATGATATGAATTTTTAATATACCGCAATACCGGTGTATGTCGCTTCAACAACGTTCGGAAGGCGGCGCAAACAACGCAAGAGAGCGCTTTCTGTGCGGAGCACCATGATGAGTTTACAACACTCACCACATGGATCATATAGATCAAATACAGACCGGAGCGAGCACGTTTAAGTTTTTTATGGACATATTTCATATACTCTAGTGCTCTAAACATGAACCAGCACAGTGTATGCACACATATTTAATCACGTCTTCTTGAAATGAAATATATGTGCAAAAAATAAGGACACTGATACAGCCGTACGTCTGATCACGACCGCGATGACACAAGGGATTATTCTGATACACAAAAGACAACAACAATTCAAAGAAGATTGGGCAAAAAAAGAGTCTATGACTTTATTCTTTCTGTGTTGAACTGACGTGTGTCGTTTGCTCAGAGCTCTTAAATGTAATGAAAATATCATTTTAAATGTTAAATGTGTTTTTCAGCGTTTCTCCCTTGTTTTGGTAGTTTGTTGTTATATAGGGTTAGATTTTTAAAATGCATCAAGGTGCCCTCAACTCTCTCTCCGTGGTCATATTTTAATATTCATGTCTGTAATGAGTGTGTTGCAGGTCTTTGTTTTATTGGTTGTTGTCATCCCACAGCATTATTTTGTGGGGCTTTTGCAAACCTGTATTAACTCTAGTGTGGAATTGTTCTACAATATTCACTCATCATGACAGTAAAATAGGGCATTCTAGTCAATCTACTGCAGTATTTCCTCTCTCAATCAGTAGAAAATGTGGTTAACACCCAGTCATGCATGGGGGAAAAAAATACCGTTATACACTCACCTAAAGGATTATTAGGAACACCTGTTCAATTTCTCATTAATGCAATTATCTAATCAACCAATCACATGGCAGTTGCTTCAATGCATTTAGGGGTGTGGTCCTGGTCAAGACAATCTCCTGAACTCCAAACTGAATGTCAGAATGGGAAAGAAAGGTGATTTAAGCAATTTTGAGCGTGGCATGGTTGCTGGTGCCAGACAGGCCGGTCTGAGTATTTCACAATCTGCTCAGTTACTGGGATTTTCATGCACAACCATTTCTCGAGTTTACAAAGAATGGTGTGAAAAGGGAAAAACATCCAGTATGCGGCAGTCCTGTGGGCGAAAATGCCTTGTTGATGCTAGAGGTCAGAGGAGAATGGGCCGACTGATTCAAGCTGATAGAAGAGCAACTTTGACTGAAATAACCACTCGTTACAACCGAGGTATGCAGCAAAGCATTTGTGAAGCCACAACACGCACAACCTTGAGGCGGATGGGCTACAACAGCAGAAGACCCCACCGGGTACCACTCATCTCCACTACAAATAGGAAAAAAAGACTACAATTTGCACGAGCTCACCAAAATTGGACAGTTGAAGACTGGAAAAATGTTGCCTGGTCTGATGAGTCTCGATTTCTGTTGTGACATTCAGGTGGTAGAGTCAGAATTTGGCGTAAACAGAATGAGAACATGGATCCATCATGCCTTGTTACCACTGTGCAGGCTGCTGGTGGTGGTGTAATGGTGTGGGGGATGTTTTCTTGGCACACTTTAGGCCCCTTAGTGCCAAATGGGCATCGTTTAAATGCCACGGCCTACCTGAGCATTGTTTCTGACCATGTCCATCCCTTTATGACCACCATGTACCCATCCTCTGATGGCTACTTCCAGCAGGATAATGCACCATGTCACAAAGCTCGAATCATTTCAAATTGGTTTTTTGAACATGACAATGAGTTCACTGTACTAAAATGGCCCCCACAGTCACCAGATCTCGACCCAATAGAGCATCTTTGGGATGTGGTGGAACGGGAGCTTCGTGCCCTGGATGTGCATCCCACAAATCTCCATCAACTGCAAGATGCTATCCTATCAATATGGGCCAACATTTCTAAAGAATTCTTTCAGCACCTTGTTGAGTCAATGCCCCGTAGAATTAAGGCAGTTCTGAAGGCGAAAGGGGGTCAAACACAGTATTAGTATGGTGTTCCTAATAATCCTTTAGGTGAGTGTATACGCGAAACCGGTATAATTTTGAAAAATACTGTGATATCAATTTTTGTCATACCGCCCAGCACTAGTGGAGCGGCGGGATTTTAAATGGAGTGAGGAGTGGATTTTTTTAAAAGTGCGCTCCACTACCGCTCCATCACAAGTATATGCCAACGGCCGATAATATAACTGCATTTTCAGCTAGAACTCACACGTTAAACACATTTAACTTGCTCGATACAGATGGACCACTCAAATCAGAAAGAATGTAAAGGTTATGATGACGGCGATGGACATGAGCGGGATGTTGTAGTTCAAGGAATTTTTTTGTACCTTCTACATACTGAATATGATCGGGTAAAAGCTCATTTTAAACAGGTAGCACTTATTCACACATGCAATCGCTCTCTCTGATGCGTTCAAACAAATCTTACAGTGCTTTTCTGCTTACAGTTATCTGTATGTGATTTTAAATGAGCAGAAATCCGTAATGTAGTGACCCGTAGATAAAATAACTGATGAAAACTTACTATTTTCATCTTTCCTGACAAAATTTTCACTGCAAAAAGCAGCAATATTTTACTTTTAATGCTGATAAAGCCTATTACCCATACCACCACACCTGTCCCTAACCCTACCATTAAACTTACCCATACCACCACACCTGTCCTTAACTTTACCCTTAAACTTACCCATACCACCACACCTGTCCCTAACTTTATCCTTAAACTTACCCATACCACCACAGCTGTCCTTAACTTTACCCTTAAACTTACCCATACCACCACACCTGTCCCTAACTTTACCCTTAAACTTACCCATACCACCACACCTGTCCCTAACGTTATCCTTAAACTTACCCATACCACCACACCTGTCCTTAACTTTACCCTTAAACTTAGCCATACCACCACACCTGTCCCTAATTTTATCCTTAAACTTACCCATACCACCACACCTGTCCCTAACTTTACCCTTAAACTTACCCATACCACCACACCTGTCCCTAACGTTATCCCTAAACTTACCCACACCACCACACCTGTCCTTAACTTTACCCTTAAACTTACCCATACCACCACAGCTGTCCCTAACTTTACCCTTAAACTTACCCATAACACCACACCTGTCCCTAACTTTACCCTTAAACTTACCCATACCACCACACATGTCCCTAACTTTACCCTTAAACTTACTCATACCACCACACCTGTCCCTAACGTTACCCTTAAACTTACCTATACCACCACACCTGTCCTTAACTTTACCCTTAAACTTACCCATACCACCACACCTGTCCTTAACTTTACCCTTAAACTTACCCATACCACCACAGCTGTCCCTAACTTTACCCTTAAACTTACCCATACCACCACACCTGTCCCTAACTTTACCCTTAAACTTACCCATACCACCACACCTGTCCCTAACTTTACCCTTAAACTTACCCATACCACCACACCTGTCCTTAACTTTACCCTTAAACGTACCCATACCACCACACCTGTCCGTAACTTTACCCTTAAACTTACCCATACCACCACACCTGTCCTTAACTTTACCCTTAAACTTACCCATACCACCACACCTGTCCCTAACCCTACCCTTAAACTTACCCATACTACCACACCTGTCCCTAACTTTACCCTTAAACGTACCCATCCCACCACACCTGTCCCTAACTTTACCCTTAAACTTACCCATACCACCACACCTGTCCCTAACCCTACCCTTAAACTTACCCATACTACCACACCTGTCCCTAACTTTACCCTTAAACGTACCCATACCACCACACCGGTCCTAACTTTACCCTTAAACTTACCCATACCACCACACCTGTGCCTAACTTTACCCTTAAACTTACCCATACCACCACACCTGTCCCTAACTTTACCCTTAAACTTACCCATACCACCACACCTGTTCCTAACCCTACCCTTAAACTTACCGACACCACCACACCTGTCCCTAACTTTACCCTTAAACTTACCCATACCACCACACCTGTCCCTAACTTTACCCTTAAACTTACCCATACCACCACACCTGTCCCTAACCCTACCCTTAAACTTACCCACACCACCACACCTGTCCCTAACTTTACCCTTAAACTTACCCATACTATCACACCTGTCCCTAACTTTACCCTTAAACTTACCCATACCACCACACCTGTCCTTAACTTTACCCTTAAACTTACCCATACCTCCACACCTGTCCCTAACTTTACCCTTAAACTTACCCATACCACCACACCTGTTGTTCCTAGCCCCCTAAAGTTATTATCATAAATGTAAATGCAACTTTGGATAGTTGGTGGCGCCATAGGGATTGAGTTAGAGATTTCAAATGTGCAATGGTGAATGTTTGGACTGACTTCTATCAGTGTGCCAAATTTCACAACTTTTTACCATATGGTTCTAAGGGCTGCGATAGACTTCCAGAGCGAAGAAGAATAATAATAAGAAGAAGAAAACTAACGAATACAATAAGTGCCCCTAATTAAATCACTGACAATCTTCCCCTCCAGTGAACTCCAGTGACTTCCAGAGTTAGAGTAAATGAAAGTTTGGACAGTTGGTGGCGCTAGAGGAATTGAGTTAGAGACTCCAAATTTGCTGTGGTGAATGTTTGGATTGTCCTCTATCTGTGTGCCAAATTTCACAACTTTTTACCATGTGGTTCTATGGGCTGCCATAGACTCACATGGCGGAAGAAGAAGAAGAATACAACGGTAAAATAGATGCCATCGCACCTTTCGGTGTTTGGCCCCTAATGATAGCGATAATCGTAGGTTGTATAGTTAATAACTAATAACTAATATAGTTATTGTTATAGTTATTGTTATAGTTATCGTTCATGGTTTGAAGAAAATGCCTTGGTTTTGTTGTTTTTTTATTATTATAATAAAGCTTTTATTTGATCCACCCTAATAAAAATGTAGTTAGTATGTACACTCACCTAAAGGATTATTAGGAACATCTGTTCAATTTCTCATTAATGCAATTATCTAATCAACCAATCACATGGCAGTTGCTTCAATGCATTTAGGGGTGTGGTCCTGGTCAAGACAATCTCCTGAACTCCAAACTGAATGTCAGAATGGGAAAGAAAGGTGATTTAAGCAATTTTGAGCGTGGCATGGTTGTTGGTGCCAGACGGGCCGTTCTGAGTATTTCACAATCTGCTCAGTTACTGGGATTTTCACGCACAACCATTTCTAAAGTTTACAAAGAATGGTGTGAAAAGGGAAAAACATCCAGTATGTGGCAGTCCTGTGGGCGAAAATGCCTTGTTGATGCTAGAGGTCAGAGGAGAATGGGCCGACTGATTCAAGCTGATAGAAGAGCAACTTTGACTGAAATAACCACTCGTTACAACCGAGGTATGCAGCAAAGCATTTGTGAAGCCACAATACGCACAACCTTGAGGCGGATGGGCTACAACAGCAGAAGACCCCACCGGGTACCACTCATCTCCACTACAAATAGGAAAAAGAGGCTACAATTTGCACAAGCTCACCAAAATTGGACAGTTGAAGACTGGAAAAATGTTGCCTGGTCTGATGAGTCTCGATTTCTGTTGAGACATTCAGATGGTAGAGTCAGAATTTGGCGTAAACAGAATAAGAACATGGATCCATCATGCCTTGTTACCACTGTGCAGGCTGGTGGTGGTGGTGTAATGGTGTGGGGGATGTTTTCTTGGCACACTTTAGGCCCTTTAGTGCCAATTGGGCATCGTTTAAATGCCACGGCCTACCTAAGCATTGTTTCTGACCATGTCCATCCCTTTATGACCACCATGTACCCATCCTCTGATGGCTACTTCCAGCAGGATAATGCACCATGTCACAAAGCTCGAATCATTTCAAATTGGTTTCTTGAACATGACAATGAGTTCACTGTACTAAAATGGCCCCCACAGTCACCAGATCTTAACCCAATAGAGCATCTTTGGGATGTGGTGGAACGGGAGCTTCGTGCCCTGGATGTGCATCCCACAAATCTCCATCAACTGCAAGATGCTATCCTATCAATATGGGCCAACATTTCTAAAGAATGCTTTCAGCACCTTGTTGAATCAATGCCACGTAGAATTAAGGCAGTTCTGAAGGCGAAAGGGGGTCAAACACAGTATTAGTATGGTGTTCCTAATAATCCTTTAGGTGAGTGTATGTCTTTAATACTTAACTTAAAACAATGGCATGCAGCCTTCAAGTACTTTAATACAGTGCTATTTGACTGGCAGACTGCTTCCTACCATTAATTAGTTCATGAATATTAATTAGGTCATGTTAATTGGTTAGCAAGCCTCCCAAAGCATCCAGTCCAGTCACAAGAAATTAATATTCATGGGCCAAGCCTTCTTTCCAAATCCTGCCTGTCAGCTAATCAAGCAGGCCAGAGCAAACACTGTGTAACCTAATTAATATTCATGAGGCAAGCCTTCGCCGTGGCAGCATTTATGAACTCGCACTCGCGTACCAAAATGAGTCTGATGCCACAGAAAAAACGTTTTGGGTATTTCCCTCATATGGTTTTGTTGACATCTCAAAGCTAAATTAAGAATAAGAAAAAATCCAATCCGTTGAAAATGTTGTTAGAGTCGGTCGGTTTGTATTGGCTAACACTGCTTAGTATTCTGCCTCGCTGTCCTCTCAGGACTTTACCCATGTCCCTCCGACTGTACAGTCACGAACACTGACCGAATGTGATATAAGTAAAGCCTTCACTTCAACGCATGTTTTTTTAATGCGCTCTCATTGAAATTTCAACAGATGGCTCCAAGGCAGACCTACTACTGTTCCAAGCCTTTCCATTTATAGATAACAACTTAAGACTCAGAAATGACTTTTAACTTCTTCCAAAGTAAAAGACGTCAGCAGTGTTTTTCTGATCTCTTCAGAAATTTCTTCTAAAGAATGAACAATTTTTATGCTAGATAATAATACTGATATCAAACTGACCCTAATCACGTCTCACAATGATCAAGGGTAGTTGACAAATAACAGGGACGGTTTGTTTTATTCAGCATGAAGAGTTTACGTTCAAATTGAAATTAATCGAAATAAGCAATGAAGTATTCCTGCTATCAAGTACACCCGGGAAGTTTCTACTTTCAACTTTGGAAATTGTGCAATTTTGCAGTGATGTGTGATCTTAGTCGGGATGCAACAGATACAATGGGCAATGTCATATTTCTTTTTTTATTTATGGACAAAGACAGGAAGACTACCTTTACATTTGCAGCAATAATGCAATTTTTTACAATAATCAAAGTAAGGACCTAAAGACCCCCTGTGGTGAAAAATATTTAACCAATCCCAGCAATGTGCGGGGTGGGTCTTTCCTATCATTATTTCTAAGGATGCTGATTTTTTTGTGATTTCCAAGGATCATCATTCTCCCCTAAAAGTGATCGGGCAGACCAAATCATAAGTCATAGAGACTTGAAACTTTGAGGGCTGGTAGTACTCACACCACGTACAACGTCACCAAGGCTTGCCCCGATCGGCCTGACAGGGGCGCTACAGCTCTTACCTAATAAACCGTTAGGCATCTCTTATATCGTTGGAATCCTTCTTGGCTCAAGACGATCAGAACCAAACCAGTGCAGCAAGATTCTCTGGAGTCTGATTGTCAATAGTTATCAAAAAAAAAGTTGAAATTTCGGTTCACGGTCCCTAAGGGCCGCCAAAATGTTCCAAAGTGGGAGAAGCCACTTTTACTAAAATGGCTCATGAACGGAATTATATAGTTTCACCAAACTCAGCACACCTATGTAAGAGCTCATTCTGTGGTCGCGTGAAAAAGGACGTGGCAACTGGCCACTTGATGGCGCTATAACAGAAAAAAACATGAAAAGGGCTATAACTTCTTCACCATTAGTCTGATTGAAAATTGTCATGCAGTGTAACTTTGGCGAACTAGTCCTAGGTATTTGGCTCAACCTCGATAAAACCATGTTAAATCCACTGCGGCGCAATTATCAGGCCAATAAAGAACCTTTTGGGTTTATCTGCTGTATTATAAAAAAAAAACATGACACCAAATGAAAAACATAGCCTACTCTGTGCCTTTGTCACAGACAGGTGCTTTCAGTGCAGACAGCTTCATTGGGATTTTTTCATGTTTCAGTGTAGACGTGCAGGTTGTATATGGTTGACCGGCAATGTCACAACTTGTCGCATTAATATGTAATTCAGCTGATGCTTGCAACAACAGCTGCCATTGTTGCTCATCCAAATCAAATTCAGAGTCAGAACAATACGTTTTATAATATTAGTTTTATTGTTTTGGCAGATTGTGTTGCATAATGTGTAGCTGTTATTGCACTGATCATTTGTAAGGAATAATTTTTAGCTTTTGGTTTGTGTCAATCAAGTTCCAAACAAAAAGAGAAAATAATCAAATGAGATGAAGCCTCTTACATTTGAAAAGGGTTTCATTCACTGGATTTTCAACAAAACAGGCATTACTATGTGATTATATAATATATAGAACAATTTAAATGTTGAATTTCAAGCAAAAATAACCATATTTAAAGTATATACACTACATGCTTTTTAATGTTTGTGAAAAAAAAAAGTCTCTTGCACTCACCAAGGGCACATTTATTACATTATTTTAATGTATTAATTACATTATTTTAAAATGTAATATATTCCTGTGATCAAAAGCTGAATTTTCAGCATCATTACTCAATGTTATCAATGTCACATGATCCTTTAGAAATCATTCTAATATAATGATTTGCATTTATGATTATTATCAATGTTGAAACAAGTTGTGCTGCTTCATATTTTTGGGGGAAACCGTGACTGTTTTTTAAAGACATTATTACTTTTATTCAGCAAGTACACATTAAAGGGATAGTTCACCCAAAAATGTTTTCATCTTTTACTAACCCTCAAGTTGTTCCAACCCTGTATGAGTTTCTTTCTTCTGTTGAACACAAAAGAAGATATTTTAAAGGTGCCAGATAGTTGACGGCACCCATTAACCGTTTTCTTTTTCTTACTATGGAAGTCAGTCGGTGCCGTCAACTGTTTGATTACCAACATTCTTTAAAATATCTTTTGTGTTGAACAGAAGAAAGAACTCATACAGGTTTGGAACAACATGAGGGCAAGTAAGTAATGACAACATTTTTCATCTCTTTGATGTGTGTTTGCTGAATAAAAGCAATAATAAAAAATTTAAAAAACTCTTCCTGACCCTTATCTAGCACCAGACAAATATGGGTACTTTTTAGGCAGTGGCAGGTCATTTAGCTAATCTTCCCTTAAATTTTGTTGCTTAGACACAAGTAAAGTTTACGTGATTTGTGTGTTTGCAGTATTAAATGTGATTATAAAAAATAATGGCAAACAATGTTTATCATGAAGTCCTCATGGGCTGCACAGAAAAACAAACACACATCATGCAGTCTGATGCACAAACAAATGACCCTTATGAACCTCTTCTTTTTTTTATGCTTTGAATTAGTCTGTCGAATAATTCACTGACGATGGTTGTTTTTTTGTAATTAGTGATATTTTAGGCAATTAATGTGTGCAAAAAGAGCCCTTTTTTGCTTTGCTTGGTTTGGCATTTTCTGCAAAAAAAAGTTAATTCAGTCTACATGTGCATTGGGTGAGTGCTCGTGTTTTCTAACCTCCAGTCCATTTTCTCCACCAGGTAGGCACATATTAAAAAGCCCGTGCGGTTGAAGCCATGCGTGCAGTGAACGCCTGCGGGAGAAAGAAACACAACAGTGACTTAAACACAACTGAATCACACAGACCACCCACCTGCCAAACCAATCATTTATGGACACAGGAACCATTTTCATCCTTCACTGCAATCAATATCATCATTTTTGGCTATTTATGCAGTCTGTGCACATGGACGGAACTGGACACTGGCCTCTGGAATGATGCAGTGGTAATTGACGACAGAACAAAACCCTTCATCTGAGAGGACTACTCTTCTCCACACCGATACACATTAAATATGCAGCGCTGAGTGCTGAACTCTGCTCAAGCCAGCCGCAGCGTGAAAATAGCTGTGTGAACTTATTAAGATAATTACAGTCATCAGCAGGATGTGCAGAGAGACTGTGCATTCCGAGCGCTTCTTTCATAGAGTTGGCCTTTTGTTTTGAGTTTGCCATTTTTGTGACAGGGTAATAATCAGACATAGTAATGAAAAACAGTGCGATACAAAGGCCAAAGCCATCCATCTAATGCACATGAACACTAGTGGTACGCAATATACTGGGACTGATGGCAACAGCAATATTTAAAAAGTTAAATATTCATATTGTGCTAATACTAAACATACAATAATATTGTAAATAATCCAGCGCCAGATGACAGTCCAATACAGTAGGTGGCGGTATGGCATTTTAAAGGCCCCTGTATACTTACAGCTAATTTTTTTCATCCTTCACTTTGGGGTAAAAAGAAGTTTACCTTTCCAGTGATAAACTTTTAGCAAACATCCCTACGCAACCTACTCTGCTGAGAGCGCCGTCTGGATGAATATGCACTTGTGTGCTGTGTGCACTTTACTCTCAATAACAGAATAAACACAACAAATAGAAAGCATCTGATTAGAGCAAGCCCAAGTACTGCTCCAATTCACATCTGGTCAAGTACAGTTCAAATCCCCGGATGTGTTCTTGATCCGCCCCTTTTATCGAGGATGCATCGAGAGGTGACTTGTGCGGACTTGAGACAGCCAGGTATCCCAGAATGCATCTCTCACAAACCAGCAAGCGTCAATGGCAGAGGAGAAAACCCACGTAATTTAAAAATATTACTGTTATTGTGTACCAAAATGAGTTTTTGAAGGGATTTTTTTGCATTTGATGAAGGGATTCTTTAAGAAAAAACACCCATCAATTGTAGTGTGTTCAAGCTGCTAAAGCGCCGTTCGGCCCACTGTCAGTGGTTGTGAACAGCACTTACTTTTGCATACAAAAACACAAAGCTTGAACAAAATCACATGCAAATTTGTTCTGCAGAGCTCCAGCTCTCAACACTGCAGTCTGAAAGCCACTAACAATGCTTAAAGAGCTACGGTTTCAGAATGTGGATTACCTGGATTTCTGCAAAAATGGATCATGAAATTTGATTTCATGTTTTCATTGTGAATTCCAAAACTTATATATCAGGAGAACAAATTGAAGTTGAGTGATGCAACGGGACAACAACCCAAAGCACATGGTCAACAGAAGAAAATACACCTTCTGGAGCGGCCGAGACCTCAACCCGGCTTTGGCATGACCTCAAGTGAGTGATTCACACCAGATATCCCAAGAATATGGTCGAACCGAAGGTTTGCAATAAAATAAATGGCTCACCGGCTGTGAAGGTCTGAGCTGCAATTACAGGGAACGTTTGGAGGAGGTTATTGCTATCAAAAGAAGGTCATCCATTTATTAAATCTAAGGGTTCACACACACTACCGTTCAAAAGTTTTTTTTTTTTAAAGTTAATACTAAAGTGAGTTATAATGTTCTTTCTATTCATCAAAGAATCCTGGAAAAAAAATGATCACTGTCCACAAAAATATTCAACATTGATAATAATAATCATAAATGTTTCTTGAGCATCAAATCATCACATGAGAATGATTTCTGAAGGATCATGTGACACTGAAGACTGAATGATGCTGAAAATTCAGCTTTTGATCACAGGAATATAATACATTTTAAAATATATTCACATAGAATATAGTTATTCTAAATTGTGATTTTGTACAGTAAAAATTATGACTAATTTATCCACGTAAAAGTATAGTTGATGAAACGGATCTGATCACAGTAGTCAAAGTTTTATTTAAAACAGAACTCAAGGTATTCAGAAGAAAACAACCAAACCGAACGCAATGAGAACTGACAAAGAACTAAAGGAAAAGGTGCTAAAACCCACCCAAATCACAAAACAGAGATGATCCCTTACACGGAAAGGGTTTGCATATATTTTCCTGCATCTGTATTTGACTGCTGGCTGACATTAACCAATAGCCAGCACAGCCTAAGGAAGGTAAGATGAACATAAAATTCATTTCAGAGGTAGCGCAAGTACATTTTGATGAAAAATTACAAATAATGTGCCCTGATGAAATGTTTCCAATAAGACCAAACATTCACCATATTTTCTCTATACATTCCCCTAGGAGTGAAACTTTCCTTTCATCTGGACAAGTGGAAATACATTTCACATTTTCTACAGACCTTGACAAAGTGTCTTTATTAGTAAATCATAGGCAACAGGAAACATTTTCTTTTTTCAAGAGTGGACGCTAGCCAAATGTCCGTTAGCTCTTGATCAGCCTGCCTTCACATAACATTCATATTTATACTTACAATGACTCAACAAACGTATCGCCAGATGAGATTTCCTATCAAAGCGTTCTCACATGGGTGCAGCTGTATTGGTATTTCTGGGATTATATCCTCTGGCGATAGAAAAATAAAGATTTCATCAGAGGCAAACACGGCAAATGCCACACATTCATAAGTGTGATTTCATATCACACCGCACAGCTGTTCTAGTCTCTAGATAGTGATTTAACAAAAAACTTTTAGACCACACTGATGCAAACAGCGATTTCTAAGCCAGTCCACAGATGCTCGACTGCATTGATGTCTGGGCGCCTATGGGTCTTTGTAGGGATTTAAAGTGTTATTTATACACTGGAACATCTACTGATTTGCTTACAGCATCATGGTGTGCTATGAGAAAACTACCAAACACAACAGAAACGCACTGAAAGGCTTGAAGCAACTGCACTGGGGATTATGGGTTGTGATCCGCCATTAGTTGGGATGCAAACCATCCGCTGCAGCATTAAGGTCAGATTCATCACCCAGAAACTGCACTGTGAAAGATACATGATTTTAAGAGTAAAAAACAGGCAGCTGCGGTGCCCAGAAATTCACAGTACAATAAATACTGTTTCAGGTACTCCAGGACTCCATATTTATTGGTATGCATATTTTAACTTCTAACCACAGGGCTCCAGACTGCGACCAAATGGTGGCATTTTGCAACCTTTTTTCCTGCTGGTGCGATTACATTTTCTTGCTACTCGGCGCAGAATTCTCTGTTACAACTCAAAGATATCAGATCAAACATCATTAAAACAACAATTACAATATTATCGCAGACCCCTAGTGGGGGTTTATATGAATGTACAGTGCATCCGGAAAGTATTCACAGCGCTTTTTCCACATTGTGTTATGTTACAGCCTTATTCCAAAATGGATTAAATTCATGAAATTCTACAAACAATACACCATAATGACAACATGAAAGAAGTTTGTTTGAAATCTTTGCAAATGTATTAAGAATAAAAAACGGAAAAAAAATCACGTACATAAGTATTCACAGCCTTTGCCATGACACTCAAATTGAGCTCAGGTGCTCCTGTTTCCACTGATCATCCTTGAGATGTTTCTACAGCTTGATTGGAGTCCACCTGTGGTAAATTCAGTTGATTGGACATGATTTGGGAAGGCACACACCTGTCTATACAAGGTCCCACAGTTAACAGTGCATGTCAGAGCACAAACCAAGCCATGAAGTCCAAGGAATTGTCTGTAGACTGGATTGTATCGAGGCGCAGATCTGGAGAAGGGTACAGAAACATTTCTGCAGCATTGAAGGTCCCAATGAACACAGTGGCCTCCATCATCTGTAAATGGAAGAAGTTTAGAACCACCAGGACTCTTCCTAGAGCTGGCTGCCCGGCCAAACTGAGCGATCGGGGGAGAAGGGCCTTAGTCAGGGAGTTGACCAAGAACCCGATGGTCACTCTGACATAGCTCCAGCATTTCTCTGTGGAGAGAGGAGAACCTTCCAGAAGAACAACCATCTCTGCAGCACTCCATCAATCAGGCCTGTATGGTAGAGTGGCCAGACGGCACATGACAGCCCACCTGGAGTTTGCCAAAAGGCACCTGAAGGACTCTCAGACCATGGGAAACAAAGATTGAAACAAAGCCCAGCCAGAGCCCAGACTTGAAACCGACTAAACATCTCTGGAGAGATCTGAAAATGGCTGTGCCGGAGCTTGAGAGTTTGAGAGGTCCTGCAAAGAAGAATGGGAGAAACTGCCCAAAAATAGGTGTGCCAAGCTTGTAGCATCATACTCAAAAAGACTGAGGCTGTAATTGGTGCCAAAACGTGCTTCAACAAAGTATTAAGCAAAGGCTGTGAATATTTATGTATTTATGTACGTATTTATGTATTATGTATTCATTGTTTTTTATAAATTTGCAAAGATTTGCAAAGATTTCAAACAAACTGCTTTCACGTTGTCATTATGGGGTATTGTTTGTAGAATTTAGAGGAAAATATTGAATTTAATCCATTTTGGAATAAGGCTGTAACATAACAAAATGTGGGAAAAGTGAAGTGCTTGTGAATACTTTCCGGATGCACTGTATCTCTGAAGGGAAGTTTTGATGGCATCCTCTTTTCCTCTTACCTCCATATAATGCCTGTTAATAAGCACAGCGCTGCTTTTTGTACAGATGAATATTTCTGCTAGTCCATAAGTGCCACCTACTGTCAGAGAGTGAATTTGCATTTTCATTCAGTTCTTCTGCTTGTGCAGGTGTATCTTACGTAGCATAATTTCACAAAGCTAAAGTCAGACCATTTTGCTTTAAATCTTGAAAATATACAATCTAATTTAAATCAAAAACAAGCGCTCATGCCACATGTGCGTGGTATCTTTGTTTGGATCAGTGGTTGCCTCAAATGGCTACAGATATTTTTGTTTAAGGCCAGTTTGGCCTGTTATAGAGGAAATAAACAACAAATAAATTTGCTTAAACAAAAATACTGGCAACCGGTATCATAACTTGCCAATATGCTATTAAAAAAAATCTGAATCTGCCATGAAAAAATATAATCGGTGAATCCCTAGAATATTAGTCAATTAGTCCTGTGTTCAAACATTGGTTTTCTGATGCTTTAAACGCAACCACATAACACCTTAGCAAGAGTCAAGCTGTGGATGGGAACTGCTCACAGCTTCACACCATATAACAACTGAGCTAGATTGTGCAGATTTTGTGGTTTCTGCTGTTTGTGTAAATGCAATGAGAGATAAAACATCAACTGTTTAATTGTTAATAAAGTTAATTAAGTGTCTTTAACTACTATGTCCTAACATTTAAATTAATCATTTGATGATACAATGTTTGGTAACACTTTATTTTAGTGTTCTTGTTACACGTTACATGTAGTTACTATAGTAATAACAGTAAACTATGCATAATTACATGCAACTAACCCTAAACCAAACCCAAACCTACCCTAACCCTATAGTAAGTACATGTAGTTAATTAATATTACTCAGTGCTTAAATATATATTTACACTGTATCAAAGACACCTTAAAATAAAGTGTAACCCAATGTTTTTAAATGTCTGTAATTACATCTAACTATCCCACATTACCAGCAAACGTATTTTGCAATAAAACAGGAACACAACAGGTTCACTGTACCTAACAATAAAAGTTCAAAGTAGTTAAAGACACCATATATAACGTGGGAGTACGTACATGTATATAAAGGATATTTCTCCAGGATGAAAGTCTTACATTTCACATTAAAGAGAAGTGTTGTAAACAGTTTTTGGCTAATTAAATCACTCGCTACTCTTCACCAGCGTTACACTTCATTTCACACTCTCCCACAGCGCTCACAAGTCATGTGACAATTTTAAATACATGCACCATCCTACAACTGATGAAACCACGCCAAACATGAAAAAACGTTTGCTTTCCTTAAAATAAACCACCTGAAATTCATTCATAACGGAGCTCAAATCATCGTGGAATGATCATGGTGACTCTCAACTAAGAGAAGAATTACCTCTGCTAATTCACAAACACGCACACGACTGCATGTTTCTCATGAACCTAAAGTCAGCATGAAATCAAAATTGGCAATTCTTATTTTTGTATGAAATATTGCAGTGTTTATTCTAAATGATTTATCCGTGCACATCGTGTTCAATTCATGTGTCTCGTAATCTTTAGCTAAAATGTCTTCCCCTTCCTCTTGCAGCTCATCTCTTCTCTTCTATGATGACGAGGAGGGAGCAACCTGTCACTCACATCCACCAATAGCAAACCACAACCATCCAATCAATTCCCCCAAGGACAAAATCAAGCCCCGCCCTACAAAAAAGTCAATAATTACAGATCTCCAAACTTCACGTGGCCTTCAGATGAGCTCAAGAACAGTGTGTAGAGAGCTTCATGGAATGGGTTTCCATGGCCGAGCAGCTCATCCAAGCCTTACATCACCAAGTGCAATGCAAAGCGTGGGATGCAGTGGGGTAAAGCAAGCCGCCACTGGACTCGTGTTCTCTGGAGTAACCAATCACGCTTCTCTGTTTGGCAATCTGATGGACGAGTCTGGGTTTGGTGGTTGCCAGGAGACGGGACTTGCCTGACTGCATTGTGCCAAGTGTAAAGTTTGGTGGAGGGGGGATTGTGGTGTGGGGTTGTTTTTCAGGGGTTGGGCTTGGCCCCTTAGTTCCAGTGAAAGGAACTCAATGCTTCAGCATACCAAGACATTTTGAACAATTTCATGCTCCCAACTTTGTGGGGATGGCCCCTTCCTGTTCCAACATGACTGCGCACCAGTGCACAAAGCGTCGGCCCATAAAGACATGGATGAGCGAGTTTGGTGTGGAGGAACTTGACTGGCCTGCACAGAGTCCTGACCTCATCCCAATAGAACACCTTTGAGATGAATTAGAGCGGAGACTGCGAGCCAGACCTTCTCGTCCAACATCAGTGCCTGACATAAACACACTCCTAAACCTTGTGGAAAGCCTTCCCAGAAGAGTTGAAGCTGTTATAGCTGCAAAGGGTGGGCCAACTCTATATTAAACCCTACGGATTAAGAATGGGATGTCATTAAAGTTCATGTGCATGTAAAGGCAGGCGTCCCAAAATGTTTGGCAATATAGTGTATAAGATATGGTTTGAAATTTTTTGGTCACTACATAAATCAAAACTCTATTTTTGTTACTTCATAGACTCCACTATTATTCTATAATTTAAAAAAACAGCATCCAAGTTAGCATTCACATTTAACAGGCATCAAATGAAAGTAAAAATGTATATATTATTAATTTTATTTTTTTCCTATATAAAATACACAGATCAGGCATAACATTATGACCACCTTCCTAATATTGTGTTGGTCCCCCTTTTGCTGCCAAAACAGCCCTGACCCGTCGAGGCATGGACTCCACTAGACCCCTGAAGGTGTGCTGTGGTATCTGGCACCAAAATGTTAGCAGCAGATCCTTTAAGTCCTGTAAGTTGCGAGGTGGGGCCTCCATGGATCGGACTTGTTTGTTCAGCACATCCCACAGATGCCCGATTGGATTGAGATCTAGGGAATTTGGAGGCCAAGTCAACACCTCAAACTCGTTGTGCTCCTCAAACCATTCCTGCTTTGTGGCAGGGCGCATTATCCTGCTGAAAGAGGCCACAGCCACCAGGGAATACCGTTTCCATAAAAGGTGTACATGGTCTGCAACAATGCTTAAGTAGGTGGCACGTGTCAAAGTAACATCCACATGGATGGCAGGACCCAAGGTTTCCCAGCAGAACATTGCCCAAAGCATCACACTGCCTCCGCCGGCTTGCCTTCTTCCCATAATGCATCCTGGTGCCGTGTGTTCTCCAGGTAAGCGCACACACACACGGCCATCCACGTGATGTAAAAGAAAACGTTAGCAACATGTTAATTCATACTAACATGCTAAAACATGATAGCAACATGGTAAATCATGCTAGCAAAATGCTAACTCATACTAGCAATGTGTTAAAACACGCTAGCAACATGGTAATTCATGCTAACAACATAGGCCCTCTACCAAATGGCACCCTAAACCCTAGTGGTCTTCCTACGAGTCCGCACACTCGTGACGCAACACCGCTTTGACTGTCGGGAAGAAGTCCGCTGCGGAGCTCGCATCAGTGCGGGCTCGGCAAAAGTGCACATCGAGGGAGCATATCAACTGCAAAGGGGGCGCTCGTGAGCACCCTTAAGCCCAATTTATACTTCTGCGTCGAGGCTGTGTGTTGCACGCGTAGCCTACGGCGTACCCTGAAGTGCACCTCTCCAAAAATGTAACAAGGCATCAATTCTACGCGGACTGCAAGCACTGTGATTGGTCTGCCAGAACCCCTTCCTCAGGGGTACACATGTTCCCTCTGCATGTGTAACTGCACGTCGACGCGGACAAGGACGCAGAAGTATAAAGAGAAACCGACGCGTAGCCCACGGTGTAGTGGCTACGCCGCAGGTCCAACGCAGAAGTATTAATCAGCCTTTAGTAATAGTAATTAATGTTAGCAAAACATGCTAAATCATGCTAGCCACATGCAAATTCATACTAGCAATGTGTTAAAACATGCTAGTATCATGCTAATTTAATGCTAACAACATGATAAAACATGTTAGCATCCTGCTAATTCATGATAAATCATGCTAGCAACATAAAAACATGTTATCAAACATTCTAATCATTCTAATGTTAAATCATGCTAAAACATGCTAGCAATGTGGTAAATCATGCTAGAAATGTGTGCATGTTCCTTTGCAGTACCAAACTTCAATGTAAACTTTAAGCTTGTCAGAGTTTTTTCAAAATTACAGACAAGGCTTTTTTCAAGCCAACTTCAAAGTTTGTTTACAAACTTTACTCATCTAGTTTCATACTGCTATTACTGAAACATTTAGATAGAAAGAACAAAGCCTTATAAGAAGAAACTTCCTTATAAAGAACCAACTAAAACAAGTCACAATACAAATATTCATCTTTTATTTTGGCAGAATATTGCTGAAGTGCTGTAAACGTCTGTCCACAAAAATGTTGGAAATTGTGTGAATGCAAGTAAGTGAACCTAGTGCACATTGTGTTCCCAGACGCGCTTGCAGAAGCAGCATTTACTGTGAACCGAGCTGATCTGAAAACACACTATTATAAGCTACATGTGTGTTAAAAAAAACACACACTGAAGCTTACAGCGCAACAGACATCGCAACCTTTGATTTGATCATCTCAATTCCATATTATAGATCACACATCGTTTTATTTCAATTAATAGCACAAGTCCCATTTGTTTATTTTAATTTGCTTGCAAACACTAATTATCTAGAGTACTTTGATTAATTATGAATATTCCAGTATAAATACATCATGGACCCATGCTGTAAGCTTCACGCCCCAGTGTAGCTAATTTAACTGATTAATAATCAGAGACGGCCAATAACTGTAATCTAGTGCTTCACATGCTTCCTCTCGCTGCCCCTAGCTCAAACTCTCTCCATGTGTCTCTGCTGCTCATGTTCCCTGCAGTGTCAATCACACTGTTGCCATGGTGATAACAATGACATTCATAATATTCCATCCTCGGCCTTCCATCTCATTTAGCAGGTTCTGTAAAGGGCTGTGCAGCACATTAGCGCGACTCAAGAGCGCCCCCAACAGGCCAAACTCAATATGTACAATACGTACAGTCAGTCAGTTTCCCAAAATAAACATTAACAGGATGATCAGGGCCTCAGTACAAAACAAAACCTAAAGGTTAGATGACAAAATAGTATATATAAAACATTTTAAAATTGATATATTTGAATTTAAACTACTGTTTGGGGTCAGCAAGATTTTTTTTAAAGAAATTAACACTTTTATTCAGCAGAGGCACATTAAATTGATCATTTAATAATGTTACAATTTCTATTTCAAATAAATGCTGTTCTTTTGAAGTTTCCATCAAATAATCAAAAAATATTAATTGTTTTCAACATTGATCATGTTTTTTGAGCAGCATATCATCATATTAGAAGTATTTCTGAAGGATCATGTGACACTGAAGACTGGAGTAATGATGCTGAAAATTCAGCTTTGATCACAGGAATAAATCACATCTTTAAATGTATTCAAATAGAAAACAATTATTTTAAATTGTAATTATATTTTACAGTATTACTGTACTTTACTGTATATTTGATCACATAAATGCAGCCTTGCTGAGCCGAAGGGACTTTACAGACACCAAACTTTTGAACAGTGTATTTCAGTGATGTGAGTTAAGCATCTAATGAGTAATTAATCATTTTCACATAGTTATGCAACACAGTTTATGACTTCTGCTTGTTATTGGCACAGTCATTTTAATTTGAGTCAAATATGAACACCTGCAAATGTCATACTCAGCTGCATTTCATACATATACATTATATATATATATATTTCATTTCACAGTCATTTGCTGCAAATAAGCAATGATATGAATTAATCAGAGTTCACTGCTGTGTGTCACTGACTCAAAGTCTGCATCTGTCACTTATCTCCCATGATGCCTCATTTATCAGGTCATTGTTGGGGAAAGTTACTTTGAAAATTTTTTGATGAATATAATATTCTGGAGAAATATCAGTCAGGTTTCAGACAAGGTCATAATACTGACACATCATTACTAAAGGTAGTAAATGATCTGAGATTAAATACAGATAAAGGTAAGGCTTCAGTTTTAATCCTCTTGGATCTAAGTGCTGCATTCGACACAGTTGATCATTGTATTCTGTTAAACGGACTGGAAAAGCTTGTAGGTCTCTCTGGTAATGTTTTAAATTGGTTCAAAACGTATATTACAGAAAACAACTTTTTAGTTAATATAGGTGACTGTATATCAAAGACACATGAAATATTGCACAGTGTTCCACAAGGATCAATCCTTGGGCCTGTCTTATTTTCATTATACATGCTTCCTTTGGGTAGCATAATTCAGAAATATGACATGAACTATAATTTTTTATGCTGAGGATATAGTTATATATTTCAGTTGAGTTCAGAGACACTGTTGTATTAGAGAGGTTGTCTGACTGGCTGTCCAGCATTGTACACACATTTTTTGAAACTGAACGAAGAAAAAAATGAAATTCTAATTGTGGGCCCAAAACATGATCGGGAGAGGATAGAAGCTGGATTGGGTTCCTTAGCCCTACAATCTAAGAAGTAAAGAATCTGGGGGTCGTTTTGGACTGTGACCCGGGTATTAATCAAGTCACAAAAAGTGGTCAGATGGCTCAGTCTGTTGTGATTGGTCTACTCTGCTCTGATTGGTCAGATGGCCCAGTCTGTTGTAATTGGTCTACTCTGCTCTGATTGGTCAGATGGCCCAGTCTGTTGTGATTGGTCTGCTCTGCTCTGATTGGTCAGATGGCTCAGTCTGTTGTGATTGGTCTACTCTGCTCTGATTGGTCAGATGGCCCAGTCTGTTGTGATTGGTCTGCTCTGCTCTGATTGGTCAGATGGCTCAGTCTGTTGTGATTGGTCTACTCTGCTCTGATTGGTCAGATGGCCCAGTCTGTTGTGATTGGTCTACTCTGCTCTGATTGGTCAGATGGCCCAGTCTGTTGTGATTGGTCTACTCTGCTCTGATTGGTCAGATGGCCCAGTCTGTTGTGATTGGTCTACTCTGCTCTGATACTAATACTAATATCTGTTATGTACCTTTGATATATACTGACAACCACCAATCACAGTGGTGATGAGAGTCACATGATAAATCAAAGCTCATCACAAGCAGCTTTTAGGAGGACAATTCTAATATATAGAAGGTGCACAGTGTCATTCACACAAACACTAAACAGAACACCATCATGGTAATACACATCAAAATTAAAAAATGCAATAAACATTAATTTAACAATATTACATGTAACATAAAACCCTAATGTACATAACTGATTAGAAAAAACTAAGAAGAAACAGTTATTTCAACCAAAATACATCAAATGTGAAGTGTCACGCAGGGAATTCTGGGAATGTCAATTTTATACATTTTATACATTAATTCATAAACGATCTGTTGGTACTTTTAGCCACTATGCTCCAAATATGTGGAATTCTCTATCAAATGAAGTGAAAGAGACTCCAAGCATTCATATTTTTAAAAGGCGTGTTAAGACATATCTTTTCAGTATAACAATATGGTGTGAAGAATCTTTTTATTTTGACTTTGTGTGAATTTGTATTCCTATTATTTGTTTTTATGCTTGTGAAGCACTTTGAGTAGCATTTCATGTATGAAAAGTGCTATACAAATAAATGTTTATTATTATTAAAAGTAATACATTACAATATTGCATTACTCCCTTAAAAAGTAACTAATTACGGTACTTAGTTACTTTTTAAGAAAAGTAATGTATTACTTTTGTGTTACTTTTTCTCACCTGGGCTGGGCTTGTTTTGTTGTTTTTTTTATTACAAAAAAGTTATATTTTTGGGCAAATGTAAAGGCCCTTTCACACCAAAATTGAGCTAATAAGGCTGAAGGAAATGCAAATTCACACGTGTAAAGTAGAGGGCGCCGCTCAAAAAAACCTTTCTGAAGAATAGGATGCAGGAGAAGAAAGTTTAACACTTCACCAATAAAAACAAATAACTTATTTTTGCTTATGTTTTAACTGAATCATGGACGGTCAGCAGCAAGTACATTAGTCAATAACGTGAGATTAAATGCATACAAATATTTGTTTCATTTAACTATTGCAGGTTTGCATAGTATTCAGATTTAGCATTTCACTGATTTTATTCATTTTGAGGAACACTGAATCTTTTTTGTGCAAGTTTGATGATTAAATGCCTGCTCACATTTAGTCTTGATCTACAATACCCCTCATGTTCACACACAACGCCTCTGAACTTACTCCCGATTTCCCTCAACATGAGGACAGGAGAGCTGTCAGTCAATAAATGGGAAAACGAAGTGACTTGCGTTACTTATTTGAAAAAGTAACTACGATATCTTGTTGTAAATTTAAAAGTAATGCGTTACTTTACTAGTTACTTGATAAAAGTAATCTGATTACATAACTCGAGTTACTTGTAATGCGTTACCCCCAACATTATTTGGGAGTAACACATTACAAAAGTAATGCCATTACAGTAATATATTACTTTTTGTTGTAACGCAGTAATATAACGTATTACTAATACAATTTTGATAATATTATACCCGTTACAATCTCTGTAACACAGGTTATAACAACGCACTTTAATCCAAAATTAAGTGGTGTTAGTATTTTTTTAAGAATTTACCAACACTGCAAGTGATTCCAGCATCAGAGAAAAAATCCTGTGGGTAAAATAGTATGTCTATGTTTTCTGTTGCTTGGAATTCAATACTTGAGATGACAGCAGAGATGGATTCTACATTTGTGAGATGGACATACTCCCATTATTTTCAGTTCGTCAGAGAAAAGGAACGTAATAGTCTGCCGTGCTGCTTGAACCCCGAGAAGAGACTCAAGGCAGAGTGTGTTGTGTAAGATATGCATGTCAGGTTTATGCTGTGAACTTGACTTAATAGACAATACAAGAATAGAAACGAAAGAGGTTGTGCGTCTTGCCATGTCATTAGGCTGCAGGATGCATTATAGTGGGCTCTAACTCCATTGTGCTTGGTATCTCTACCATAATTTACCAGACTTTGATCATGACAGTGATTGTCACTGTATTGCTCCATGAGGCTTCACCGTGCCTATTCATGATGCTGGCCTACACAACATCGCCCTCCACTGGATGTATAATGAGCAGCAATACACTTCATTTAGCATTTTAGAATGAATCAATGGCGTTTAGTGTCAAACACAAAATATCTGGATATGCACAGCTGTATTTAAGTAGAATATTTCCAGACAATAACACTTACAGTGCCCCTATTATGCTATTTTAAAGGTTCCTAATTTAGTTTTAGAGTCTCCTACAACAGGTTTGCACACATTGCACATCACTTCTTTTCTCAAAGTGTCTGAAACGTTCAATAAAGGATTTGGTCTTTTTAAACCCCTCATTTCTGAGAGCTTCCTCTGCTCTGATTGGTCAGATGGCCCAGTCTGTTGTGATTGGTCTACTTTGCTCTGATTGGTCAGATGGCTCAGTCTGTTGTGATTGATCTACTCTGCTCTGATTGGTCAGATGGCTCAGTCTGTTGTGATTGGTCTACTCTGCTCTGATTGGTCAGATGGCTCAGTCTGTTGTGATTGGTCTACTCTGCTCTGATTGGTCAGATGGCTCAGTCTGTTGTGATTGGTCTACTCTGCTCTGATTGGTCAGATGGCTCAGTCTGTTGTGATTGGTCTACTCTGCTCTGATTGGTCAGATGGCTCAGTCTGTTGTGATTGATCTGCTCTGCTCTGATTGGTCAGATGGCCCAGTCTGTTGCGATTGGTCTACTCTGCTCTGATTAGTCAGATGGCCCAGTATTTGGTCTGCTCTGATTGGTCAGATAGGCCAAGTCCTTGGTCTACTCTGCTCTGATTGGTCAGGCGGCCCAGTCTGTTGAGATGGCCCAGTCTGTTGTGATTGGTCTGCTCTGCTCTGATTGGTCAGATGGCTCAGTCTGTTGTGATTGGTCTACTCTGCTCTGATTGGTCAGATGGCTCAGTCTGTTGTGATTGGTCTACTCTGCTCTGATTGGTCAGATGGCTCAGTCTGTTGTGATTGGTCTACTCTGCTCTGATTGGTCAGATGGCTCAGTCTGTTGTGATTGGTCTACTCTGCTCTGATTGGTCAGATGGCTCAGTCTGTTGTGATTGGTCTACTCTGCTCTGATTGGTCAGATGGCCCAGTCTGTTGTGATTGGTCTACTCTGCTCTGATTAGTCAGGTGGCCCAGTATTTGGTCTGCTCTGATTGGTCAGATGGCCCAGTCCTTGGTCTACTCTGCTCTGATTGGTCAGGCGGCCCAGTCTGTTGAGATGGCCCAGTCTGTTGTGATTGGTCTGCTCTGCTCTGATTGGTCAGATGGCCCAGTCCTTGGTCTACTCTGCTCTGATTGGTCAGACGGCCTAGTCTGTTGTGATTGGTTTACTTTGCTCTGATTAGTCAGATAGCCCAGTCTTTGGTCTACTCTGCTCGGATTGGTCAGGTGGCCCAGTCTGTTGAGATGGCCCAGTCTGTTGTGATTGGATCTGCTCTGATTGGTCAGATGGCCCAGTCTGTTGTGATTGGTCTGCTCTGCTCTGATTGGTCAGATGGCCCAGTCTGTTGTGATTGGTCTGCTCTGCTCTGATTGGTCAGATGGCCCAGTCTGTTGTGATTGGTCTACTCTGCTCTGATTGGTCAGATGGCCCGGTCCCAACCCATTTTCGGAAACCAGAGAAAATAGCTCCATTTATCTGCACTTCGATCTTTAAAACTTTGCAGACTGTTTACGTTCACAAACACACTGCATGGAAGATCATATCTGATAAAAAATAATAGTCTGTTCCTCATGTGAGAAAAATAACTCTTGGAATTCAGCACACGTCATACAGTGCTTTCATTGAGACAAACTGCATGTTGCGTCAGGCCTAGATAGGACACAGCTTAATTGTTGTAATCACGGTTTAATGATTTGCAAAAACAAAATCAAGCAAAAGTGTCAAAGCTGAGCCAGCTGGTCTTACCGATGAGCTCGGTGGGTGTCTTCTCTATGAAGTGCTCGCACAGTCTGATGAACATCTCTGTAGTCTCTACTGTGGGGCATTCACCATGACTGAATGAGACACAAACACATTGATTTTAACATTACAGGTCAAAGCTGTATTGACAGAAAAATGTCATGTTTTATTTTATTTGTGTCCTTTATTCACACACGACCAACTCCATCTTTAAATGATCATTATTAGCACCATAGAAATATAACATCAGATCATATTGATAATATGCATGTCTCGTGGACCTATTCAAAAAGCATCCTATCAAAAAGACACAGTATTCATATTCCGAGGTTCACATACCCTTTACAGGAAAGCTTCACGTATTTGATTCCTTCTTTTTCTATCTCGGCTCGATCATAGAAGCGGCTGGTGTTGGTCAGGTCCACCAGCAAACCCATCTTCACCTGAGGACAGGTGAGCATCACATCAGCACGGCTCAGTCAGAACACAGAGCATTACATATCAGTTTAAGAGGAACATCCATATACCTTCAAGCTTTTGAGATAGTTGGACAGCATGCTGGGATGAAACCTGTTCTCCTCTGGGACTTTATCATCATACCGTGGTCCGAGCATGGTTTTCATGGGCAGAAATTTACCTGAAGAGAGAAAGTTTGTGTCACGTGACCTTTAATAAACACTCACGATAAAGGTTTGGTTCAGTGGAACCTTTACAAAAAGTATGTCTGTGGTATGACAGTATAATGATGGTATCGAGCACATTTTCATGTAGCACATTTTATTTTAATACTCTACTCTGATCTTAGACAGGATTGCCAAACACAGGCTCTGTCTCCCGCTCTCGCTCTGCCCGAGTAAATCTCACGCCAAATTGGCAACCCTGCTTTTGATATGAAACAAAGTCTCAGCTTTCAAATTTGGTAAGTTTTAATACAAAATTCAAATGACGTGCTTTGATCTCGCCGGCGTCGCCACCACGTAGTTCCAACCAAACCAGCGCTGTCAATACATTTGAATGGCTTTAAACAGGATAGACAACAGCTTCACTATACAGGTATTTGCAGCAATTTTTGGTAAACATTACAGCATAGTGTGCATTGATTATTACATCGACAACATTTACAGTATCATTTTATTCTGGAGAGTGATGGAGGCGACATTAATGTTAAACGTTTTTCTTGTATTTAACCATCGGGTATTCATTACAAATTGGTCACAGACATACTCCTTGGTGGTCAGATGTGACCATACACCTTAAAGCCACAATATGTATTTTTTTGCCGCTAGAGGTCGCTTATTCAAAACAAAGGCGTAGCTTGATGACGCATAGCTTTTATTCTGTCAGACGAGCGCTTCCGCTTCTTCCGCTCGTGTGTGTGTGTGGGAACGCAG
The DNA here is from genome assembly GCA_039654625.1 of Rhinogobio ventralis. Lineage (NCBI taxonomy): Eukaryota > Metazoa > Chordata > Actinopteri > Cypriniformes > Gobionidae > Rhinogobio > Rhinogobio ventralis. The sequence goes on along the minus strand of CM077210.1, from coordinate 2,923,714 downwards.
CGCTGCTTTATCATATTACACACATTTGAGTGTGTTGAGAGTTATGTTATAATGCTACTCTGTGCGTTCGCTCGGCGCTACTATGAGACGCTTGTTCACACTGCAGTAAGAGATCGATATTAGGCATGGTAAAACATGGTACTCGCGGTAAATCAAGAACACCAGATTTAAACAATAAGACTAACTGTGTTGAGTTGTTCAATATTTTTAGTTCAATAATATTTATTTAATATTTTGAGGAGATCTTTTGGTACTAAATATTATTTGTGCAATAATTATGGTCCATTAATGACCACTTAAATTAATATTTTTATTATTTATATTACAATTAGTGTAGTGTAGTGTAATATAGAGAAAGGGGTTTTAAATTTCAATGCAAAGAGGCAATTAGAGTCATTTTGTGGCCGGAAATATAATAATTTTAATTTGTAATGCCATGGTTTACCCACTTGGTGCCTGTATGGCTCTTTAATAAATATACATGTATCTACTATTACACTAGATTTTTTAAATGTGAAATTTAAGAAAGTTAATAACTTAATCCTAATATTTTTTAATAAAACTCGTGAGTACACACAAGTGAATATTAATGAATGCAAGCTGAATTTAACCCAATAAGAGTTTAAAATAGCGCTAAAAAAGGCAAACTGCATTCAATTTTTTCCCTTATATGTACAGTAGGCTATATACATATGAATTGATAATGAATGAATCAAGATCGAAATCGATATTTGTTTCAATATCAAAGTAAGAACACTGCATGAAATCTCCGGGAATAATAATTTTTGAGGTGTTTAGCTAACCAAATAAGTTAGGAATCACTGCTGTAACAAAACACGTCTTATCTCATAAATATTAATTACGTCATAGCATACAAGGAGGTCAAGTCTTCTCATATTCCTACAATTTTCTTATAAATCTATTTTTCTAGCCAAGTTTTTTTATACATAAGCGCAATTTTTTGTGTTAAACCTCTTTTTATTATTTGTTGCTAAGACAATGATATTTAGGTACCATCCCTTCTTCCAGCAATTTCAAAGCTTTAAAGTCTTCTACGCTGTGCACAAAGTATAATATTTACGCTTTTTTATAATGTACAAACAAATAGACTCAAGGCATTTTTTTCTCTCTCTCTTGAATTTAATTTATGTGGCATATTTGTGGCAATAGCCAACAATACATTGTATGGGTCAAAATTATAGATTTTTCTTTTATGCCAAATATCATTAGGGATATTAAGATCATGTTCCATGAAGATATTTTGTAAATGTCCTAGCGTAAATATTAAAAAAATGCATTATTAGTAGTAATATGCATTGCTAAGGACTTCATTTGGACGACTTTAAAGGAGATTTTCTCAATATTTAGATTTTTTTGCACCCTCAGATTCCAGATTTTCAAATAGTTGTATCTCGGCCAAATATTGTCCAACAAACCATACATCAATGGAAAACTTACCCTGAAAATGGACCCTTATGACTGGGTTTGTGGTCCAGGGTCACATTTGTTATATATATATATATATATATATATATACACTCACCTAAAGGATTATTAGGAACACCATACTAATACTGTGTTTGACCCCCTTTCGCCTTCAGAACTGCCTTAATTCTACGTGGCATTGATTCAACAAGGTGCTGAAAGCATTCTTTAGAAATGTTGGCCCATATTGATAGGATAGCATCTTGCAGTTGATGGAGATTTGTGGGATGCACATCCAGGGCACGAAGCTCCCGTTCCACCACATCCCAAAGATGCTCTATTGGGTTGAGATCTGGTGACTGTGGGGGCCATTTTAGTACAGTGAACTCATTGTCATGTTCAAGAAACCAATTTGAAATGATTCGAGCTTTGTGACATGGTGCATTATCCTGCTGGAAGTAGCCATCAGAGGATGGGTACATGGTGGTCATAAAGGGATGGACATGGTCAGAAACAATGCTCAGGTAGGCCGTGGCATTTAAACGATGCCCAATTGGCACTAAGGGGCCTAAAGTGTGCCAAGAAAACATCCCCCACACCATTACACCACCACCACCAGCCTGCACAGTGGTAACAAGGCATGATAGATCCATGTTTTCATTCTGTTTACGCCAAATTCTGACTCTACCATCTGAATGTCTCAAAAGAAATCGAGACTCATCAGACCAGGCAACATTTTTCCAGTCTTCAACTGTCCAATTTTGGTGAGCTTGTGCAAATTGTAGCCTCTTTTTCCTATTTGTAGTGGAGATGAGTGGTACCCGGTGGGGTCTTCTGCTGTTGTAGCCCATCCGCCTCAAGGTTGTGCGTGTTGTGGCTTCACAAATGCTTTGCTGCATACCTCGGTTGTAACGAGTGGTTATTTCAGTCAAAGTTGCTCTTCTATCAGCTTGAATCAGTCTGCCCATTCTCCTCTGACCTCTAGCATCAACAAGGCATTTTCGCCCACAGGACTGCCGCATACTGGATGTTTTTCCCTTTTCACACCATTCTTTGTAAACTCTAGAAATGGTTGTGCGTGAAAATCCCAGTAACTGAGCAGATTGTGAAATACTCAGACCGGCCCGTCTGGCACCAACAACCATGCCACGCTCAAAATTGCTTAAATCACCTTTCTTTCCCATTCTGACATTCAGTTTGGAGTTCAGGAGATTGTCTTGACCAGGACCACACCCCTAAATGCATTGAAGCAACTGCCATGTGATTGGTTGATTAGATAATTGCATTAATGAGAAACTGAACAGGTGTTCCTAATAATCCTTTAGGTGAGTGTATATATATATATATATTAATCATTTGACAGCACTAATTATATATATATATATATATATATATATATATATATATAATTAGTGCTGTCAAATGATTAATATGTATATATATATATATATTCCACACCATAGTACGATTCGTTAAAATCCTGCCGACGTCCGGCTCTCAGCGAATCAGGAGGTCAAACGTAACATTGCGTGATTAATATTCATAAGCCAAGCCCTCGCCATAGTAAACACACAACTCCCGCCTCTTGTCCAATGACGTATACAGTGTTGATCTGCGTGTAGCGAGCTAATCCGGCTAGCCACTCAATTTAAAAACCAGACAAAACAAACAAGTTTAGAGTGGCCCTCGTGTCTGTTTTGATGTCGTACATGCTACCATTTAAAAACACACGTAAATGAAGTTATCACTGGTTCATTTAGGCAAAGTTATCATTAGTTAGTTTAGGCAAACGACGCAGTCAGTGCTACAAACAAGCACAGGCTAACGGAAGCTATCTCAGACTGAAAGCTTTTTAATCGGCAGTCATACAGCTCTGGGTTTGAGTATTTATGCTCTCTATAATAGACTAACTCTAAGAAACTAAATAACTGCATTAATGAGACTGAGTGTGGATTAGTTAGACCAGCTTTGTTGACAATAATCTGGTAGATGCTCACCAGCCACAGGTTGTCCTCTTCTGGGACAATTCCTCCATCGAGGAGGCGCTCCGTTTTGAGACATGCTCTCGTTTCGAGACGAGCGAGAGTCTGCGTTCAGCTGCCCCGGAGCTCAAGCCTGTCGAGCGGCTGGATGAGCTTCTGTGATCCGCTGCCTGGGCCTTTGACACAAACCCAGAACTGTTAGCGTTTCACAGCGTTATCAAGAGCTCCGCGCTGTAGAAAGGCCCTTCCTCGGGTCAACTTTCATGAGATGAGCTCCATAAGGCGACTGATTCCCAAACCGTGCACAGAAGTAAACAGTAATTCCCCACGCTGTCCCGCAGTTCTGTCCGTTACCCACTACAACCGACAGCAGTGACTCAAGGCAGGCAGTAGAGGGTGCTACACATCTAGATAGATAGATAGATAGATTTTAATTGTTTGATAGATAGATAGATAGATAGATAGATATAGTGCATCTGATCGTTCCCTATCCCCTATATAGTGCACTGTCTGATTGTTCCCTATACCCTATTAGTACACTGTCTAATAGTTCCCTATCCCCTATATAGTGCACTGTCTGATAGTTCCCTATACCCTATTAGCACACTGTCTAATAGTTCCCTATCCCCTATATAGTGCACTGTCTGATAGTTCCCTATCCCCTATATAGTGCACTGTCTGAATTGTTCTTTATCCCTTATATAGTACATTGTCTGATAGTTCCCTATCCTCTATATAGTATACTGTCTGAATCATTCTTTATCCTCTATATAGTACACTGTCTGATAGTTCCCTATCCCCTATATAGTGCACTGTCTGATAGTTCCCTATCCCCTATATAGTGCACTGTCTGAATTGTTCTTTATCCTCTATATAGTACATTGTCTGATAGTTCCCTATCCTCTATATAGTGCATTGTCTGAATTGTTCTTTATCCCTTATATAGTACATTGTCTGATAGTTCCCTATCCTCTATATAGTATACTGTCTGAATCATTCTTTATCCTCTATATAGTACACTGTCTAATAGTTCCCTATCCCCTATATAGTGCACTGTCTGATAGTTCCCTATCCCCTATATAGTGCACTGTCTGAATTGTTCTTTATCCCTTATATAGTACATTGTCTGATAGTTCCCTATCCTCTATATAGTATACTGTCTGAATCATTCTTTATCCTCTATATAGTACACTGTCTGATAGTTCCCTATCCCCTATATAGTGCACTGTCTGATAGTTCCCTATCCCCTATATAGTGCACTGTCTGAATTGTTCTTTATCCTCTATATAGTACATTGTCTGATAGTTCCCTATCCTCTATATAGTGCATTGTCTGAATTGTTCTTTATCCCTTATATAGTACATTGTCTGATAGTTCCCTATCCTCTATATAGTATACTGTCTGAATCATTCTTTATCCTCTATATAGTACACTGTCTGATAGTTCCCTATCCCCTATATAGTGCACTGTCTGAATTGTTCTTTATCCCTTATATAGTACACTGTCTGATAGTTCCCTATCCCCTATATAGTGCATTGTCTGAATTGTTCTTTATCCCTTATATAGTACATTGTCTGATAGTTCCCTATCCTCTATATAGTATACTGTCTGAATCATTCTTTATCCTCTATATAGTACACTGTCTGATAGTTCCCTATCCCCTATATAGTGCACTGTCTGAATTGTTCTTTATCCCCTATATAGTGCACTGTCTGATAGTTCCCTATCCCCTATATAGTGCACTGTCTGATCGTTCCCTATCCCCTATATAGTGCACTGTCTGATCGTTCCCTATCCCCTATATAGTGCACTGTCTGATTGTTCCCTATCCCCTATATAGTGCACTGTCTGATCGTTCCCTATACCCTATTAGTACACTGTCTAATAGTTCCCTATCCCCTATATAGTGCACTGTCTGATCGTTCCCTATACCCTATTAGTACACTGTCTAATAGTTCCCTATCCCCTATATAGTGCACTGTCTGATATTTCCCTATCCCCTATATAGTGCATTGTCTGAATTGTTCTTTATCCCCTATATAGTGCATTGTCTGATAGTTCCCTATCCCCTATATAGTATACTGTCTGAATCATTCTTTATCCCCTATATAGTACACTGTCTGATAGTTCCCTATCCCCTATATAGTGCACTGTCTGATAGTTCCCTATCCCCTATATAGTGCACTGTCTGATCGTTCCCTATCCCCTATATAGTGCATTGTCTGATAGTTCCCTATCCCCTATATAGTGCACTGTCTGAATCTTTCTTTATCCCCTATATAGTACACTGTCTGATAGTTCCCTATCACCTATATAGTGCACTGTCTGATAGTTCCCTATCTCCTATATAGTGCACTGTCTGATCGTTCCCTATCCCCTATATAGTGCACTGTCTGATAGTTCTCTATCCCCTATATAGTGCACTGTCTGAATCTTTCTTTATCCCCTATATAGTACACTGTCTGATAGTTCCCTATCCCTTATATAGTGCACTGTCTGAATCGTTCTTTATCCCCTATATAGTGCACTGTCTGATAGTTCCCTATCCCCTATATAGTGCACTGTCTGATAGTTCCCTATCCCCTATATAGTGCACTGTCTGATATTTCCCTATCCCCTATATAGTGCATTGTCTGAATTGTTCTTTATCCCCTATATAGTGCATTGTCTGATAGTTCCCTATCCCCTATATAGTATACTGTCTGAATCATTCTTTATCCCCTATATAGTACACTGTCTGATAGTTCCCTATCCCCTATATAGTGCACTGTCTGATAGTTCCCTATCCCCTATATAGTGCACTGTCTGATCGTTCCCTATCCCCTATATAGTGCATTGTCTGATAGTTCCCTATCCCCTATATAGTGCACTGTCTGAATCTTTCTTTATCCCCTATATAGTACACTGTCTGATAGTTCCCTATCACCTATATAGTGCACTGTCTGATAGTTCCCTATCTCCTATATAGTGCACTGTCTGATCGTTCCCTATCCCCTATATAGTGCACTGTCTGATAGTTCTCTATCCCCTATATAGTGCACTGTCTGAATCTTTCTTTATCCCCTATATAGTACACTGTCTGATAGTTCCCTATCCCTTATATAGTGCACTGTCTGAATCGTTCTTTATCCCCTATATAGTGCACTGTCTGAATTGTTCTTTATCCCCTATATAGTACATTGTCTGATAGTTCCCTATCCCCTATATAGTGCACTGTCTGAATTGTTCTTTATCCCTTATATAGTACATTGTCTGATAGTTCCCTATCCTCTATATAGTATACTGTCTGAATCATTCTTTATCCTCTATATAGTACACTGTCTGATAGTTCCCTATCCCCTATATAGTGCACTGTCTGATAGTTCCCTATCCCCTATATAGTGCACTGTCTGAATTGTTCTTTATCCTCTATATAGTACATTGTCTGATAGTTCCCTATCCTCTATATAGTGCATTGTCTGAATTGTTCTTTATCCCTTATATAGTACATTGTCTGATAGTTCCCTATCCTCTATATAGTATACTGTCTGAATCATTCTTTATCCTCTATATAGTACACTGTCTGATAGTTCCCTATCCCCTATATAGTGCACTGTCTGAATTGTTCTTTATCCCTTATATAGTACACTGTCTGATAGTTCCCTATCCCCTATATAGTGCATTGTCTGAATTGTTCTTTATCCCTTATATAGTACATTGTCTGATAGTTCCCTATCCTCTATATAGTATACTGTCTGAATCATTCTTTATCCTCTATATAGTACACTGTCTGATAGTTCCCTATCCCCTATATAGTGCACTGTCTGAATTGTTCTTTATCCCCTATATAGTGCACTGTCTGATAGTTCCCTATCCCCTATATAGTGCACTGTCTGATCGTTCCCTATCCCCTATATAGTGCACTGTCTGATCGTTCCCTATCCCCTATATAGTGCACTGTCTGATTGTTCCCTATACCCTATTAGTACACTGTCTAATAGTTCCCTATCCCCTATATAGTGCACTGTCTGATCGTTCCCTATACCCTATTAGTACACTGTCTAATAGTTCCCTATCCCCTATATAGTGCACTGTCTGATCGTTCCCTATACCCTATTAGTACACTGTCTAATAGTTCCCTATCCCCTATATAGTGCACTGTCTGATATTTCCCTATCCCCTATATAGTGCATTGTCTGAATTGTTCTTTATCCCCTATATAGTGCATTGTCTGATAGTTCCCTATCCCCTATATAGTATACTGTCTGAATCATTCTTTATCCCCTATATAGTACACTGTCTGATAGTTCCCTATCCCCTATATAGTGCACTGTCTGATAGTTCCCTATCCCCTATATAGTGCACTGTCTGATCGTTCCCTATCCCCTATATAGTGCATTGTCTGATAGTTCCCTATCCCCTATATAGTGCACTGTCTGAATCTTTCTTTATCCCCTATATAGTACACTGTCTGATAGTTCCCTATCACCTATATAGTGCACTGTCTGATAGTTCCCTATCTCCTATATAGTGCACTGTCTGATCGTTCCCTATCCCCTATATAGTGCACTGTCTGATAGTTCTCTATCCCCTATATAGTGCACTGTCTGAATCTTTCTTTATCCCCTATATAGTACACTGTCTGATAGTTCCCTATCCCTTATATAGTGCACTGTCTGAATCGTTCTTTATCCCCTATATAGTACACTGTCTGATAGTTCCCTATCCCCTATATAGTGCACTGTCTGATAGTTCCCTATCCCCTATATAGTGCACTGTCTGAATTGTTCTGTATCCCCTATATAGTACATTGTCTGACAGTTCCCTATCCCCTATATAGTGCACTGTCTGAATCATTCTTTATCCCCTATATAGTACATTGTCTGATAGTTCCCTATCCCCTATATAGTGCACTGTCTGAATTGTTCTTTATCCCTTATATAGTACATTGTCTGATAGTTCCCTATCCCCTATATAGTGCACTGTCTGAATTGTTCTTTATCCCCTATATAGTGCATTGTCTGATAGTTCCCTATCCCCTATATAGTGCACTGTCTGAATTGTTCTTTATCCCCTATATAGTACATTGTCTGATAGTTCCCTATCCCCTATATAGTGCACTGTCTGAATTGTTCTTTATCCCCTATATAGTACATTGTCTGATAGTTCCCTATCCCCTATATAGTGCACTGTCTGAATTGTTCTTTATCCCCTATATAGTACATTGTCTGATAGTTCCCTATCCCCTATATAGTGCACTGTCTGAATTGTTCTTTATCCCCTATATAGTGCATTGTCTGATAGTTCCCTATCCCCTATATAGTGCACTGTCTGAATCTTTCTTTATCCCCTATATAGTACACTGTCTGATAGTTCCCTATCCCCTATATAGTGCACTGTCTGAATTGTTCTTTATCCCCTATATAGTGCATTGTCTGATAGTTCCCTATCCCCTATATAGTGCACTGTCTGAATTGTTCTTTATCCCCTATATAGTGCATTGTCTGATAGTTCCCTATCCCCTATATAGTTCACTGTCTGAATCGTTCTTTATCCCCTATATAGTGCATTGTCTGATAGTTCCCTATCCCCTATATAGTTCACTGTCTGAATCGTTCTTTATCCCCTATATAGTACACTGTCTGATAGTTCCCTATCCCCTATATAGTGCACTGTCTGAATTGTTCTTTATCCCCTATATAGTGCATTGTCTGATAGTTCCCTATCCCCTATATATGCACTGTCTGAATCGTGCACATAGTGCACTATATATCCCCTATAGAGTGCACTATGTGCCATTCACCATGTAGAAAACAGTGAATGTGTGAACACGTGACTGATTTTAGCTGTAGCTTCAGCATCTATTTATAATGTAGGGGGCGGGGCTTCAGATTCTAGAGAGCATTTGATTGGACAGAAAATCTGATGAGAAGCTGAAGTATTGGAAGTAAGAGACTGTGTTTAGAAAGCTTATATCTTCTAAATGTGTTTTTGGAGCACACTAGCTTATAAATAACAGTAAGGCTAACATATTCATACTAAAAGCTAAAAAACTTCATGGGGATTTTAATGAAAGCAAAGATGTCTGAAATGTACATTTAATTCATGGCAATAATTATTCAATTTAAAAATAATAACACTTTCAACATGCAACTCGGGTCCTTCTGTGCCAAATCTGGGTGGGTCATCTTACCCCAAGGGTCTCATTTGATTATTTTTACTTCAAAAACTTTTACAGCAGAAATCTATCCACAAATCCCACAAATCAAGCAGACACACAAAAAAACTTTGATGTTCAACATAATACAGTGTCACAGATCACTGTTTTCAAGAGGCAAAATTAGATTAATTAACATCAAAACTGTTTCGGCGAAATTAAAAATAGTGCCGAGATGAGATTTTGTGTCTTTGGTCAGGAGAAAAAAATAATCTTACCCCGACTAACCCAACGCACTCAGTATGCACTCAGTAATGTGTATATTTGTATGTATTTACGCACTTATTTATACTATACACGTTACCTCTATTGAGCCATAAAAGCACAAATTAGCTCAGCACAAATAAACAAATCTGACATTTAATACTTTGGCGAAATGTAAGTGTTACGACTGTTATTTGTCGCTATATTATTCTATAATTAACTCTATATTCTTTACACGTCTCAAATCAAATGTTTTCACAGCGATGATGTAATCGAGTGCGCATGCGCAGTGTGTGCAGCGCACAGCCATTACGAGAAAACGAAACGGCGATGGTTTTGCATTTGGACCGCGTTACAGACGGATATTTTTATATATATTTAAGTATTAGCGAAGACAGGGGTCAAAACATTTGATTCCGAAAACTGTTACCTTCTTCGGACCTCGAGGTACGACCGAGAGCTCCAGGCATCCCCCAACACCATCAGTATCTGTTTACATCTGGGCGTATCTGACACAAAGTTATCTGTCATGCTGGGCGATGCTTTTGGACATCGTGTTGAATCGAGCGTGGAGAATAAAGCAATGAAGATAAGCAGATCAAAACAAGCGCTCTTAAAGAAGAGAGGACGAAACGTTCACAGTAAACACAACAAAGCATCAGCAAACTTCAACAAAAACAGCTTTAAATCTCCATTAACCACCCATGAGGAGCTCAAACCAGCTCAGTCTAAACCAGCCACGAACAAACAGGTAACATGCTTTGTTATTACTGCCCTGGTTTGTGAGCATGTGCCTGGACGCTTCCGCATTTTCTGTGTTCTTTACGCTGATAGTAGCCTAACTTATATGTTTAGTCAGTGTTGGTTTAGTTTAGTGGGTTAATAACTGAAATCTTGATCTATAAATCATCATCCTATGCTCTGCAGACACTGATCAGCATCCAAAGAGTGACTCAACCTGTACTAAATTAATAATTAGGGGTTCAATCACAGATGTTGGAACCATAGTGTGTTTGTACTGATTCTTTCTTTTCCTTCTCTTCTTCTTCTTCTTCTTTTCTGCCATAAAAATGTATGCAGGATCAGATGTTCCCAAATGCACGCATCTGCTCAGGTGCAAAAACACACATCCGTCGGTCCAACATTGTAATAGGCCAATTTACATTCTGGGATTGGCATTTTGGCCTAAAATAAGATTATTTGCATATGCATCCTCAAGTCTGATTTCATTTCCGTCTAGGGCTGGGCAATATGGCATGGAAGCTTGTTTCCGCCACAGAATTTAAAACTTTCTCAAAGTTGCGAGATGTAAAGTCGGAATTGCGAGATATAAATTCGGAATTAATTGCGAGATATAAAGACGGAATTGCGAGATATAAAGTCAGAATTGCGAGATATAAAGTCAGAATTGCGAGATATAAAGTCAGAATTGCGAGATATAAAGTCGGAATTGCGAGATATAAAGTCAGAATTAATTGCGAGATATAAAGACGGAATTACGAGATATAAAGTCAGAATTGCGAGATATAAAGTCAGAATTGTGAGATATAAAGTCAGAATTGTGAGATATCAAGTCGGAATAACGAGATATAAAGTCAGAATTGCGAGATATAAAGTCGGAATTAATTGCGAGATATGAAGTCAGAATTAATTGCGAGATATGAAGTCAGAATTAATTGCGAGATATAAATTCGGAATTACGAGATATAAAGTCAGAATTGCGAGATATAAAGTCAGAATTGCGAGATATAAAGTCGGAATTGCGAGATATAAAGTCAGAATTAATTGCGAGATATAAAGACGGAATTGCGAGATATAAAGTCAGAATTGCGAGATATAAAGTCAGAATTAATTGCGAGATATAAATTCGGAATTACGAGATATAAAGTCAGAATTGCGAGATATGAAGTCAGAATTAATTGCGAGATATAAATTCGGAATTACGAGATATAAAGTCGGAATTGCGAGATATAAAGTCAGAATTGCGAGATATAAAGTCGGAATTGTGAGATATAAAGTCAGAATTAATTGCGAGATATAAAGTCAGAATTGCGAGATATAAAGTCGGAATTGTGAGATATAAAGTCAGAATTAATTGCGAGATATAAATTCGGAATTACGAGATATAAAGTCAGAATTGCGAGATATGAAGTCAGAATTAATTGCGAGATATAAATTCGGAATTACGAGATATAAAGTCGGAATTGCGAGATATAAAGTCAGAATTGCGAGATATAAAGTCGGAATTGTGAGATATAAAGTCAGAATTGCGAGATATAAAGTCAGAATTGCGAGATATAAAGTCGGAATTGCGAGATATAAAGTCGGAATTGCGAGATATAAAGTCGGAATTGCGAGATATAAAGTCAGAATTGCGAGATATAAAGTCGGAATTAATTGCGAGATATGAAGTCAGAATTAATTGCGAGATATAAATTCGGAATTACGAGATATAAAGTCAGAATTGCGAGATATAAAGTCAGAATTGCGAGATATAAAGTCGGAATTGCGAGATATAAAGTCAGAATTGCGAGATATAAAGTCGGAATTGCGAGATATAAAGTCGGAATTGCGAGATATAAAGTCGGAATTACGAGATATAAAGTCAGAATTGCGAGATATAAAGTCAGAATTGCGAGATATAAAGTCAGAATTGCGAGATATAAAGTCAGAATTGCGAGATATAAAGTCAGAATTGCGAGATATAAAGTCGGAATTGCGAGATATAAAGTCAGAATTGCGAGATATAAAGTCGGAATTGCGAGATATAAAGTGGACATCGTAACATATCCTATAATGTGACTGCTACATAAAGTAAAACATGGCCGCCAGCAGCCAATCAAATTTCAGCAGCTAATAACTTAAAATATGAACCATTGTGTTAAAACGAGTATGTGTACAAAATTGTGTGAAATGGAAAATAACATCACAGCATTTATTTTCATCAAGAGGTGCATTCATTCTTGTATTGAGAGTCCAGCACTCTGTGAAGTCTCCTCCAGCACATCCCAAAGACTTTCAATGAGTTTAAGGTCTTGACTGTCAATTCATGTGTGGAAATGATTCTTCATGCTCCCTCCCAACCATTCTTTCACAATCTGAGCCTGAATAATCTTGACTTTGTCATCCTGGAATATAGCCATGATGTGTCTTCCTACATGGTTGTTTAAGAAATGAAAAGCTACACACTCCATCAATTAGAGTTAGAAGAACTGTTGCCAAACATATAACATGCTAGAAACATAATAATCACTACAATAATGATCCAATCATTGACTCTTAAGCATTTGCCTATTTAAATCCAAACAGCGTCTTTTTTTTTTTTGCCGGGTAGTGTATTTTGCGCCAATTATTCAGGAAGTGACTATTTTGTTCTCTTGAACACATGGGATGGAAACTGTGCTTTATTCTCAAATGTTATATGCGATATTCCAATTTTGTGCTTTGGATGAAAAACAGGCATTGTTGTGATTTGATCAGTTTGACTGAAAACAAATGATTCAGAATGGTTTAGAAGAATTGTGAAGCAGTGCTGTGAATGCATCTGTTACTAAACAACAACAAAATAATATAATCACAGACGCTAGAAATAAATGCATACGAAAACAGGTTTCTGTGCAGTGTGAATAAGTAGAGACCAGAGGCAACAAATCAGCTGTGTTTGACACAATCCTAATAGTTTCTTGTTTGTCTTCAGCAGCTAAAGTCAAAAACAGAATGTGATGTGTGTGAACGTGGAAGCCAGTCCAGCAGAGCGTCTGTGCACAGCTTGAGCAGGCTTGAGCAAACCACAGAGAACCTGAATAAACGAAGACAGTGGAGCAAGCAAAGAAACACCCCAGACAACACTCAGCTTGCCAAGAGGCACCAGAACTCCATGTGCACAGAGAAGAGCCCACTGTACCCGACTGAGGGCCTCAAGAGGGTGAACGTTTGCCCTCCTGAGCTCTCATCGGAGGCAGACAAGACGTACGCTGGAGCAAAGTTCAGTGAGCCGCCCTCACCCAGCGTCCTTCCCAGACCGCCCAGGCATTGGGTGGGAGAGCGCATTCTCCAACATACAGCTCCACAGCACGACTGCAGCAAAGAGCAGATGTCTGAGCACCTGAAAACCTTGCTGAAGGTCCAAGCAGAACCCTGAAAAACAATGGGACGCTTGTAACATCTCGTTGCAAAGAACAATTGAACCTTGCAGTTGTTTCGGAAAGAACCCTCGAGTTAAAGATGAAGACTTGTGGAAGTGTAAATTTTTTTTTGTATATTTTTAATGTTAATTTACTTTAAAAGTCAATTTAGTTTTGTTACTGAAGCTCATAGTCCTGATTTCTTCTTTGCATTTGTGTAACACCAGTATACAAGAATGAAAAGTGTATGAGAAATGTTTGAAAGTCTGAGGTCTCCGGCGTGGGAGGCCGGCGCTCTAAAAAGGAGGCTAAAGACCGTAGGATCTAGCATCAGTCGCTATTGTGTCTTTTGAGAGACGCCCACTTGGACAATGGCCATGAAGAACTGGACAGCTGATTGTAAGAAAATGGTGTTGTTTTTTACCCTTATATTGAAGCACAGTGGACAGTAAGCAACTACTTGTCAATTTTCAAGCAATCATACGTTTTATTTCAATTACACATTGTTTTTATTATTACCATTTTATGTTGGGACGTCACGCTTGATTTTATCTCACTGCCTTTCATTGACAGTCTTTTTTATCATCTGCATCAGTTCACAAAAATTGATAATAATTTTTATCTTTTTATTCTGCCCATTTTCAAATAAAGAGTTTTGGTCCCCATTCTTTTTTTGTGTGTGTTTTTGACTTATTGGTCTGTTGATGTTTGTGTGCGGTGTGTTACAAAAGTAATTCTCCCATTTCCCCACATCTTATTTTCTAAGCACCCTTAATAACTAAATATTCTTGTGCCCAACCAAAGGCCAATAAACCCCTCAAGTTAAGGATCCCCTTAGTGATAATTAGTTTATGATTTTATAATTTTGTTTTTTAAATCTTTGTTGGGCACATTAAGGGCTTGTCAGTCAGTTTGCAGCCTATTATTGGCCAGTTCTTAAAAGGCACCAGAAAATTGTGCCCTTCACGTTCACATATGATCCCCTTATGGGATTTGCAGATTGTGTTAGAGGCCCTGGAAAAGCCTCCATTTGAGCCCTAATCCTCTTTAGACCTTCCTTTAAAAGCATCCTTTCTTCGGCCTATTGCATCGGCAAGGTGCATTTCTTGGAAGAAGCAGCCCAGTAGCGCCTATACTGCCCAGTCAGTGCCTTGAGAAGATATATAGCATGCACGGCTGACAGATCCACTATTTGTCTGCTGTTGGAAGTCAGTACTGGGCCAGGCTTTGTCAAAATAAAGGCTGGCCTCCTGGACACTATTCAAAAGTGTGCCTTTAGAGGAGGTCTATTGGCTGAATGTAGCATCTTTTTTAGCTACCTCTGTCCTGCAATCAGGTGAAGGTGTAAGTCCCTAAACACTTAGTTTTCATTCAAGGTGTACATACCTGTTGGCTTGGTTTACTGTTACCGGTGTTTACGCTGGAATATCATGATGTCAGACTGTAAAATAAAGGTTTAACTCATGTCTGTCTCCAGTAGTCATGGCCTCACTACATTCCCCTACTGACTTTATTCAATACACTGTTGACCGTATGGTGGCATGTTGACCGGGATGGAATAAAACAGGGGCTTACGTAGGTAACCAAGGTTTTATGAAACCCAGCGTGGTCAGTCATGGATTAGGTCAGGGGTGGGCACTTCCAGTCCTGGAGGGCCAATGTCCTGCAGAGTTTAGCTCCAACCCTGATAAAACTCACCTGCCTGTAGCCTTCTAGTAATCCTGAAGACATTGTTTAGCTGGTTCAGGTGTATTTGAGTAGGGTTGGAGCTAAACTCTGCAGTGCCCACCCCTGGACTAGGTGATGCCAGTTGGCAAAATAAGAGAATGTGCTGGTGGTATTGCACCTGTATTTATAGTGGATGATTGCATGCAGGTGGAGTGTTTTAATTTGATGTACGATCTCCTGACAGCTCGCCCGCTAGCAAGGCTGACCCATATGGTGTTGTGTTGACCTCATTCATGGAACCTCGGTTACCTACGTAACCCCTTGATCTCAAGTATGTTGATCATTTTGTTACATTTCTGTATTTTATAATTCATGGTGAGGACAGTCGCATCAGTACAATTTCTGCAATTTACTCAAAATTGCTAATCAAATTACTATCTGAATAGGCAATTTATTGAGATAATCTATAGCCTTTGCTATTCAGCCTAACAATGCAAATATATAAGAAATAAAACTTTCTTTTGAGGACAGATCATGTCAACTGCCCACATACAGTCACATGTATTCTTTTATTGTTGAGTGGCAAAACTAGATTATAAAAGAGGATAATAAAAGAGAACAAACTTAGTTTTTCATAGATAATTTGTATTCCCAAGACTTTGTCAAATGTCATATAGTAAAGGAGCAGCAGTCACTGCAAGTAGATGGACCAGTATATGATGTTGAAGAGCGTGTATGCTCCAGGGAAGAAAACCCGTGAGTATTTGTCTATGGCATGAGTGTCTATAAATAAGCTGCTGTTTGAGGTTACAACAGGTCTTTGAGCTCCCTGCTCGTTATCCAGGACCAGATGAACCAGGAACTGCTCCTGTTTGTCCCCGTTCAGCTCCGACATGCCGTAGTTTCCTGTGGTCATCATGTCCATGTCACTGTAGCTGCTGCTCATCATCATCTGACCAGGATGGGTCATTCCACATGTGCACGGCAACTGCTGGATTATATAAGCACATAGTACATGTAATATTACAGTACGTACTCTGAATTTAAATCACATTGATCAGATAACATTTCCATCACATTGATCAGATATCATTTAGGGCCGATAACATTTGGTGCCGTGACCCAGATGGGAGTGAGGTTTGGGGGGGTGAGTGTAACGGTCATAGGCCAGTAAGAGCTGTTCGTGTAAACCTCACTCCCCTGATCTCAAGAGGCGCTCTACCTTTAGCCTTCTTTGTTAGAGCGTCCGCCACCCACGCCAGAGACCACGGTTCGAATCCAGCTCCGAGCGGGTCAGTAGGACCGGTTACATTTGGTGCCGTGACCCAGATGGGAGTGAGGTTTAGGAGGACGAGTGTAACGGACATAGGCCAGTAAGAGCTGTGCGTGTAAACCTTACTCCACTGATCTTGGAGGCGCTCTAGCGACTGATGCTAGTGGCTGCGATCTTTAGCCTCCTTGTTAGAGCGCCGGCCTCCCACGCCAGAGACCACAGTTTGAATCCCACTCAGAGCGGGTTAGTAGGACCGGTTACATTTGGTGCCGTGACCCGGATGGGAGTGAGGTTTTAACTGTCGTAGGCCAGTAAGAGGTGTTCGTGTAAACCTCACTCCCCTGATCTCAAGAGGCGCTCTACCTTTAGCCTTCTTTGTTAGAGCGTCCGCCACCCACGCCAGAGACCACGGTTTGAATCCAGCTCAGAGCGGGTCAGTAGGACCGGTTACATTTGGTGCTGTGACCCAGATGGGAGTGAGGTTTAGGGGGGTAAGTGTAACTGTCTTAGGCCAGTAACAGCTGTGCGAGTAAACCTCACTCCCCTGATCTCAAAAGACACAATAGCGACTGATGCTAGATCCTACGGTCTTTAGCCTCCTTTTTAGAGCGCCGGCCTCCCACGCCGGAGACCTCAGTTCGAATCCCACTCAGGCCGGGTCAGTAGGACCGATTACACCTATAAAGCCTACTGTTTCAAATTTGGCCTTTTGTATGATTCGGAAAATGATGCGTCTTTTTGCTGTGAATTTTTTTACTGATATAAACATAAGAATAACATCTATATTGTTAGTGATGTTTTAAGATTATCCATCTTTTTTTTTTACAATATGAATATCTAATATAATCCATCAGGCTTTTAAGGGAATGCTTATTTGTGTATCTCTCTTTATTTGTTTTGCCCTCCACAATAAAAACTACAGAGCTTTGATAATGAAACTAAATGCAAATGACATATTTGCTAACACTTTATTTTGATGGTCCCCTTTGAAAATTTTGTTGACTATAACTCTGCAACTACATGTCAACTAACTCTCATTAGAGTATTAGTAGACTGTCTGCTTAATATCTGCTAACACTTTATTGTGTCGGTCCCCCTGACATTCTACTGATTATAAGTAATTTTGCAACTACATGTCAACTTATTCTAACCCTAACCCTACCGGTCTACTAATTCTCTACTAACACTTATCAAAATAAAGTGTAACCACATTTTTTCTCAGTTTGGGCCTTTGTTTTAGCTCCATAAATGATGTATCAAACATGATACTCAAAAAAAAACATATACAAATAGTTTTTTAGATTTTGTCGAAAGGTTCAATAAAGATCAAGGGATTTATTGTCATGTGCACAGTAAAAACACCACGGTTTAGACCACACAATGAAATTATTACTTTGCAAGTCTCCCTTACAACAAAAATATAGAATATAGTATATATACAGACTAAATATACAAAAATATGCAAAATATATGTTGTGCAACCATCAGGGTAACAGTCAGTGAGGAAAGTAGTTAGTGGGTCTAATGGCTTGTGGATAAAAACTGTTCATGAGTCTTTTTGTTCTTGATTTCACACTAATGAAACTTTTTTAGCTTACCCTGTTGCTTTGTACTTTGCGCTCCTGCATAGTGGACAGGTAATTGACAGCGGCGTACTCTATCACAGACAGGAAGACAAAGACGAAGCTGACCCACAGGTAAATGTCCACGGCTTTGATGTAGGAGACTCTGGGCATGGAGGCGTTCACTCCAGTGATGATGGTGGACATGGTGAGCACCGTCGTAATACCTACAAAGAGATCAGGCTGATCAGTTTATTCAAAAGTGCATGCTGCAAAATGTGTACTTTGGAGCAGGCACTTCAGTGTATATTTCATTAGTCGTATTCAATGGTTCGCAGCATGATACAGTAACACAATTCATTTAAAACATCTCACCCAGAGGAACCCTGGCAGGAACAGCTCGTCGGTCGATCCAGAAGGACACCCATGACAGCATGACCATCAGAGTGGCGGGAAAGTACGTCTGAAGCAGGAAGAAGAAGATATGACGACGCAGAGTGAAGTTGATGTACAGACGATTGTACCAACCTGCAGGAGAAGATTGAAGGGGTTTGCAGTTTAAAGTTATGTTTACACAACACCGTTCAAAACTTCTTATACGCACTGGCCTTATAGTTTACATGACAATGTGTTTTGGTGGCCTGAAAACCAAGCAGCAACCTTCTGGTATCTCTCTTGAAGCCAACACGGAAGTGACTTAAACTGTAATTCATCGACTGCCAGCTAGAGACACAATCTCATTGAGCCCTATGTTAAAACGCCCAACTTTACAGCAGAAAAAACATGTTTACAGCCTGGTGCAAAAAGTGGTTTTGTCTATACAGATCATTTTGCCTTCATGACAACTGTGAGGGGGGGTGAATTATTATTATTTTTGAACTTATCCGTTTAAATTATATTAAAGTTCTGCATAATTAAGGGCGTGGCCACTTGAGTGACAGGTGGATTGCTGCTGCTGTCACTACTAGCCATTTGTCAACCAGGCACCACGTCCCGCCTTTTTGCCCCTTTTCAGTTATCCGGGAGTGATGCACTGCCAAGATGCCGAACAGCCGGCTCCGTCCACTTCAAAAATGCTCTTCAGAAACCATGCGGGTGACGTCACGGGCACTACAACCATTGTTTTATACAGTCTATGCTGAAAACGCATTTGTATTTGTATGATTTCTTTTTCTCTTGCTATTTTACTATTTTTCTTTTGCTGTATTTTCCTAATTGGACAGCACTTTGGTTCAATGTTTGTTGTTTGTTGTGCTTTCTAAATAAACCTGAATTTGAACTGAACCACATGTCTTTTGTGGCTGAATAAAAATCAATTTCTTTCAAATCCTTGAGGATTTCATCCTTCACTTCTCTGTATAAATTTGGAATTGCTGTGTTGGAAATGTGTGTTTTTCCTGGTTTTTCCACTGTATTAAAAGGCTGCATTTCCTTAGCGATGTATCTTTCAGCGTGCATCATTTGATACTGTCGCATTTATATTTTGTTACTCGTTCGAAGGCCTGCGCTATTGTCACCTGACTGGAAGTATGAGCGGCTGCGGATGACTTCAAAACTTCAGCGAACTCTGTGTGTTTTCAGGTGATTCCTAAGATTTGTGGTGTTGGTATTTCTCTCCTACAAACTCGACACACTGCCTTGTCAATGTCTTTCGTTGTCCTTTGTCACCAGCCCTATCCTAAATAGTATGTGAGAATAGAATAAGTGTGTCCCAATGTTGAAAAGAGTATGTCAAAAGTCCCCAGATGGTCTACTATTACCAGTAGATTTAGTAGATTTTTTTGTGGATCCGTGCACACTATGAAACCTAATATTGCCCACAACCCACTGCGCTTTGGAGGAGGATTCGGTTCAGAACTACAAACGCATGTTAAAAAACTACAAAACATGGCTGATATGTGCGACCGGCGGTGAGAGGTTTAGATAAAGGTTTGAGTGACTATCAATTTAACCTGATAAAAAAATAGTTATTTAATGTTATCCATGTTATTTCATCTGCAATATCAATGTGGACTTTTATAAAGATCCGTTTGGCCATTAACTTTTAAATGCATCATTACGCATTAATATGAGGAGAGTCTCCGCATGAAAGTGCTACTGCATTTCTCTCTGATACGGTAGGAAAAGAAATTAAATGTGGAGGATTTTAACTGTGATGGGTGATGATTGACAGGCCAGTTTATGGTGTCAGGATGCAACAGAGGGCAAAGACACAATTGTATGATGTGATAGTATGTCCAAAAGCTTGTCTACTCTTTTGCTAAACACTAAAAAGTATGCACTTTTTCTTCACTAAAAGAGTAATATTTTTAGGCCGTAGTATAAGTAAACCAAAAATGTGCCCAGATTGGTGCTGTCTTTTTCTGCTTCTGAATTAAATCCATTTTTGTTGAATAATTGCGCTGCTATGACTAAAAGGGATGTATAAATCGACAGGGCAATGCCATTTGAACATAACACACGTAATTGCCATAGACAGTAAAAGAAATGGACACAGCGACCCCATAGACTTCAACGGAGAAAAGTTAAGTCAATTAGAAGCACACACTTCCTGATGGCTGAGCGTACTGCGCAGCCTCAGACTGAGCTTGACGACGTAGATGTGACGAGAGCAACCTGTCTGACAGTTGTAAGACTTCTAGTAGTTGTGCAAAGTGAAATCTGAATCACCGAATCTTGCAGAGACGGAGAGCGTGAGCAGGAGCAACTTTTGGTAAATATTCTGATTAATTATTTTGTCATTTTGCATAGTATTTATTTATTTAAAAATGTAACGCCAGATTGCCTGCGAGCTTCTCCTCCTGTCTATACGAGCCTTTAATACATTGTCGTGTTTCTTTAGAAATAAACAATGGACAAATGGAGTCTTTAAAAGCCTCAGATGTGAAGTTATTCGCTGTCAAAGTGACGCCAAAATGAATGGGAGTCAATGGAATGCTAACAGCAGGTGATGGCTTGGTTAGCAATGGCTGCCCCTATGGAAGGTACGCTTTCTGGGTGCTGGATTACCCCCTTGGTAATTGCTCAGTGTAATCCGTGCAGAGCGAGACCGGTGGAAGTAGGGGTGTGCAGGTAGGCTACTACAGCGCCCCCTTGTGTCTTCTAATGATAGGCAATAATTGGGGTTAGCTTAAATGACCACGGTTAGACCAATTAATCAACGGTTATTTAACCCTCATCCTCCCTCGCACTTTGTAACAAATCCTTCCCTCGCGGGTCAAAATGACCCGAAGCCCTTAAATTATACTTTATACTTTATTAATTTTTTTTGTCCAGAAAGCTTATTTTATTTAATTTTGATAATATATATATATATTTTTTACCTTTAAATTACTAGATTTTATCAATAAATAATTGGGTCAAAATGACCCAAAGGAAGGATGAGGCCTATCCTGTAGCTCTGCACATTTTGTATGTCTCCCTAATCAAACACACCTGATTCAACTCATCAGCTCATTAGTAGAGACTTGAGGTGGTTGTCAGATGAGAGACATCCAAAATGTGTCCTGTTGAGGCACTCCAGGACCAGGGTTGGGAAGCACTACTCTAACTGTACCGGAGATCCACTCATCAGTACCTGTGCTGCTGTAGAAAGCTAGTTTTGTGGTGGTGTGAAACTCCTGAATGAGGAACTGCGACAGAGAGATCTTCTCATCCGTCTGCAGAGATTTGTTTCCTCTCTTCCAGTACAGCATGAGGTCGTCATCAGTGTAAGCATCTGCAAAGTAACACATATGAACTCACAGACACTAGAAATGTTTAATTCAGTCAAATCAATCATGTTGTGTTTACACTCACAGCTCTCAATCTCCAGCGAGCATGTCTGGGTGTCCAGCGGAAAGTGGCTGAGATCCATATTGCACATCGCTGTGACCGTGACCCTGTTGGGAGTGGATTTAAACTTGTGTCACAGATATATAGAACAAATACACTATATAGAAACCGTCTTCTTTATTTTATCGATTTGGTATAGCTCCGTTAGGACTTTAGCCGCAGTGCAGCCTTCCCCCCTTTTAATATTTTCATATTCATCCCAAAAACCTTTTTTTATCCTAAAAATTTATATGATTAAAATTTGTGGTAACACTTTATTTTAGGGTCCAATTCTCACTATTAACTAGTTGTTTATTAGCATGCATATTACTAGGATATTGGCTGTTTATTAGTACTTATAAAGCACATATTAAAGCCTTATTCTGCATGACCATATTCTACATCCCATAATCAAACCCAATACCTAAACTTACTAACTATTAATAAGCAGTAATTAGGAGATGATTGGGGCAAAAGTTCTGATAAAAGAATTATCACTGGCTGATAGAAAGAAAACGTATAAATACATAAATAAATAAAAATTGTAGCATTTTATTTAAAGTGGACAATAAAGACCCTCATCATGTCATGCATCTATTATCTCATAGTCCGAGCAGTGCTCAAAACCTATGTGGACAACCAGCGAAGCGAGTTTCACCATTCAAGCTAAATCATGGAGTTATGGACTATTTTTATAGACTTTTGACACGTAACATATCCACGTTTATCTGTATTGTATGCTTTGGGTGCAAAAGGAAACTTGTCCAAGATGTAGGCTACTCAATATTTGCCAGTCATTAATGAAACAGTGACAACAAACACCATTAACCTGTAAGTGAATGAGAGGTAATAATCAGCATTATGTGTTAACATTAAATATGTGCTTTATAGATGAAATTAACTAATTTAATAATTGATGATCTTTACAACAGAACTGAATGAACACTGAACTGACTTCAGCTGAACAATGAAACAATTTCCTTTTTTCCTGTTATCACTGTAAAGCTGCTTTAAACAATCTATATTGTATAAATTGCTATATAAATAAAGGTAAATTGACTTGACACTGGGCTGTTAGAAAAATATGTTCTAGTGAAGTCCTTATGAAATGTGTAACAATTCACCAGTGTGAGTGCCCCTGATCACCACCAGAGGGCACTCCAACCCGGACTGTCATTCCATCATAGACTACATCACCCATAATCCTTTGCCCGGACTCATCAGCACTCACTGTTTTCACCCATGACTCATTTACCTCATTACCTCTGCCTATATCTAGCCTGTTCACCCTGTCATTCTTTGCTAAGTCTTGTTTTGTTGTTACACTGCACTTCTGAGCGTTCTCCCCGGTGTCATGTCTCTTGGTTCTTTGGATTTCTTGCCTGTTTCCCGGATTACCCCTTTGCCTTTGTCTCCTGCCTTGTTTGCCTGTTTGGACTGCCTACCTGTGTTTTGACCTTGCCTGTACTTTTGACTACGATTGTGAATTACCCTTCATTAAAGCTGCGTTTGGATCCTCTACCTGTGTCCCTCGGAGCAGTACGTAACAAAATTACATAAAATAATCTGTTTGTGGAAATTATACTTCCTGTCACTATTAGTGAGCTTGAGGCTAATTAATGATTAGATCTGTTGAACTGAAAATGCTCTTAAAGAGGAATCAATTCCCCACGGTGGAATCGATTCCAATCCCTTGATTCCCAACGCTTCAGAATCGAGGAATTGTTTCTTTTTGGAATCGATTCCCAGCCCCACTGTCAAGGCTTAGAAAACCCATATCTGCATTCACCAGATAACCAAGGCTTGAATGTCAGCAGGCCAAGAAACAGAAACTTCCCCCTCCCAGACCATAAACCCTTACATGATGAACCCACTCACTGGAATTCATCTTATGATGGTGGAAGGGTTTTTGGAGCAGCTGCAGGCTGTCGGCTGTGCTGGAGGAAGACCAAAATAAATGGCATCTGATGCCAAAAGCTCTGATATTATGGTTTAAGAAACAGTGAAAGCAGTTCTTCAACCTCTTAGGCCTTTCACTGATGCACTTCAAGTGTGAAATATACCACCCTGTCCTCAGCTAGCTTTGACATTTATTTGTAAGATGCTGTCAAGAATCGGGTGGCTTTGCACTAACCATGGAGATAAAGGTTGAGATCTGTGATGAGATTTTGATGGGCACATTTTGAACACTGCAACTTGCCTTAATGCAAGGTTTAAATACAGCTTTGTGTCAAGAATGAAGTCAAAGTTTTTGGATGAGGTGAGGAAAAGGGACCACAATATAAATGTCACTTATGTTTGGTGAAGGCAGCCTGCTTTGGGCCATTAATTTATTCAAGACTAATTTGAACCAGCTGCTTTCCAGGAGATAGTGCCACCCCAGGTCAAGCAGAGCTGGATGAGATTAATGAAGCGCTGAGTTCCTGGTGTACTCCAGATGACACAAGTAGGAGAATCCACTTTGTTCAGGTATAACAGATATTGTGGTCTCTTTTCCTCACCTCATCCAGAAACTTTCACTTCATTCTTGACAGGCTGCCTTCCATATTCAACTTAGGGAAAAAGTGTAACTGGCGCGGCGATGACGTCGGACGTAGCGTAAGCATTTTGAATGGCGAGAGGCGTTACACTTTCTGCGTAAGTTAAATACGGAAGGTGGTCTGGAAGAAGCTAGATATTTTACTTTAAAGTTTTAAATATGGATATTTTTCTTACACAAACCCATCGATTTGCTTAAGAATAGCCTTAGTTCATTTGTCAGTTTAGTCTTGTTAATGCCCAAAAAAATGGGCAAGCGTAAGGATTTGAGCGATTTGAGGGCCAAATTTTGATGGCTAGACAACTGGGTCGAGACAACTTGTGGGGTGTTCCCGGTCTGCAGTGGTCAGGATCTATCAAAAGTGCTCCAAGGAAGGAACAGTGGAGAACCGGTGACAGGGTCATGGGCGGCCAAGGCTCATTGATGCACGTGGGGAGCGAAGGCTGGCCCGTGTGGTCTGATAAAACAGACGAGCTACTAGAGCTCAAATTGCTCAAGAAGTTAATGCTGGTTCTGATAGAAAGGTGTCAGAATACACAGTGCATCTCAGTTTGTTGCGTATGGGGCTGCATAGCCACAGACCAGTCAGGGTGCCCATGCTGACCCCTGTCCACCACCGAAAGCACCAACAGTGGCACGTGAGCATCAGAACTGGACCACGGAGCAATGGAAGAAGGTGGCCTGGTCTGATGAATCACGTTTTCTTTTACATCACGTGGATGGCCGGGTGCGTGTGCGTCGCTTACCTGGGGAACACATGGCACCAGGATGCATTATGGGAAGAAGACAAGCCGGCGGAGGCAGTGTGATGCTTTGGGCAATGTTCTGCTGGGAAACCTTGGGTCCTGCCATCCATGTGGATGTTACTTTGACATGTACCACCTACCTAAGCATTGTTGCAGACCATGTACACCCTTTCATGGAAACGGTATTCCCTGGTGGCTGTGGCTCTTCCAGCAGGATAATGCTCCTGCCACAAAGCACAAATGGTTCAAGAATGGTTCAAGAATGGTTTGAGGAGCACAACAACAAGTTTGAGGTGTTGACTTGGCCTCCAAATTCCCCAGATCTCAATCAAAATCGAGCATCTGTGGGATGTGCTGAACAAACAAGTCCGATCCATGGAGGCCCCACCTTGCAACTTACAGGACTTAAAGGATCTGCTGCTAACATCTTGGTGCCAGATACCACAGCACACCTTCAGGGGTCTAGTGGAGTCCATGCCTCGACGGGTCAGAGCTGTTTTGACAGCAAAAAAACATAATATTAGGAAGTTGGTAATGTTAAAAACTGACATTGCGATATTTAGTTTTTCTGCAATATATATTGCGATATGAAAACAAACTCACCAGATGATTTGAATAACTATTTATAAAGAATTAATCATTCTAGAATGATTTGGGTGATTTGTCAGGAGAGTGCATCGGAAAGTGCATTTATTATTTATTATCAAAATAATAAACCAATTACAAGCATAGATACATACAACAGAACAAAGATACAAATGAAATAAGCAGTCATAATGTTTTGTCTGATCGGTGTATATATATTGTTCAGTTCTTCTGTCATCGTCTTTGTTGGAAATACTGTTATGCAACAAAATGTAAAAAAAAAAAGAAAAGTGGGCTGAATACTTTCTGAATGCACTGTAAATAGCAAAACCCTATGGATCAGCATCTGGCCTGGGATAAAAGGACAGATACTACATAAAACGGTTGAGAGGGAGGAGCTAGCCTTGACACAACGGATTGATTTATAGATTGTAAATCGAGATGTACAGAAGAATAAAGTCATTTTGTCCAGCAGACTGTGTATGGGATGGATCTGAGATTAAAGCTCACCAATGAGCCAGCTTTGTGTCTGAATAGACATGTGGGTTGCATTAATCCCACAGATTCCCGCATATTAATCCACACATTCACTCATCTAAAGCAAGAACCAAAATCAGCTCCTCCTGGAGAAGTCAGATCTTTGTCAGTAAAAAATTTGAATATAGCAAACATGGAAATCCTAAATGCCAGTGTGTTGGTTTATATCAAAGATGGAAAACCAGAGATTGTTTCGTTTGAGCAAATCTGAGTCTCTCCCACTGATTAGATTCAGACTCAGCTGTCATACAGCAAAGCTGGACGTAACATAGCTCTTCTGATGGCTGGCAATCTGTTTCTTGAGAGGTCAAATGTTAAATACAAAAAGAAAAAGCAAAGCCTGCATAAAATGTCAGAACTTTGTTGTAACACAAGATCATCAGTGTGATTTGTGACGTTACCTCAAGCTGTAGAGCACTTTGCCATTGGGATGCACTCGGAGCATGACGTTCTCTGTGGTGGTGTCATGGATGAAGGATCGTTTGGAATGGACAAAAAATATGTCGGGTACCCAAATTTTCTTCACCAGCCGGCCATCAAAAGTCATGCTCTGGTTAGTGTTGCTGGGAAAGGACAGTCGCTCGTCCTTCCAGTAATGTCTCAGGTACAGGGTCATAGTGAAGTCCTGCAACATACGATCCAATTATACATTCATCGTATAAACTGATTAAAATAATTAGCCCCATTTCTATCCCAAGAGCCCTCAATAAGGAAGAAGACAATGCATCTAGGGTGCTTGGAAATGTTGAATTAGAGCTCTTGCTATAATTCAAATCTTGTGGCATTTCAGATCACGATAGCACTGAATCATTAGCCGCAGGAACTTTCCCCAGGAACTAGGGACTTTGGGGTGGTACTCTGTGTGTTTTCGACTGCAGGGATCAGGGTCTAAATGAAGTTCCGGCTAAAAATGTTCCCCTCGGAAAGTCCCAGGTCGAGAGGTAGTACTTTTTCAACGTTCAGGAACTTTTGGGGGTGGGGCTTGGGCACTGAACATGCTGATTGGAAATCCAGACAGCAACAGGTCTGGGGGAAAAAAAGTTCCTGGGACAAAACGTTCTAGGTAATTTCGGTGGAAACACGGCTATACATAATGCAAGAGCTGTAACACTGCAAGCCATATTTATAAAGACGTGTGTCAATATCCTACCATATCAACTTCAGAGATGGTGTCCAGACTCTCAAGCTGAACATCAACACCCACAGGTATCGCAGGACCTGAAATCAAGCACAATTTTTCCTTTTTAAATCATAATACATCAAACTAAATTTGCACACACTAAGTAAGGGATAATCCACGGCTAGCTGTGCATTAAACAATTTTAATGCATGATGTGGAGGCAAAGAACCACCCGACGTGAAGTCGAGGATGGTTGCCTCCGCAAAATATAGTATATTATATTTACATTTACATAATTTAATGACAGTATATTGAACAAAAATTTATTATTATATATAAACAGAAAATAGATCAAACTTTGCTAAAGTGATATTTTATTAAATACATATTAATTTAGCTGCAGTATTTGTATCAATACTGTGTGTCTTTTGTTCACCCCATACATTTTTTTTTCTAAAATCATACACTATGGGAGGAGCGAAAAGCAAAAATGGGTCAAAGCCATGCATTTCAACTTCCAGTTGTCTGCTTTAATTAATCATTAGCTAACGATTTGCAAAGGTATCATTATGTTATGACTTCACTTGTTGAGGCACATGACTATTAACTAATTGTTAAGTAATATGTCATTGTGGTTATGAGTTTTGTATTCATTTTGAATTAGTTAACAGTCATATGCCTCAACAAGTAAAGTCATAACATAATGATATCTTGCAAATCGTTAGCTAATGATTAATTAAAGCAGACAACTGGAAGTTGAAATGCATGGCTTTGACCCATTGTAGTAATTAACATATGAATTTACTCTATTAGTTAATATAATATGTTATTAGGGAATTAATACAATATGACACATTTAACTAACAACAATTTAATGATTACTTAATCTATTAATCATATACAATCTTCATTAGTTGCTGATGCAGTAATCATGAATAAATGGTTTAGTTCACCATCATTAACTCATGATTATCTGTGCATTAGTTAAGCATGAATTAATGCATATTAGTGCACCCGTATTGTAAAGCGTTACCGCACATTTTTTTAAGGTGTTACCATCCTCACCCAGAAAGGACAGCTCTTCTGGCCTGTCATCAGTCATACACACTATACAGAGTGCCAGAGTCTCTTCCACTCGCCCATTTTATAGTAATAAATGGCGAGTCTTTGAAGAATGGTCATATTGTCCCTTTTCAATGATCAGTGAGGGACATACATGTTTTCTCTAGGATCTGTTGGATGAAGGGAAGGCTTTTTCTAGTTTAAAGGCATACTTAGCAGCTATTTCTGCTTTTGGTGACAAGACGGCAGACCAGCACCCTTTAATAAGTCGCTTTATGAACAAGGCACGCCGTAGAGGGCAGTGGCCTGGCAGATGATCCCTTTGTGGGATTTTAGAGGCCCTTTCTCAACACACTTTTGAGCCGTTAGAAGGCATAGGGTTGAAGTTTCTCTCTCTTAAGACGGCACTGCTTGTAGCGCTGGTGACAGCTAAGCTAAGTGAGTGACTTACAGGCCTCGTCTTGTTTGCGGTTTTCTCCAGGGCTCACAAAGGTTTCTTTTTGCCCTAACCCTGCTTTCGTACCTAAAGTGGTGGACTCGGCTTATAGATGTCCAACTACAGAACTTAACAGCTTTCCACCCTCCTCCAGTCTTTTCTCTGAAGGATGAGAGATTGAATTTATTATGTCCTGTACGGGCATTATGTCCTTCCAGGTTTCAGGAAGCTTTTTGTGTCTTAGGCTACTCCTCACAAAGGGAAGCCGTTGTCGCGTCAGCGGCTGTCCCGCTGGATTGTTGATGCTCTCTAGCATTAAAAATGCAGAGGATCTCAACCTAATTTCTCTTGCTAATTTTATCTCGCTCTCACGCTAATTTGCCCTGTTTAGTAAATCTGGCCCTCTCTCTCTTTTGGACCATTTTGTGACATTCAGGAAATGTTCACACTCTAATTGCTTCTGTCCCACTTTATCTTGACATACAGTATTAGATATAAGCCTCACAGAAAATTAAATACAGTTTTGCCACAACACATTACATTTTTGTAATAGACCATCCAATCATCATCTACATTCTTGGTGATCTGTCTGTGCACTGCTTTATAGCTCACTTCAACAATATTTCATAACACTATGTATTAGCTGAAATATAATATTAATTAGAAAACTATTAAAATGTAAATATCTATTGACTCACCATACATTTGTTTTAGCAAACCTGTGTTCGTGTTTAGAAAAAAAACGCAAACACTTTATTTTAGGGCTATTAACTAGTTGCTTATTAGCATGCATATTACTAGGATATTGTCTGTTTATAAGTACTTATAAAGCACATGTTAATGCCTTATTCTACATCCCTTAATCAAACCCAATACCTAAACTTATCTACCTATTAATGAGCAGTAAAATAGGAGTTTATTGAGGCAAAAGTCGTAGTTAATAGTTAATAGTGTGTTCCCCTTACTAAAGTGTTACGAAAAAAACTTGCATGAAACTTGTGAAAGGCAAAAGACAATTTGTGAAAAACACTAAATGTCCCTTTTCCACCTCGGGACCTCATTTTTTTTATAACCCTTAATCTGGTTTTGATCTGACCGTAGTATTTACAGTTTGTGTGAACTTTAGTGAAGATACGGGCCGATAAGTGAATGCTCGTGGCACAGAGCCACAGTAAATCAGTGTCATAATCTGGCATGAGCTTACGCAAAGCTGATTGCCTGTGATGTCAGTCCAAATCCTACATAAGTCTGAGTCTTGTGGTGCTTATTAAGATCTGGTATTTCATATTTGCCATTAATGCATTATGAAAATCAGAGGTTGCTCACTAGTCCATACGCACCACAAATAAAGCCAATAAAGTAATGCTTAGAGCAAGCAGAAATCATCTAAAAAGAAAGAAATTTAATCATTCATCTATTTTCATTTCACTCAAATGTAACACTTCTATCAATCTAATAAAATTAGATTGTTAAATTACTTATTAATTCTGTAGATTAACCAACAATAAGCTTGATTATTTATATCCTTTATTTAGGCAACTGCCCATAAGTTCTACCTCTAGTGAGAATGTAAACTCTTCTCAACTCATCTGTAGGTGCTTGCTTTCATCTTAAAGTATTCTTCTGGTCTCACCTCCGAAGCCAGGCCTCATAGTGAAGTCATGATCATCTAACTTGAGGAGTTGTTCTGATTTTGTGACAGGAGCTTTTGTGACGTCTGGACTTCTCATCGTTAAGGTGCTGTTAAACAGAGGTCACAAAAACATTCTAAAAATATAGCTGCAAGCAGCAATTAAAGGGCCAAGCACAAAAAAGTCACGACAAGTCGGCAAGCATCAGACCAACTGCAACAGTGAGCAATTAAAAGCATATTAAATAGATTTTAGGCAAAATGCCTGAAAAATCAAATACAACCACTAGTAATGTGAGTTAATGGTTTATCACTTTTCGACCAATAGGTGGCGCTGTTACGAAACTGATGTGGTGTG
Organism: Rhinogobio ventralis; assembly: GCA_039654625.1. Taxonomy (NCBI): domain Eukaryota; kingdom Metazoa; phylum Chordata; class Actinopteri; order Cypriniformes; family Gobionidae; genus Rhinogobio; species Rhinogobio ventralis. The sequence goes on along the minus strand of CM077210.1, from coordinate 2,892,454 downwards.
GTCAAAGAAAGGTGACAATGAAACATACAAAGTTTGATGTCAGTATGTCAAATCATTGCAGAGATACAGCCTCAGTCATTTTGACATCATGACTCAACTTTATTGCTGCTGGTCCTGAAGACACGTACCGAGTTCCGTAATGAAACGCCAATGCGTTCATAAAATATATCATTTTTTTTTACAAAAATCAAAATGGCTGACGTCCAAAATGCCCGATATGGGAAAATTGGGTATTGTTCGACTCTGCATGCTGCACCGAATCTAAAGAGACTTTTATGACCTTTGGCCAAACCATTCAGAAGTTATAAGCAAAAAGCCATTTTCCATATCTCCTGACCACCAGGTGGCACTGTGCCAAAACTGTGCAGGTTGCCTCAGTTCATGGTTGTCATAACACACACCAAGTTTGGTCAGAATATGCTAAAGCGTTGCAGAGATATAGCCTCACGTTAATTTTGGCAGGCACTTTGTTGAATTCGTTTGTGCGTTATTTGAGAATGGTTTGATGAATCGACTTGAATTCCATAACTTTTTGTTGGCATGGTCTAAAGATGATCTGGTTAAATTTCAAAAGTTTCAAAAGTTATTAGCACAAACGTAAGTCAAACTTTGGACTGGTGGTGGCGCTAGAGGGATTGAGTTAGAGACTCCAAAATTGCTATGGTGAATGTTTGGACTGACCACTATCAGTGTGCCAAATTTCACAACTTTTTACTATACGATTCTATGGGCTGCCATAGACTCAAGAGCGGAAGAAGAAGAAGAAGAAAGCGGAATAATAAGAACGCCAACGGATACAATAAACAGATTTTAAAAAATGCTATATTTTATGAACGCATTGGCATATTGTTATGAAATTTGGTATGTGTCTTCGGCACCATGCCCTGAAAGTACTCAAAATGTTTTGGACCGTGGTGCTTGTGTTCAAAAGTTATAATTAAATTTCCAAAAATGCTAATAATAATAAAATTTTGCCTATTGTAATAAAACTTAAAATATTCCTTAGGTCATGCCGAGAACATTGATACCAACTTTGCCATAGTCCTCCATTTTGATTTTTTTTTAAAAACTACTTTTTCAAACTCCTCCTAGACAGTTTGTCCGATTTTCACCAAAATGGAATTGTATCATCTTCAGACCATGCCAACAAAGAGTTATGGATTTTGTGTTGATAGACCAAACCATTTTCGTATACAGCAGCAGCAAATTTGAGGTATGATGCCAAAATGACTCTTAAAGCTGTGGCATGGTCCAAAGCCACAAAGGAGAGGATCAGTAAAACAGTAAAAACAAACAACTCCGGAGAACAATATCCAAGAAGGGAGAACAAAAACCACTCTACATGCAACACGAACCAACAAAGACAACTGAAAACTGAGGGGTATGAATACAAACAGGCAAACAAGTAACTAAACGAGAAACAGGTGAAAATCATCGGTTACTATGGAGAAAAAATGGCATGATAAGTAACCCAGGAAGTGGGAAAATGGGGAACAATAAAGACAGAAACAGAGCAAAGGGAATCAATGAAATACAAACTAAAATCCCTAAAACTGAACATAAACCTTGCAACATGTAATTGTCTGTAAATTACATCATTTTTGCAATTTTGCATGTAAAATAATGCAATTACTTAAATTTAATGTTACACTCATGCATGTCGGGGTAATATATTTTTTTAAAGGAGTAAATGAAATGACAGATACATTAGTTGTTGTTACCTGCCAGGTTTACGTGCTTCTCTCTCGGTTCTGGTGGTGTCTCGTTTGGATCTGACAAATGCAGGAAGTGACATTATCATTAGATATCAGAACATAACTCATTAGACATGATTATGCTGGGAAAGAATTTTTGTAAGCATGATGTTTAATATTAATACCCATAAGTACAGTTGGAGATCACTAGTTTTAGTGATTTTTTTTTTGCATGATTTGAGAATGTTCCAAACTGAATCTTGTGTGCTTTATAGAAATCTGACCATCTGTAGCAGTTCACATCAACAATGACACATTTGTTTATAACTTATTAAATACCTAGAAATTGTTCTTTATGCTTCTTTGTTTTACATTTTTCAACAACGAGGTTTAACCTTTGTGCGTCAATTAAAAAAATGTACACATAGGTCCATAGAGAACAAATATGTCCCTGTCAAAAAATGTGAATCTTGGGAGCACAGACTTAAGTAAAAAAAAATTGATGATTTATGAACATATTTGATATAGAATATACACTCACCTAAAGGATTATTAGGAACACCATACTAATACTGTGTTTGACCCCCTTTCGCCTTCAGAACTGCCTTAATTCTACGTGGCATTGATTCAACAAGGTGCTGAAAGCATTCTTTAGAAATGTTGGCCCATATTGATAGGATAGCATCTTGCAGTTGATGGAGATTTGTGGGATGCACATCCAGGGCACGAAGCTCCCGTTCCACCACATCCCAAAGATGCTCTATTGGGTCGAGATCTGGTGACTGTGGGGGCCATTTTAGTACAGTAAACTCATTGTCATGTTCAAGAAACCAATTTGAAATGATTCGAGCTTTGTGACATGGTGCATTATCCTGCTGGAAGTAGCCATCAGAGGATGGGTACATGGTGGTCATAAAGGGATGGACATGGTCAGAAACAATGCTCAGGTAGGCCGTGGCATTTAAACGATGCCCAATTGGCACTAAGGGGCCTAAAGTGTGCCAAGAAAACATCCCCCACACCATTACACCACCACCACCAGCCTGCACAGTGGTAACAAGGCATGATGGATCCATGTTCTCATTCTGTTTACGCCAAATTCTGACTCTACCATCTGAATGTCTCAACAGAAATCGAGACTCATCAGACCAGGCAACATTTTTCCAGTCTTCAACTGTCCAATTTTGGTGAGCTCATGCAAATTGTAGCCTCTTTTTCCTATTTGTAGTGAAGATGAGTGGTACCCGGTGGGGTCTTCTGCTGTTGTAGCATATCCGCCTCAAGGTTGTGCGTGTTGTGGCTTCACAAATGCTTTGCTGCATACCTTGGTTGTAACGAGTGGTTATTTCAGTCAAAGTTGCTCTTCTATCAGCTTGAATCAGTCGGCCCATTCTCCTCTGACCTCTAGCATCAACAAGGCATTTTCGCCCACAGGACTGCCGCATACTGGATGTTTTTCCCTTTTCACACCATTCTTTGTAAACTCTAGAAATGGTTGTGCGTGAAAATCCCAGTAACTGAGCAGATTGTGAAATACTCAGACCGGCCCGTCTGGCACCAACAACCATGCCACGCTCAAAATTGCTTAAATCACCTTTCTTTCCCATTCTGACATTCAGTTTGGAGTTCAGGAGATTGTCTTGACCAGGACCACACCCCTAAATGCATTGAAGCAACTGCCATGTGATTGGTTGATTAGATAATTGCATTAATGAGAAATTGAACAGGTGTTCCTAATAATCCTTTAGGTGAGTGTATATGCACTCTAAAACTGCTAGAAAATCAAAACTATCTAAATAAGTCAATCTAAATAAGTTGTGTTCCAAATGTGAGGTTGATATCTCAAAAAAATGAGCTCTTACTAAAATTTTGTTTGGGCACAGAACCAAATTTCCCCCATAAGATCCACTGGTACACAGTGCTTGGATTTGTGATTTACAGTAGTTTTTCTCTGTCAAATATTATACACACACACCATTTTTATTACACACATACAAACCGCACTCTGACATCCATATCAACACATCCACACAATTATAGCTGCATCATTTATCCAATTGGCTTTATAATATGCAGGAGCAGAAAACAGGAATAAAGCGAATATTTGCTTTATAGGCCAAACCTGAGAAAATGCCACCACCTGGTAAAAAAATTGCAAAAATTTTAATGTTGAAGCCTTGCCAACAGAATGAAAGCTTATTAGCAAATATTGCATGATTTTATAGTTAAATGGCACTGGGATTAATAATTGCAGTTTTAATGGGTTTCAATGGGGACATTTTTGTCCAAAAGGTCCTGAGAGGAACTTGTGTTACTAGTGTAAAATAGATTTATGAAAGGAAATTGGGGGGGAATAGTAAAATTCCAAAAAAAATACACACTTGTGCCGAAATGTATGCAGTTGGCGTTAAGACAGGCAAAATTATCAAAAAAAAAAAAGTCCATAAGGTAGCACAAGGGTTAAATTAAGACAACTACATTCAAATGCACTACCAACCTTTTTAAAGCTTTTTTTTTTTTTTTTTTTTAAATAGTTGTATTATTATTGTTATAATATGTTTCTTTTACTTAGTTATAGTAACTATGGCAGAAATAGTTAAGCTACAAACAAGAAATAGTTAATAACCCAAGTGAATCATGCCATACTCATCACCCTTCAGCGCGCGTCTACATTCTCAGTTTTCCCACTCTTGCCATGAATAACCGAATAACCGTTGAATGCATGAGTGTGCTGATGCTCTCACCTGGTCCGGCTGCACGTCTGGAGCACCTGTCCACGCGGCTGCAGCGCGCCAGTGGAGAGGAAGCACGCGCAGAGCAGAAAGCAGACATCCGCGTGCATGATGCCCACATCAACCTACAGCCACGCAAATCCTTTAGGAAGCAAATCAAATAAACAGCACTGCCTGTGCACCCTTAAAGACGGTCCATTGGTAAGGGTGGCCTGTGCCATCTAATGCCCTGTGCATGCGTCCAGATGCGTTTGATCTGTATTAATGTGAAGGTCAGATGTGCTGTTCAGTGCACCCGTCCTCGCATCCAGGAGGGGCTTTCGCAGGTTAAAGGGCGAAGGACTGTATATTATGTAATGTTCTGTGGGTATTACGTGCTATTTGAATTACTCTTACATAATCCAGTGGTATAGTCACTAAACATTGTTCTAATTTCCTCCAAATGGTATTTCTGAAAAAAAAAAAAAAAATTAAATGCTAATATTCAATGTTCAATCATATTCGTGATATAGGCCTTGAGTATAAATCGAAAAGAACTAAAACATTTACAGGACTTCAGTCACTGATTTCTTTTGTGGTAAAAAATTGGTAAATCATATTTTCTTAAACTATAAAAACATGTTTTGCGTAAATTCTTGAAATGAACGAATTTGTGCCTACATGTGAATTTTCTTTACAAAACAAAATAAATTAACAATTATTAAAAATATATATTTTTACATGTATAATTATAAATTGTTTCATTATAAATAAATATTTTTTTATTTAGTTGTGAATAGTAAAGGAATGTAACAAATGTCTATGTTCCTCCACCTCCAGTACTGAATAATATATTATTGTTATTCATTTGTTAATTATTTCTGATTATTATTCTAAAATGTGGGTAATAGTCATAATATAGAATAAATATGTGGGTCCAAACTTTTCACTGGTTTAATGTTTGTACAAAATAAAAAAAATAAAAAACTGAACAAACCGATAAAAATATACATCATCAATTGTACAACAATAAAAATATCTTAAGCTACTGATTGGCAGAACACATAAACTACCATAATATTTATTACATTACCTTTACATCAGCGGACCAAGTGCTGTTGCAAAAGCCTGAGAGGTTCATAAATATAAAACAAATTATAATTATATTGCAAAATGTCTAGATACATTGTTCTAACTCTGTTTTGGTTGCATGTATATTCAATATCTGAACCGTCTTGTGTCACAACTGAAGATATAGCCTCATGTGACGATGTGCATGAGTTCATTTAGACAAACCTTTCTTTGTTCTTTAACTGTTGCAAAGATCATAAGCTGTTTTCATGGCTGTTTGTTATTTAATATAATTATACCCTGCATGAAAGTATAATTGAATCAAACAGTTTTCCTTCAGCATTCGCATTCATTGCATGTGTCTCTTGTACAAACACATTTGTTCTAACTGATTAACTGACAGATTTCTGAATTGATTAGTCTAACTCCATTCTATTGTGCCCACTTTAAATTGTGTAGGGCTGATGCTGAAAGGTTTTCCATCATAAAGGACAATTTGTTTGAATGTAAACATTCAAATCTCTGAGCAACATCACATGCAGCAAACACTGTCTTCTGCGGTCATATCCTACAGTCACCAGTGCTTATGAAATACTGAATGATTCAGAATTATGTCAGATTATGTCTTTTGAGGTAGCAAACAGGATGCGGAATTGTATTAGGTAGAATTAAAATGTAATGCAATTGAAAGGCTGGGTGCAAGAAAAGTGTACAGAAGTGTATCCGAGTGCAGGAGTTTAATAATAATTGATTGAAAAAACATTGATTGACAAGCCACAAGAGAAACACAAGGGCTATATATGCACAAGAGGAAATGAGACTACAAAAGTCTACAAACATGGCACAGAAACAGGAAAAAATTAAAAGTCCAAACAAGACACTGGGAACATACACCGATCAGGCAGAACATTATGACAGGTGAAGTGAATAACACTGATTATCTCTTCATCACGGCTCCTGTTAGTGGGTGGGATATATTAGGCAGCAAATGAACATTTTGTCCTCAAAGTTTATGTGCTAGAAGCAGGAAAAATGGGCAAGCGTAAGGATTTGAGCGAGTTTGACAAGGGCCAAATTGTGATGGCTAGACGACTGGGTCAGAGCATCTCCAAATCTGCAGCTCTTGTGGGGTGTTCCCGGTCTGCAGTTGTCAGTATCTATCAAAAGTGCTCCAAGGAAGGAACAGTGGAGAACCGGAGACAGGGTCATGGGCGGCCAAGGCTCATTGATGCACGTGAGGAGCGAAGGCTGGTCTGTGTGGTCCGTTCAAACAAACGAGCTACTGGAGCTCAAATTGCTCAAGAAGTAAATGGTGGTTCTGATAGAAAGGTGTCAGAATACACAGTGCATCTCAGTTTGTTGCGTATGGGGCTGCATAGCCGCTGACCAGTCAGGGTGCCCATGCTGACCCCTGTCCACCGCCGAAAGCACCAACAGTGGCACGTGAGCATCAGAACTGGACCACGGAGCAATGGAAGAAGGTGGCTTGGTCTGATGAATCACATTTTCTTTTACATCACGTGGATGGCCGGGTGCGTGTGCATCGCTTACCTGGGGAACACATGGCACCAGGATGCACTATGGGAAGAAGGCAAGCCGGCGGAGAGTTTGAGGTGTTGACTTGGCCTCCAAATTCCCCAGATCTCAATCCAATCGGGCATCTGTGGGATGTGCTGAACAAACAAGTCCGATCCATGGAGGCCCCACCTCGTAACTTACAGGACTTAAAGGATCTGCTGCTAACATCTTGGTTCCAGATACCACAGCAAACCTTCAGGGGTCTAGGGGAGTCCATGCCTCAATGGGTCAGGGCTGTTTTGGCAGCAAAAGAGGGACCAACACAATATCATAATGTTATGCCTGATCAGTGTATAACAGCAATTCATATAACTGTGGTAAGTATATATTTTCTAAACACTTTATTTCTCCACATATTGCAATTTGCAAGGGGTTTTTATAATACATCTCATTGTTCAGTTTGAATATCCCATAAACATCTTATCATACACACAACGAATAACAAGTGTAGGACTTCCCTGTAGGACTTTACACTACAGTCAGGCAGAGTTACTCCCATAACAGGCTATTATGCAATTAGTTGGGCTACTGTCAATAGCAAGACAGGCCAAGATATTTTATCTCATGTAACCATTTTTAATCTGACCTTTGAAAAAAGGAGGCTTCATACTACAGTCACGTTCATAAATCTGTAATACATTAGCTCATGAATATGATTTCTGCCCGAGTCCCGTCGGATTCTTTCCCACCGGCTGTAGAGGTGAAGACGACAACTCCCATGATTCCACGAAATCAAGCCGTCATCAAGCTACATCTTTGTTTTGAATAAGCGACCCCTAGTGGCGAAAATTACATATTGTATTGTAATCTCGATTCTGATGACTTGGTCTGCTATAATACAGTACATTAACATCTATTCAGCACCAACGGTGATATGAAACATGTAAAACTAAGAGTTTTGAAAAATTACCACTTGTGCAAATGGCAAGGTGGACCTTTTACCTCACACTTGTATTCTTCAGTTATTGAAAAACTGTTGATTTAAAGGCACAGTATGTAAGTTTCGCCACTAGAGGTCGCTTATTCATAACAAAGGCGTAGCTTGATAACGGCGTGAATGAGCGTGGAATCATGGGAGTTGTAGTCTTGACTCTTCACCTCCACAGCCGATGGAAAGGAATCCGACGGACTCGGGCAGAAATCATGTTCATGAATGAACGAATGTATTAAAGTTCTATTAGCGCTACGGTGGTATGAAGCAGGACGCGCCGAGAGCCCTTGAGAGCGAATGCTAATGAGAGAGACCTGCGCCAAACACCGTCTCTGAGCTTTTATTCTGCTTATGCTGTCGCCGCTTCCGCTCTTTTCATTGTGTATGTGGGGGAACGCAGTGCTGTTTTACATGCTTAAAACAATCATACTAAACACATTTGAGTGTGTTGAAGTTATGTTATAACGTTACTCTGTGCGTTCGCTCGCCGGCTGCTATGAGAGACTTGTTGCACTTTGCAGTAATCTAGATCGATATTAGAATATCATATTAATAAAAACAGAATGACTAAATGACTGTTGCTAAATTACATTTTAAAATATATTGTTTGATGGAGAAAGCTCTCTCTGATTATGCTATGTTAGCCACTTCACAAAATAGTGTTGTCTCTGAGGCGTCGTAAAAACTTGACTTGCAGTGAATCAAGAAAAAATGATGAGACTAACTGTGTTGAGCTGGAGAACAATGATTAGTTTCTGTCCATGAATGATCCAAACAGTTGCTCACCTGTCTAATAAAACACATCAGATATTAAAGCATCTGGTGTTTCCATGGTTTCTATGGAAGTCAAGGGTAACGTGGGTATGTCATTGATATGCGACACACGGTCCGTGTCCTGGTTACATTGTTGGAAACATTTGGGATAATGTAAGTACACAAGTCAACAAAATATATAACACTGTTCTAGTGGTTTTTGGATATTTTGATCTAAAAACTTACATATTGTACCTTTAATTACCTTTTTATAGATTATCAATTGCTACATAAATCTATGAGTAAATAAAAAACATTAAATATTAGATCAAATTAGCATAGAATCAACTTTGCATTGCTGTCCGTGATTGTGTCTAGAAACAGCCAAATTTCCACATGCATACTGAAACGTGGATGTTTAGGAAAGAACTGTGGTAAGTTGTTGTGCCAGCTAGTGGTTTAGAGGAGAGCTGGCAGTCTCAGACCGGAAACTAGGGTGAAGATTATAGCTTCTGCAATCACCTTTAACCCTGTTGTACCCTATATGCCGTCAGCACATGTCCTCAACATCAATGCCTGGACACTTGTGCTGGATTCGAATCCGGCCTGCATCATGTCATGCATTACTTTCAATCAATGTCAAAGACCAATTTTCTTTTACATTCGTTAATATACAAGTAGTATAACATGCTACAACCACAATCCCTTTGCAAGGTAACTCAGCAGTAAACAGACCAATAGATGAGATTGAAGAATATAAAGGCCCCTGGGAAGATCATGCGAGAGTAGGCATCAATGGCGTGAGTGTTTTGGATGATACGGAAGCCTCGGAGGGTCTTCTTTTTGGCTGCCATGGCCTCGTTTGCCAAAGACAGGCACACCACCATGTGGCCCTGTTTATCTGCAGTGTCCTCAGAGGAGACGGGAGCCTGGGTATATCCTGCCAGGCCATTGGCATCAGGCTTACAGTACGCGTCATCCAGCATCATAGTCCTGGTGTGAGATATGTCACATGTGCAGGGTAAAGGCTAAAAGGGATAAACAGAAAAACTCTCATTACCATTCAGAAAACTTTTAACTTGGCTGCAGGGTGCAAATTATGTGGGTGGGGTTTCCCTAATTTAGGCTTGAATAAGACAAACAGGTTGCCCACCTAACATTACCTAAAGTTACATGTACTTTTAACAAGAGGAAAGTCCTGAACTCCTGAAAACCAAATAAGCTGAAGTTTGAACCAAAAGTTGAAGTTTGAAGTGATATAGGCACTGCTAGTCTGACTGGTTGCTTGGCATTTGCGAGGACATTGCTATATGGTTATTTGTCACTTGAGCCCTTATCCAGACAGTAACTCTTTCTCGTACACTGTAAACCCTAACGCTCAAAATAATTAATTGGTTTGTGCAGAGCCAACTCAAATAATCAAATTAGTTCAATCAAATTCACTTAGTTTCTTTTTCTTTTGAGTTCACAAAACTGGCACATTTTAAGTAATCTGAATTGTTTCATTGCTTTGAGTTTTATGAACTTGTTTCTTTTCGTTTAGACAAACTTAAATTTACCTGAAATTGGGCTGGGATTTCTATTTCCCAGCATGCTTTGCCATGATACTCAAAAGGGACAGTAAATGCCAAAATTAAGTGTTATGTTTTTGTGTTAAGTGTGAGATTTAGTAGTGTTTAATGTTTTGTTATGCTAGTTTAGAAGAGTTTCTGTTATGTTGTTTTTTTGTTGAGCGGAGCATGAGATTAGTTTGAGAACAGATTTATGTTAAATATATTATATTGCCGTACTCATTCAGCAAGTGCTATGCTATGCTAATGCTACCAAAGTATTGTGTAACCAATTAGCAAGGTGGCATTTATTGAATTAGCTAGTTAAAGTAAAATTTCCACTACTAAAAATTACATATTTTTAAGTTAAATGTATGAATTAGCTAACTCAAATATTTCAAGTTCAGAGCAATTCAAATGTCTGATTACAAAATAAAAATAGTTCTGCTTACTTAAACTTTAAATTTCTTAACTTAAAAAATTTAAGGCCTCAATTTTTTTGAGTTTTGCCAACTTATTCAGGTTTACAGTGTAATTTTATTGCCGTTCAAATCCAGGAATGTCAGTGTTTTTCTCCTACCACCCATGTAAAATATCCTGGCCAAATTAATGATTACTGAACTTACAAAAAAGGATCAATCCAAAAGTTGTGTTGTAAATCTATTTAGACCACTGCCAAGCACTGTATGGTAACTATTACCATGAAGGTAATGTGCGTGCATTTGAACTCTTTCCCCATCATTGACAGAATTTCCTGGCAATCCATGTTTTCACTGTTATACGGTACGGGGTGCTGTTACGCTATTACCCCGGATCCAAACACAGGTGAAGAAGAAGCACAAATAAGCAATAAAAGCATTGCTTATGCACGCTGTAGTCTTTGACAAAAATGTGATTTTCTCAGCTATTTGCCCAAAATGTTGCTTTTTTATTAAACTTACCCACATTGAAGTGTTGATAAAAAAAGAATGCATAAAGCAAGAATGAAACGGGTTTTTTGTTTAAAAGCAGAGGCTCTGTAATGAAATAATGAAAAGGATTGTTAGCAAAATAAGGAGATCAATCATTTGTGTATTTACCTTCTCTCTTAACTTGCGTTCTGTCCCATCATGCACTGTGGTCAAGTAGTTCACGGCAGCATACTCAAGTACCGATAAAAAGACAAAGACGAAGCTGACCCACAGGTAAATGTCCACGGCTTTGATGTAGGAGACTCTGGGCATGGAGGCGTTCACTCCAGTGATGATGGTGGACATGGTGAGCACCGTCGTAATGCCTACAGGAAATCACACTGAAAATCTCCCACAAATAGTATGTCTCTATTTCAACTCCACAACAAATACCCATTTTGCATTTTATTAATGTGTCTTTTTCTTTCTTTCGTCTGCACTGTGGCATGTTTTTTTATTTTCTGATTTAACATGCAATGGCTGTAACAGTTGCAACGGCAGATCTGATTTAAATACAGAACAATTAATAAACACTCTTTGCACACCAGGATGGTTGGAGACACAAGCAAACCTTGTCCCCTTCAAATCTACACTTGTAGTTAAAATTGTTATATTAGGCAGTCCCAAATATTTAATAAGCTATTCTTGATTTGAACACAATAATGTCAGATTATAAATTAGAATGTCTAGAACTGTGAGATGCAAGCGTTAATCAACAGAAACAGATTGTGAAATCCTGGACACATTCAAGCATTGAGTTACACAACCCCACTGGTTTCACCTAGAGAGACTCTGGCAGGAACAGCTCGTCGGTCGATCCAGAAGGACACCCACGACAGCATGACCATCAGAGTGGCGGGAAAGTACGTCTGAAGCAGGAAGAAGAAGATATGACGACGCAGAGTGAAGTTGATGTACAGACGATTGTACCAACCTGCAGGAGATAGAGCATAGGTAGATGAAATTAAATGAAAAGAAGAAGAAAAGTATTCTGATTCTGAAGAGTGAGCAAGGACTGACTTAATTCTTAATTGTACTTTTGAGCACCTAAAGTCTCGAAAAATAAAACTTCAATGCTTCATCAATATTAAAGCATTCATCACATAATGAAATGTATGATTGTGTTGATTTTGAAGATTGTGAGTGATTGCAATGACACTTTGGACTGGATAGCAAGTTAGCTAGCTCAGTTAAGTCAGATGGTAATTCATTTCCCCCTGGTTTCACAGACGAGGCTTAAGCCTAGATGCCTGTTTGAGCCGTTTTAACTAAAAGCAATTTGCACTGACAAATATTAAAATATGTCACTGCCATTGTTTTGTCTCAAGACATTCTTCTTTCAGCCAAACACAATCAGAGTTATATTAAAAAATATCCTAGCTTATCCTAGCTTTAGAATGGAAGTGAATGGTACCTTATTTTTTGAAGCCCAAAAAAGCGCATCCATCCATCATAAAAGGTGTACGGCTCCAAGGGGTTAATAAAGGCGAAGGGGAGTAAATTTTGGGAAAACATTTTTTTTGGGTGAACTAACCCTTTAAAGGGGTCATGAACTGCATTGTTTTATAATATTTCCTGTGGTGCACTTACACTGATCAGGCATAACATTATGACCACTGACAGGTGAAGTGAATAACACTGATTATCTCTTCATCACGGCACCGGTTAGTGGGTGAACATTTTGTCCTCACCGTTGATGTGTTGCTGTGAGACTTCAGTGTAAACGCCCACTGCTGTGATTGGCTGACATCTTTACATATGAAATATCTAGTATTACATGTGGAACTCTCTCGAAAACTTTTAGCACGTTTTTACTATTACAGATCTCAAGGTTAACTAATCGTGAAAAATGTTGATTGTAGCATTATATTCAGATCTATGGCATTATATTCAGATCTATGGCATTATATTTAGATTATGGCATTATATTCAGATCGTGGCATGAAAGGTTGCAGTGATGATCATTGTAGCTGATCACAGACATGTTGAGCTCATGAATGCAGGATCTCGTCATTGCAACTTGATTTCTGCACACTAACAAATACTTTCATCATAACTAACAGTGAAAACACAATGTAAATAAGAGATTTGTTGATTATTACGGTAGTTTTGGCGCGAGTTCATGACTCAGTCTCTGATAAACTCGCACTGTTTGATTGACAGCTCCAGCGATTGTTCTTTGATCGCTTTCCATATATAATTTAATCACAGTTTAAATAACAGATTATTTTCATCCTACTAAGAGAAACAATGTGAAGTTGAGCGTTTAGTCACTGGTTTGATTTACTGACACAGATAAAGAACATCTGACTGTACATGAATCATTACATATCAGAAATCACTGATCTCAGATCAGGCATTAGAATTAACACGATTACTGACATGTTGTGGCATTACTGTCGAGTCCATATCGTAAAAGTCTGTTTGCAAAGCCTGCGCCGAAATTGCGACTGATTTCCCAAAGAATCCACAGTGAAATGTACCGAATACAAATAAATAATGCTCAACTGAGACATTCACATAAGCACATTCCTAGCATTAGGATCCTTTGGAAGGTAATGTTATTTGTAGTCCACCCTGTATTGCTCTTCTCTCCTCGTCATCTCACTAACACTAAAGTGGGCGGGGCCAAAGTTGCGATTATCGCATTATAAATGTGCCTATAAAGTGCATGCAAAAACAAGCAACCAATGACAAAATAAAAAAATAATTAAAAGGGATTTAAATGTAAGTCAGTATCCGGTTTAGTAGTTATTTGAAAGTTGCTCAAATCAGACGGCATATAAACAGTTTTGACCTATATGCAAACTAATAAGTCATAAGGGTGCAAAGCGACAGCACGTTATGCACTAACAGACAGCCTGTATCTTTTGAAACTGAAACCAAACTATGTAGTTCTCTTTAAAAACAAGCGTGTGCACCTGTGCTGCTGTAGAAGGCGAGTCTGGAGGTGGTGTGAAACTTCTGAATGAGGAACTGAGACAGAGAGATCTTGTCATCCGTGCTCAGTGATTCATCTCCACTCTTCCAGTAGAGCATCAGGTCTTCATCAGTGTAAGCATCTGGACACACAGCAGATGAACGAATGTTTGCAGAGACTGATGTGATATTGGACATCAATGTCAGGAGAATTGTACGTCACTCACAGCTCTCCAGCTCTAACGTGCAGGTCTGCGTGTCCAGCGGGAAACGACTGAAGTCCATGTTACATGCTGAAGTTACAGTCACCCTGACACACCGAAAAAACACATTCAAACAGGGTTGTGACAGCAGAATAAAAACTACAGCTGCGCAAGCATGCAGGTTCAGGTTTGCAAAACATTGTCCAAGCATTCGTGTTGGTGCACTTGTGTAAATTATTTGTTGTTCTAACCTGAGGCTGTAGAGCACGTGTCCATCAGGGTAGACCCTGATCATGACGTTCTCTGTAGTGGTGTCATGGATGAAGGATCGTTTGGAATGAACAAAGAACACGTCAGGAACCCAGATTTTTTTCACCAATCGACCATCAAAAGTCATGCTTTTATTGGTTTTACTGGGAAAGGACAGTCTCTCATCCTTCCAGTAATGTCTCAGGTACAAGGTCATGGTGAAGTCCTGTATGAAAAGCACAACATGGATTGAATTTTCAAGCTCATTGTGTATAATACATGTAAAAATATAGCTGCAAGCAGCAATTAAGGGGCCAAGCTCAAATAAGGCACAATAAGTCATGCAAGCATGGCTGGGCTCACTTGTAATGATTTAATGGTTTATCACTTTCAACCAATAGGTGGCGCTGTGACCAAATTGATGTGGTGTGGACCAATGCAAAGTTTGGTGTCAATATGCTAAAGCATTGCAGAGATACAGCCTCAAGAGTTGCTTTGGCATCATGCCATCAAATTTGTTGATGCAGTATATGAAAGCGGTTTCGTCGATCAACACGAAATCAAAAACTTTTTGCCAGCATGGTCTGAAGATGATATGAATCGATTTTGGTAAAAATCAGACAAATGGTCTAGCAGGAGTTGAAAAAGTAGGTTTTTAAAGAAAATCAAAATGGTGGACAGGAAGTTTAGCTGACTATGGCAAAATTGGTATCAGTGTTCTAGGCATGACCCAAGGAATCTATCAAGACAAGTTTCATTACAATAGGATAATGAAATCAAATGTTATTAGCATTTTTTAAATTTCATAACTCTGCTAAAATTTTTGAGTACTGTCAGGGCATGGTGCCGAAGACACATACCGTGTTTTGTAACGATACGCTAATGCTATATAAAATATAGCCTTTTATGTCAAAACTCAAAATGGTGACACCCAAAATGGCCGATATATGGGAAAACTGGGTATCGTTCAACTTGGTATGCTGCACTAGACTGGGTAAACCCAGCCTGATCTGCCAGCGGTTTGATTTCGCCCTGCAGCTCAGGCTGGAAACCTGTACATTAATTTATCCTGCTTCTGTTACACATTTGCGGGAACCAGTCACAGACTGGCTTATCTATCTGGCACGCTATTGGTGGATTTAACACAATGACGGATAGAGAACCGATGGATCGATGCACGTTGATCACGCCTCTTGTGGTCTGATTGGTTGAAGGACTATCCAACTGCATACAGAGTCATTTGAACTATGCCCGTTGATCACGCCTCTTGTGCAGTAGAAAATACATAGCAGACTCCCCAGACCAATGTTCAATTGGCTTGTGATAGCCAGAAAAATGCTGCACCTAATCTAAAGAGTTTTACCAGTTTTGTGATTTTTGGCTAAACTGTTCAGAAGTTAAATGCAAAAAGAGCAATTTTTCATATCTCCTGACCACCTAGGTGGCACTGTGCTGAAACTGTGCAGGTAGCCTGAGGTCATGGTTGTCATAACACACACCAAATTTAGTCAGAATACACTGAAGCATTCCCTCACGTTCGTTTTGGCGTGCTCTTCGTTGAATTCATTTGCGTGTTTTTTGAGAACAGTTTGGCGAATCAACTTGAATTCCATAACTTTTTGTCGGCATGGTCATAATCTGGTTAAATTTTCATGAAAATCGGAGTAACGCCCTAGGAGGAGTTCGAAAAAGTAGTTTTTTTGGAAAATTCTAAATGGCGGAAACATTTTCATGACTGATTCAATCGAATCGTCTTGAGCCAAGGATATTTTTTTTCTTATGGTTCAAAAGTTATCAGCATAAATGTGTGTGCAACTTTGGACAGTTGGTGGCGCTAGAGGGATTGAGTTAGAGAATCCAAATTTGCTATGGTGACAGTTCAGACTGTCCTCTATCAGTGTGCCAAATTTCATACCTTTCCCGCAAGAGGTTCTATGGGCTGCCATGGACTTCCAGAGCGGAAGAAGAAGAAGAAACGGAAGAATAATAAGAACGCCAACAGATACAATAAGTGCCTACGGTGCTTGGCCCATAAATACTTTCTCCTATCCCATCTTACTGTGCAGATTCTTAGGTTTAATATTCTTATTGCATTCTTAGGTTAACTGTGGCTCTGGCAGAACATTGTTCTTTTTGTTTGAGCACCATTTTGAGAAACTATTCATATTTGATACATCAGGCTTTTATGGCCCATATAGTCATATCTCAATGAGATCTTTATAACAGTATAGCATATACTTACATAACATGCATACAAATACCAGTTGTAACTCTATATGTCCCAATAATATGTCTTAGCAAGATGATGTTTTTAATGCTTAGTTTTATGATGCTAAAACAAGTAGTAGATTGTGTGCAACAGGTTTTGCTTGTTAATCATTTAAGGGCCTTTGGTTAAGGAGTAACAACATTATGAAGTACATGTGCAGTAACTGACACCGCTTTCATGTGGCTGAATATGATGTCCATATGCACATTAATATTCAATAATTGATTCTTCAGTTATTCTTCATGCATGGTTCTACACTGTATCAGTATTATTTCAAAGAGTGACCCAGTATTGTTTCGTTTATATATGACTGGTTGGAATGACAGTGGTCTTGTTACTGATACTGTACCATCAGATCATGTGATCTCAACCATGACAGATGATGACCCTGTAGAATAAAACAGCCTAGTTCACCTTTAACAATGCAGATACTGTTGATGTGGTTACAAAACAAACTTGCTAAAAAAAGAAGCTTTTATGCAAGGTGTTGACATGCATTTCCAAACTGCTTAAACCCTTGTGAAATATTACCATCTGTTGGCATTACTGAGGGATGTCAGCACTTTTACCAGCCTTCATCAAGCTGGATGGACTGCACATTCTGATTGGCTTATTCCCAGTGATGTCACTGGGTAAACATCAATAGATTATTCTCTACGTGACTCATAGCATATTATGTAAAATCAAATCCACGTTCACTCGTAAACACCAGCACTGATATGATAAATAAAAGCATATTTAGACACAATCACAAACGCTGATATCCATATATAATCCATGCAATCTCCCTGATGACATTTGGACTTTAAATAGCCTACTTTAACATGAATAACAATTACATTCTCATTACAGTAATGGGTAGGAATGATACATTATTTCAACTGTAAAGTATGCATTAGTTTAATTAATGCTGAGTTTATTTTTATTTCATTCATTTCATTTATTTTTAGCTTACCATGACAACAATGCTAAGTAAATGCAAAAAAAAAACTCAATGGCTTAATTTTATTTATGCAAAAGAGTTTATTTATTGGTTTATTTAATTTAATTTAATTAATATGCCTTGATTATCATGAACAATTAATAACGATCACAGACCAAATGAATTATTTCTTACCATATCGACTTCTGAGATGCTGTCCAAACTCTCCACCTGTACATCCACACCCACTGGTACTGCTGGACCTGAAGAGAACAGAACTGTATTAGTTTAAAGGTTTTTACATTTAAATGACTATTAAAAATCAGGAACTATTTACACCCCATGGCACAAATGATAACATAGAAACAAGAAATCCAAGGCACTCAAGTTATTAAAAAAGCCTTTAGTAATGTAAATAGTACTAAGATTTAATATCATTGACATGGCTAGAAGAGCATTCATCAGGGTGTGGATTCTAGATAAACCGACTATTTTAACAAAGAGGTATATACAGTTGTGGTCAGAATTATTGGCACCGTTGGTAAATATGAGCAAAGATGGCTATAAAAATAAAAACTTTTGATCTTTCATTTAAAAATCTAAAAGAATTGAATGTGGCGGGAAAATCACATTATAAAATTAATGTTTTTCTCCAAAACAAGTTTAACAATTATTGGCACCGCTATACATTTTTTTGAGTAAAATATCTCTGAAGTATATTCCCATTCATATTTATGTTTATGTTCACACCAGGTTGACTATGAGCATGAAATTGTCCATCCATGACTTCTTGTTCCACAGGAGTATAAATATGAGGAAACACAAAGGCCAAAATCATTCATCACAATGAGTAAAACCACAGAATATAGTTCTGATGTGCAGCAAAAGATTGTTGAGCTTCACAAAATAGAAAGAAAAGAGCTAAAACATTGAAAATCCCCATTTCCACCATCAGAGCAATAATTAAGAAGTTCAATCAACTAAAGATGTTATGAATCTGCCTGGAAGAGGACGTGTGTGTATATCGTCCTAATGCACGGCACAAAGTGGACAAAGACTCTCCAAGATCACAGATGGAGAATGGCAGAGATTAGTTGAGTCTTGGGGTCAGAAAGACTAAAAAAATGATCAAACCGCTCCTACATCACCACATGTTGTTTGGGAGGGTTTGAAGAAAAATCCTCCTCGCTCATCCAGAAACAAACTCCAGCAGATTCAGTTCAGACACGACTGGAGCTTCAGACGGGACCTGGTTCTGTGGTCAGATGAAGCTAAACAAGAGCTTTTTGGCAGCAAACACACCAGATGGGATAAAGTCCCCCATGCCCACGGTTAAATACACCGCTGGATCTTTAATGTTGTGGCCTATTTTTTTGCTGGAGGTCCTGGACATGGCCATCCCAGTTCCCTGACCTGAAACCTACAGAAAATGAGTGTCTGAACTGAAGAGAAGAGCTGGGAATCTGAAGAATCTGGAGAGATTCTGTATGAAGGAATGGTTTTTATCAGGCATTACAGAAGAAGACCCAGAGCTGGTATCTTGGGAAAAGGGCATTGCAATAATTGGGTGCCAATAATTATGTCCGTGTTTTGGAGAAAAACATTTATTTCATAGACATTTTAAATTTTTTTACTTCAATGAAAGGTTGGATTTTTGTGATTTTTTGGAATAAAAAATCATAAGGATTAACAATGCAGATTTATTTTTACAGGCTTCTTAGTTCATATTTACCAAGGGGGGCAATAATTCTGACCACAACTGTATGCTATGATGCTGCACCATGTCAAATGTTTACCATATGTCAAGCACTCATTTGCTACTGACAGTAACTAGAATTAATAGCACATAGCTAATGTACCTATCAAAAAAAACTATAAAAACTATGTCTGTCTCCACCTAGTGTCAGCCTCAGACATCACGCTCACACACCATTGGCTGGCCGTCTGATGCATAAGACACACAAAAGTGAAAACACTCAAAGATTTTGTGTTTTGAAGTAGCCATCTGATTAAATTCTACAGGATTTCTGGAAGACGTGTTTGTCGCTTTCTTTTCCGCCTGGAAACAAAAGGGGCTTTCGCGTTATCATTGCCCTCTTGAGAAACGACTACATTTTCAGTATAAAACCCCCACAGGGATCCATGTTCAGGTTGTGAATTAAACTTGAATTGAACTGACTGCTGTTATCCTGAAGTAAGAAGCAAAACCAATGTGTAAATTAGAAAAGCCTTCACAGCAATATGCACGTAAATGAACATCCCAGTGGGCGCTGCTGGTTCAATTAACATGAAGAGTAACTTCCAACCATCCAGACGCTGCCTAGAAGAGGTCATGCCTCAAATCTCTGCACAATGAGACTTATATTAGAAGTGTGGACTCCAGATGTCAGCAGTTTTTGCAAAATATGAGATAGTGACCCAGATGTGACATGGGAAAGGATTGATTTGAATGTTTGCAGAAGAGACCAAGACAGACACTTAACCATAACTCAAAGTGGCACGAAGTGTGTCACAGTCCAAACCTTATAACACATCATGCCTGGGTGTTTTCAAATCTCAAAAATCATTATTATCGGTTTAAAACTATGATAATCTAAACCAGTGGTCACCAACCTTTTCAAGCCAAAGATCTCAGCCTTGATGAAAGGCAAGATCTACCTATAGATTTTTCATGGCCGATCCAGAGTTTTTTTTACAAGCAAATTGGCTATTTCCGATAGCAGCTGCCATTTTTTTTTCTTCTTTAAGCAAATTTATTTGTTGCTTATTTGCTCTATAACAGGCCAAACTGGCCTTAAAAAATTTAGCCATTTGAAATGAGAGGCAACCACTGCATTTTAATCACGATCCAAACAAAGATACACATATGTAGCATGAGCAGTTGTTTTTGAATTAGACTGCGTAATTTCAAGACTTAGAGCAAATACAGAATGGTCTGACTTTAGCTTTGTGAAATTGTTACATAAGACACACCTGCACAAAACAAAAACAGATGGACTAAATAAATTCACTCTCTGACAGTAGGTGGTGCTTATGGAAAAGAAGCGTTTCTTCTTTCTTGCTGGGCCTATTTATAGTACCTGGTCCACTTTTTTTTTTCCTGTATTTTTTTTTTTACAGTCTATGGTTTTTACAGATCAGATATCTATCTGATTTATCAGAACGATTCCATTTACACTTAAATGTGTCTCCGCAAAACAGATATAAATCTGATCTTCAATTCCCACGCTATATGCATTTTTAACAGAGTTCACATCACCGAAATCAACAGATATGAGCTGCATTTTATTGATCAACAGCCATTTCAAAATCAAAGACCGCAATTGGAGATAGAGTGGCATAAGCACTGGTAAGATCATTTAGTTCCTTTACTTTTAATGATGATGATTGTGTATTGAGCGTCTGCATCTTTCACTTTTATTTGCGGCAGTTTGCTGAAGAGATATGCAGCTGCTCGTCTGCGGCGATCTATAGCTATAACATGATATATAGCCCATAACACGCTCACACATTTATTTATTAGCATTGTTGGGAGGAGTAAAATTTGCATATATGCATTTACACCAGTTTCGTCTGGAATGCGTCCCAGACCACCTCCTGTAGTGGTTTGAGTGATGAGTTAAATCCGTCTCGAATGCGTGTCGGAGGGCATTTACACCTGGTCTTTTCACGATTGGATCCAGCTATCTGATCAGAGAAGACGCAAGTGACCATGATGAGCCAAAATGAAACTAAAAACCGTCCGGTTGCTAAATGTGTGTTTGGAGCACAAATTAACCGGCTGTTTCCGATTTATGGCCGGTCGATTTGTGCGGTGCGAATTTTAAGGTTGCAGAGAATAAATTTTGGGAGCAATTTCAAACCTTGATAATGTGTTGTTACTTATTTTTCGGTTATTTATCAGGAGATACCGGGACAGTGATAAAGATCTACCAGTCGATCACGATCGATGGGTTGGCGACCACTGATCTAAACAAAGACTTACCACAGTTAGGGTTTGTTGTAATTTTCACATAATAAATATTAGGTAACACTTTATTTTAGGGTCCAGTTCTCGCTATTAAAGGAACACGCCACTAATTTTGAAAATAGCCTCATTTTCGTTGTTGAGTTTTACCATTTTTGAATCCATCCAGCCGATCTCTGGGTCTGGCGGTAGCACTTTTAGCATAGCTTAGCATAAATCATTGAATCTGATTAGACCGTTAGCATCTCGCTCAAAAAAATTACCAAAGAGTTTATCATATCGGCCTAGAAAATCGCCACTTTTCATTTTCCATCGGTCTTAGTACACGATGTAACTACAGAAGAGTCAAGTTTTAAATAGGACAAATATCGAAAGTCTTTGGTCATTTTTTTGAGCGAGATGCTAACGGTCTAATCAGATTCAATGATTTATGCTAAGCTATGCTAAAAGTGCTACCGCCAGACCCGGAGATCGGCTGGATGGATTCAAAAGCAAATTTATTTTACATATTTACTAAATTAGAAGTAAATAATTGTAAAGTATATCAATATGCAAAAAAATTTACATGTCCACTTATGACCAAACAAAATGTTTATATTTATGCTTATATGATACAGTTTTATATGCATTTTCCTACATTTCCTAGTAAATTCCTGTTAAGTTTACAAATTGGAATATTTCCAAAATTCCCCAAATTAATTTCCCATGGAAGGTTTCTGGAAATTTACAGGAAACTTTCCGCCCCTTTGCAACCCTAGGGTCAAATGTAAAATGAGCGTATATTAATTGTAACGCCACATAAATTGACGCATATGAAGAAAGAGTCTACAATCAGTGTGAATTGACAATCTATATGACAAAACAACTTTTCAGTGATTTCCATGCCCCTAAGACACACACACACACAGATTTTACCTGCAAATGCTGGTCTCATAGTGAAGTCATGATCATCAACACGCAGCAGATGGTCCGATTTCACCTCATGTGTCTTGGTTTCATCCAACATCTTCTTGAAAAGTGTACTGCAAAACAAGAACATCTCAGCTCTTCAATGCGAGCTCATACAGAGACGCCTCAGTGAGCAACTACTCGATGATGAAGTTCATGACAATGCCGAGACACTACACAGGCAAAAAGGGGTGTTTCCTTATTCAACAACCAGTCTTCAGGCTTTCAGGCAAAAATTACCTATTCAACAGTAACAAAATCAAGATCTAGAATGATGTGCAGTAGATGTTTATTACTTTTATATGCACACTAGTATATATTAGCACTATTAAAAATGTATTGTAATATTATGGTAATATTATATTTTTTTCTTCAAGCGATTCTCAAGCAATAGATGGTATTTTGACATTAATGTAGTCATTTTTTACTGTAAAATGTTTGTTTCATGACTTTTGGTGTCCAGATGCTTTTTTAGACTAGCTAGTTGTGTTAATTATGAATATTTCTCAAGGTTTATTTAAGACTTTTTTTTTTTGTATAAACACATACTGGCCTAAAAAAATCCACAAGAAAACATTGTTGAACCTACAGTAAAATAATTTGATGCAGAAAGGTTTATGAAAAAGCATAAAAAGATACATAAAAATATTAAGCCATTATTTTGCCAGCACAAATAATAATTAGTCTTATATATTCAATTAAACACCAACATTAATGAAAAATACTCCCAACATATAAAAGCACAAGTTTTTGCATTTAGACTGAAGTTTGACTTCATCTCATTATTGTTCTTTAAGCTCACTATGTTAAAACTGAAATGGCACTTACTTTCCGTGTTTGTGATGCTGTACGGATGTTCTCCTGACGCCGTGCTTCATCTTCCCGCACTGACCGCACATACTCAGGCACAAGAGAAGAAAAACAGCTTTTATAAAGTGAGGCATTGTGGAGGAAAGATT
The DNA here is from genome assembly GCA_039654625.1 of Rhinogobio ventralis. Lineage (NCBI taxonomy): Eukaryota > Metazoa > Chordata > Actinopteri > Cypriniformes > Gobionidae > Rhinogobio > Rhinogobio ventralis. The sequence goes on along the minus strand of CM077210.1, from coordinate 2,868,780 downwards.
AGACAATCACCCGCGCTGGAGAGCATCTCGTCGCACTATCTTCCAGACAGAATGAAGTTTGTTCGGCGTAGCGCTGCTGAATGCTGGAGCTGAACGCGCGCTCTGATTGGCCGATTCCATCGATTCATCGAGGCGTTTCATCGCTCCTCCACGAAGTGTTGGGGAGTAACTAGTTACATGTAACGGCGTTACATAATTGAATTGATGTAACTGTAATCAGTTAGTTGAGAAAAAACGTGTAACTAAATGAGTTACTTATGAAAAGGTAAACGATTACAAACATCTGAATATTATGTTCAATAATATTAATTTGTTGCTTTGCCTGTTTTTGATGTGCACAATGTCTCCTGCCATTTAAAGGCCGTTTAGTAAAGCGATGGTATTCTGATTGATTCTCGTTTGAATTTGCAACGCAACATCTGCCAATTACATCAATCCACATTGCCGCTGAAAGCTTTAAAGGTGCAATGTGTAACATTTATTTATTTATTGACAGAAATGCAATATAATATACACTCACCTAAAGGATTATTAGGAACACCTGTTCAATTTCTCATTAATGCAATTATCTAATCAACCAATCACATGGCAGTTTCTTCAATGCATTTAGGGGTGTGGTCCTGGTCAAGACAATCTCCTGAACTCCAAACTGAATGTCAGAATGGGAAAGAAAGGTGATTTAAGCAATTTTGAGCGTGGCATGGTTGTTGGTGCCAGACGGGCCGGTCTGAGTATTTCACAATCTGCTCAGTTACTGGGATTTTCACGCACAACCATTTCTAGAGTTTACAAAGAATGGTGTGAAAAGGGAAAAACATCCAGTATGCGGCAGTCCTGTGGGCGAAAATGCCTTGTTGAGGCTATAGGTCAGAGGAGAATGGGCCGACTGATTCAAGCTGATAGAAGAGAAACTTTGACTGAAATAACCACTTGTTACAACCGAGGTATGCAGCAAAGCATTTGTGAAGCCACAACACGCACAACCTTGAGGCGGATGGGCTACAACAGCAGAAGACCCCACCGGGTACCACTCATCTCTACTACAAATAGGAAAAAGAGGCTAAAATTTGCACAAGCTCACCAAAATTGGACAGTTGAAGACTGAAAAAATGTTGCCTGGTCTGATGAGTCTCGATTTCTGTTGAGACATTCAGATGGTAGAGTCAGAATTTGGCGTAAACAGAATGAGAACATGGATCCATCATGCCTTGTTACCACTGTGCAGGCTGGTGGTGTAATGGTGTGGGGGATGTTTTCTTGGCACACTTTAGGCCCCTTAGTGCCAATTGGGCATCGTTTAAATGCCACGGCCTACCTGAGCATTGTTTCTGACCATGTCCATCCCTTTATGACCACCATGTACCCATCCTCTGATGGCTACTTCCAGCAGGATAATGCACCATGTCACAAAGCTCGAATCATTTCAAATTGGTTTCTTGAACATGACAATGAGTTCACTGTACTAAAATGGCCCCCACAGTCACCAGATCTCAACCCAATAGAGCATCTTTGGGATGTGGTGGAACGGGAGCTTCGTGCCCTGGATGTGCATCCCACAAATCTCCATCAACTGCAAGATGCTATCCTATCAATATGGGCCAACATTTGTAAAGAATGCTTTCAGCACCTTGTTGAATCAATGCCACGTAGAATTAAGGCAGTTCTGAAGGCGAAAGGGGGTCAAACACAGTATTAGTATGGTGTTCCTAATAATCCTTTAGGTGAGTGTATATAGGCTATAACTATGTTTTCAGTGGTGTGTAAAGACCTTACATACTCAACCGTTATGTTTTTATTACCTTAGAATGAGCCATTTCTATCTACATACACCGCGGGTCCCTTTACAGTGAAGTCGCCATTTTGTGCCGCCATGTTTCTACAGTAGCCCAAACTGCTCTACAGAGCGCTAGCTACTCTCTGCTGTCTCAGACGACATCTTTGTCCTGTGTTGGCCACCGTAGCTTCTCTATGTGCTTTGAAAGGGAGGGTAGCAATTCACAGCCTTTACCACTAGCAAAATTTACACAGTGCACCTTTATGGCTTTTTCACACCGGGGCAATTATCGACATTTAACGCCTTGTGGATAAACAAAGGGCGGCAATGTGAGTATGCAAAACGGCAGGTGTAAAAGTGTCATTAAAAAAAAAAAACGCCTTTTTTTTGGTTTGACGCGCCGCGTTAAAAACTGTCCGACCAATGAGATTGCCGCTTTTGTTCATGTGCCTGGAGCTGCTGAAGTTACAGTAAAAGCACAAAACGGCCTTGCCGAGCACACATTGATACCTAAGAAGTAGACGACAAAGAGGAAGTAGATGAAGAAGAAGATGCAACGAGGCAAGATGAATGTAGAGCTACTGGTCTCTTTGGTGTCTGAACACAAAGAACTTTATGACAAACGTCACAGCGACTACAAAAATCTCGATAAAGAGGGAGTTGTTATGGAGAGGAATTGCAGATCAAATAGGATTCGATGGGGAGTTACCATGCATCGAGTTTCAATCCAATCAAAAGCGCCATCTACTGTCAGTGAGTAAATTTGCACATTCACTCAGCGCATCGCCAGTGAATATCGCTTTGATATGAACACAAAGACGCATCAAAAAACGCCTCGGAAAACGCTGGTGATAATCTCCCCGGTGTGCACAAGGCTTTAGGCTACAACCGGTCTGAGAGTTGCCTCCATGGCGAGTGATAACGCGTTCCAGTGCTGGAAATTTCATCCAGAAATTAGAAAAGGCCGCAAATATAACAGCTCAGTGCAAAATATGTTTGCCAACTATTAAAATGCATCGAAGGTTTCACTGTCGAACCTGAGGAAGCATCTCCAATGATGAACGTTAACCTTAAGCGCCACCTAGTGGACATTGTTAGTTTGCCACGTTTAGACTAGCAAAATAGCGCTATTTAACTACACGAGTCTAAACAATATCTTAGGTGTAATATAACTATTTAAAAATAATTCCATGCATGTTATGACAGCTACACTGGGTCGTCTGTTTGGGTTGCCATCTTGCTTCTGTTAGTGAGAAATCAATATTAGGTCGTATATGCTCTAGGGCCCCATGTTAACGATTTAAGCGCATGGTCTAAAGCACACAGCGCAAGTGCACTTAAGGCGTGTCCAAATCCACTTTTGCTACTTTAACGACGGGAAAAAATGGTCGGCCGCCCAGCACATGGTCTAAAAGGGTTGGTCAATGTCGCAGTCGTTTTAAATTCCTCAAAATAGCAATGCTCCAACAATGCTCCTGAACACACCTGGTTTTCAGACCAGACGCTCATGGGTGAACAGATGCGTTGGGCTGAAACTAGCTAAAAAACACTTGCGTCACGCCTGGCATCGCATTGCGCCGGGTCTATGATAGGGCCCCTAATGTTCTCCCTTCGCCTCTGTCGCCTTTGGCTTTTGGCTTGCTTAGTTGGGGACACTAAATATTCAACTATATTACTGATCTGCCTGCATTGACACTATATGAATGGGACCATCCGTTCAGAGGCTTTCTATCTTGCAGTACTCTAAATAAATTCAGTTTTCCGGGTGAAGACTACTCAAGGAATAGAGGACAAATGGAGAAAACTGCAATTGAATCTGATTAATTTCAATGTTTTAATGATCATCTGTGCTTAACAGTAGTAGACATCAATCACAATGCCCCACATTAAATGTCAAAGCCTTATACAGTATGTTGATATAATATACAAATGATTTAACACAATCTTATATTTAAAGCCAAACTATTTTGCACATATTGATTTATGGAGTAAATACAATAATGAAAATACTAGATTCAGTTCTTGTGCCGTCACAATTCTAGGGTGTTCCAGGTGGTTACTCTGTTTTTCTGGTCTCTTGTTATGGCCGGTGCTTCTATCGCCCACCAGCTGAAAGTCTGAGAAGTAACAACCAAGCCACACAATCCTATCCTTCATATTCATGCCTAGTTTAATATTATCACTTCAATGCTTCAATGCATACTTCAAAACCTACAAGACAGAGTGAAAAGATCAAACAGTTATGGTTAAGTCACGTTTATTCATTATTAAAGAAAACTATTGGTTGTTGCTTAAGAAAGTTAAAAACAGATGATGTTTTAGTTGTCTATCAACATAGGGGCAGTTTAGCTTTTGTCTACAACATTAATTCACGTATTATATTGCTGACCCAGACAGCAACATAGTGTCGGCCCACATCTGGATTCCATGTGTACCAGATATGGGCCGGATCTGAGCCGACACTATGTTGCTGTCTGGGGAGTTTAAGATGTATTAGTAAAAACATTATCACTGTGACCACGGTTTTCTGAAAATTAGCAGACCGACCAGAGGATCATCTCTCCAAGTGCATGTTTTTTTTTTACTGTTTTAAAGCAAATACAACCATGCCTACATTACTGTGTAAATGTTCGATTCTAAAGACAGACAAATACATTTCAGAAGCACATCAGAAGCAAATTTCTTTCAGTCTACGACCAAATTTTGTGCAGTTGTGCATACCTTTGAAATGCATTTTTTGGGAAACAGCAGTTTCAAACCCTCAATATTTAGCAGGATCTGTAGGAAACCACCTGAAAACATGTCTTTGTCATATTCACCCCCCCAAAAAATGTTTTCATTAATTATATTTTGCATAAAGAAAACAGGAACAGTACCCAGTTGTTATTACATCATGTGATATATTTCACATTACAGGAATGTGTCCAGATGGCCTGCCTAGGCGCAATTATATTTTTAAAAATTTTTTTTACAAAATTAAAAGGCAGTAAAATAATTACCACCATGATGCATAAATACTTTACAGTTAAAATAACTAGGGGATAATTATAACATTACAATAAAAAAAAAAATCATACTGGTCCAAAAACAGACTTGACTGTCTTCATGTAAAATATAAATTTGTATTTTTTAGGGGTGAAATCTATGGAAGCTTGTTTCTGCCACTGAATAAAAAATAAAAATGAAAAAGGTAATTGCGACTTTTTAATCTCTTTTTTTTGAGAGTTCTAAGTTCTAACAATTGCTATTTTATATCTCGCAATTCTCACTTTCTTACTCAGATTTGCGAGATAAAAACTAGCAATCGCGAGGAAAAGTGTCCGAATTGAGATATAAACTAGCAATCGCGAGGAAAAGTGTCCGAATTGAGATATAAACTAGCAATCGCGAGGAAAAGAGTCCGAATTGAGATATGAACTAGCAATCGCGAGGAAAAGAGTGCGAATTGAGATATAAACTAGCAATCGCGGGGAAAAGAGTCCGAATTGAGATATGAACTAGCAATCGCGAGGAAAAGAGTCCGAATTGAGATATGAACTAGCAATCGCGAGGAAAAGAGTCCGAATTGAGATATAAACTAGCAATCGCGGGGAAAAGAGTCCGAATTGAGATATAAACTAGCAATCGCGAGGAAAAGAGTCCGAATTGAGATATAAACTAGCAATCGCGGGGAAAAGAGTCCGAATTGAGATATAAACTAGCAATCGCGGGGAAAAGAGTCCGAATTGAGATATAAACTAGCAATCGCGAGGAAAAGTGTCCGAATTGAGATCTAAACTAGCAATCGCGAGGAAAAGTGTCCGAATTGAGATTTATAAACTAGCAATCGCGGGGAAAAGAGTCCGAATTGAGATATAAACTAGCAATCGCGAGGAAAAGTGTCCGAATTGAGATATAAACTAGCAATCGCGAGGAAAAGTGTCCGAATTGAGATATGAACTAGCAATCGCGAGGAAAAGAGTCCGAATTGAGATATAAACTAGCAATCGCGGGGAAAAGAGTCCGAATTGAGATATAAACTAGCGATCGCGAGGAAAAGAGTCCGAATTGAGATATGAACTAGCAATCGTGAGGAAAAGAGTCCGAATTGAGATATAAACTAGCAATCGCGAGGAAAAGAGTCCGAATTGAGATATAAACTAGCAATCGCGAGGAAAAGAGTCCGAATTGAGATATAAACTAGCAATCGCGAGGAAAAGAGTCCGAATTGAGATATAAACTAGCAATCGCGAGGAAAAGAGTCCAATTTGAGATATAAACTAGCAATCGCGGGGAAAAGAGTCCGAATTGAGATATAAACTAGCAATCGCGAGGAAAAGAGTCCGAATTGAGATATGAACTAGCAATCGTGAGGAAAAGAGTCCGAATTGAGATATAAACTAGCAATCGCGAGGAAAAGAGTCCGAATTGAGATATAAACTAGCAATCGCGAGGAAAAGAGTCCGAATTGAGATATGAACTAGCAATCGCGAGGAAAAGAGTCCGAATTGAGATATGAACTAGCAATCGCGAGGAAAAGAGTCCGAATTGAGATATAAACTAGCAATCGCGAGGAAAAGAGTCCGAATTGAGATATGAACTAGCAATCGCGAGGAAAAGAGTCCGAATTGAGATATAAACTAGCAATCGCGAGGAAAAGTGTCCGAATTGAGATATAAACTAGCAATCGCGAGGAAAAGAGTCCGAATTGAGATATGAACTAGCAATCGCGAGGAAAAGAGTCCGAATTGAGATATAAACTAGCAATCGCGGGGAAAAGAGTCCGAATTGAGATATGAACTAGCAATCGCGAGGAAAAGAGTCCGAATTGAGATATGAACTAGCAATCGCGAGGAAAAGAGTCCGAATTGAGATATAAACTAGCAATCGCGGGGAAAAGAGTCCGAATTGAGATATAAACTAGCAATCGTGAGGAAAAGAGTCCGAATTGAGATATAAACTAGCAATCGCGGGGAAAAGAGTCCGAATTGAGATATAAACTAGCAATCGCGAGGAAAAGAGTCCGAATTGAGATATAAACTAGCAATCGCGAGGAAAAGAGTCCGAATTGAGATATAAACTAGCAATCGCGGGGAAAAGAGTCCGAATTGAGATATAAACTAGCAATCGCGGGGAAAAGAGTCCGAATTGAGATATAAACGAGCAATCGCGGGGAAAAGAGTCCGAATTGAGATATAAACTAGCAATCGCGAGGAAAAGTGTCCGAATTGAGATATAAACTAGCAATCGCGAGGAAAAGTGTCCGAATTGAGATTTATAAACTAGCAATCGCGGGGAAAAGAGTCCGAATTGAGATATAAACTAGCAATCGCGAGGAAAAGTGTCCGAATTGAGATATGAACTAGCAATCGCGAGGAAAAGAGTCCGAATTGAGATATAAACTAGCAATCGCGGGGAAAAGAGTCCGAATTGAGATATGAACTAGCAATCGCGAGGAAAAGAGTCCGAATTGAGATATGAACTAGCAATCGCGAGGAAAAGAGTCCGAATTGAGATATAAACTAGCAATCGCGGGGAAAAGAGTCCGAATTGAGATATAAACTAGCAATCGTGAGGAAAAGAGTCCGAATTGAGATATAAACTAGCAATCGCGGGGAAAAGAGTCCGAATTGAGATATAAACTAGCAATCGCGAGGAAAAGAGTCCGAATTGAGATATAAACTAGCAATCGCGGGGAAAAGAGTCCGAATTGAGATATAAACGAGCAATCGCGGGGAAAAGAGTCCGAATTGAGATATAAACTAGCAATCGCGAGGAAAAGTGTCCGAATTGAGATATAAACTAGCAATCGCGAGGAAAAGTGTCCGAATTGAGATTTATAAACTAGCAATCGCGGGGAAAAGAGTCCGAATTGAGATATAAACTAGCAATCGCGAGGAAAAGTGTCCGAATTGAGATATAAACTAGCAATCGCGAGGAAAAGTGTCCGAATTGAGATATGAACTAGCAATCGCGAGGAAAAGAGTCCGAATTGAGATATAAACTAGCAATCGCGGGGAAAAGAGTCCGAATTGAGATATAAACTAGCAATCGCGAGGAAAAGAGTCCGAATTGAGATATGAACTAGCAATCGTGAGGAAAAGAGTCCGAATTGAGATATAAACTAGCAATCGCGAGGAAAAGAGTCTGAATTGAGATATAAACTAGCAATCGCGGGGAAAAGAGTCCGAATTGAGATATAAACTAGCAATCGCGAGGAAAAGAGTCCGAATTGAGATATGAACTAGCAATCGCGAGGAAAAGAGTCCGAATTGAGATATGAACTAGCAATCGTGAGGAAAAGAGTCCGAATTGAGATATAAACTAGCAATCGCGAGGAAAAGAGTCCGAATTGAGATATAAACTAGCAATCGCGAGGAAAAGAGTCCGAATTGAGATATAAACTAGCAATCGCGAGGAAAAGAGTCCGATTTGAGATATAAACTAGCAATCGCGGGGAAAAGAGTCCGAATTGAGATATAAACTAGCAATCGCGAGGAAAAGAGTCCGAATTGAGATATGAACTAGCAATCGTGAGGAAAAGAGTCCGAATTGAGATATAAACTAGCAATCGCGAGGAAAAGAGTCCGAATTGAGATATGAACTAGCAATCGTGAGGAAAAGAGTCCGAATTGAGATATAAACTAGCAATCGCGAGGAAAAGAGTCCGAATTGAGATATGAACTAGCAATCGCGAGGAAAAGTGTCCGAATTGAGATATGAACTAGCAATCGTGAGGAAAAGAGTCCGAATTGAGATATGAACTAGCAATCGTGAGGAAAAGAGTCCGAATTGAGATATAAACTAGCAATCGCGAGGAAAAGAGTCCGAATTGAGATATAAACTAGCAATCGCGGGGAAAAGAGTCAGAATTGAGATATAAACTAGCAATCGCGAGGAAAAGAGTCCGAATTGAGATATGAACTAGCAATAGCGAGGAAAAGAGTCCGAATTGAGATATAAACTAGCAATCGTGAGGAAAAGAGTCCGAATTGAGATATAAACTAGCAATCGCGGGGAAAAGAGTCCGAATTGAGATATAAACTAGCAATCGCGAGGAAAAGTGTCCGAATTGAGATATGAACTAGCAATCGCGAGGAAAAGAGTCCGAATTGAGATATAAACTAGCAATCGCGGGGAAAAGAGTCCGAATTGAGATATAAACTAGCAATCGTGAGGAAAAGAGTCCGAATTGAGATATAAACTAGCAATCGCGGGGAAAAGAGTCCGAATTGAGATATAAACTAGCAATCGCGAGGAAAAGTGTCCGAATTGAGATATGAACTAGCAATCGCGAGGAAAAGAGTCCGAATTGAGATATAAACTAGCAATCGCGGGGAAAAGAGTCCGAATTGAGATATAAACTAGCAATCGCGAGGAAAAGAGTCCGAATTGAGATATGAACTAGCAATCGCGAGGAAGAGTCCGAATTGAGATATAAACTAGCAATCGCGAGGAAAAGAGTCCGAATTGAGATATAAACTAGCGATCGCGAGGAAAAGAGTCCGAATTGAGATATGAACTAGCAATCGCGAGGAAAAGAGTCCGAATTGAGATATGAACTAGCAATCGCGAGGAATAGTGTCCGAATTGTGAGATAAAGAGTCGCAATAACCTTTTTTTCTTATTCTGTGGCAAAAACAAGCTTCCGTTTACATGTTCTCGACAGGCGTACTGAGATTCGCCCCTTCAGGTTTTGTTCTGATACATCCAGAAATCTTGTTCATTTTTTATGAAGACACAAAGGGCTGGGCAGCTGTCCAGGAAGGATGTGGACGTGGACAGAACGACAGTAGCGGGTCTCAGGTGGTGTAGAAAGAGTTCACAGCTCGTAATCAAACTTGTACTCATGGGCCAAATAGATTCTGCGGAAAATGAGCGCAGCAAGCGCAAGTGTGAGGAGAACTATGAGGATGGCTGAGCCCGTGTGACTGGTGTCCTGCGGCGGGTGCTGTGCAGCGGGGGAGGCCGTGAACGTGGGGTATCTCGGGGACTGGTTCTGGTTCTGGTTCTGGTTCTGCGAGCGCCGCTGACGTGGACTCGGAGCTGCTGAAACGGATGGACTCTCGCTTGATGCCTGAGCAGCCACGGATGATGATTCGGTCTAGACCACAAGAGACTTCAGATCATTATGTTTTCACACTAGAGCTTGAGTCATCAATGAAAATCTACCACTTTCATCATCAAGTATTTCCCAACCCTCCCCAGCAGCAGAATAAAGAGGAAATGATGACATGTAAGAGTGTTTGTTGTCCCACCTGCTCCGCTGAAGACGTGTCTTCTGTGTCTCTCTCTGCTGTAGATGAACTCTCACTGTCACTGGAAGCTGCCGCCGCCGCCGCCGCTGCAGAACTGCCACTGTCTGCAGCTGATGAGCTCGATTCGGCCTGATGACAGATTTTTCACATTAAAGAAATGAGCATTGGGGGACGTGCTTAATTCTTATGAAAGAGAAATTGTCACAATGCAAAACACTTAATGGTCCTATACTGGCTTAAGGCAAAACAATACAGGCAAAAACAATTTTGAGATTTAAGTGTTAATTTTGTTAGCGTCTGTAGATTTCAATTAGTCAAGCCACCTTTATTTCTGTTGCGCTTTATACAATACAGATTGTTTTAAAGCAGCTTCACAGTGATAAACAGGAAAATAACAATCAATGTTTCCATCCAAAGTTGCGAATTTAACTTATGCGCAAAACTGGAATATCACATAAAGCATTTGCATTACTTTTAAATTGTTGCTGCGGGTTAATTTTTTTCCCACAGGTTGATTTCCACCCTTGTAAGTACGATTTTGGTGCTCCAACACCCCTAAAACACCCTCCAGACGTATAAATTCAGTGGAGAATTCAGCTGCCAGAAGGAAAAAAATTGCATTGGGCTACTTTTGACTGGCCATTGGGCTACTTTTGACCAGCCATTAGGCTACTTTTGGGCTACTTTTGACTGGCCATTGGGCTACTTTTGACCAGCCATTAGGCTACTTTTGGGCTACTTTTGACTGACCAATGGGCTACTTTTGACAGGCCATTAGGCTACTTTTGGGCTACTTTTGACCAGCCATTAGGCTACTTTTGGGCTACTTTTGACTGGCCATTGGGCTACTTTTGACCAGCCATTAGGCTACTTTTGGGCTACTTTTGACTGACCAATGGGCTACTTTTGACTGGCCATTGGGCTACTTTTGGGCTACTTTTGACTGGTCATTGGGCTACTTTTGACCAGCCATTAGGCTACTTTTGGGCTACTTTTGACTGGCCATTGGGCTACTTTTGACCAGCCATTAGGCTACTTTTGGGCTACTTTTGACTGACCAATGGGCTACTTTTGACTGGCCATTGGGCTACTTTTGACTGGCCATTGGGCTACTTTTGACTGGCCATTGGGCTACTTTTGATGCACAGACCTGGCAACCCCATCCAGTCAGTCGAAGAGTCACTTCCTGATAAACTGGCAATAAATATCACTAAGAAAGACTTTTAGACATTTCAGAACGACCAAAACAACATTTCAGATGCTGTGCAACAAGATCGGTCCGCTGGTTAGTCCAGTTATGCCGTCACGTCTTTTTTGATGCGCATTGAGGAATTAATTCAGTACAAGTGTTTCCATCTTAGTTATGTACATGTTTTCTTATCAGATAAAAAATGTATCTGACTTTTTATACACATCTTGGCGTTTCCATCCAACGTTTTTTATAAAATAATGTAAATAAAAATAGGTGGATGGAAACATAGCTAATGATGCACACTTCCTCAGATAAAAGACAATTTCAAATTCAGCCATAAGCAGCTCTAAAAAAGACAAGTATCATAATTCAGTTCAATGTTGATTGAATGCAGTTGATGCAGTTCAATAACAGTGTCGATGTTGCAAAACTCGTCAATTATGAAACAAAGTGGATTCAGCTGTCATCCAGCTTAATTCAGTTCACGTTTGTTCCCATTCAACGGTGTCAGCACAGTCAAATCAATAATATTAACTGAATATTAAGTCTTTTTTAAACCCCTAATTACAATACACATTTTTAAAGGGCAGTTTCTCAACAACAAAAAAATCTCCATTCTCCTGACAGAGTCAGAAATCTCCACTTCAGCTGCACTTATTTTATACATTTTATTCCTACAAATATGGTGAGTTTCTCTCTCTCTCTCGGTTGACAGTATTTTCAGATTAACAGAGTGATAAGAGAAATCCAAAATCCCTGTAAAAACCTTTGTCTAATACGTCAACAAAATGAAACCAGAATGTTGAACCCGTTCAGATTTCTATTCTAGAAATTAATGCAAATTAGCACATACATATATATTTAGATAATGCCTCATTTGTATATTTAAACACAACGTTTCAGAAAACGTTCAATACTTATAAATGCAATTCTTAATGTAATCAATCAACTGAGGAAGTATGGTGACGTCTCAACTATTCACCCGGGGTGTCTTGCCGTATTTATCTTTGTGAAAATATAATATTTTGGATGTTGAGGTGGAATATCATGAATACTCTCACCTTAAAGCTGATCTGCTGGGCCAGTCGTTGTGCCTGAGGGTCAACAGGTCGCAGGTCACTGTCAGGAGAGAGTGCTAGCAGAGCGGAGCGCATACAGCTGCCGCACGCTTCACAGCAGAAATCCTGAGACCTGCCAAACAAAACACACACATACAGAAGAAGGAAGAATCAATAGAAATAAAATCAACAGCTAATACAAAAACAATTCTGATACAAAAACAAGAGATTATAGAATACAAAAAAAAAAAGAATTGCAGTTCTGGATGCTGATTGGTCACTTAAGTCGTGACTTGTGACATATTGAATACTGTTTCCGGGTCCAAGCATTAACTCCATTGGAAGTGAGAATACTATCTGGCTGAATCCCAAATGGCACACTTTCAGTCTTGTGGACGTACAATGGCTGCTGTGTGTGCGCGTCCATTAAGTCCACGAGACCGTAGGGTGTCCCATTCATCATTTTTGATTTCAGAAGGGTGCTTGCGAGCGCCCCCTTTGCGGCCGTTATGCGCCCTCGATGTGCACTTCAGCTGAGCCCACAAGTTTGCGAGCTACGCAGAGGACTTTACCCGGCAGTCAAAGCGGCATTATGTCACGAAAGTGCGGACTCAGAGGAAGACCGTAAGGGGTTTAGGGATCCAGCCTCTCTATAGCCGTTTATGAGCACTATTCATTGTTCATCTGCCATGACAACTCTCTGAAGAGTTCAGCATGGTAATGGATATGACAATATGTTTGGTCTTGGCAGCTGGCCTACATTTGTTCTTGTTCCAGAAGCCGTTTCACACTAATATCCGACACAATAGAGAAGAAAAGACTATCACAATTTCCGTTTTATGCTGACTTTAAGCAAAAAAAACAAAAAAAAACATATACAAACCACATACTATCGTAATCATGTGTTTATTAGCTTCTTGTTTCACGTGTAGAAATGTTTCTTTGGGTTTGTTTTTCATGGAGCTCAGAACGAGGAAGTGTACAGGACAGAGTCATGCAGAAGGGCAGGAATTATGGCCATGTAAGATGATTGACAGCGGAGCGAATGATTGACAGCATTGTCGAATGAGCGCTCAATGAGTCATAACTCACACAAAACCTAGAACAGGAGACAGAGCAAATCTCTGTGAAAATAAACGGATGCTGTCTAGTGCATCTATGTGAACACAAATAAACCGGAGAAGACGTAACGGAATATGAATGAACTGAATCATTCTATTCAAAATATCAAAAATTACAGATTGATTATTTTGCACTCCTGACATAAATTAAGAAATTAATGTCACTGCAACCTAGTTTTATCATAAACAGCAGTCGAATATCGAAGCTGGAGTCTTAAATCTTTCTAATGACACTCAGTTTGTCCAGATCAAGTACGAGTGTGATGTTTTAACGTGCAGTGAATGTTAAACAACAATAATCTGGTAAATAAAGAGACATGACAAAAAGCTATTAAAGCTATCATGTTTTCTTTAAATCATGTTTCAAACATTTTTACTCCATGCATATAAGAAGATAGAAAATTCAGCCTTGCTATAAACGAAGGTTTTTTTTTTTTTTAAATGCATTAAAATAGAAAACAGTTATTTTAACTCATAATAATATTTTACAATATTAGCGTTTTCACAGTATTTTGAGACTCCACACATGATTCCACACTTTTGAGCGGTATTGTATGAGTACATGTAGACGGTGGCCAGCCGATGGTTTGAAGGCAGATTGAATAACTAGAACCAGTGCGGTAATAACAGGTGTCCCACAGATTTTGGGTGTTATTTTCATGTGCTGGTATGTGTGATGGGGGAGGACGTTTAATCAGCACGTGTTGATTGGAGAAATGTCGCAGAGAACAACAATCTGTCACATCTCCTTCTGTCTTCAGATGCATTTGTGTGTTTAGAAAGGACATCGCATGTCCACACATGCTCAAATGAGGCCTCAGCTGGATAAGATAATGACTTATTAGTCTCTGGGGCAGTGATGTATCAGATGACAATACCATCCATCCATTCTCCAAACCAATTGTCTTGTGTATCCTATCTCAGTGTCTCAGGCAGCAGGAAAGGAAACCCCCTGGACGAATGGCCAGTCCATCACACATTCACACTGATGACACTACTTTATATACACATACCAGGTTTATAACTTTTACCAAAACTTTCATGACTTTTTGTCTAATGTTTGTTAGCCCTTTTGCTTGCTTTGCTCTTTAGTGAAACAACCATTTTGTTATATTTTTTGGTGTGTGTTATTCACTTGGCTTTGTATTGCTAAATCTGTTTTTAAACCATGTGTTTCATCTGAACTGTCTCTCATTGCTAAGTTTCTCAGACCCAGTGAGCAGGATCAGGTTAATATCTCACATGACTTCCATTAGACAACACAGAGTTGAATTTGTATAAACACATCAGCTAAGGAGCGTGTCAGTTAAATTAGACCTTACGAGAAGACAGCAGGGTTTTTTGTTTAGTTGTTTTCTTTGATTTAGCAGCGCTCATTACTCCTCTGTCCTGTGTTCTGATTTTCTTTAGTTTTTTTGCAACTTGTATATGTTTTGTAAATAATCATTTGGTTGTATTTCACTACTGTCTTGTAAATATCATGTACCTTATCTTTAAGATTTATTACAAGAATGCAAGAATCCATAATCACTTCTTGTTTGATTTATATAGAGGGTATGAACGTGACGTCACCGTCAACCCGAGTTACTGCGGTTACGCCCACTGAGTGACAGAAAGACTGAGCGGCAGCATTGGTTTACAGCGTGAATGCCACGAAAAAACATCTAAAACGGGGAAGAGCTTCGCGACTGACTGTACAAATAGATTTGACTGAGAAATCTAAAAGCTACAGAGAAGAGAAACAGACGGATCGCTGCAATCACAGAAACAACTGGACTCCAGGCAACGAAACGTGGATTTGCAGATATCATTTTGTATCAATATGTTGAATTTTGGTGTAAAACCATACGCTATATATTGTATTGTTATATATTGTATTGACAACTCATCAGTTAAATATTTACCATCTTATATTCTGCATAATTGGATGTTTTTAAATAAACACTGACAAAAACTATACATGTTTTAGGGCTGGAGGATATGATGATATATAACAATGATATATATGATCACCCAGATTTTGATCACCCAGATTTAACATATATTGTATTTATTTAAAGCGTTCACGGGCAAATTTGCTTGTATTTCCCCGGTGTTGAAATCAGGCTCATATAAATGTCAGGAAACACATTCCTGGCTGCATGTCAATATCCATGGATCACTGGATCTTTGGTAAGTTGTAAGGAACACTTTTATCGAGTCCAACCTTTAGTTTAAACTGATAATCGATAATCGTAAGCTGAGGGGGGAAAGTGACGTCAATGCATATCCTCTATACACAAACACAAGATTTTGACAACTTTACCTTTCTTTATCTCATTTAATTTACTTATTCTATTTAAAAATCTTTTTATCTTTATGTTATATCCTCTAATACCCCTAGACATTTAAAAAGTGGATGGAAAGTTACTATATATGGTGAAAAACTGTAACATGGTATTGTCATTTTACTGTAAAATACTGTCAAATGTATGCTTGTTTTGCAAGTAAAACCTATAAATCACCATATAATTTATGGTGAAAAGACATTCCCAGAAGTCACGTATGATATGCACTTTGTATTGAATGTCAAGTGTGTTACCCTGATGGTGTTTTGTCTTCTTGTGTATGACACTGTGCGCCGTCTACACATCTTACTTTTTAGCGAGAGCTCTTCTCTCCTCAGGGGTGTAATCCAGAGATCCTATCGCTCCTTCCCCTTTAGTTGGCATGAATCCAATGATCGCTATTAAGGCTGTCCGAACTGACACAAAGAGAAAAACATACAGCTTAATGTTTGATTAAAAAATAGGCAACTAAAGGATGAATGTTGAACCAGATGCGCTGTATACAGATGTGTCACATATACTATATTGTCAAAAGTTTTGGGACGCCTGCCCTTACATGCACATGAACTTTAATGACATCCCATTCTTAATCCGTAATTAAGGTTTAATATGGAGTTGGCCCACCCTTTGCAGCTATAACAGCTTCAACTCTTCTGGGAAGGCTTTCCACAAGGTTTAAGGAGTGTGTTTATGGGAATTTTTGACCATTCTTCTAGAAGCGCATTTGTGAGGTCAGGCACTGATGTTGGGCGAGAAGGCCTGGCTCGCAGTCTCCGCTCTAATTCATCCCAAAGGTGTTCTATCGGGATGAGGTCAGGACTCTGTGCAGGCCAGTCAAGTCTGTAGCTATTGACTCTGCAGAAAGTTGGCAACTTCTGCGCACTGTGACCCTCAGCATGTGCTGACCCCGCTCTGTGATTTTACGTGGCCTATCACTTCATGGCTGAGTTGCTGTTGTTCCCAATTGCTTCCACTTTGTTATAATGCCACTAACAGTTGAGCGGGGAATATTTAGTAGTGAGGAAATTTCACAAATGGACTTATTGCACAGGTGGCAACCTATCACGGTACCACGCTTGAGTTCACTGAGCTCCTGAGAGCGCCCCATTCTTTCACAAATGTTTGTAGAAGCGTCTGCATGCCTAGTGCTTGATTTATACACCTGTGGCCATGAAGTGATTGAACACCTGAATTCAGTGATTTGGAGGGGCGTCCCAATACTTTTGGCAATATAGTGTATGAAGCAACTGGGTTCATTTCATGTTGAGAACATGTTGTCTGGGTCATATTATATTTTGTCGAAAATTAAGGCTATATTAATTAAATAATAAATCAAATGTAAAAAATTTATCACAATGGTATTAAAACACAATTCATGAAGACACTCACTACTCCATGACGGCTGCCACGTCTCTGGATGGTGACCGGAAATGCTCAGACAGATCTTCTTCCCAACTTCAAACCTTCCATTGGGCTGAGGAGGATAAGAGAAACGTTTTTATTAATAACAAGAGAAACAACGAAGGACAACAGAAGAGAGGAAGTCAGTAGATCACAAGGAGGACACAGGAAAAACCTCCACTCTGAACCTCTTCCCAAATATCACAACCTAATATAAGGATGTGCAAAACTGCATATTTTCAACATCGACTAGTCAGTGGTTTGTCTAAATTGGTCAAGGTTTAGACAAAAAAAATATTACAAAGATGAAAAACTAGCAGTTCCATTAAGTACTTAAAAACAATAGTGCGCCAAAGAACAAAAACTAAACTGAATAAAAACTTAAATTAAATCACATTTTCAATTGATAATATTTTGTCTATGGACAAATGCCATCAAGAAAGAAAGTTAAAGGAACACGCCACGCCAACTTTTTGGGACTTTAGCTTATTCACCGTATCCCCCAGAGTTAGATAAGTCCATACATACCATTTTTATCTCCGTGCGTGCCATAACTCTGTCTGAAGCACCCACCGCTAGCCTAGCTTAGCACAAAGACTGGAGGTAAACGGCTCCAGCTAGCCTACTGCTCAATAAGTGACAAAATAACGGCAACATTTTCCTATTTACATGTTGTGATGTGTATAGTTACATCGTGTACTAAGACCGACGGAAAATGAAAAGTTGCAATTTTCTAGACCGATATGGCTAAGGACTATACTCGCATTCCTGCGTAATAATCCAGGAATTTTGCTGCCGTACCATGGGTGCAGCGGCGCAATGATATTACACAGCGCCTGAAAATAGTCCCCAGCACGCTCTCTGTGCAAGCAGGTTGTCACGTTGGTTATGTTGACGGAAGTAATATCATTGCGCCGCTGCACCCATGGTACGGCAGCAAAGTTCCTGGATTATTACGCAGGAATGAGAGTATAGTCCCGAGCCATATCGGTCTAGAAAATTGCAACTTTTCATTTTCCGTCAGTCTTAGTACATGATGTAACTATACACATCACAACATGTAAATAGGAAAATGTTGGCGTTATTTTGTCACTTATTGAGCATTAGGCTAGCTGGAGCCGTTTACCTCCAGTGTTTGTGCTAAGCTAGGCTAGCGGTGGGTGCGTCAGACAGAGTTATGGCACGCACAGAGATAAAAATGGTATGTATGGACTTATCTAACTCTAGGGGATACGGTGAATAAGCTAAAGTCCCAAAAAGTCGGCATGTTCCTTTAAAAAGAATGGCCTTTTCAAAAGACTGCACAAATGCCATATTACTTTTATGTAAAGAGCAACAAACCAAATATAAGCAAATCACCACTAACTCATTTAAATTTCAAATACAGTGAAATGTAGTTAAAAAAGTGAAGATAGAGAGCAAGATAGAAGGCTAAAAAGAGAAAAGAAAGATTTTTTACAAGATTCCATTAGGATTTCAAGACAACCCTTAACTTGAACTATATAAAATAAAATACATATATTAAACAAAACTGTTATTATGTAAATTACACACATTTATTACTGAATGTGTATTTTTAACTACATTTTGTCATGTGAACAACCAATAAGTAAATCTTATTGGATAATGAGAGGTCTTACAATAGTGCAAGATGGGTCATCATGATGTCATTGGAAAGGATAAATGTGTCAAACATTGGATATTACTGGCGGTTCATTCCTCACCCTGTAAATGGAAGGTTCATGTAAAGGTTGTGACACCAAGCCAACAACAAAGAACTAGCGGCGACGAGAGCCGACTGTGGCAACCTTCCGGTCTCTCTCTTGAATCCAACACGGAAGTGACTTAAAC
This sequence comes from Rhinogobio ventralis, assembly GCA_039654625.1. Taxonomy (NCBI): domain Eukaryota; kingdom Metazoa; phylum Chordata; class Actinopteri; order Cypriniformes; family Gobionidae; genus Rhinogobio; species Rhinogobio ventralis. Next base: position 2,849,819 of record CM077210.1, on the reverse strand, counting down.
TGCAATTCAACGACTGGCTGCTAGAGGCAGGCTCCAAAAGGGAGTCAATCCCATAGACCCCCCATGTTAAAATGCCCAACTTTACAGCAGAAAAATAATGTTTACAGCCTGGTACAAAAAGTGGTTTTGGTCTCTATAGCTAATTTTGCCCTTCATGAAGACTGTGAGGGGGTGAATTTTTTTATAACTCATGCGTTTAAATTATATTAAGCCTTAAAGTTCTGCATAATTAAGGGCGTGGCCACTTGAGTGACAGGTGGATTGCCGCTGCGGTCACTACTAGCAAATCAGTGCTTGCTTACCATTCTGAATATCAATCACGCTGATCACTTCATTCCAGACGGCTTATGCCGTTTTGAAAATATTTGTGCATTAAAACGGTCAGGTAATTTTAAGACATAAAATTAGAACAGCCTTTTGTCTGTGCCGTCTTTACTACTTTGCTCGCTTTCATCACTTTCGCCTTTATTCTCGCTCACTAAACTGAACAAGCAATCAGAGTCAATCATTAAACTGAACAGCCAATCAGAATCACAGCATCGATGAGTGGAACACACCGCAAAAACTAGCCCGACAGACGCTCATCGACAGCGGACCATCGACTTGGTGTGTCACGACACATGGCCCTAAAAGAACTGACTTTTGTTCACGAATGACACCACACTGGTCACAATGTATGTGAGAGGACAACACAACAGAAAGAAGTGGTGCCTGTATTAGTGTCTTAGGGTGTGTTCACACTTGGCATGTTTGGTTGGATTAAAACGAACTCTGGTGCGATTGCTCTGTTAGAACGGTTCATTTGAATAAGTGTGAACGCTGCCACACCAAACAAGCAAATGGGTCTCGCTCTGCTTCCAAACCAACTTGGGTGTGGTTCGAATGAAATATGAACACAACATGAACCAAAGACAGGTAAACAAACCAAAAACGGGACATGATGTCACAAGATGCGACCCTAAAAAGGACAGAATGCTCAAGAACGCCTGTTTTTTCTCATAGTCGTGATGTTGCCCATCACGGTTCGGTACAGGCGTCAGAACCGCGTCTCCGCACAGCATATCTTTATTAGTGTGTGTGACGGAGGGATTCCTGCCGCTGCTTTGACACCTGTACTCATTTTATTAGCTCTTCACGAGTTCCCAGCTGGTCAAAATACCATCTTATGTAGATATGCACATACAACGAGCGAGCGCATTTACCCCAGCACACAGCATTGCTTTGGATGTTCGATAAGTTCAGTCACGAAATATACGTAATAAAAGCCAACCAATCAGGTTGTGACCGTATCCCTATGCCTTTAGGATCGGTGTTAAAACGCCAATGTGAACGCTAAGCAGACCAGGACTTTTTTTTGGACCGGACCAAACAAACTGAACTACAAGTGTGAACACACCCTTAGCATTACATAGTGGTACAAAGTACATAGTGATTTCTTTCTAAAATGCTAATACCTTTCTTTTAAGGCACCTGTAGATGCAATAGCACAGCAGAAATCATGGTAATCCAAGAACCATTCATGAAAATGAGTGTCATGCAAATCATTGGGTTCCAGTATTTCTTACGGCATATGAATCGCTTCTCGACGAGGACCTTGACGGAGGGTTCTGAGTGTAGGATTTGAGTATTAGGAGTTGGTTTAAGAAGTAAAAAACACAGTCTTACAGTGAGCAGAATGATGCTGGGCGGCTTCATGGGGTATTCAGGGGGCAGCACGATCCGACCGTGATAAACTCCACCATCGAAATCAGAGTCTGGAGGTCCTCTAACGGAGAAGTGCCACTCAAACAGGTTATCCTGATGAACACATGAGAGTCATATCAGACACTCGCTTAATTGCACTGATGTATAGCAACAACATGATGATTCAACATGAAAAGTTGACATCTCTGATGCTAAAGGCCACAAAGTCACCCTTCTTTAACTGCAATGTCTACATTTTTACAGTAATAACTTAATCTTGGGTTCATGAAAAGCCTCATCAGATAAAACCAAAGCTCCCAGACAATAAATCTTATGAATATTCAAATCTGATCCAGAGAGGGCAGTGTTAGGTATTAAACAGCTTCACAAACAAGCTTCGTCTTTTTTTAACATCACAGTATCATTCTTTTTGTCTTACAATAATTTGAAATTATCACAGAAGTACTGATTTAAAAGTTTATAGTTCGGATATAAACACTGATGTCTATGGAAGCGTTCGAAATAGAGCAAATTACCTTTTGAAAAGTAACTTGGTGCTTTTTTTGGACATTTTATTGGTTAAGTTTACATGTTTAGGGCCCTATGAAATAAGTTTTAAATAATCTTTTTTTCTCTGTTTTAAGTTTTCTGGATTCCATTTTAATGGTTTAATTACATTTTAATAAATCAAAAGCATGTCTAATTATTAATTAATTAAAACGTTTTTTAATTCGTAAATTCTGTGTTGTATATTTAATTTTATTCTGGCAATCAAATGAAGGCATAAAACATTAAATTAATTTATCTTTTAATCTTATGAAGTTAAAAAGTTTTAATAATAATTGATTATTAATAGTGTTAGTATTATTATTATTATTATTATTATTATATTGAGTCCTAGCTAAATTTTACTGTACAACACAAATACACTCACCTAAAGGATTATTAGGAACACCATACTAATACTGTGTTTGACCCCCTTTCGCCTTCAGAACTGCCTTAATTCTACGTGGCACTGATTCAACAAGGTGCTGAAAGCATTCTTTAGAAATGTTGGCCCATATTGATAGGATAGCATCTTGCAGTTGATGGAGATTTGTGGGATGCACATCCAGGGCACGAAGCTCCCGTTCCACCACATCCCAAAGATGCTCTATTGGGTTGAGATCTGGTGACTGTGGGGGCCATTTTAGTACAGTGAACTCATTGTCATGTTCAAGAAACCAATTTGAAATGATTCGAGCTTTGTGACATGGTGCATTATCCTGCTGGAAGTAGCCATCAGAGGATGGGTACATGGTGGTCATAAAGGGATGGACATGGTCAGAAACAATGCTCAGGTAGGCCGTGGCATTTAAACGATGCCCAATTGGCACTAAGGGGCCTAAAGTGTGCCAAGAAAACATCCCCCACACCATTACACCACCACCACCAGCCTGCACAGTGGTAACAAGGCATGATGGATCCATGTTCTCATTCTGTTTACGCCAAATTCTGACTCTACCATCTGAATGTCTCAAAAGAAATCGAGACTCATCAGACCAGGCAACATTTTTCCAGTCTTCAACTGTCCAATTTTGGTGAGCTTGTGCAAATTGTAGCCTCTTTTTCCTATTTGTAGTGGAGATGAGTGGTACCCGGTGGGGTCTTCTGCTGTTGTAGCCCATCCGCCTCAAGGTTGTGCGTGTTGTGGCTTCACAAATGCTTAGCTGCATACCTCGGTTGTAACGAGTGGTTATTTCAGTCAAAGTTGCTCTTCTATCAGCTTGAATCAGTCGGCCCATTCTCCTCTGACCTCTAGCATTAACAAGACATTTTCGCCCACAGGACTGCCGCATACTGGATGTTTTTCCCTTTTCACACCATTCTTTGTAAACTCTAGAAATGGTTGTGCGTGAAAATCCCAGTAACTGAGCAGATTGTGAAATACTCAGACCGGCCCGTCTGGCACCAACAACCATGCCACGCTCAAAATTGCTTAAATCACCTTTCTTTCCCATTCTGACATTCAGTTTGGAGTTCAGGAGATTGTCTTGACCAGGACCACACCCCTAAATGCATTGAAGCAACTGCCATGTGATTGGTTGATTAGATAATTGCATTAATGAGAAATTGAACAGGTGTTCCTAATAATCCTTTAGGTGAGTGTATATTTCTGTCACAATTTCAAGTTAAACCAAACTTTTATTTTGACAGGTTGCCGTAAAGACCTTTGAGTTTCTGTGTGTTTATGATATGACAATAGTTTTTCTCAAATGAAACGGTAAAATGCTGATGAAGTGACTCTCAGAGCGGCCCTGGAGATGAAGTTCAATCATTCATGTCCATAGGTTGGAAACACCGTAAGCATCATCGCAGAAATCACAGGGCCCAGCATGTCAAAACATCACAATATTCCTTATTTAAATAATTCCCACCCAAGGCATACACAAAATAAAGGGGCGGGGCCTGGTTACGTTTTTTTCCACCCCTGCACAAGTCGTGCTTGCAAAGGTGGTTCAGGTTGATCTTGACTGTTTTATTGAACTCAAACAGATACGGCAAAACTGACAGCATAGTTACTGTATTTACAGTAGCGTTTACAGCGCTTGATACTCGCTGTAAGGGGCGTTACATTTCCGACATACACTCTAAGTGGTAGACCAATCACAACAGACTGAGGCCGGCTGACCAATCAGAGAAGACTGTGCTTTTTGTAAGGCGGGTTTTAAAGAAATGAAACTAAAACACAGCGTTCAGACAGAGGGTGAAACAGGTGCTGCAACAATGTAAATTATAAAAAAAAAAGTGAGCTTTTTGAACATTAAATTATGTAAACATTCTAGTAAACCCCAAAAACACAACTATGAACCTTTAAATGAGCATTATAAGATCCCTTTGAGGATGTTCATTGACAGGCAAAAAAGCCTCATTCATATTCAGATGTATTCAATGGCTAGTTCTGATACATACTTTAGCAAAATGACTTGTAATTAGACACACGAAAGTAAGATAATAATAACAATATTAAATTATAACAATAATATAACTTAATTAATAATATAATTATAATAATCAAACAAGACATTAGTTCCGTCTGACCTCCAGTGGCTGAGCATGATAATGTTCGGTGGGGTCCCGGAGTTCGGCTGCCTCCTTCATCAACCTCTTCACAGCTAATAAAGAGAAAAACACACAAAAGACTGACACGCTTGTTTGTCATTAAGCTGTGCTCTCATGTCAATATCTGCAACAAATATTCAATATATAGCTGTACACGTATAAGTCTCTCTCAAAACTATGTGTGAATCATTTTATTGTATTTATTAGGAACAATTTATGACTTATAAATTGTGTTTTACTGCATAATCCATCCCGACTGCACTAAATACAGGAGTGATTTCTCAAATCATCTGTGGGGAAACAAGGGGGAAAAATCCCACAGAATTACACTGGAGGAGAGTCAAATAATATCAGAGAGACTTGATGGTGAACCCTTTTGACTTGGGATAGTAACCACCTTGCAGCGTCCCAAGAGATCCAAGCCCTAATAATTAGCAAAACAAAGCAATTGTTTGCAATTGGCTACAGTGAAATTATTGCAGGACAACTGTGTGTGCACTATAAAACAATAAATATTAGCCTAGAAACTAGTACTAGGCACTAGTCTACAGATTTCATACTGTTTCGCCACTGTAAAAATGGGTAACTTTATTTTACATGATACAAGTAGTTACTATAGTAATAACGTGTAACATTATTTTACAGTATCCTTGTTACAAGTTACAAATAGTTACTATAGTAATAAGGGTAACATTATTTTACAGTCTCCTTGTTACAAGTTACAAGTAGTTACTATACTAATAACGTGTAACATTATTTTACAGTCTCCTTGTTACAAGTTACAAGTAGTTACTATAGTAATAACGTGTAACATTATTTTACAGTATCCTTGTTACAAGTTACAAATAGTTACTATTAGTAATAACGGTAACACTATTTTACATTCTCCTTGTTACAAGTTACACATAGTTACTATAGTAATAACGTGTAACATTATTTTACAGTATCCTTGTTACAAGTTACAAATAGTTACTATAGTAATAACGTGTAACATTATTTTACAGTCTCCTTGTTACAAGTTACAAATAGTTACTATAGTAATAACGGTAACACTATTTTACAGTCTCCTTGTTACAAGTTACAAATAGTTACTATTAGTAATAACGGTAACACTATTTTACAGTCTCCTTGTTACAAGTTACACATAGTTACTATAGTAATAACGGTAACACTATTTTACAGTCTCCTTGTTACAAGTTACAAATAGTTACTATAGTAATAACGGTAACACTATTTTACAGTCTCCTTGTTACAAGTTACACATAGTTACTATAGTAATAACGTGTAACATTATTTTACAGTCTCCTTGTTACAAGTTACACATAGTTACTATAGTAATAACGTGTAACATTATTTTACAGTCTCCTTGTTACAAGTTACAAGTAGTTACTATAGTAATAACGTGTAACATTATTTTACAGTCTCCTTGTTACAAGTAGTTACTATAGTAATAACGGTAACATTATTTTACAGTCTCCTTGTTACAAGTTACAAGTAGTTACTATAGTAATATCGTTAACACTATTTTACAGTCTCCTTGTTACGCGTTACAAGTAGTTACTATAGTAATAACGGTAACATTATTTTACATTCTCCTTGTTACAAGTTACAAATAGTTACTATAGTAATAACGGTAACACTATTTTACAGTCTCCTTGTTACAAGTAGTTACTATAGTAATAACGGTAACATTATTTTACAGTCTCCTTGTTACAAGTTACAAGTAGTTACTATAGTAATAACGTTAACACTATTTTACAGTCTCCTTGTTACAAGTTACAAGTAGTTACTATAGTAATATCGTTAACACTATTTTAAAGTCTCCTTGTTACGCGTTACAAGTAGTTACTATAGTAATAACGGTAACATTATTTTACATTCTCCTTGTTACAAGTTACAAATAGTTACTATAGTAATAACGGTAACACTATTTTACGGTCTCCTTGTTACACGTTACAAGTAGTTACTATAGTAATTACTAGGGATTAAACAATATATTGTGCCACAATATCTCGCAATACAAAAATGCAACAATATGTATCTCGATAGTGACAATCTGTATTGTGTATAAATGACTGTGTGACAGTTTTAGTGTTAGTACTACATTATATGTAATGTTAAATATAATGTATAATATGTGGGAATATTTGTGGGTCCTGATAATGCCAAATGTCTTATGTTACCAGTAAAAAGTGGCCTACATTAGTTTAAATGTATATAGTCAGTGACAGAGTGCAAGCATATCCATCTAAAATAATTCTGTATTTTCAGCTTCAGAATCATGCATATTTTTATTCTGGTGTCACTATTGTCCTTTACATTGGGTTACCAGCACCAAGTCCAAGCCTATTCATTTCCACCCCCAAATTTAGCATTTTAATCAACAGTACATTTTTTGTTAACCTTTTACCATATGTCTTGGAGTATCGCAATAATATTGTATCATGATGTGTATCGAATCGTGACATGAGGGTATCATTACACCCCTAGTAATTACTATAAATTGTGCATAATTGTATGTGACTAACCTAAACCATACCCTAATCTTATCCCTAACCCTATAGTAGTTAATTAATATGACTCAATACTTAAATGTATAATTACACTGTAACAAGGACACCATAAAATAAAGGGCAACCTAAAAATTTGTGATTTGATTATTACAAATAGCATTCGTTTGGCAAAAATAATCATACATTACTGCCAAACTTAACAAATATTTTACAATTACTGTATCAATGTTCCCAATATTGGTGGTAGTACCATGGCACAATGATGGTGCTATGAATATACCATTATATTGGACATAACCATGTTCATGTACCATGGTACTGATACCTTTTTTATTAGTGTTTGCTCGATCACAGATTATTAATAAGAGAAAACAGATGCATTCCAGCACATTATGAGATGGACTATATTGATATACTTGAACGAGTTGCTAATAATCTAGCTAGCACATGTATGGGCTGAATGTATGTATAAAGCCTTTCCAGAGCACACAACTAATGATATTAAATGTTATATCGATGATGTAGAAAAGATGTGATGGCATACCTGGACTCTTCAAGTTATATTTGCTCTCCATGACGGAACAAACCTCGCGCTTGGCTGATATTTTCCGTTCAGGTTGTGTGTTGTGTGTCTTTTAGGATTTCGGCCAGGTGTTTATCTAGAGCTGTAATCCTGACGTGGCAGCGCTGAAGTTTTTTGCTACTTTCGAGATGAATTTTCTCAGATGTCACAGGGGGGAAAAAATGAAAACAGGAAGTAAAATGATCGTTTGAATCGCGGAACTTTATTGATGCGCTTCAGACGAACAGCGCCAGCGCCTGGAAACGAATTATGGCAAGCTGTGTTAATCTTAATAAACCTAATTATCTTTCTATGTAGATTTATACTCATAAATATAACGGCATTGGTTGCTCATGTTTTCTAATTATTATGTTCTAATTTTGTTGTGTCATAAATTGAATGTTCAAATAAAGCATTATTATAAAAAAAAAAAAAAAAAAAACTGTGTTAATCTTACAGTGAGTTAGAAACAAATTTGGTTTTCAAAATAATTATAATAGGTGAAACAGCAACCATTGTGTGATATATCATAAAAGCTTACTGTGAATAAATGTATTTAGAAATATAAACTGGACTAAACATGGAGAATTTGTGCAAAATACTGTTTAATCATAAAGTAAAAGAAGTTACATTTAAAATGTTACAGCTAAAAGTTTGTTAGAGAGATTTTATTTAGCTATTAATTATTCCTGTGATTTTCATTCAATAGAAAAATAATCTGTATTTTTTTGTAATAAATTGATTTTTTATGTATTCATTTTTGTAATTAATTCAAATGAAAATAATAATACTAATATATTACTACTAATAATAATAATAATAATAATGATGATAATAACTGTATTTTTCATGTGAACATTTTCATTATTTGAGGAAAATTTCACATACACAAGTAGAAATTGTCAGGGTCCAAGCTAAATTTCATTCATTTCCTCCAAGAGACCAAGGACTATAGCAAAAGACTGTCAACAAAAAAGCAAAAATGTATAGTAAAAACACATATTTTTCATGAATATTAGTGATTGTTATGAACAATATTTTTGTATATTTTCAAATACTGCTGTATACTGTTTTTGTTCTAAGAAAAAAATCTGTCTTAACATTTATGACTTAAAATTTACTATCTGGTTGTAAAGTAAGTGTAAAACAAAAGTATTAAAAAAAAAAACACACCCACAATGTGCTCTCAAACACAAACACCCCCAAAAATCACCCGTAGAAATGAAGCAAAGACTATACAGAATACAAAGCTGCTTCTGTTACATTATTTGTCCAAAACAAAAACCATGTACAATGATACAATGCAGAAGACAGGCAGAAATGAAGGAGTGATACCATAACAAATCCATGATAGAGAACATATGCAAACACACACACACAGACATAACACATAACTATGTTTGATTGTAATAAAAACTAATGATACAATCAAAAAAAAAAACGTTAAAATTTATGCATTTCAATTAATAGTAAAATTCCATCAAATTGAATTGAATAATCCTTACATACACTCACCTAAAAGATTATTAGGAACACCTGTTCAATTTCTCATTAATGCAATTATCAAATCAACCAATCACATGGCAGTTGCTTCAATGCATTTAGGGGTGTGGTCCTGGTCAAGACAATCTCCTGAACTCCAAACTGAATGTCAGAATGGGAAAGAAAGGTGATTTAAGCAATTTTGAGCGTGGCATGGTTGTTGGTGCCAGACGGGCCGGTCTGAGTATTTCACAATCTGCTCAATTACTGGGATTTTCACGCACAACCATTTCTAGAGTTTACAAAGAATGGTGTGAAAAGGGAAAAACATCCAGTATGCGGCAGTCCTGTGGGCGAAAATGCCTTGTTGATGCTAGAGGTCAGAGGAGAATGGGCCGACTGATTCAAGCTGATAGAAGAACAACTTTGACTGAAATAACCACTCGTTACAACCGAGGTATGCAGCAAAGCATTTGTGAAGCCACAACACGCACAACCTTGAGGCGGATGGGCTACAACAGCAGAAGACCCCACCGGGTACCACTCATCTCCACTACAAATAGGAAAAAGAGGCTACAATTTGCACGAGCTCACCAAAATTGGACAGTTGAAGACTGGAAAAATGTTGCCTGGTCTGATGAGTCTCGATTTCTGTTGAGACATTCAGATGGTAGAGTCAGAATTTGGCGTAAACAGAATGAGAACATGGATCCATCATGCCTTGTTACCACTCTGCAGGCTGGTGGTGGTGGTGTAATGGTGTGGGGGATGTTTTCTTGGCACACTTTAGGCCCCTTAGTGCCAATTGGGCATCGTTTAAATGCCACGGCCTACCTGAGCATTGTTTCTGACCATGTCCATCCCTTTATGACCACCATGTACCCATCCTCTGATGGCTACTTCCAGCAGGATAATGCACCATGTCACAAAGCTCGAATCATTTCAAATTGGTTTCTTGAACATGACAATGAGTTCACTGTACTAAAATGGCCCCCACAGTCACCAGATCTCAACCCAATAGAGCATCTTTGGGATGTGGTGGAACGGGAGCTTCGTGCCCTGGATGTGCATCCCACAAATCTCCATCAACTGCAAGATGCTATCCTATCAATATGGGCCAAAATTTCTAAAGAATGCTTTCAGCACCTTGTTGAATCAATGCCACGTAGAATTAAGGCAGTTCTGAAGGCGAAAGGGGGTTTAAACACAGTATTAGTATGGTGTTCCTAATAATCCTTTAGGTGAGTGTATTTTAATTGAATAACTGATTAAGGATTGTTTGTGCAATTCACTTTGATGGAATTTTACTATTAATTGAAATGCGTAAATCCTTTAAAAAAAGACTTAAAGTGTACTTATAAATGATACTTCAGTACAAAACAATGCTAAACTTTGAGAAAGATTTTTATTCTTATCATAAAACAACAGTATTACAGGCTTCATCTGCAACTGGAATGACTGATAGTTTAGGATTTGTTGAATTAATGTAGGCCTGATATGGTAATATGTTAATACCATGGTACTTTTTGGTGCTTTGTTGTTGTTATGGAACAGAGACTCACAACCAGGAATAACAGTAATATAAAAGTTTATTAACAGCAGATGGGTATGTAGATAATAAGGTACGTATTTCAGATATAATGAATGGTAGAGGAATGGAGAATGGGAATACTGACAGTCTTTGTAGTTGTAGATGGTGGAGGAGGTCGTGTATGGCGGTGATGGCGGAGCCAAGTGAACACACCTCGATGAAGGGAAGGAAGCCCGGGAATGGAGAAGGAGACGAGGAACAGACACGGAAAACGAAGGAGATGCGATGGAACAAGAGATACAAGGGAGGTAGGTAATCTTCGTTGTACTCAGGTAAGTGATATCAGGTAGGTGAGCGCTTACTCATGAACAAGACCAGACAATGTGACTGTGTGAGGTGTGTGCTTAAATAGGTCAGTGCTGATTGGGGAGATGAGGTGCAGGTGCGGGTGATTAGAGCTCGGGTGACATAGAACGCTGTGATTGGGAGCCTGGCTGATCCCTGACAGTTGTAGGCTGTGTGACATGTATAATGTAAAGTGTGAAGAGTGTGTGTGAGTCTATTTTTGGGAACAGTAATGGTTTCAATCTAGGGCTCCACCTGCTTCCCACCCTCCACCAGGTGCCCTACTTCCATCTTCACAAGTTCCTCTGGGTGTCCCGAACACTAAACGTTACAGCCTTCACCATTTCATTTGTGTTTTTAACCCTCTCGTTTAGGGGTCTCACTTGGCTCAAGTCTTGAAATTTAACTTTTTTTTCCAGGAAAACCAATGTAATATGTTTTTTTCTTCAATGATATTTGATTATTATTTAGCATTTGGAGGGGATTATTATAAATTTTAATAATATTTTTCCCCATTGCAAATAATACACAATTTTTTACACAACATAATACACTCAATTAAAGCAGTATTCCATGTTAAAACAGAGACAAGGCATTTAAAATCCAAACGGGTGGGAGTTAAAAAAAAAATAAACTTGTGTAATGCCATGGTGTTTCCTTGATATAAAGTGGCTTATAAATTCTCTACTGTTTTTAGACATAAATACTTATTTTTAAGTCAAGCTTTAGATTTTTTTTGTGTGTTGATTTGAAGTGTCAGTTTTTGCATTAATTTTACTACAATTAAACCTGAACACAGAGGAGGACATTTTGTTACACATAACATCGAAATTCAATAAAAATTTAACAAAAATGAACAGGTATGTTTTATCACAGCTTAATAAATCTGGGTCTGATCTGATTTCAACCTCTTATTTGAGTCCAATTTAACCATATTGTTACAGCCACAGCAGTTCATTTGTGTGTATGATAGTGTGTTGTGTGTGTGTGTGTCTCTGCGTGTGTGTAAGTGAGTGTGTGTGTTTGTTTGAGTGTGTCTGTTTTGTACTCTTTTTGTAACCTCTTCCTTGCTTTTCCCCAATATCAGCACTGGTTTCACCGTTTGTATCACTCCGCTTGTGACGACTCTCATGGTGGTCGAGCAAATCCACCATATATTTTACAAATACTACTGTTGTTGTGTTCTTAGGTGAGAATGTAGTTATTTAGACCTCAAATATGAGACTCGTATATAAACATTTAGACACTTTCTCAGATGTGAGCTCCAGACCGTCAGCGGCCTACAACTGTCAGGGATCAGCCAGGCTCCCAATCACAGCGTTCTATGTCACCCGAGCTCTAATCACCCGCACCTGCACCTCATCTCCCCAATCAGCACTGACCTATTTAAGCACACACCTCACACAGTCACAGTGTCTAGTCTTGTTCACGAGTAAGCACTCACCTACCTGATATCACCTACCTGAGTACAACGAAGATTACCTAGCTCCCTTGTATCTCCTGTCAGCGCTCATATACCCGCAGAGAACAGTTTCATCTCGGACAGTCCTTCAGGAATCTGCCACCGGCTCTTACTGTACACTGTAAAAAAAGAAAAGTTGACATAACTTAAAATTGTAAGGCAACTTGCTGCACAGCTTTTTTGAGTTTACTCAACTTTTAAACAATGTAGTTCACTTAACTCAATTAACTGAGTAAGCTCACATGTCTCCCAATTTAAGATCTTTTATTCAGTTGATTGAGTTTTTATAGTTTTTTGATTGTTGTGTTGAATTTTTTTTTTTTTTTTTATGTCACCATCATGGTGATCAGTGTTTTCTTTAGTTGGGCAGTTTGACGACTTTTGAATGCTAGCGTTTCTCTAACTGCTGTAACTGAGTTTGCTATGGCAAGAAAAACAGAAACACAATCAGATGCTGTCGGCTGCTCGATGATAAGAATAAAATCATTGTGTAGTGGCTTAATTCACTGATTCTATGACAGAGTTTAATGTGAGCAATATACTATTAACTTTGTTTTATTGTGATTCTAGAAAAGATCCAGCACAGTTTTAATCAGAAAAGCTGAAGAAGGTTTAAAACCGATTGTGCACTTTGACGTCAGGTGAGATTTACTCCCACAGACATCATGAATCAGCCTATGAATCTCAACAATGGTGACATGCTTCATGCCGCAATGCATTCTGGGAGCCATGGATGAGTTTTGCATGATGCACCCAGAATGCATTGTGAACTTGTTGCAACTTGTATGCTTGTTAACTTGCATTTACAAATCGAATTTACAATTAATACTAGGTTGGTCCAACGATTGTTGAACCAACTTCTTTTCACTGGTTAAGCCAACTTTTTTGTGTTTAATTGTCCAGTTAACTAAAACATAATCATTAGTCAAAATTTTTGTGAGTTGGATTTTTTACAGTGTATGTAGATAGTGGATAAACATGAGATATAATTAATTTGGGGTTTATCAAACGGGCAATCTTTGGTCTTATTAATCTATTACTATTACTGGCTAAAAGCAAAGTTAAATATCATAACTTTATATTCAGGCTATATTTAACTTGAATCCTGCACTAGCGCTGCTTTTGTACGTTTGACTGAATTGTTTGCTTGTGTTTATTTCCTGTTGTCTTTTATAATGGCTATTGTTGGCAATTTAAATATTGTTGTTCAATAAATATGATTTTATATAAATAATATGCCGTATTTGGTATTGGGAAAGGGTCCGTTAGTGATCGTGAAATGGACTTCAGTGACGGTCACATTATTACACCATCAGATGGCGGCAAAGACTGTCTTTATGAGTGACTGGTTGTAAACAGGGAAGTTGTTTTAGTGCTGTCATGGGAAATCTTTTAAAAGGGTGAAGATATCGCTTTCCTCAGCGGACATTCAAACTGATTTTTATAATGGATATAATATTATGGACATCGAGCTGAAGAATGAATGCTATATCAGATGCAGGTCATACACTCGTTTAGTCGATCTCTCTCTCATAACACAATAATCTTCAATGAAGCGACTCAGCGTTCCTTCGTTTCTCGATCTAAAGTGACGTTTCAGAATCAGTAACGGAGGCTTGGGCTAAAGAGGGTTTTAAAAGACACTCTTATTTATTAACACACTTGTCGAACTGTTGTATAAACGCAATATCACACTCGTAGTGAATGAATGAATGGCAGACATGTTTATAGAGGCAGTAGCGGTGTTCAGGGGATTGTTAATGTCAGTGACATTAATGTTAAACAATTCCAACATACAGGTTTAGAACAAGTGATGGGAAGTTCTTGTAGTCACTTCATCAGCATTTAATCTCACAATCAAATCTAGAATGATTGAATTAATAAAACAGGCAAAGGAAAGAACTGGTAGCAGGTTTAAAGCCAATTTAATGGTGGTACTTGAGGAATTTTGACAGCAAGCATGGCAAGACATTCTGTTGAACATATACTTAACGTCATTCATTTTCTATTACGAATTTTGACAATTAACCTTTTTTTCATCTAAAAGTGGAACGCAGGATGCAAGCGCTTGTATTTCTGCTACTTCCTGATGACTATAGGTGTCACTGATCAAGGTTCTGCGTATTTTATTGTTGTTGTATATTCTAGTGAGCTCAGCAGTGACCGGGACATCAGCGGTGAAGGTATTGCCTTTAATGTCAATGCTGCAAACATGGTTGGCGAGAACCTGCACCTCTATATTCACTGAGTGCAAGTCTTTATTAGCTGTGGATGTAGTCTCAGAATTGAGGTGGCTACGATCGTGTTTTACGTCTAACTTTCCTTCTGCTTTTGCTATAATTATATTACCACTGGCTGATATCGCTACATTCCCTCCAAATAAAAGAGTACGGGCCTTTAGCAAAGAAATGGTTTTATCGATGCCTTGGTCCAGCTTCACCTGATACTTGGCGGTGGCACAGTTCTTGTTGGAAACCATGAAATGCTTCAGTACTGTTATGCTCTCTGAAGTTTTCGCTTGATTAATTTCATACTTAATAATGTTTAAATGATGGCCTTTAATATCATGGTTTAGGGTGAGAATCTCATTTTCTGTGGTGTCTTGTTTTTTACCACCAATCGTTATTAAACTGTTCTCGGTCATATAGCCTAACCCAAATTCATTTTGAGCAATAAAGTAACCTTTACAAGTTTCTACTGGTAAAGGTGGAATCTCTCCATATGAAGATTTCTTCCACTCAAGAATTTCAAATTTATCCTTATTCACTAAAAATGAAATTTTTCTGTTCTGGACGTCGTGTCCTAAATTGAATTCCGCATGCATTTCAATAACCTGACAAGATTTTTGAGCACTGTCAAAGAAGCAAGGTGTACAGTCGTCCAATCTAGCAACGTAAAAGGTTTTCTTTGATTTCTTGTCAAGGACGGGAACGGCATCCTCAGGCACTTGTGGTGGATCCACTTCTTTCCATTCCAAGGTGCTCTGGAACATATTCTTGTCATTAACATGATGAACATGATGATGATGATGATGAGAGGACTCTGCAAGACAAATACACAGAATCAGGGCTAATAACGTTTATGCAACAGTTTTCTTTTAGGTTAAACTAATTGTGTGCCAGTCAATCATAAGACAATGCATGAAGAAATATAATCATTAAGAGCTCTAGGCATGTGACGGTATCAAATTTTCATGTTGCGATAATTGCTGAAGCTTTATCACGATATTGAAATAAGTTGGAAAAAAGTGTTGTCATACTATTACAGGTTTAATCACTTTTTTTCTTATAACAAAAAGAACTTTGAACATTTAAATAAAATACAGCAATACACAAAAACTGTATAAAGTAAACAAATGTTTTAAGCAGATTAAAGTGCAAAAGAAAATAGGTAACTTTACAATAATGCATTAACTAACATTAGCAATGAGCAATAGCTACATTACAGAATTTATTATTCTTTGTTAACCTTAGTTTAAAAAAATACAACTGATCATTGTTAGTTAATGTTAGCTCAGGTCCATTAAATAATAGTTACAACTTTTGATTTTAATAATGTGTTATTAAATGTTGAAATTTACTAAGATTTTTCATTGTCAGTTTATGTTAACTAATGGAGCCTTATTGTAAAATGTTATCGAACAATAATAACATTTTCAATCAATATCTAGGGCATGTTGTAGTCCAGATTAAAATGTAAATATCTTTAAGTTTAAATAGCCTATTAATAGCCTATTAAGTAGGGAGGCACAATATATTGGCCGATATACAGTAATTTTTAATGTCATTGTTATCGGCCTGATAAGAAAATTTGTCCGATATATTAAAGCCGATAAATAGGCACAGATCTGGGGAAGGGTACAGAAACATTTCTGAAGCATTGAAGGTCCCAGTGAGCACAGTGGCTTCCATCATCTGTAAATGGAAGAAGTTTGGAACCACCAGGACTCTTCCTAGAGCTGGCCGACCCGGCCAAACTGAGCGATCGGGGGAGAAGGGCCTTAGTCAGCGTTTCTCTGTGGAGAGAGGAGAACCTTCCAGAAGAACAACCATCTCTGCAGCACTCCACCAATCAGGCCTGAATGGTAGAGTGGCCGGATGGCACATGACAGCCCATCTGGAGTTCACCTAGCCAATACCATCCCTACAGTGAAGCATGGTGGTGGCAGCATCATGCTGTGGGGATGTTTTTCAGCAGTAGGAACTGGGAAACTAGTCAGGATCAAGGGAATGAATGCAGAAATGTACAGAGACATCCTTGATGAAAACCTGCTCCACAGCGCTCTGGACCTCAGACTGGGGCGAAGGTTCATCTTCCAACAGGACAACAACCCTAAGCACACAGCCAAGATAACAAAAGAGTGGCTAGGGGACAACTCTGTGAATGTCCTTGAGTGGCCCAGCCAGAGCCCAGACTTGAACCCGATTGAACATCTCTGGAGAGATCTGAAAATAGCTGTGCACCAACGCTCCCCATCCAACCTGATGGAGCTTGAGAGGTCCTGCAAAGAAGAATGGGAGAAACTACCCAAAAATAGGTGTGCCAAGCTTGTAGCATCATACTCAAAAAGACTTGAGGCTGTAATTGGTGCCAAAGGTGCTTCACCAAAGTACTGAGCAAAGGCTGTGAATATTTATGTACATGTGATTTTTATTTTTCGTTTTTTATTTTTAATAAATTTGCAAAGATTTTAAATAAACTTCTTTCACGTTGTCATTATGGGGTATTGTTTGTAGAATTGAGGAAAACAATAATGATTTTAATCCATTTTGGAATAAGGCTGTAACATAACAAAATGTGGAAAAAGTGAAGTGCTGTGAATACTTTCCGGGTGCAGTGTAAGTGATGACAGAATTTAAACTATCCTTTTAAGTCTGTAAGTATTTAGTGCTGCTGAACGGCATTGCTAATACAAAAAATATAAATGGCTGTTTAAAACATTTAAATACTGTTCAGAAACAGAAAGTAGCACAAAGTTTACAGGGTTTCCAGTGTAACGGCTGAGTTCCATCAGCGCCATCTGCTTTTACAGAGTGAATGTGCATTTTCATTCATTTATTTACAGCAATAGCATATGATAACTATGATAGCATTATAATATAACAATATAATATGTAACAATTAAGTTTACAGTGGCTTCATAAATGAATTAAAAACATAATAAAACAAAACACACCTGATGCACATTACTTGTTCTTCATTTTCTGGAAGTAGATTTTAAGAACCTTGCTGTATTTTTGTGTAATTAATTAAGAGAATTTACTCCGCCATCTTACTCCGACTAAAGTGACTTGAACGCACATGACGTCGTAAACATGACTTCCTACCTCGTAAATACGAAATTCCCAGGAAGACTTGAACGCACCAATAGGCCTATATCGTATCTAAGTTCCAGTATAACCAATTTAGTGGACTGAATGAACTGTGTGGCACAAAATGTCTAAACACTTGTTAACTAAATTTTGACACAAAATACTGCATTTCGTATCACGTCATGCATTTGAGTTCACAAAATGTTTTCAGTCAGATGTTACAGGGCAGGTAGAGGTAAATCAGTGTGTAGGATTGGGAAACATCTGCACAGAAAGCAAACACACCAGATGGACTGTCCTCTGCTGGAATGTGTGGGCTGGAATCAACCTCAGCTGGCTGTATGCTGATCTGCAGCAGAGCAAAGGTGATCACCATGCTAAAATCCATCATCATCGGCTGCCACGTTATCTACAGGTAAAATATCACATATCAGTAACACCTTACAATTAGTCTCATTTGTTAACATTAGTTCAATTATCAATGAACTAACTGACTTTTTCAAGACACGTAACAGCTTCAAAAAATCACGAGTGGGGTAATACTGATGTATTTTATGTCGTAGAATAAAACGTGAAAGTGTCTTGAGCTTGTGTTCACCACAGTTCTTATTTCAGCCATTTAACCAAAAACCCATCGACTTTGGGACGATGGAACCAGAAGTGCTAAAATGCTAACTCATGTCATGTTGAATTAAAATCAAGGTCGGGGCTTTATCTACTGGCACTACTGGAGTGACTCGCTTGACTTTAAACACGGTCTCGCGGGTCTGGAGGTTAAGGATATGGCGGCTCTCGGCATGGGCGAACTGCCTGCTATTGAGCCCTCGATCTCCAGACACCTCAACCCAGCCCAGGGAGGGTTGCTCGCCCCCCCTAAGCCGGCCCTTCCAAACAAGATGGATAGCGAGAAAAGACACATCACAGGCGCCCCGGTAGAGCCCGGCCGGGCTCTCTTTGGCCCCGCCGTCGCACTGATGCAACAACGATGTGACGACAAGAAGGAGGACGAGGCCTTCAAGTTGTGCCTTCCTAGGAAGGCGGCCCCACGCTTTCATCAAAGCAAGCCCTGGGGGAAACCTTCTCCTGCCGCTGCGGGAAAACCCCTGAGCTCTACCCCCGCCGACTCCAAATGCAAGTGGCCAGCCTGATGTTTGGCCTATGGGAACTTGGGGTCCACGTTCTCTAGCGACAAGCTCTTTGGACTCCCTGTCCAAAAGACCGAGGGTCTCTTCTGGAGGGTGCCCCCCTCCCGTGGCTGCCCAGCCCATGTGTTTAGTGGACGACGTGTGTTCCCCCCCGTTCAGGGGGTCTGTTGTGAGGAAATGTGCAAAAGCAGTGTCACCACACCGCATTCATTGTGTCCCCCTCACCCAGTTAATAAAGGCTTCTGCCCCAGTGTTTCCCAAAGAACAAAACACACAAAAAAACACAAAAAACATTAAATCAAATGAATTTGTTACAGAGAGATACCCTCTCTCTGCAGGGAAAGTTCCTTTCTCTGCAAAGAGTGGACACCCCTCTGAACCATTGCATCACAAATAAGCTAGCTGGGCATGCACGAAGCCAGCACGGCTTGGCGAACTGCAGCACCACCCAAATGGGTAATGTGTACAATATCGCAGGGTTATCGTCTGCAGTTTGCTATGAAACCCCCACGTTTCAGCAGCGTTGGCTTTTCTCATACAGAGGAAAGCACAGCACACGTTCTGAAGGAGGAAATCTCCTCTCTTCTGAGCAAAGCTGCAATTCAGGTGGTACCTCCCAATCTGATAAACCAGGGTTTTTATTTCCTGGTTATTTCCTGGTTCCAAAGAAGGACGGTATCCTCCGTCCTATTCTGGATCTCAGGGTGTTGAACAAACATTTGAGGAAATACAATTTCAGAATGTTAACTTATGGTTCGCTCGCCCGCACCATAAAACAGAACAACTGGTTCACATCGGTCGATCTGAAAGATGCTTTTTTCCACATAAGCTTTTTTCCACCACACAGGAAGTTTCTTCGTTTCGCCTATCAAGGCATTTGTTACGAATTCACGGTCCTGCCCTTTGGGTTAAGCCTAAGCCCCCGCACAATTTGTCTGTGCAAGGAAGCGGGCTTGACCCCCCTGAGAATGTCTGCCTTCATGTTTCCAGCCTTCATGTTTCCCTGCGTTCACATCGGAGGTGTTGGAGCTGTCCGCCTTTCACCCTCCGCCCTTTTCCTCCGCGGAGGATCAAAGGTTGAATGCCCTGTGTCCGGTCCGTGCGTTACAGACGTATTTGGCTAGAACCAGTGCGTTCCGGAAGAGTGACCAACTCTTTGTTTCATGGGCTCCTCTGTCTAAGCAACGCCTTTCACATTGGCTTGTGGACGCTATACATTTATGCATTTACATTTATGCATTTTGGCAGACGCTTTTATCCAAAGCGACTTACATTGCATTCAAGGTACACATTTTACATTTGGGAATCGAACCCATGACCTTGGCGTTGCTAGCGCCACGCTCTATTGTTTGAGCTACAGGAAAGCTAAAAAAAAAGATACAGAAAGAAAGAGGGCATCTTTAGCTTATGATTCGAAGGGAGTGCAACCCCCAGGAGACATCAGAGCTCATTCCACGAGGGGCTTAGTCGCCTCTTGGGCTCTGTTCAGGGGAGTATAATTGCAGGATATCTGCTCTGCTGCCAGTTGGGCTTCTCCCCATACGTTTGTGCGTTACTATAGGCTGGATGTCACCAGAACCTCGGTAGCACATTCGGTTTATATGCCCGCAGGTAAGGGGTGGGGCCTTACTGGGCATTGGCTGCGCGCTCCTGCCTGTCTTGTCAGACTTGGTGCAATTGGATGTTTCTGCAGAGGTCAGGTACGGATGCCCTTCCCATAGGTGGATCTCTCCACTCGATGTTTCAGAGAACCGGGGTTATGACAGTAACCTACTGTTTTCTTTGCCAGTAGAGCGTGCACTTTGACTTGCAAGTTAAAAGCTGGACTGGCTGTTGTCACGTTTATTTCTGCTGTGTAATTGGTTGTTACATTAATCCATATCGAGTAAAAATGTCCAGAGCTTATCATCGTTATCAACATGAATTTTATCGCGATTCGATATGATATTGTTTACCGGCCCAGCCCTAATCACAGTGAGTTTTTTTCCTCCTGGTTAAATAAAGTAAATAAATAAATAAATGTTATGTTTACCGCAGGCTTTATTTTACACGTAAATCGAAAAACCCCATTATAAAAACCCATCGTTTTTTCATGACAAGCCTTCCAAGCAGCCCTCGAACATCGTCTAATTCACCATCTCTATTAACTGCATCTTCCTCATTCAATCTTCTATTAATCACTAACACATTTTTTTGTACAGTCACTGTGTCATGCTGATGGTTCCTGGGGGGTTATGTAGGCCCAACTATACTTACTATATTGCAAAGCTGAACCTCCACAAGGAACCATACAGCCAAAGCAATTGTCATAAATTAACAACAATAAATTTGAATGTTTTACTGCCAGAGTGGTTCTGACTGAAACATAATTTGGCTTCACATGTCAAACCTTGTGCAATGTCTTACCTGTGAATGGTCTCCTGTGAGAAAGTGCAGAGTTGCTGAGACGGCAGTACTTTACCTGTGGTCGTCCCTAGCACTGATCCGGTACACTACAGCTCCTGTGCCTGCCGTGCACTCAAATATACGCCAGCATTGATGCAAATGCTGCAGTTGTGCTAATCACCATTTATGGCTACTAATCTGATATATGAAAGAGATGTGTAATCAAGGTGATTTGACTGGGATTAAAAACTCAAATATGTAAATATTGCTGTCTGTATGTTTTACAAGAGGTGCACTGTCTTTATGAGCATCAGTGAATGTTTGCATATTTTTGCACTAGTTCTATAATAGTGCCTCAGTTTTCCTTAGCTGGAAAAGCTAAGCTGGACTCACACTTTTTCATAACCATTTTCAGTCGCCTTCTGGTTGCCAGGAGAAATCTTCTTCTCTCTAAAAAGAACATGACAGGATAGCTTAGGTTTGCAAAGTTGCATCTGAACAAACTATAAGACTTCTAGAACTAATGTCCTTTGGACAGACGAGAACAAAGTGGAGATGTTTGGCCATAATGCACAGCGCCAAGTTAGGCGAAAACTAAACACTGCATATCAGGACAAACGCATCATACCAACTGTCCATCACACTGATAGAGGGTTGATGATTTTTGGCTTGTTTTGCAGCCACAGGACCTGTGTACCTTGCAGTTATTGAGTCGACCATAAACGTCTCTGTATACCAAAGTATTCTAGAGTCAAATGTGAGTCCATCTGTCCGACAGCTAATGCTTGGCCGATAGTGGGTCATGCAGCTGGACAATGATCCCAAGCACACCAGCAAATCTACAACATAATGGCTGAAAAAGAAAAGAATCAAGGTGTTGCATTGACCCAGTCAAAGTCCAATCTTCAACCTGACTGAAATGTTATGGGACCTTAAGAGAGCTGTGCATAAACAAATGCCTATAATCCTCAATGAATTGAACCAACATTATAAAGAAGAGAGGGAGAAAATTCCTCCTGAACAATGCTTAGACTGATACTGTCAAACAGTGTTAAAAGTGGCTCTACAAGCAATTGAATCATAGGATGTACTTAGTTTGTGACGTTATCACGCTGTCACGTTTAGTTTCATTATATTGTCTTGTTTAACTTATAGTTCTATTGTCACATTCTGTTTAGTTTCATTGTTTCAATAGTTTCAATAACACTTTATTGTAATGCCCCCCAACAGACATTCTACTGACTATAAGTAACTTTGTACGTCATGTCAACTTGTTCTGCTAACACAAACCCTAACACCTATCCCTAACCTAACAGTCTACTACAGTCTACTAATACCCTAATGAGAGTTAGTTGACATGTAGTTTCAACATTACTCGTAGTTAGTTGAATGTCTAAAGTGGACCATCGAAATAAAGTGTAACCCTCATGGGTTTCCATGGTTTCTAAATAGTGCATACCTGTTCCCTATTTTGTTGATTACCATCCTTTGAGTATTTAAGCCTTTCTTTTTAGTTCAGTGTCTTGCGTTAATGTTAATGGTTGAGTGTGTGTAGTGTTTATTGGTCTTGGTGTTCATTAAAAAGTGTAAAAAGCTCCCATGACACACGGACCGCACCTGTTGGTTTGTCTTTATTTCTTTTGTACATAGAAAATCAAATGATCGGAAGATACACAGACCCCCATATGAGTTCCGTGTTCAATATTCTAAATTCTTCTCATAGTACGGATGATGACATAATAGAAGGTCAAAGTGTTTTAATAGTCATTGACCTCCCTTACAAAAAATAAGTATACTTGAAGTTCATTTTATTAAGTATACTTAAGTAAATTTCAAGTATTGAGAGGGGACGGCTCTTGGACCATAAATGTTAGAGCAATTATGGACAGTGCAATGTTCTCTGGGACAGACTCTGGAATTTCACACACTGGAACAGGCTTGGGAACTTCTCTCACTGGAACGGACTCAGGAATTTCTTTCACTGGAATAGACTCAGGAACATACTTGGGAATATCACTCACAGGAAGCATTGTGACCATTTGAATTGGCAATGCTGCAGTCCTTGGACTTGGAGGTACTGTGATCATTTTCATTGGCAGTGCATCCATCTGTAGTAATTGGGTCTTGCATTTTGTCACGGTTAGTGGCTGTAATGAAAGTGCACAACGATAAAGATACTCAAATAGTCTTTAATGCAATTAAAAAAAATAAACAGGAGAATATCTCAGAGGAAACACAACCACGAACACACTGACATCAAACAATGCAAGACGGGCAAACAAAGGAGCTAACGAGCTGATTACAGGTCAAAAACAAACTCAAAATGTGACAAGTATATTCTTAAGTATACTTTATGCAGTAAGTATACTAATATCAATGTACTAGTAGTATTCTTGTAAGTGTACTGTAGAAGAAATATAGTTAAACCACATAAAGATAGCAACATGCTCAGTGAAGACCAGGAGTCAAAGTTGAAGTTTAATAATTTTATAAAGTTCTCCACATTTCCATAGGTCGTAGAAAATGAGTAAGAGGATCCAGCCTTAAATTAACTTAGGATAAAGAAACACTAGTACTTATAGTCATATGGATAATCAGTTGACCTCATTTCTATAGGTTCTGATAATTTAACAGTACAGATAACTTTAGGAACATCTGAATATGGTATTCTGTTCTTTACACAAATTAGGTAATTTAAAGACATTATCTTTAACAGACTTTGTTCTATACAGCTCCTGTGTGTGCAATGCACTCAAATATATGCCAGCGTTGATGCAAATGCTGCAGTTGTGCTAATCACCATTTATGGCTACTAATCTGATATATGAAAGAGATGTGTAACGGGGAGTTTATGTTCTGTTTAGTTTCAATATCTGTTAACACTTCTAACAGACATTAACAGGCTGCTTCTAACAGACTGCTAACAGACATTCTCCATTTATGGGTCATCGGAGGGCTTTGGCTTCCACTGACTGCAGGTGAAAGGGGGAACAGTCAGTGTGGCAGGACTTGCGGTGGGGGTTCGGTTTCCCCACGTTGAAAGACATGATATACAAAGTCCCAAAAGCCAAGATTCCCCAGCTTCACCATCTCCCACAGGCTAAGAGTCTGATTAAGTCAGATGTTAAAAATAGTGATGGGAAGTGACAGTTCGTTTCAATGAACCGGTTAAAAAAAACGGTTAACCAGTTCTTTTACATCCTCACGTAATGACATCAATTCTATTATCCCGGCGGATGAAAACACATTCAAACACATTCAAATAAACTAATTTGTAATCATAACAGTTAAATAATAATAATAATCATTGTCATGTCATTTGCAAAAGCACCCAATACAGGCACTGATGTGCAAACGCAGATGTTTTACATGTCTTAAAGATACAAAGTGAATAAACTTTTTACAAAAACCAGGATCCAGCTCATAAAGTTTAAAATATAACCTGCATACACAATAGTAAATAGCAAAATTAATTTACATGTTTTGACGGAACAGTTGTTGCATGTTCATCATTGCATTTTCCAGTACATTTTATTTGTTATTAAATAAACATTTTGCCAAATTGCCCTCTCATTCAAGTCCTCGGATCACCCGTGATCATACCCCTACAAAAAAGAAGTTTATTCAAGTGTTCTATTAGTATAGTATATATATCTTTTAAACAAAAAATAAGAAAGTATACTTTCAGTCTACTTCTTATGTACTTCTCAGAAATATACTTAAAATTGCACTTAAGTATACTTGACTAGAAAAGTCTAAGTATATTTGGCCTGTACTTGTACTCAATCTTTTGATCGAGATATACTTAAAAGTATAATTAAGTAAACTTGGCTTGTAATTGTAAATCTTTTGATTGAGTAGCCTTTTAAATTTTATTTATTTCTTTATTTTTTTTACATAGTTTTACATATAGTCTTATTAAACTTACATTGTTTGAAAATATTGATTAGAATATTGATATAAAACAGATATGTTCCTAATTCTGCATATCTTAATTTTTGTGTAGGCTAGTCAACTGGTAGTGTACATAGGAATTTACTTCAAATCTACTTAACTCTTTCCCCACCATTGACTGTATTTTCCAGCTGTCCCTGTTTTCACTCTTATATGGTTATTTATACTATTATTCACTATGACACATCTTCTAGTACAGAAACTCCGGATCAAAAGTTCAAAACACAGGAGAAGAAGCTGAAACAAATGATAGAAGATTGCTCACACAAATGTAAAATAACGCGATCATCAAACATTAAGCAGCATGTAATCAAAATGTTACCAAATGAAATGTCGAACCTATGAAGAGGAAATGACTGTGAAGCTTTGGGGGTGTTGATGGACTTGATCGACTCCATCTGTTTTGATCATCGTTCTGAATCTGATCAAGCCGTACTTTTTGACAAAAATGTGATTTTCTCAACTTTTTGTTTAAAATGTTGCCTTTCTTTATTAAACTTACCCACATTCAAGGGTTGATAAAAAGGGTGCATGAAGCTATAATAAAATGTTTTTAAAATTAAAGTACAGTTAAAGGTATATTTCAAGTATAAAAAATTAATACCTCTATATGAACAGTATGCAAAAATAATATATACATAGTAAACTAAGTATAATGTTATGTTCACTTAAAGAAAACTTACAAGTATACTTGCAGTATAAACTATTAAACTAGTAGTTTACTGAGTACATTTCAAAGTGTAATTTCATAAACAAAAAAATGCACTACTTGTATATTTATAAGTTCACATGAAGTACAGATGCAGTACAAATGAAAAACACTTACAGTTCACTTAAACGTGTACTTTTATATACTAAAAGTGGGCCAATTTAGTCCCAAGCAGTATTAAGATATAGTTGTCACGGCGTATGCAGGCAGGAAGTCATAGACAGGCTGGTACAATTCACAAATGGAGTTTATTGATCTAGGATTCTCAGGTGAGTCAATACAGGCAGGCAGGTACACACATCTAAACATAACAGAGATCTGACACAGACTGGGAAAAAGGGGAGAACTAAATAGGGAAACACAAACGAGATAATTAACAGGACACAGCTGGAAGGAACTTAACTAATGAGGGTTGCCATGGGGACAGACGAATGGCGGGAAAACTGAGCAAAGGAACATGTGACAAAAGAAAACAGGAAGTCCATGGAACAAACAGAACATAACTGTGACAATAGTACACTTACAAGTTTACTACTAGTACACATTGATATTAGTATACTTACTACATAAAGTATACTTACTTTAACATTACTTAAGTATACTTCATAAAATTAATCTGAAGTATACTTTTTTTTCCGTAAGGGGAAGCATGCATACTGTCATTAGCATCCGACTCGCGGGATGTTGCGGTGTCTATTTCACCTTTATTCACAGGTGACTCACAATTCTGTGTTTCTTAAGCGTCAGCCAACAAAGCTTTGTCTAGATGTGTCATAAAATCTGTCATTGATAGCTGTTTAGCCGTTTCTCAACATAAAAAAGGTCACTGGTATTTGGAATCCAGATAGACAGAGATATTGGCACGAATAAAAGCATAACATTACTACCAGGGTTACCAGGTCTGTGCAACAAAAGTAGCCCAATGGCCAGTCGAAAGTAGCCCAATGGCCAGTCAAAAGTAGCCCAATGGCCAGTCAAAAGTAGCCCAAAAGTAGGCCAGTCAAAAGTAGCCCAATGAATAAGAGCATAACATTACTACCAGGGTTACCTTGTCTGTTCAACAAAAGTAGCCCAATGGCCAGTCAAAAGTAGCCCAATGGCCAGTCAAAAGTAGCCCAATGGCCAGTCAAAAGTAGCCCAAATGGCCAGTCAAAAGTAGCCCAATGACCAGTCAAAAGTAGCCCAAAAGTAGGCCAGTCAAAAGTAGCCCAATGAATAAGAGCATAACATTACTACCAGGGTTACCAGGTCTGTGCAACAAAAGTAGCCCAATGGCCAGTCAAAAGTAGCCCAATGGCCAGTCAAAAGTAGCCCAAATGGCCAGTCAAAAGTAGCCCAATGACCAGTCAAAAGTAGCCCAATGCCCAGTCAAAAGCAGCCCAATGGCCAGTCAAAAGTAGCCCAATGGCCAGTCAAAAGTAGCCCAATGCCCAGTCAAAAGTAGCCCAATGGCCAGTCAAAAGTAGCCCAATGCCCAGTCAAAAGTAGCCCAATGCCCAGTCAAAAGCAGCCCAAATGGCCAGTCAAAAGTAGCCCAATGCCCAGTTAAAAGTAGCCCAATTCGATTTTCTCCATCGGGTGGCTGAATTCTCCACGGAATGTGTACGATGAAACGAATTACCACATTCTTAAAGGGATATTTCACCCAAAAATTTTAATTTCATCACTTACTCACCCTCAAGTTGTTCCAACCCTGTATTGAGTTTGTTTCTTCTGTTGAACACAAAAGAAGATATTTTAAAGAATGTTGGTAACCAGACAGTGACGGTAGCCATTGACTTCCATAGTATTTTTTCCTATTATGGAAGTCAGTGGCTACCGTCACTACCAACATTATACAGAAGAAACTAACTATCCCTTTAATAATATTAGGATAGAGTTCTAATGCATGACAAAACAATTACATTTTAAAATAATAATTGAATAATTGTTTAATGTAAAAAAAAATTTTTTTATTATTATTCGAAAAATTATGTGTTTCCATGGATCTGACAGCTGTCAAACTGGCCCACCTGTAGCTCCGCCCCTGAGCATTTCCAGTGAACACAGAAATGTCTGGTAGTCTCAAACAGCTCAACACAGGTAATCAAATCTACATGTGTGCATGAAGAACCAAGTAAGCCAGCAAGAAGTTATTACAATCAGAAGATCATATTATCTCAGATGTAGGCCTTTTGAGCAATGTCTGAAGAATGGAGCCTAGCTGACAGGTTATGTCTGAGGACCCAAGATCAGTAGATACTTATTTAATCACTTACTTAGCTGCAATACTGTAGTGTTACTTTAACACTCTGTACTGTGGACGCATATGTGACTGATTTCATGAAGTCAGTTTCAGTTGCTTTAAGTAAGTTTGAGTTTAGTTTGAGCAAACTTTGGTTTTTCAGGTTCAAGAAGGTGGATTGGTGTTCGTCGCCATTGTAACTTACTCTCCACGGCTAACCTGCTCCAGCTTTTAACATTGTGTTTGTTTAAATGAATGTTTTTCGCTGCACTTGGATCCAACTCTCCCCCTTGTTTCTGAAACAGAACACCAGACCTGACCAGAATGGATCCAGCTGAGTAAATGTTGCTCCTGTAAGGTACCGACACCATCAATGACTACACCGTGCAGTTCTGTGTCCTCGCTAACTGTCTGAACTGACCATTACAGAAAAGTGACTCCGTTGACAACAGGTCTCTTAGTTGTTGGGTCACAAAATTAGAAATCCTTTAACGTCCCCCTTAAACATAATTTCTTTATGCCTTCAAATAGCTTGAATATACACCCTTGCTTCATTTAGTATGCACAGCAAATTAAGACTGTTAATAAGGATTTTACCATAAAATTGTTCAGACATAGATGTTTCATCATTCTTTTATTGTTGATGTCAGGGAATATTCAACCAAATCCTGGGCCATTTGATTGTTCATTTTCGGATATTTTGGCAAACAAATCTACTCATTCTTTAACTTTTGATTGTTTTTGTAATCGTAAAGTTCTTGGACTAATGCATTTGAACATACATAGTCTGCCCAAAGTTGCTGAGCTTACTGTATACGTTTATACTGCAAATCCTGATATTACTGTCATCTCTGAATCATGGCTTAAGAAATCCATTCCTGGTTACAATATTTTTCGTCAAGATAGAATTTCTAAAGGTGGGGGGGGGGGTTTGCTGTCTATTGTAAGGATAATTTACAGTGCTCAGTGATTACATCTAAATCTGTTGCTAAACAGTTTGATTTAATACTTTTTAAAAATGGTTTTATCTAAACAATTTTTATCACTGTAGCTGGTTGTTATAGACCGCCCTCTGCTCCTCTGATCTCTTTCGAATGTATATTGTTGGGGGACTTAAATTGGGATATGTTTATCCCCCATCATCTTTACAATTACAACTAGATGCACTAAATTTGTCCCAGATTGTGCAGGCACCTATAAGATATAACACTAAGACTATGGAATCTGCTTCATTAATTGACATTATTCTTACTAATAGGTCGGAGAGGTATACATCTGGAGTGCTCTGTCAAAGCCTTAGTGATCACTGTAGTCTGTGTTACCACCTTAAGAAATCCTTCGGTGCTTGTTTTCAAAATTTTTTTGAAAAAATGTAATGAACGACCTGTCTGATATGGATTGGCACAGAATTGGGCTTATTCCTTAAGTAGAAGAGGCATGGGCATATTTTAATTTTTTGTTCAGTACTGTTTTGAACAAACATGCCCCTCTTAAAAAGATTTGAGTAAAAAAAACGTCTTAGCCCTTGGTTCACATCAGATTTATCAGAGCTTATTCGCCAAAAACACACTCTATGGCGTAGAGCAAAGATCTCTAATAATATCTCTGACTGGCAATCAAACAGGCTATACGAAATAAATGTACTTAGTCTATTAGACACGCAAAATCGAGTTATTTCAAACATCACTTGACTGTTAATGGTCGTGATCGCCGAAAATTTTGGAATACCTAAAACAATGGAAAATTAAAATATCACCTCCCGTTTGCCCACGGTAATTAAATATGACGGTGTTGTTATCACAGAGAAATCCAAAATGGTTGATCAATTTAACAGACATTTTGTTAATGCTGGTTGTGCTTACGATAATAGTCCTGGTACTTCTATTTGTTCTTTTGTCAACTCGGCATCTGTTAGGCATTCACCTGCCTTAGGTCCACCCTCCTTCTCCTTTCAGTCGATACAAGAGATAGAGGTACTTGGGGAATTGCTTAACCTGGATGTTCATTAAATCCGCTGGATTGGATGAATTAGATCCGTTATTTTTTAAAGAAATCAGCTTATATTATTGCAGCACCCATCACTTGCATTTTTAATCTGTCTCTCCATACTGGTGTTTTCCCGAGGGACTGGAAATCTGCTGCTGTAACCCCACTTTTTAAAGGTGGTGATAACTCAGATCCAAATTGTTACAGACTCATTTGCATTTTGATCTGTCTCTCTAAAATATTGGAGAGGTTGGTCAACAAGCAGCTTACGCACCATTTGGAGATGTTCTTAATCAGTTTCAGTCTGGCTACAGATCCGGCCATAGTTGTATTACTGCTACACTTAAGGTTTTCAACGACATATGTGCCATTGACAACAAGGAATATTGTGTAGCTATGTTTGTTGATCTGGCAAAGGCCTTTGACTCTGTGGACCATGACATACTGATGGATGGGCTAAGAGGTACTGGACTCTCTGAGAGCTGTCTTGGTTCAAGAGTTACTGTTCTGGTCGTTCACAATCAGTAAGGGTGGAGGGGTTTTGGTCAGATCTCCTGCCCCTATTTAAAGGGGTCCCCCAAGGAAGCATACTGGGCCCTATACTTTATTTATATAATATAATACTATATACTATATACTAAATATATACTATATTTATGTTAATGATATTGCTTTTGCTGCAGGTGATTCTCACGTACATTTATACGCTGATGACACCATTTATACATTTAGTTCTTCATTGACCACTGCACTGTCCTTATTGCAGGCCAGTTTTACCCGCATTCAACGTGCTTTCGCTATTCTTCACTTATAAAACAAAATAAAACAAAATGCATGGTTTTTAATAGAAATCTACCACATGTTAAATATCTGTCTAAAATGAACTCATTGGATCGATTATGTTGAATGCTACAAATATCTTGGTATCTAGCTTGATAGCAAGTTGTCATTTGAAACTCATATAAACGTATTGCTTAGAAAGGTTAAATCTCGTATTAGTTTTCTTTTTCGTAATAAATCTTCTTTCACATATTTTCTTTGTGAAACTGGTCTTCTCTTCATTCTTCATTCGGGAAAACACCATTATATTTACAGTCACTTCTTAATATTCATAGTCGCAATCTGCGCTCTAGCAAATTCATTAGCTAATTTATGCATACCTACCTTTTGTTCTTTTCAGTTTTCTGCTGCTGGAATCATCTGCCACAGACTTTAAAGCTTAGTTCATTTATTTCACTCTCCTCCTTGAACAATTCAATTTGGTCAATAGAGATTACTGTACTTGTTTTTAGTTATTTGTTTGATTTATATGTTATTGTTTATTGTTTTTACTGTATTGCACCCGCTTTTTATGCTGCCTCTTGGCCAGGTCATCATTGTAAATGAGAACTTGTTCTCAAATGACGTTAAATAAAGGAATTAAAATGAATATGCAGATGAGCCCCGCCTCCACTCACTCACAGGCGCGTCTACAAGTCCATGTATCAGAATGGTACTGCGTTTTATGAATTGCTCTTTACAAACATTTTGCGACATAGAGAACAATTGTGATTTTAAACCGCGTTTTGCTGTCTTTGGTTCACTGCAGTTTTAAGGAGAAAACACTGCATAGCAATGGTGCTGACTTATGAATTTGCACATGGTTTGTCTTAAAGCATATTAAAAACACCACAGACATATAAACAACATTAAAAACTTTTTTGGGGGGGGGGGGGGTCTTTAAAGGCTAGAGCTTGGTTCATTCATATGAATCAGGTTATGTGATTAGACGCTCCACCCACCGATAGTGTTATCTAAATAATATTCATAAGCCTTCGCCATAGTAGTGTAAATGCGCTGTATGGTTATGGTGTGAAGTCTGTCTCTTCACCGCTGGATGGCACATGTATACTCCTTCTCCTTCCCCTCCTCCTACTCCTCCTCTTACTCCTCCTCCTCACTTCATTGCGCAGTTTGGATCATGTTTATCAAGCGCTACTCTTTTCCCACGCGCCAATTTGCGGGATTTTGCGCGTTTCGGGAAAATTCGGTATAACACTTTACAAGGAAGAGTTCAAGTGATCGTCCTCTGTGTGTGAGGTAGGTTTTAATGAATATTAACATAGTTGTTGCATAGTTTGCTTCGTTTTTTTGTTTCTGTGTTGCTGTTTTATACCGCTGCTTACTAATCCATACGATAATAATTTAGGGAAGTTATGAGCATGCCATAGCTGTTTGTTAGGAGCGTGTCTCTCTTCTCTCACGAGCTTTCCTGAATAATAATCAGTCTGACGTGCTGTGGTTGCTGGGACAATCCTTCAGAAGAATGTGCTAGACAGAGCACTAACTCCCACACACACACACACTTGTTTTTATACAGCTATTAATATTGTAACCTCACCCACACCCTAATCCTGACAGAAAACGTGTGGATTTTTAATAATAATAAAAAAAACTTTATTTACTTTACACTTTTTTTAAACAAATGAAAAAAAGCTTTTGCTCTCTTTTGGGTCCAAATTTGCCCCCAAAATATGGTTAAGTATGTGCACCCACAGTGTCTGACCTCTGTTGTTTTTAAATGGCGTTAAAGGATTAGTTCACTTTCTGATAGTTTACTCACCCCCACATCTTGGATGTTCATGTCTTTCTTTCTTCAGTCGAAATTAAGTTTTTTGAGAAAAACATTCCAGGATTTTTCTCCATATAATAGACTTCAATGGCAACGGTTGACGGTCCAAATCAATGCAGTTTCAGAGGAAGGGCTTCAGAGGCTCTGCACGATCCCAGACAAGGAATAGGGTCTTATCTAGCCAAACCATCCGGTCATTTAAAAAAAAAAAAGTATGAACTTCGGTGTTCTGCTTCTACACGGCGTATGACGTCATCACGTCTGACTTCCCCATGGTATCCACCACTGCTAAAATACTGCACTTGCTGTACCAAAGTACATTTCACTGCTTGGTATGAGCCACCAAGTTTACTTACAAATTTGATTTTATATTATGATTTTACATTAGGAATGATAACTATGCATTCTTCCAAAAAAAAGGTTCTATTGGCATTGATGGTTCCATGAAGAAACTTTAACATCGATGGAACCTTTTCATTCCACAAAAGGCGGAAAAAGATTCTTTAGTTCTTCACACAAAGAAACAAAAATATATTTAAGAACTGATCATTGTAGGAAGTTCTTCTAAGGCATTGCTGCAAAAACACTCTTTTGGAGCCTTTTTTTAATATAAAAATGTAACTTTTGGCAAACTGTGGTTACCATGTGAGTTTTCAGCAAGTGTGTCCAATGTCTGGCTAAAGTCAGAAATACATAATTTTTCATGTCAAATCTGATGCTTTATTAAAGTAAACTGGTCATCCACACCGTTATTCTTTAAAATTGCATGAATGTATTTCTTATAAACACAGCTGAGCTCAGTTTACCACAATTCAACCTACACTTCAACCACAGTTCAGCCCTATATTGCTTTAATACATCTTTATCATTATCAGTTTTTCCCCTGATATCGTTTGTCTCAAACCCTTTGTGTGATGGAGGGGTTTGTGGCTCAGAAAAAGGGTGTGGTGATTTCATTCAGACTCTCTGTGTCTAGATTCCTGGTATTGGTCATCTGAAGTACATATCTTATAACCTATTTGAAACCCATCAAGTGGTTAATGCTTTGTAAAACTCATAAATTATCTTATTAAATTATTTCATAAATTATTTTTTGCTGTAAAACATTTAAGTTTGAATGAGAGACACAGATCTTCAAATCAGTTTGCTTGAGTTTCAAAAGGTTTTGAAACAAACAAACAATATTCAGTGTTTTTCATTTAAAGAGTAATTTACATACAAAACACTGTCTCACCATAGAAATGAATGTTATACCATATTATTTTTCCACATTTCAGCATTTCCATGTTGTTTGGGAAGTCTGTGCCTTAATTGACAATTGGAAAATATAATTTTAACCAACCACAATTATATAATATTATGTTATGTATACTAGTTGATTCTCATTAAATCATGTCATGGTCATATTTCACCAATAAAAATGTTGGATGGATGGAGACTTTGGATAGATGGATGGATGGATGGATGGATGGAGACTTTGGATGGATGGATGGAGACTTTGGACGGATGGATGGATGGAGACTTTGGATGGATGGATGGATAGATGGATGGATGAAGACTTTGGACGGATGATGGAGACTTTGGACAGATAGATGGATGGAGACTTTGGACAGATGGATGGATGGATGTATGGAGACTTTGGACAGATGGATGGATGGACACTTTGGACGGATGGATGGATGGATGGAGACTTTTGGACAGATGGATGGATGGATGGACACTTTGAATAGATAGATGGAGAGATGGATGGATGGACATTTTGAATAGATGGATAGATAGATATATGGATAGATGGATGGACACTTTGGATGGATGGATGGATGGACACTTTGAATAGATAGATGAAGAAATGGATGGATGGACATTTTGAATAGATGGATAGATAGATATATGGATAGATGGATGGACATTTTGAATAGATGGATGGATGGATGGATGGATGAGACTTTTGGACAGATAGATGGATGGACACTTTGGACAGATGGATGGATGGATGGACACTTTGAATAGATAGATGGAGAGATGGATGGATGGACATTTTGAATAGATGGATAGATAGATATATGGATAGATATATGGATAGATGGATGGACACTTTGGATGGATGGATGGATGGAGACTTTTGGACAGATAGATGGATGGACATTTTGAATAGATGGATAGATAGATATATGGATAGATGGATGGACACTTTGGACAGATGGATGGATGGATGGATGGATGGACACTTTGGACAGATGGATGGATGGATGGATGGACACTTTGAATAGATGGATAGATAGATATATGGATAGATATATGGATAGATGGATGGACATTTTGGACGGATGGATGGAGACTTTGGACAGATAGATGGATGGATGATGGACACTTCTAATAGATAGATAGATAGATAGATAGATAGAATTAAAAAGTATATTTTGCATAACTAAAATGAATCCTGTTGTAACTTTTAAAATATGTGAATATGATCTTGAACTGAGATGAATTGACAATGGTCCTAAAATAGGTTTATTTTGAAAAGGAAATATGAGTTGGACATGTTCTTGACAGGTTTCGTGAGATTCACCATTTACAATTTTATTTTTTTTTGGATAAAACTCAGTATGATTTAATAGATCTACTGCATGCCTCTGAGCACAAACTCCAGACATTTCCTGGCAGGAACATTTAGCCGAGTTCCACCTGAAATCCTCTGAATAGAGCTGAAAAATGAAACTCTTGCTGTATGTCGCCACAAGGAGAAAGGATTATGACTAACCATCACAGGGATAAGGTTTCAAACAGGGAATAATGAAGACTCTTAGGAAAAGGTGTCTAGTATTGCAGTCCCTATACTTTATATATTGCTTTTTTCTCTCCAAATATAAGGAGCACTCCTTGGCCTGACCAACAGACCCTTAAATAAAACACTGGGTTCAATTAGCTCAACTACTTCCACATTTTTCTTATTATGGCTCGTTTGCAGAAGCAATGTCCGGCTGTGACGTGTTTAACAGCCCACACCACCTCTATTCTTGTGAAGCCGGACTCAGCAGCAAAGGTTCTGGTCTACACTGAAGCTTATTTGTCAAAAACCTCCTATTTAGATGGGAAGAGTCAGCCTGACAGATTCTAGGAAAAAAATAAAAAATTTCCTTTGTGCACTGCACACCTCTACAGTGGTGCAATTCTGGGGTCAGTGGATAATTAGGTATTTAACTCAAACAATTGTGTATGTGTAGGCCTATGTCACATTTTTTAATGAAATATTGGAATATATACACGACTGTACAACATATACAGTTGCATTAAAAAGTATGTGAACCGCTTGCAGAATCTGTGAAAATGTGAATAATTTTAACAAAATAAGAGAGAAAAACGATGGATGGACAGACAAACGATAGATGGACGGATGGATGGATGGACAAACGATAGATGGACAGATGGATGGATGGATGGACAAACAATAGATGGACGGATGGATGGATGGATGGAGAAACGATAGATGGACAGATGGATAGATGGATGATGGATGGACAGACAAACTATAGATGGATGGATGGATAGATGGACAAATGATAGATGGATTGATGGATGGACAAACGATAGATGGACAGATGGATGGATGGATGGACAAACAATAGATGGACAGATGGATGGATGGATGGATAGATGGACAAATGATAGATGGATTGATGGATGGACAAACGATAGATGGACAGATGGATGGATGGATGGACAAACAATAGATGGACGGATGGATGGATGGATGGAGAAACGATAGATGGATAGATGGATGATGGATGGACAGACAAACTATAGATGGACAGATGGATGGATGGATAGATGGACAAATGATAGATGGATTGATGGATGGACAGACAAACTATAGATGGATGGATGGATAGATGGACAAATGATAGATGGATTGATGGATGGACAAACGATAGATGGACAGATGGATGGATGGATGGACAAACAATAGATGGACAGATGGATGGATGGATGGACAAACAATAGATGGACGGATGGATGGATGGATGGATAGATGGACAAATGATAGATGGATTGATGGATGGACAAACGATAGATGGACAGATGGATGGATGGATGGACAAACGATAGATGGACAGATGGATGGATGGATGGACAAACAATAGATGGACGGATGGATGGATGGATGGAGAAACGATAGATGGATAGATGGATGATGGATGGACAGACAAACTATAGATGGACAGATGGATGGATGGATAGATGGACAAATGATAGATGGATTGATGGATGGACAGACAAACTATAGATGGATGGATGGATAGATGGACAAATGATAGATGGATTGATGGATGGACAAACGATAGATGGACAGATGGATGGATGGATGGACAAACAATAGATGGACAGATGGATGGATGGATGGACAAACAATAGATGGACGGATGGATGGATGGATGGATAGATGGACAAATGATAGATGGATTGATGGATGGACAAACAATAGATGGACGGATGGATGGATGGATGGAGAAACGATAGATGGATAGATGGATGATGGATGGACAGACAAACTATAGATGGACAGATGGATGGATGGATAGATGGACAAATGATAGATGGATTGATGGATGGACAAACGATAGATGGACAGATGGATAGATGGACAAACGATAGATGGACAGATGGATGGATGGATAGAGAAACGATAGATGGACAGATGGATAGATGGATAGATGGATAAATAATAGATGGATTGATGGATGGACAAACGATAGATGGACGGATGGATGGACAAACGTTAGATGGACGGATGGATGAATGGACAAATGATTGATGGACAGATGGATGGATGAGTAGACGGACAGATAGATAATTTTAACAAAATAAGAGGGATCGTACAAATAGCATGTTATTTTTTTAGTGCTGTCCTGAATAAAATATTTTACATAAAGATGTTTACATATAGTCCACAAGACCAAAAAAAACTTTTATAAAAATGACCCATTCAAAAGTTTATGAACCCTTGATTCTTAATCCTGTGTGTCGTTCCCTGATGATCCACGGCTGTGTGTGTGTGTGTGTGTGTCATTCCCTGATGATCCACGGCTGTGTGTGTGTGTGTGTCGTTCCCTGATGATCCACGGCTGTGTGTGTGTGTGTGTCGTTCCCTGATGATCCACGGCTGTGTGTGTGTGTGTGTGTGTGTGTCGTTCCCTGATGATCCACAGCTGTGTGTGTGTGTGTGTGTGTCATTCCCTGATGATCGACGGCTGTGTGTGTGTGTGTCGTTTTGAACAGGATGAAGATGTCCAAATCTTTCTTATTTTGTTTAAATATCTTTTTTTTTTTCATTTAGTACTGCCTTCAGAAGCAACAGAAGAGTAATTAGATCCATCCAATTAAGTACAATTTACCTTGATCTTCAAATTCCAAAAGTTTTCACCCCCGGCTCTTAATGCGTCGTGTTTCCTTCTGGAGCATCAGTGAATGTTTCAACCTTTTTTTGTTAAAGTTATTCACATTTTCACAGATTCTGCAAGGGGTCCACATACTTTTTCTTGCCACTGTATGTATTTTTTATTTTTTTATGTCTTTTTTATGAAGAAATCTTTTAGTATTACTGGAAATAAAACTAATACTTTTCTGGGAACTTTTGGTGCTTTTTGCATATAGTAAAAAATTAAAAGTCTGTAAAGAGTTTCTGCACTACTAGTGGCACCAGACAGAATAATTGAGTGTTTGAACAGTATTTTTTTAATATGATTAAGGCTCTGTTTCACAGACAAGGTTTAGATTAAGTCAGGATTAGGATTTAGCTCAATTAGGACATTTAAGTAGCTTTTATAAACGTGCCTTAGAAAAAAACATTACTAGTATGGCTTGAGACAAAACAATGGCACTGACATATTAACAACTCAAACATGCATTTAACCTGGGACTAGATTAAGCCTCGTCTGTGAAACCTGTCATAATTTAATAATGTCATTCTTCAGAGTTAAATGGTTTTCAGGGCTTTTAGTTGCTGCTTGCAGAGAATGATGTCATGAAGATTAAATTTGATAAGTGCACTTTTATGCTTTTAACCTTTCTCTACATCATCCTCGTGTTTCTCTCTCACAGGACCATAACAAAATTAACGGGTGTTCAGATGCGTGTCTGATTTTTCTTTCCATATTATGAGGGATCTGATTAGTGGTGTTGTCCTGTTGGTGATGAGTGACGCTGACGGAGGGCTTTGTGTTGTTAATGGACACACTGAGCACCATCTTGTGCAGATGCTGAAGAGATATTTGCATTACTGTTGTTTTCTTTATGACCTCTAAGAGATGTCAGATGTTATTTAAATATTCCATGATTACAAATGTATACAAATTTACAGATAAGTACACTGTAAAGTGTGATTAGTTGACTTTGCTTTAAAAAAAAAGGCCGGACGAGTTGCATTAGGACAATTAAGTGAACAAGCGTCACTTCAATTAAAAAAATATTGTATATATCTGACAAATCTGAATTAAACAGACTTTTCAATTAAATTTCAATCACATTTTCTCACGATGCAGGAACCCTGTAGCCTATGCAGATATCCAGTAGCCATCCAGTATATTGACTGGTCAGTTACATTAAAGGTAGATCGGTCTAATTTGAATTGAAAAAGTAAGACTGATTACCTTTTATCTAACTACTCTAACCCAGTCTTAACTCTTGTGCTGTGTGGAAAACCCTGAAAACCCTGAAGCACCTTTTGTGTTCCCAGTCAAAAATGACCGGCCTTTTAAAAATTGCCTTTTAAATCACTCGTTATGCTGTATTATTACATTATCACCAAATATTGAAATTCAATCATTTTTGTCAACTTGTTTTCTTTCAGTTAGCACAGGTTTTTTTTTTAGTTATTTTGGAACTGATTGATCATAGGCCTCATTAGCTGCGAAACACATCAATTTGGATGGATGGACAAATGATAGATGGACAGATGGATGGACAAATGATAGATGGACAGATGGATGGACAAATGATAGATGGACAGATGGATGGACAAATGATAGATGGACAGATGGATGGATGGATGGATGGACAAATGATAGATGGACAGATGGATGGATGGACAAATGATAGATGGACAGATGGATGGATGGACAAATGATAGATGGACAGATGGATGGATGGACAAATGATAGATGGACAGATGGATGGATGGACAAATGATAGATGGACAGATGGATGGACAAATGATAGATGGACAGATGGATGGATGGATGGACAAATGATAGATGGACAGATGGATGGATGGACAAATGATAGATGGATGGATGGATGGACAAATGATAGATGGACAGATGGATGGATGGACAAATGATAGATGGACAGATGGATGGATGGACAAATGATAGATGGATGGATGGATGGATGGACAAATGATAGATGGACAGATGGATGGATGGATGGATGGACAAATGATAGATGGACAGATGGATGGATGGATGGATGGACAAACTATAAATGGACAGATGGATGGATGGATGGATGGATGGACAAACAATAGATAAACAAAAGATGGATGGATGGAGAGACAAACTATAAATGGACAGATGGATGGATGGACAGACAAACGATAGATGGATGGATGGATGGATGGACAAACGATAGATGGATGGATGGATGGATGGACAAACGATAGATGGACAGATGGATGGATGGAGAGACAAACGATAAATGGACAGATGGATGGACAAACGTCAGATGGATGGATGAACAGATGGATTGACTTGTTTTCTTTCAGTTAGCACAGGTTTTTTTTGTTTTTTTGGAACTGATTGATCATAGGCCTCATTAGCTGCGAAACACATCAATTTCGCAAAAATCCCCTTTTATCGCAAAATGGGCAGTTTTTCCGCATTTACAGGTCACCTGGCGTACGTAAAAGTCACATCATTGTTGCGGGGTATGTTTGGACAGAAGACGAGACGGTTCTTTATTAAACTCTTATTAAACTTTATTAAACTAATTCCAAAAGAATTGTGGGAATACTGGATTCCAAACAACAAAGAAATGCCACAATTTATCAAGACTGAAGGAGAAACACCCAGAAACTCCTCATACTTGGCCGCTCACAAGTATAAAGGGCTTTCCTTGCCATTAATGCTTGGATAACATGCCTACGTCTCCTTCGATTAAAAAATAATGGCTTGTGCGGTGGCTGATATATACGGAAACCTACCAACATCCGTCGCCATGATTTTTGGAATGAGAGGAAAAAAATACGCTTTAGTCGCATAGCTTCGGTTAATGGAAACGCTGTCATTTCGCAATAGTTTTTTTAATCGACATTTAGAAAATATCGCAAAAGTTTTGCACAACCCGGCTATTGATCTGAGTACCTCAGTTTTTGAGTGAAAAAAGTGTATTCTTTGTGGATACATTTGTCAATATACAACAAAATATGGATAAAAAAAATATACTGTTTATCTCAGTAGTTGAAATGCTTTTATTTTGTACAAAATGGCACAAAGTCACACTTGTAGCCAATCAGACTCACAATTATTTATTATATTTAATGAATAATCCAACAGACGACTCAAGCAAAGGTCCAAGTAGGCCCAAGCAAGCTCCGAGATGTCCGCTCTCCCGCTGATCATTATCAGCTTTTATCCCCCCTGGCTGACACTAGTCCAGCAACTAGAGGACCTCAGAGACATTCCTGACCACAGGCACAGGCCAGAGAAAAGACTATACAATGGCCATAAAAAGGGGAACTGATTGATTGTATGCCTCCTTGATCTAAAGATAAAGTTCATCTCTGTGAAAAAGAAAGCCTGTAATACTCAAAATAGTTTGTGTGTGTGTGTGTGTGTGTGTGTATTCACGCATGGACAGGTCCGAAGCCTTGATCTTTGCAAGCACACGTGTTTCTCTTATTTTCAATCTCCCCCATTCATTTCCAATGGATGGTCATTTTTGACCGATAATCAGGTCAGATCAATGAGGCTTACAATCAGTCAGTTTTTTTTATTTATTAAATAAATACAAAACCTGCCCTAATTGAAAGAAACCAAGTTGACAAAAAGATTGAATCCAATATTTGGTGATAATACTGCATAACGATAGATTTTTTTTTTTTTGACCAGGAAACACCACAAGTGTGATTTTGTGCCATTTTGTACAAGATAAAAGCATTTCAAAACAAACGTCCTGGTAAAACGTTAAAGCACACTAGTGTGATAAATTGGACAGAATATTTTTTATTTTATTTAAAATAACCCACAAATAATGCTTTTTTTGTTAAAAAATTGAGGTGCATATGGACAGTTAAATAAGGTTTACGATCAATCAGCTCCAAAAAGAAATACAAAACCTGTGCTAATTTAAAAAAAGCAAGTTGACAAAAATATTGAATCCAATATTTGGTGATAATATAGAGAAAAGAGAGATTTAGAAGCAATTTTTTGTAGGCTGGTCATTTTTAAAAGGGGACGTCGAGTGTAACGAGGTGGGTGGGTCACAAATTCTTAAAATGTACAAAAATTCTGAATTTTTTGGGGAAGTAATTATACCCTGGGTGAGTAAAGTCAGTACGTTTTAATACTATGCAATAACGTTAACTAGCATTTTCAGGAAAAGGAAAATCCTCTCCCGAACACAACATAGTGGCTGGCCCCAGAAAACTTATCTGAAATGTTTTAAAAAGAAAACAAATTAAGTCAAATACACTTATACTATTAAGTTAACAGTGAGTGCAGCATATCTGATAATGTCATTAAAAATAATGATACAGTTTAAAGATAATGTGTGGTCCTGGTAAACCCTACGTTATGGGGACCAAATGTCCACCCAAAGATAGTAATACCAGTCATTTTTGACCTTTTGAGGACATGTTGTGGTCTCCTTGAGGAAAACAGCTTATAAATCATACAGAATGATGTTTTTTGAAAATGTAAAAATGCTGAAAGTTTTCTGTGATGGGTAGGGTTAGTGTAAGGGGAGAGAATATACGGTTTATACAGTATAAAAACCATTATGCCTATGGAAAGTCCCCATAAAACATGGAAACCCAACATGTCTGTGTGTGCGTGTGTTGATAAAAGTTCTTAAAAGTTAAGAAAGGTATACATCATTTTGTCTTGGCCAGTGACAAGCTGAATGAATTATTTTGGGAGCTGTTGGCAGTTACACAAACGGCTCATTTCACAATGCTTCACAATGTGCTTTTCTGTTGTTTGAGCATTAAGCTTTACAAATGCAATTTTTGTCCAACATTCTCCTAAAAGGTTGAATGTTTTTTCCCTTTTCCTTTTGGGGAAGCATGATTCAGCTGTATTTATGAGCCTCTGGTATGTTGTGAACAGGCCAGTGTTTAGGGTTTGCTATTGTCTGGGACTGTATATAACATGTATATAACCCTCCAAAGGCATGGATGGCTGTAGGAGCGAGTGTGGCTGTGGTGTTGAGGATCTGCCTACACTTGCTCATGTCAGCTCTCCTCTGATTTATTACCATAATGCATCTGTGGCCATTTCAGGGGTCGTCAATAGACGTAATAAATCTCTCAACTGACTTTGAAGTTCTTGTCTAGTAGGACTGGGGGTTTAGACTGAAATGTACAAAGCTACAGCAATGACCAAAGCACACAGGTTTGTATGCAGAATCAGTTACAACTGTTGATGTCGATTTTAAGGAATTAGTGTTCAGCTGCATAGGGATGATTAATCAACAATTGATTAATTGTCGATAATAATTTAATCTATAAAACTTATCAATGGTCGATTAAGCAAGGTCATCATTATAGTGCGTAGTTTTGAGGTGCACAAAAGACGTGCAGCAGACACACGAGGGAAAATGAAACGAGTGAACTAACATGAAGAAAACATGCACAACTGTAATTTTATTAAACATTTGTTTTATTGTTTTATAATGTTTCCTGTTGTGCACTTCCCTGGTGAAAAAAGTATTATTTCAAATATATTTCCTTTTCAATAGTATATTGCAAATACACTAACAAAAAATCGTACCATCTTTAATATATAAAAAGTATATTAGCATCATATTTTCACAATACAACTTTTAACTCACTTTAAAATAATTGTGTTTTAGTATATTTTCTAAAAATATTTTTTAGATAAAAATACTGAAAATGAAAGTTCTGTGTACTTTTTTGAACATTACTTTAAAATATATTAAGTATATTTTAAACTGTATGCTCAAAATTGTCATTGTAACAATGCACTGAAAGTATATTTTAAAAATACATAATTTCATATCCTGAAGTTGTAGTATATTTAAAGTTAAATTTGAGTATAATTTTTAAGTTTACTTATTCATGCTTTGAATTCACTTGATTTAATTTATTGCATATTACTTTTATAAAGTGTTAAAATGTATGACTAATGCATTAAAAGCCCATTTTTTAATATCTGCAGTGTACATTTGGCTACTGTAGTTGTGATTTAAGTGGCAGTTTACACTGGCAGAGAAGAATCGTATTACAATCGTACACACAAATCTATATTAAACCAACAGCAATCAGACGAGTACCGTCAAATGTACCAAATACAAATAAATAATGCTCAACTGAGACATTCTCACGGGGGGGCACTGCGGCACGATGAAAAGGGCACTTTCAAAGGGGCAGGGGCTCAAGCCCCCCCGGCCCATACACCCACCCCACCCCCTTATGCCCGCCACTGCTCCAGTGGGCGGG
Source organism: Rhinogobio ventralis (assembly GCA_039654625.1). Lineage (NCBI taxonomy): Eukaryota > Metazoa > Chordata > Actinopteri > Cypriniformes > Gobionidae > Rhinogobio > Rhinogobio ventralis. Next base: position 2,805,139 of record CM077210.1, on the reverse strand, counting down.
GCCAAAGTTGTGATGATGAAGTAGACGTTGATCTTCTTCTGCAGAGGCGGTCTTTCACCATCTATTACAGGCTCATTCCACAACGAGTCGTTCTCTGGGCTTGGTTACAATAAAAGCTGTTTTTGGACTAACAAGGAAGTTTTCGGTTCTGAAACTTATAGGATATTCTTATAGTATGATGACCTCTTACATGTCAAAAGCTCAAGGAAAATTTTATTTCTCAAGTTTAAATAGCATTAATAAAGATAATTAAATGTTGTATAAAATAAATTACCCTGTTAGTTCATGTAAATGAATGCGATTAACTAATGTTAACAGATGAGACCTTATTGTAAAGCATTACTGGTTGATGTAGGGCTGACAACTCCACAAACCATCCTCTTCTGTGTCACATTGCCTGTAGTCACATCCGCTCTTACTCTGGAAAAATATTGCTGCTTTTGTGACAGTTGTGCCATTTCCTGTTTCCCTACAGGCTTCTCCAAAGGACATGAGGGTTAGATCCCTCCAGGAGCTGGACATCTATGGTTCCTCTCTCCTCTCATCCCACAACGGAGGGACTCGTTCCTGTTTCTGATCCCCAAACCTCCCCCCTCCCCAAGTCTTTCCCTAATTCATGACCCAGCAGGATGCATCATCTGTGCGAGCTCTCTCTGAGCGTCTCCTCATAGCCTCGCACAAGGGCCAAGCTGAACATGTGGTTCAGCTCATCAACAAAGGGGCCAAGGTAGCCATTACCAAGGTCAGTATAATGCTTTAGTAATCTTAGATGTTCGAATGACAATAAAATGACTTTTGAAGCTCACTATTTAACTGTGTACATTGGATGAGCAACTTGCACTTCTATAAAAGGTAATGTTGTGGCAAAAAACATGGAAATAATGTGTTGTTTTTATCCTATTGTTTACTATATTTACTTGCTTGGTCACTGTCCTTGTGGGTTTTGGTTCTTTTGTTGTTGTCGGCTGTAAAGACCTTTTAAAATAACTGAAATCATTTGGCGAAGTGATATGGAAATGCAGTCAAGACCTGCCTTGAACTACTTTAGCCGTGCGTTTCCCTGAAAATAATTGCACACCTTAGATCGTTCGTCAGCCAATCAGAATTCAAGCATTCAACAGCCCCGTAGTATAACAAAAAATAAATGGTAGTTTAAATATTAAAATAAAACTCTCTTAATATGCGAGTCATTGAGTCATTCATTCAACCGATTCGTTCAAACGGCTGATTCATTCACGAACGAAGCAAGTGACCGTCTTTATGAACGGGTCATGACCTGGAGGAGGAATGTAAGGAATCAGGATATGGCCAGGAAAAGTGCATACAGATTCCTAAGTTTTGTGATGGTACCGAAATAAATGATGTCCTTATATATAAATAAATGATGCAGCTTTTGTGACAGTCAATGCATCAGTTTAGGCTGCTAGGCAGCTTTTGCATTACATTAAGGCTAAGTTATTATATTCTGACAGTTGGGACAGATTGTTTTTCTTTCAACAGGCTCTTAAAGTCACCATGAAACAGAAGTTGCATGAGTCTTCTCTATTGTGTCGGATATTAGAGTGAAACGGCTTCTGGAACAAGAACAAATGTAGGGCGGGGCTTGATTTTGTTAGTGGGGAATTGATTGGATGGTTGTGCTTTGCTATTGGTGGATCTCATTTGAGTGACAGGTTGCCCCGCCCTCGTCATCAGAGAAGAGATGAGATGTCACTGCAAGAGGGAGGGGAAGATTTTTTTTAGATTACGAGGCACATGAATTGAAATAAAATTATGATGTGCACGGATATATAATTTATAATAAATAATGCAATATTCCATAAAAAAACAAGAATTGTTTTGTTTGATTTTATGGCGACATTAATTATAGATGTCCTAGAATCAGAGAGCATTTGAACAGAACAGATTTCACACAGGAAGGAAACTGAAAGCCTGGGGTCTAACAACCCTCTACAGTGCGAGTAAATCACTCGCATATGCGACTAAATCTTCACTCTGGGCGACTAAATAATGTCTATCATTAGCCATTGGCTAATAAATTCTTTGATTTTACTCGCCAGTTTGTGTGTTAGAGGCTAAGAATAAGTTTAGCATAGATATATTTTCACTCACTGAACACTCAGAGAAACCGTTTCGCTCTTCGTCAAGTGATCTGTACTATTTCAGTTCAGCTCAACGCGCTACATGTAAACGATAATCTTTGTTGTATTTTCCTGATATGTCGGTTTCTCCAGTGGTGGGTGGAGCTAATGCGCAAACAGCAATCTCATTGGCTGGCGCTTATCTATTACTGTCCCTGTTTTGATTTCAGCAAATCAGTTCGAGCAAACACAGACAACGTGATTAATATTTATGAACCCAGCAGCTCATCAATCCTTAGTGCATTGTATATTGTTATTAGTTGTAGAATTAGTAGTAGTATTATTATATTTTAATAATAATTACTATTATCTGTTTTAGTTCTAAATTACTAAAGTTCTATCTTTAAATAGTGCTTGATTATCATAATATCATAATATAAGCTGTGCCATTTTACAAAGATAAGCTGATTTGGTGGAATTTTTCATATCACATATTTTAGTAATCATCATAAATTTGGTGTCATTTGAAAGCTTGTGAAATCTTGAGATTGAGAACTCTTATTAAAGGTTCCCCCTCCTGCCATCTGGAAGGCGGTACAGACATAACCCAGCACATTCCTCTGGTCTCTTCCCTCGGGTCATTACATAATAACTCCCACTAGTGTTGTATATCGAATCTCAGAATATAAAGGTAGTTTTGAGCAGTCACACTGTGCGAGTCCATAACAGATTTACGCTCACCCAGGCACAGCTATGACACAGAAGATCTGCCGTCTTTTATTTACTGCTTGTTGTTTGTTCCTGCCCTCATTCATCCTGGATGATTTGGACACACTTCTCTGTCTCTTCTAGGCGCTCCGCTCATCATGTGAGGTGATTTTAACATTCAGCTAGACTAGGGTTCCCAAATGGGGTTTGTGAGTTGTTAAAAAGCTAATATATAATTAAAGCAAATGGTTAACTAAATAAATGCTCTGCATGTTTCAGAGTGAAGTACGACACCGTGTTCATTTACACAGTCTTTTACTGTGTCGGTTCACCATAAATGCTGCTTCTGCCAGCGCTGCAAGTTTAACACGCATTTGGAAACGTAATGTGTGCTAGGTTCACTTTACTTACATTCACATTAACACAATTTCTAACATTTTTTGTTGACAGATATTTACAGCATTTCAGCAATATTCTGCCAGAATAAAAGCTCAGTGATTTGAGTGTTAGTTGGTTCTTGTAAAGAGAGAACCCAAGTGCGAGCGCCCTTATTTTAACATAAAAACCATAAAAATAAAACGCATACTAAAAAAAATATTAGCTGTTTTATCGGTTTACATGTCATGTGACCAGACTTTTTTGCTCAGCAGCCTCTGTGGCTAATGGTTTTCCAAATGGTTTTTCACTGGCCACAATTTTGACATTGATACCAAGGGGAAAAACCTGCCATATAGATATTTTTAATATTCATAATTTGGCAGCAGGTATATTAGGCTGCTGTCACCTTTAAGACCTGTTACTGTTTTACATTTATACAGTTACACTTGAGTTTTTTTCTCAACTGTTTATGTTCACTTAAAACATAACTGACTGTGTTTACGTGAATACTTGCAAAAAAAAGGCATTGACATTATTTTGTGTTTAAGTGCAATAAGCAGCGAAAACGAACTCAATTTAGTTCTGAGAGGCGGCTTTATGTGTGCGCACTTATGTAAATACACGCAATCCCACGGCAAAATTCAAGCCCTGTAACAGCAACAATATTCATCCAGAGCAAATGAAACTAGTGAGTGAGGGGAGGCGGGTTTCACTCGTGTGTCACTCGCTGAGAGAGAGAGAAAGAGACGCTGGTATCGTGTGTCTATTCTGAGGAAAATGAGTATTGGAAGCATTTCAGATATTTCAGTATTGATATGTATCGGAAAAATTCTGACCGCACTACATTGCACTTAGTTTATTATTTCAGATGCCTTTTTAAAAGACTACAATTGAAGAATGTATATGTTATATATAAAATTCAACCCACCAAAGTGGCTAGTAGGAGTGACTGCGTTACTACTGCATGTGACCAGATAACTGTGAATATGTGAATGTGTACTTCAAGTAAATATTTTACATTTTAAGGGATTCGGCTGACACTTCTTGTTACCTTCGGAGCCTCTCACAACCCTACCGCATCTCTTCACTTGTGTTTCAGCTCACGTCAAAGATTTCTTTTGCATGTCTGCAAACGTTGCTGCATCTGACTTGAATTCAACCCTGTAATCAACACTTAATGCCCTCTGACAGTTAACCAGCCTACGGCAGCCTATTCGCTCACTAGCAGCACCTTTTAAAGAAATGTGTTGTAATTTAAGGAATTATTTCTATAAGGGATATACCAGATATTTCAGAAATATGCTCAGGCACTTAAACTTTATCCATTATAACTTTGCACAATGGAAGTACAATGAACAGGATGCTTGACAGGATGGAAATAACAGTTAAAATTACTCATTAATATGGGTTTGAAAATTAGATTGAGGATGTCAACATGAAAACATTTTAGATTCTTTTTCTTTTGAAATATGGATATTTTCAAACGGATTTCTATAATTTGATCAAACAATACGTTTTTAGAATAACAATAGAAATAATAGCACATAATTCCTCAGATTTAATGCTAATAATTATTTATTTATTTATTTTTTTTTTTTTAAGAAACCTGATGGAAAAAGATATTGAGAACACAGGTAAAATTGTTAAAACACTGAACGTTTTGTCTGAAATATTTTGATAACATAAAGGAACAAATGACAAAACACCTGGAATATTCTTAATAGGTTTTCATATTAGAAGTTAGTGCTGCACCCGGAGACATGACAAAAATGAACAATTAGTGAAATGTATATATTTGTGAGTTTAATATTTTATCCATTGTATTAAGACATATGGGGACTTGAAATGCACTACACAATAAGAATAACCTCTCTGATGCGTGTTTGAAAAATAGGACAGGGACAAGTAAGAAAAATATCATCAATATAATATTGAGGTCAGACACTTTACAACCTTTATCTCATACAGTTAAAGGACAGATAAGAAGATAAACAAACTCCTAAGGTCTTGCCGGCAGCTTATCTTTTATCTTGTGCATTTTATTATTGTGTTGCAAATATATGAACATTATAATAATAAAAAAGATTATCTACTTTCTATGCAATATGATAAAACCAGCTACATTTCGCCATGCAGGTTCAGGGTTTCCGCGGGTCTTAAAGTCTTAATTTGACCTTTCACAATTTAAGGCCTTAAAAATTATTTTTTTATAAATTGCTGTTAAATTGTCTGTTTCATGATTTCAATTAATTAGACATGCTTTTTGATTAATACAGTTTAATTTAACCATTAAAACAGAGGCCAGAAAAATATAAAGCAAAAAATGTATTATTAGGGCCCTATTGTGAAATTAAATAGCATGAACTGCAAAAAAAATAAAAAATCTAGGATTTTTGTTTTCCAGTACAAATATCTAAAGATACACTTACTTGAGATGCAAAATGAAGAAATGAAGTCTTGTTTTCTGATAAATTAAGTGAGTTTATGCTTAAAACAAGAACAAATATCTGTCAATGGGTATGAAAATAACTCCCATTTGAATTAAGGGGATTTTTATAAACCCATTGGTAGATATTTGTTCTTGTTTTAATCATAAAATCACTTTCACAAGATTTCTTCTCAAACTTTAAGCTATTTTTTGGGGTAAAATGAATTAAAAAGTTATGGAGATCTGTTGTAAATTGTATTCTCAAACTTTGAAGCGTTGCTAATACAACTCATTGTGTGCTTAGACATTTACATTTAGAGAACACACTGATGTGTTATGCTCCCTTCAATGTATTCCTTAAATGTTCTTAAAAAGGTCCTGATTTACCTTCATTAAACCTGCAGAAACCCTGAGGTTTTTAAGCAGAGAGGACATTTATATCATCATTTATTTGCATATTATGTCTAATATCCGGGCTGATGCATGTTATTAACCCTATACATACAGCAGCCAGAACACACTGTGTGACACGAGTGCCGCTCTGGTGATTATTTCTCTTTGTGTGACATGCACTTCTGACTGCAGTCCTCTAGGAGATTAATCACTGAACTTAAACAGTACAAAAGAGGACTGATGATGTCACATGTTCCTCCTGCTGGCTAATGCATGAATTCATGCATCGCATTTTTATTTACTCTCACTCGTTATGTAAATGGTATTTTGCAGATTTGCGTTGCATCATGGTCACACTTCTGTTTTGTCCCACACACGTTCCCTGACCATTCAGATTGACTGGTAGCTGTTAAATTCCTGTCTGTGTGTGTTTGAGGGCCTGATTGTGCGTTTTCTTGCAGAATGGCAGAACACCTCTGCATTTGGCTGCCTATAAGGGCCACATTGCTGTCGTGAGGATTCTGCTGGCAGCTGGTTGTGACCTGGATATTCAAGATGATGTGAGTATAACATGTTTGCAGCATTTTCTCTTTTGAGCGAAAATGCCAGGAGTTTACAGGATTAAAGAGTTGTATTTTACACTAAATTACTGTAGTCAGAAATTCACAGTGAAATGAATGCATGCTGGGTCATTTTCTTATGAATTACTGTTAACAGCAGAATGATGCTGACATCACAGTAACTTACTCTTGTTTTACTATGAATTCACATGATAAATTTGTCTTTGCCACTGTAAGAAATGATATTGTTTAGTACTGTAATTGTTCTGAAGTCACCATGATGGGGATCAGTGTTCCATTAGCTTGGGATCTTGGATCTTGTATATTCATATTCATATTTCTGATCTAGCCAAGACAGAAGTGTGACAAATGAAAACATTTGTTAAAACAATGACAAGCTAAAATATGAAATAAGCTAATTGGCTGATTTTAAGTTAGTCAAACTATACTATTATTAGCATTATTTCAGCCTAAAGATTTATCAATATCTTATTTCAAATTGTTTGTAGATGGATATTTCACAACAGTTTCAATAGTGAAGCAGCTGCTGAGATTTATCTTTGAAAGGTGTGACATCATCTTATAACCTAATGATGCGCAGACATCAATACTCGACATACAAAACACAACAATGGTGACACTCAACAAATAATAAAAACATTTATACAACAACACAAACTGCTAAAAATGAAGCAAAAATAAGTTCATCCGCACAGATAAAAACAACAAGAGTCAAGAAACTCCACAGCATAATTTATTCATGCCGCACTGCATGCTGGGTACCTTCATAGTACATATGCACTGTATAAATACAGTATGATATTCCAAGAGTGCCGTTAAATACAAGAGAAGTCCTACTGTGGAGTTACTGTGAAAGTCATGCAATTATTAACCTGGAATATAATGTCATTTCACACTAAAATCTTTAACAGTGTAGTCTTTCTGGGCCCTCAGTACAATTTCATTGGGCAAAGTCACTGTTGATGACTAAACTTTCTAAAAAAAAAAAACTATGGCTACGTTCCAGGGTTATTAGAGTTCACTAAAACTAAAAGTAAAAGTTCAACTTTATATACTGAAAGGACCCATTTTATATTAGTTGGCCTTAACTACTATGTACTAACATTTAAATTATTAATTTCATACAATGCACTTATTGTGTAAATACATGTTTTTACATTGTACTTATATTTTAAAAAATAATTAATTTCTGTAGATACATTTTATAATTACACTGTTGACACTTCCCTTACACCTAACCCTACCCTTAAACTTACCCATACCACCACACCTGTCCCTAACTTTACACTTAAACTTACCCATACCACCACACCTGTCCTTAACCCTACCCTTAAAGTTACCCATACCACCACACCTGTCCCTAACTTTACTCTTAAACTCACCCATACCACCACACCTGTCCCTAACTTTACCCTTAAACTTACCCATACCACCACACCTGTCCCTAACTTTACCCTTAAACTTACCCACACCACCACACCTGTCCCTAACTTTACCCTTAAACTTACCCATACCACCACACCTGTCCTTAACCCTACCCTTAAAGTTACCCATACCACCACACCTGTCCCTAACTTTACCCTTAAACTCACCCATACCACCACACCTGTCCCTAACTTTACCCTTAAACTTACCCATACCACCACACCTGTCCCTAACTTTACCCTTAAACTTACCCACACCACCACACCTGTCCCTAACTTTACCCTTAAACTTACCCATACCACCACACCTGTCCCTAACCCTACCCTTAAACTTACCCATACCACCACACCTGTCCCTAACTTTACCCTTAAACTTACCCATCCCACCACACCTGTCCCTAACCCTACCCTTAAACTTACCCACACCACCACACCTATCCCTAACTTTACCCTTAAACTTACCCATCCCACCACACCTGTCCCTAACTTTACCCTTAAACTTACCCACACCACCACACCTGTCCCTAACCCTGCCCTTAAACTTACCCATACCACCACACCTGTCCCTAACCCTACCATTAAACTTACCCATACCACCACACCTGTCCCTAACCCTACCCTTAAACTTACCCACACCACCACACCTGTCCCTAACTTTACCCTTAAACTTACCCATACCACCACACCTGTCCCTAACCCTACCCTTAAACTTTCCCACACCACCACACCTGTCCCTAACTTTACCCTTAAACTTACCCATACCACCACACCTGTCCTTAACTTTACCCTTAAACTTACCCATCCCACCACACCTGTCCCTAACTTTACCCTTAAACTTACCCATACCACCACACCTGTCCCTAACTTTACCCTTAAACCTACCCAAAATATTAATAAAAGCTATAATAGTACCTCACTGATATTAAAATAACACTGCTATGACTTAAGACTGCAAGTGCTCATTTCTGATTTATTGCTCAGATCTGGCTGTTCACATTAGCTGAGTGTGTTTATTGTGCTGGTATCTTGCCAGGTTTATGACAGCTGACTCCTAAAGCTTTTGATATTCTTCATATTCTGTATGGTGGTCAGTTCACAACAGTGACAGAAATCATCTTTTCCAATAAGTTTAAATAGATTTTTACCTTTTTTGTGCATTTTTATGTTTTATAAAGCCACCTTTTAATCTATTTAAATGTATGCATCATCTTTTGTGTCAAATTCTTACATTTAATCAATACATTCAATTAGAATAATAAGACACAATAGGGCTGCTACCATATGATTCAACAAATGAATCAGTATCAACAAAATTCATATTTGACATGCAGAGGAAACCGAAGCTGCATCTGAAGCGGCATTCAGATGCATTTACAGACTGTTTAATGCAGCTCAGAGGGACATTTAACCTGCAGATACAAATGCAAATGCAATGGAACGTTGAATATTGATATTAGAAATGATTTAGAAAATGAAAAGATACTTTAAATGTTAAATTAAAACCGCCAGTAGGAGTCAGCAAGTCACTGTTAATGAGATTCAACCGATTCACTCAAACGACTGATTCATTCAGGAAACGAAGCATTTGACTGTCTTAATGAGACATTGAATCATTCATTTAACCGATTTGTTCATTTAGTGACGAGAAACCGCTGTGTGTTGCTCAGCGACGAAAAACAGTCCTGTGGCTTTGTTTGGAACTATTTTCATTGGCGAAATTGAGCAAAAACAGGCAATATTGTGTCCAAAATGTAAGTTATTTAATATTAACCTCTTGAACGCAGTGAAAGTGTGCACTCTAAGTGCACTAGTCTAACCTACTAGACTACATCGCGCAGTGAAATCGTAAAGTGTGTTTTTGTAAAGTGAGGGACATACTCGATAATGTCAGATCGCACATCGTTAAAACAACAATCACAATCGTAGACAAATATATATTGCACACCCCTACTATGAACATTTAAAAGAATAATTCAACCAGAAATATACACCATTTTCCTTCCAAACCATAGAGTTTCTTCTATGCAACACAAAATAAGATATAGGCATAAAGCACCATAACTCTGTGTAACGGTGTTATATTGAGGTCTGAAGACACATGAGGAACAGACCAGCACATTACCATTGCTGGATGGGCTCTGGAGGTCTTTTGAAATTTATAGTTTTAGTGTTTTTCATTCACCTTTTGGACAGATGATATTCCACAATACAAAATGGAATTTGTTTTCATGAACCTTATCTGTGTTTGGGCAACCATGCCATTTTTTGTAGTTTGTTTTGCTTTCTATACCAGAGAAACAATCCCAATTTTACAGAATATCCTCTACAGAAAACTGAAAACAGAGTAATGTTGATCTTGAACAGCGGTTCCTGTGCTTCTGTGCTACAGCAAACAAAATCATATTTATACAGCATCATTTTTTTAATGTCCAACTTGAAATTGAATCAAGATCTGTTGTTGTGTTATGACCAGAATCAGAAATCTGTAAGAAAGACTGGTCCAAATCTTTGTTTTATAATGGCAAATGTTAGATCCCTTTGCAACATGGCAAGGAGCCAATGAGAGTAACACACACCGTTGCACCTTCCTCTAATGTGCTGTAATACCTGCTCCATAAGTAACACACTGTTCAGCCGATCACCACAGAGTAAAGCATGACTGATGTTGAAGTTATATATATTGTTTTCCTTCCAGGCTGACCAGACAGCCGTCCACAGAGCAGCTGTGGTGGGAAACACTGATGTCATCTCCGCTCTCATTCAGGAAGGATGTGCACTAGATAGACAAGACAAGGTACATATTTTTCATTCACATATGCGAGAAAAAAAGGTTACTATAGCAGGAGTCGCATTGCTCTGTTTCCATTACATTCACTGCACATATGCAAATATGTAAAGAATAATCTACAGTAATTTGGTCAAATAAATGGAATATTGAAATATTGATTTTAGTGTACTTTTATAGCAAACCATGAGAGACATTACAATTTCAAAGATGTCTGAAATGTACATTTAATTCATGGAAATACTGAATAATAACCCCATTAATTACATTAATTATTACCTTTAAAAATAATAACACTAGCAACATGCCACTCGGTTCCTTCGGTGCCAAATCCCGGTGGCTCATCTTACCCCAAGTGTATAATTTGATCTTTTTACTTAAAGGTGCACTATGTAACTTTTCCGTCCGCTAGAGTTTGCCTACTCAAAACAAAGGCATAGTTTGATGAAGCCTAGTTTGAGCGCAGAATCTTGGGACATGTGGTCTTCACCTCACAGCCGGTGGAAAAGAATCGGAATAGGACAGAAATCATGTTCATGGATGCGATTATTAACATTACTATAGTATGAAGCAGAGCAGACCCGAGTGTTGTGGGAGCGGAGCAAGGCCGCTGGAGCGATTGTTAATAAGATGAACGCAACACACGCCTCGCGAGCAGCGGGACTTTTATTATGCCACAGTCACCGGCGCCATTTCCGCTTTTCCGGTCATGAGTATGAGGTAACGCAGCTCTGTTTATTATATTAGATACATGTGAGTGTGTTGAAAATGATGTTATGCTGTTACTCTGTGTGTTCGCTCGGCGGCTGCTATGACACTTGTTGCACACTGCAGTGAGAGTAAAGCGTTTCTGCTAAATAAAACCGGGTAACGCAGATATGACGCCATTGACAGGCGACTCCCTCACACGTCCCGGTTCCTTGGTTAAAATAGCAATTTTCTCACGATTTACAAATAGTTGGAAACATTTGGGATATTGTAAGTACTCAACTGAACAAAATATATAACACTGGCCCAGTGGTTTTTGGATATTTTACTGAAAAATTTTTTACATAGTGCAGCTTTAAGAATAAAAACTGTAACTTTTACTTCACAAATCTAAAAAAAAATTTGTCCAAAAATCATTCATTCACAAACAGACACAAATTATTCAACATAGACATTTGATATTCAGTGAAGAGCAGTGAGAGATTTGTATTATTTTTTATTAGCATTAATTAGCATTAGCAGGTAAATTTGGACACTGTCACTTTAAGAGCAACTGCACGGATCCAATATACTGGTATGTTTTCTTTCTCAACTGTTAATGTTCATTTAAGACATAAATGACTCTGTTTACTTGCAAATACACGTCACTTTGACACATAGGTGTGTGTATTTAACTGTTTAAGCCCAATTAGTTGTCAAAAAACCCTCAGTTCAGTTCTCAGATGCTCTATGAGCAGCGGCTTCATGTCGTGCGTCTCTCACTGTAATGATTCACCAGTGTGAGTGCCCCTGATCACCACCAGAAGGCACTCCAACCCGGACGGTCATTCCTCCACGATAAACGAGCTGAGTGGCTCAGATAGTCCCCCCCAAAAAAATATCATGAGGCATAACATGTCCATTGAAGTCAGGTGTGCCAGTTCAATAAACTCCATGACATAGTTCTCAATCGGGCGGTCTCCCTGACGGAGTTCACTCGGCTTCTGGATATGTGCATGGCTAAGTCTTCTGTTACGTACTGCTCCGAGGGACACAGGTAGAGGATCCAAACGCAGCTTTAATGAAGGGTAATCCACAATCGTAGTCAAAAGTACAGGCAAGGTCAAAACACAGGTAGGCAGTCCAAACAGGCAAACAAGGCAGGAGACAGAGGCAAAAGGGTAATCCGGGAAACAGGCAAGAAATCCAAAGAACGAAGAGACATGACACCGGGGAGAACGCTCAGAAGTGCAATGTAACAACAAAACAAGACTTAGCAAAGAATGACAGGGTGAACAGATATAGGCAGAGGTAATGAGGTAAATGAGTCACGGGTGTAAACAGTGAGTGCTGATGAGTCCGGGCAAAGGATTATGGGTGATGTAGTCTATGATGGAATGACAGTCCGGGTTGGAGTGCCCTCTGGTGGTGATCAGGGGCACTCACACTGGTGAATCGTTACACTCACACAGCGCTGAGAAAGAGAGTGCTCATATACTGAAATGAGTTCTCTTTCACTGCTAATTGTGCTTTAATGGTTTAAAATCACCTGTTTTTAAACCGCAATGCATAAAAACACATGCAAATGATAAGCTTTTGTGACAGCGCAGCACAGCAACGTCACATGAGCGTAACTGTGTCTACTGGTATATCACCCACCCCTATATATTTTTAATTGCTGGTTGGTTATTGCTTTGTCTTTAAGGTTTTGTTATATATTGCATTTAAAATAGCAAATGCAAAGTAGAGCTGTGATCCAGCAGTTGATCTGTTTCCTCAGGATGGGAACACTGCATTACATGAGGCTGCGTGGCACGGCTTCAGTCAGTCTGTCAAACTGCTGGTGAAGGCTGGAGCCAACGTTCATGCTAAAAACAAGGTAACATCTGCTTTAAACATTAAAGTCCCCCTGTAGTCAATAATTGTATCCCTTAAAACTCATATTTGATCACCAAAATGATGGGAAAAAAATGTTCTTCATGCCTTAAAGGAACATGCCGACTTTTTTGGACTTTAGCTTATTCACTGTATCCCCCAGAGTTAGATAAGTCCATACATACCATTTTTATCTCTGTGCGTGCCATAACTCTGTCTGACGCACCCACCGCTAGCCTAGCTTAGCACAAAGACTGGAGGTAAACAGCTCCATCTAGCCTACTGCTCAATAAGTGACAAAATAACGCCAACATTTTCCTATTTACATGTTGTGATGTGTATAGTTACATTGTGTACTAAGACCGACGGAAAATGAAAAGTTGCGATTTTCTAGACCGATATAGATATTACACAGTGCCTGAAAATAGTCCCCAGCACGCTCTCTGTGCAAGCAGGTTGTCACGTTGGTTATGTTGACAGAAGTTAGCCTATTTTCAGGCGCTGTGTAATATCATTGTGCCGCTGCACCCATGGTACGGCAGCAAAGTTCCTTGATTATTACGCAGGAATGAGAGTATAGTCCCTAGCCATATCGGTCTAGAAAATTGCGACTTTTCATTTTCCGTCGGTCTTAGTACACGATGTAACTATACACATCACAACATGTAAATAGGAAAATGTTGCCGTTATTTTGTCATTTATTGAGCAGTGGCTAGATGGAGCCGTTTACCTCCAGTCTTTGTGCTAAGCTAGGCTAGCGGTGGGTGCGTCAGACAGAGTTATGGCACGCACGGAGATAAAAATGGTATGTATGGACTTATCTAACTCTAGGGGATACGGTGAATAAGCTAAAGTCCCAAAAAGTTGGCGTGTTCCTTTAAAATAGCTTGAATGTAACTCTACACCCTTGCCTAATTTAGTATACGCGGATTCATGAATATGCAAATTATATACAAAATTCACCCGCTATATTGCTAAATGTACACAATTTTTCATATTAACAGAAAAATATACCGGGATAACCTGCTTCTCTTGAGATTTCAAACCAGTCTTTGGTTCATTGCAGTTTTAAAGAGAAAATACTCAGCAATGGTGTTGACTTATGAATTTGCACATGGTTTGTCTGAAAGCATATTAAAAACACCACATAGATATATAAACAACATTAAAAACTTGATTTTCACCACAGGGGGTCTTTAAATTATTTGCATGTATAGTATATGATTATTCTCAAAATAAGTGGGGCAAAAGTGCTTGTTTGGGTGTTTTCCGACTGATCTTGTGTTTGGGTGTTGTCACTAAAATCGTAAGTAAATGCAAATGCACACATAATGATGATGTTTGGAGGCACTTGTGGCTTATGGACGTCAGTCTCATGCAGCTCTGTTTTGTTGCACCTGCAACCCCTTCAATCATGACTAGTTATGGTTCACATTACAGCACAGCCTCAAGTGCCGTATTGCTATTATAAAACACTCAATACATTATAAAATAAATGAATGAATAAAAATGTGAATGTTTGTTTGATTATGATGATTATTTTATTTATTCATGAAGTGGCATCCTTCCATTAGAAGATCAAGCCTGTACATTTAAGATGAATATAGTGATAGTGAATAGGTGTTTTATAGATTGACCAATCAGCATTCAGGACTGCACCTGAATGTGGAGTAATTCTATCAGCTGACAGGATGTAATGTCTCTCAGGCAGGAAACACAGCTCTTCATCTGGCGTGTCAGAACGGTCACGCTCAGAGCTCAAAAGTCCTGCTGCTGGGCGGCTCTCGTCCCGACTGTAAGAACAACGTAAGTACTGTACGCTTTCTCTCTAATATATTCACACGTCTCTCTCTTCTCTTCATCTGTGTGTTTGTTATTTAACTTGGAAACAACATGAAACAAATGTGCTGTTCCAGTAGTATTTGGTTGGCTTGTTTGCCTCAGGTAGGGGACACGTGTCTGCATGTGTCCGCCCGATATAACCATGTGAGTGTGATCCGAGCGCTCCTGGGTGCCATCTGCTCCGTGACGGAAAGAAATCACGTGAGTAAGGAGTTGTAATGTTTTTGGGACTTTGACGTGCCAAACTCTATCTAAAAGGTCATTCCGTGTCGGATCAAACAAACTTTAATATTTTTTCTGAAGAAAGACAAACATAAATAGTGATGAATGGATGTATATTTACTGAGTAATCCACTATCCACTATTAAAGGGGGATCAAAATGATCATTTTCACCTGATATTGAAGCCGAATTACAGGAGGAGGTAAAATGACATTAGAAAGATGGCAGCATCATATTTTTATTTTTACAGATTATTAGGTCTGTTAGTAAAATCTGCTGATTTTAGCAAGCTTAGTAATACTTTAGGTAACACTTTATTTTACAGTGTCCTTGTTACATGTACTTACCATAGTAATAACAGTAAATTATGCATAATAGCAAACCCCAAACCCTATAGTAAGTACATGTTGTTAATCAATATTACTCAGTACTTAAATATATAATTACACTGTAACAATGACACCTTAAAATAAAGTGTAACCGCTCTTTATTTTACAGTCCTGTTCTGCATGTACACACTATGTACTTATAGCAATTACAATAACTGGGTTATAACTAGGTACTGACCCTGAACCTAACCTTAACCCATGTAGTAACCTTATATCACCACTACTTTTCTTGGGTAAGTACACTGTAGGTACACATACTGTAAAATAAAGTGTAACCGCAATCTTTGTTGCATTATATGCCAATGATAACAGTTCAAAAATGGGGAAAAAAACACTTTTTTTGGCCAAAAATAAACCAAAAGAAAAAAGAGAAAAATTTTAAAGTTAAGAACCAACTTCTAAATGGATATTAGGATATCTTTAGTACTTCTTGAGTTACAGGCATGCAATCTTTTTTTTTTCAACAGATATCAGTAATACACCTACCTATCTATGTGTAAAAATAAAATTATGTTTAGTATCCGAACTGTATTAGAACTCAGTTTAGTATCGCGCACTATACAGTATGAGAGGCGGCTTTCTGTGCACATGCCGTTTTGGAAGCGCGTGAGTCTTCATTAAGTCACATTAAAATGTACACAAATACATCAATAAGAGGAATCGAAATGTTAATTTTAACATTCCTGAATTGGAATTGATCTTTGACTCCCAACCTTAATTTTCACCAGAACAAAGAACAACAAAATCAATCTTTTTAGCCGGGGACCTCTGGTTAAGTTGACACGGAATGACCCTAACAGCATTTTACTCATTCTTGTGTAAGTTGTAATTATGACCATGTGACTCTCTGCTGATGTCCAGGCAGGGGACAGCGCTTTACATATTGCAGCTGCTCTGAATCACAGGAAGACCGTACGCATGTTACTGGAGGCTGGGGCCGACAGCCACATCAAAAACAATGTGAGCACCTTCAGAAATATTTCATGAGCTTAGTGAAGCCCTAAAATGTACTCTACACAAGCACTTGAACATAAATGCTTCTTGAGATGATACACTGACTGACAGTTTCACATAATGTGTCTGAGCAAAATTCATAACGCAACACAAGTAGGCGTTGCATTCTTAGCTGAATCTTCTGAGCAAGTTAGTTAAACTGCCTAGATGTTTATAGCTGCTATTTGGTTTAATGGCACAGACATGCTAAACAAAGTCCTATCACTCCTCTTGAGTATTGAGATTTGTTACTATCACAGTAATGCAAGAACACTTTTTAACGGGGCTATATGTAGAATTCACTTGTTATTAGCGACGCCGGTGGTCATTAAGTGAACTGTAGCCAGCAACTTATTGCTCGTACTCGCACTCGTGCACACGTAATGTACAAGAGCCTGAATGTGATATACTCACGGCGAAGTCCTTTTTCGTTCTTCGCTTAGAAGTAAAAAGTTGGAAATACTAGAAATAATAGAACATCCCGACGCTGTTTACCCTGCTGAGATCGACGTTTAGATGAATATGTAAACATGTGCTGCATGCTTTACTCTCAATAACAAAATAAACACACAACAATGACAGCAAGGAGAAAGCAGCAGTTAAGAAAGCATCTTATCATAGTGTCAAAAGCTCTGCAATTCACCAGCATCATGTCTACAGATACGGTATTTAAAATTACACTGTTATGATAGTTTTAAAGGGTTCATGAACTGCATTGTTTTATTGTTTTATAATGTTTCCTGGGGTGCACTTATAATATTAGTATGATTTTTACATAAAAAATTAATGCATAAAATGCATTTTCCTACCCTGATTTTAGCCTCTGATTTGAATGCTCAGTTTGAAGGGGCGTGTCTGCTGTGAGACTTCAGTGTAAACACTCACTGCTGTGATTGGCTGACATCTTTGCATATGAAATAGCTGGTATTACATGTGGAACTCTCTTGAAAACTTTAAGCACGTTTTTACTATTACAGCTCTGAAGGTTAACTAATTTTAAAAAGTGTATAACGTTATATTCAGATCTATGGCATTATATTCAGATCTATGGCATTATATTCAGATCTATGGCATTTTATTCATATCGTGGCATGAAAGGTTGCAGTGATGATCATTGTAGCCGATCACAGACATGTTGAGCTCATGAATGCAGGATCTCGTCATTGCAACTCGATTTCTGAACACTAACGAATGCTTTCATTATAACTAACAGTGCAAACACAATGTAAAAAAGAGATTTGTTGATTATTACGGGAGTTTTGGCGCGAGTCCAGAACTCAGTCACTGATAAACTCGCACTGTTTGATTGACAGCTCCAGCGATTGTAAAGGAAGCGTTCTTTGATCACTTTCTATATATAATTTATTCACAGTTTAAATAACAGATTATTTTCATCCTACTAAGAGAAACAATGTGAAGTTGAGCGTTTAGTCACTGGTTTGATTTACTGACACACAGACAAAGATCATCTGACTGTACATGAATCATTACATGTCAGAAATCACTGATCTCAGATCAGGCATTAGAATTAACACGGTTACTGACATGTTGTGGCATTACTGTCGAGTCCATATCGTAAAAGTCTGTTTGCAAAGCCTGCGCCGAAATTGCGACTGATTTCCCAAAGAATCCACAGTGAAATGTAGCGAATACAAATAAATAATGCTCAACTGATACATTCACATTGATGAAAATAAATAAGCACATTCCTAGCATTAGGATCCTTTGGAAGGGAATGTTATTTGTAGTCCATCCTGTATCGCTCTTCTCTCCTCGTCATCTCACTAACACTCCAGTGGGCGGGGCCAAAGTTGTGATGATGTAGGCATTGATCTTCTTCTGCAGAAGCGGTCTTTCACCATCTATTACAGGCTCATTCCACAACGAGTCGTTCTCTGGGCTTGGTTACAATAAAAGCTGTTTTTGGACTAACAAGGAAGTTTTCAGTTCTGAAACTTACAGGATATTCTTATAGTTTGATGACCTCTTATATGTCAAAAGCTCAAGGAAAATTTGATTTCTCAGTTCATGACCCCTTTAATATAAAGTATATTTGAGACTATAGACTATACAGATCTGGC
Organism: Rhinogobio ventralis; assembly: GCA_039654625.1. Taxonomy (NCBI): domain Eukaryota; kingdom Metazoa; phylum Chordata; class Actinopteri; order Cypriniformes; family Gobionidae; genus Rhinogobio; species Rhinogobio ventralis. The sequence goes on along the minus strand of CM077210.1, from coordinate 2,786,273 downwards.
TATGTTTGACTATAGACTATATATTAATCCCTTTTCTTTGCATGACACATGAATGGCTCTTACGGCATTATCCTGAACATTGTATTCATTTCATGTGTGAGTGGAAGAAAGGTGGGAGTGCATATAAACATCACATTCTTTTGATTTTCCCGGCAAAAACATCTAAAGTCCTGTGATTTACTACCTGTGATTTTTTAGTAACTCTGAAGACCTTGATTTAGCTTGTTCAGGACCAAGGGTGCCAAACCGGGTAGTAGCGGCACTGTCCACGGTTACTGTAAACCAGTTGTCTTAAGGAACATGGTTCTCTAGGTTGGCATGCATCAGAAATTACAGCTTTAACTGTGCGAATATGTGCATGGTTCTTATCTGTGTGTCTTGGGTGAAGACAGGAGAGACGGCCCTCGATCAGGCTCGTGAAAATGATAATCCTGAAGTGGCGCTGTTGCTCACCAAAGCCCCACAGGTAAGAAAACACCCACGTACTGATATGGCAAGCAAAGGCCGTTCATTTTTTACAGCAACATTTGCCTTAATGCCTGTATTTGCATGTAGAGCTTCACTCGAGGACGCACTGTGAGGAAGAGGAGGGACAAGATGAAGACTGAGGGTCGAGCACAGTCAGTCCCTCGTGATGAGATGCTGCCGAGAAAGGTAGAGGAGCAAAACTTCATTCCCTCTCTCAGACACAATCAACACAGAATGAGCAACCGTACTAGAGACAAATCAAGTTCAAACATGCTGTCACTGAATGTCATGTAAGCAATAATTAATGACAGAACGTTTAATAATTGAACATTTATACTCCCACAATAATAAGACACTTCAGATTCATTTTCAATAATTCAAAAACCTTTATTACTGTCAACAAATCTGGAACTATATCATAGATGTGCAGTTACTGAAAATGCATCACCCTTGGATGTTGTGTCAGACAAGTAGTCAACAATTCATTTCTGCCATAGTTTAGACTTGATAAATAAAACTTCAGTTCTACCCATGCCCGTCCATTGTGGATTTATTTATTAAAGTTGGCCTGACTGGATCTTCCAGTGAAAATAACACTTTGCTCCTGCATGCTCACGTTCAGCTCCGCCTCCACTTTTGAGTCCCACGCCCACACCTCAACATCCAATCAACAAATGATGCATAAAATCAAGTCCCAGCCATCATTTTTTATCTTTTGAATTTTACAATTCCGGTTCTTATCGATTCCTAATTTTTATTCCAATACAAGTAAAAAAAACTTGGATATCATTCACATTTATTCTAAGTCTTATTGCAAAACATTTAATTGTAGCTGAATACCATGAACAAAAATCATATAGGGGTGTAACGATACACTCGATATGTATCGCGATATTTTAAGCCAAATTTTTTTATTTTATTATTATTAAAATAGTATTATTATTATTATTATATTGTATTATTATCAGGACCCACAAATATTCCCCCATTGCATCATTATACATTATATTCAACATTATATATAGTCGTTTAATGTAGTAATGTCACTGAAAATGTTAAAATCGATGTTTGATTCCCAACCCTAGTCGCTACAATAAATGTGTAGTACTCTCTGTAGATTTTGCTGGTCATTGTAAATGTTGTGGCTTTACTCCTGTGTTTGTGTAGGACAGTGCATCTCCAGCCAATGACACTCACGGCAGTGACAGTTCTCTCCGCCAGAATGACACTGTGTTCGTCACTGAGGCACGCGCAAACAAAAACAGCGACAAGAAAGTCAAAGAGAGGGTATGTCATGTATGCATGTTCTTTTTTTAAGGCATAATGTATAATCAGCTGAATCAGTGGAGAGTCTGGGTTTTTATCGCAGTAATGATGGTAGGAATTTGCATATAAAAAAGACTCTACATTCTGATATCTCATGGATTGTTTTTTTTTCAGCTGTCACCATCAGATGCCCTCATTCGAAGACAAAATAAACACAGTGATCATAAGAAGAAGAGTAAGACAGAGAGATCATGTCCATCAGCTGCTCCTCCTCCTCATAAATACAAGGCGTACCAGCTCTATACTCTCTACAGAGGCAAAGATGGCAAGATCATGCAGGCAAAGAATTCATTTATTTATTTTATTTTTTAGTCGTGGTGACACATCTCTGCCTGGGCAGCAGAGTGACACACTGTAAAAAACTGCCAGGACTTTACAGGATTAAAGAGTATTATTTTACTGTTAATCAACAGCAGAATGATGCTGACATCACAGTAACTTACTGCTCTTGTTTTACTGTGAATTCACATGATAAAGTTGTCTTTAACCGCCACTGTAAGAAATTAAAGGCCAGATTTACCAACAGCTTGCACCAGCACAAACCCTCTTTTGGTGTTAAACTACTGTCAGGATTTACTAAAGACACGCAGTGAAACATTAGCGCTGAAAGGCGTGGACAGGGTTATTTTTGCGGCTGATCTTATTGCATATGCATTTGTAGGAGATTCTCTTTCAGGCGCAGAATTTATGTGAGGAGAGTATTTGAATGAATCACGTGAGGTGATTTACTAAGGTTTGTGCTCGTCAATTTACTGGTGTTTACGCCATTATTTACCGCCCAAAAAAGCACGTCTTAAACCAGACGCTAACGGGTTGGTCATTATGGAAACGATTCGGCTGTGTGCTTTAATTCGTGTGTTGTCAGTAGATTATGCTCAGAACTTTTCACTTCCATCTGCGCTTTTATGGGATTGCGCTCTCACGCTAATCTGGCCCTTAATTACTGTTTTTAGGTAGTGAGGTTTATAGTATAAAATATAGTATATATAATATATATACTATAATATAGTATATATACTGCTAAGATGTGACATCATCTTATAAGCATCACCTAATGATGCACAGACATCAATATTTGACATACAAAACACAACAATAGTGACAGTTAACAAATAATAAAAACATTTATACAACATAAACCAACAACACAAACTGCTAAAAGTGAAACTAAAATAATTCATCCGCACAGATAAAACCAACAAGAATCAAGAAACTCCACAGCATAATCTATTCATGCCGCACTGCATGCTGGGTACCTTGTTTTCCAAAACTGTAAACTCACAGTAAAACCATGATTTGTTTTACAGCACAATTGTAAAATCCCACTGTGAAATTCCTGTGAAAGTAATACAGTTATTAACCTGTAATACACTGCAATTTCACTCTAAAATGTTTTACATTTTACATCTTGGTCTAAGAATAGGATTGTTAGGTGTCATTACCACAAAATCATTCAGAAATAATCGATTTTATTTTATTTAAAAAAAATGAAAAGTAATTTGTCTGCTAGCTAGAACCAGTTTCTGTCAGCAAGCCCTAAGACTTATCCAACATAATTAAAAATAGCAAATATCTCATGCAGTACATTTTATTTTTGACTCTTGTGTATGTGTTATTTCCATTAAAGGCTCCATTGAATGGCTGCAGGTGTGAGCCTCTCATTAATAAACTGGAGAACCAGCTGATGGCCACTAAAGAGGAAATGCAGTCCGAGATTCACACTGTGCAAGAGCTCATGAACAGCAAGATGGGCCAACTGGACCGCAAGACCAAACATCAGGTGCATACAGCCTAGACCAAAGCTAGTTTCAGTATAATAACCCATGTGTCCGCATTAGGGGTCCAGGCACTGAAATTCACTTTTCATGGCCACTGGTCCCATTCACATTAAATTTGCAGTGTTTTAGACCCTCGTGGTAAAAATGTTGATTTGTCAAAATATTTCCCAGATAGAAGCTAATCAACTGTTTGGCTGTGGCCTATATTGACTTGAACTATATCTGAAAAGATAACCAATCCAACTTCAGCAGCCCATAATTTCAGTTGTTTATGGCCAATCATTTTGCTGCTTGCACTTATATTTATCTGTTTGATATATTTATGAAGAATATATTTATATTTATCTTTTTTTTGTCCAGAAACACTATTTCATTTCATTTTGCTAATATTTTTTCATAATTTTTTATTTTATATACCTTTAAATTACTAGATTTTATTTTGTAATTATTTATATATATATATATACAATAGTGACAGTTACCAAATAATAAAAACATTTATACAGCATAAACCAACAACACAAACTGCTAAAAGTGAAACTAAAATAAGTTCATCCGCACAGATAAAACCAACAAGAATCAAGAAACTCCACAGCATAATCTATTCAGGCCGCACTGCATATATATATTTGTATTTTTTAATATATATATACACTCACCTAAAGGATTATTAGGAACACCTGTTCAATTTCTCATTAATGCAATTATCTAATCAACCAATCACATGGCAGTTGCTTCAATGCATTTAGGGGTGTGGTCCTGGTCAAGACAATCTCCTGAACTCCAAACTGAATGTCAGAATGGGAAAGAAAGGTGATTTAAGCAATTTTGAGCGTGGCATGGTTGTTGGTGCCAGACGGGCCGGTCTGAGTATTTCACAATCTGCTCAGTTACTGGGATTTTCACGCACAACCATTTCTAGAGTTTACAAAGAATGGTGTGAAAAGGGAAAAACATCCAGTATGCGGCAGTCCTGTGGGCGAAAATGCCTTGTTGATGCTAGAGGTCAGAGGAGAATGGGCGGACTGATTCAAGCTGATAGAAGAGCAACTTTGACTGAAATAACCACTCGTTACAACCGAGGTATGCAGCAAAGCATTTGTGAAGCCACAACACGCACAACCTTGAGGCGGATGGGCTACAACAGCAGAAGACCCCACCGGGTACCACTCATCTCCACTACAAATAGGAAAAAGAGGCTACAATTTGCACGAGCTCATCAAAATTGGACAGTTGAAGACTGGAAAAATGTTGCCTGGTCTGATGAGTCTCGATTTCTGTTGAGACATTCAGATGGTAGAGTCAGAATTTGGCGTAAACAGAATGAGAACATGGATCCATCATGCCTTGTTACCACTGTGCAGGCTGGTGGTGGTGGTGTAATGGTGTGGGGGTTGTTTTCTTGGCACACTTTAGGCCCCTTAGTGCCATTTGGGCATCGTTTAAATGCCACGGCCTACCTGAGCATTGTTTCTGACCATGTCCATCCCTTTATGACCACCATGTACCCATCCTCTGATGGCTACTTCCAGCAGGATAATGCACCATGTCACAAAGCTCGAATCATTTCAAATTGGTTTCTTGAACATGACAATGAGTTCACTGTACTAAAATGGCCCCCACAGTCACCAGATCTCAACCCAATAGAGCATCTTTGGGATGTGGTGGAACGGGAGCTTCGTGCCCTGGATGTGCATCCCACAAATCTCCATCAACTGGAAGATGCTATCCTATCAATATGGGCCAACATTTCTAAAGAATGCTTTCAGCACCTTGTTGAATCAATGCCACGTAGAATTAAGGCAGTTCTGAAGGCGAAAGGGGGTCAAACACAGTATTAGTATGGTGTTCCTAATAATCCTTTAGGTGAGTGTATATATATATATACAGTACTGTGCAAAAGTCTTAGGCTCGCTAGTATTTTTACACACAAAAAGTGGGTTTAAGCCCATTATTTATATCTTTTGCTGTAGTGTGTCAGTAGGAAATATCAGTTTACATTTATAAATTAATTACTATTAATTTTAATAATCCAGTGAGATTTTTGTATGCATAAAGAGTCTGACAGTAGTCTCTATGCTCCACATGGAGATGTGATCTCATCTTCATTGAGTCTGTCTGATTACATGAAGAAACAAAAAACTGAGATGGACTAAATCCAGAAGAACTGAGGCAACGTCTCCCAGACACTTGAGGAAACCTTCCTGCAGAACTCCATGAATAGGTGTAGGAACAGATGCAGGTGACAAAAGCTGTTTTAAACACAAAGGGTGGTCACCCCAAATATCGATTTGATTTAGTTAATAGAAGTTAATTCATAAATAAAAGCTATTTATGTTATTATTTTTGACAGCATTTTCACTTTAAAGCATTCTGACAAGTGCCTAAAGTCTTCCCAGTAATGTAGTTCTGCAGGAAGGTTTCCTCACGTGTCTGGGAGACGTTGCCTCAGTTCTTCTGGATTTAGTCTTTTTTCTGTTTCTTCATGTGATCACAGACAGACTCGATGATGGTGAGATCAGATCATACCGGCTGCTATCAGACTTCTGTCTAACTTCTATCTAGCTGCTATCAGGAGAAAAAAATCTCACTGGATTATTACAATTAATTGCAAAATGAATGTTTGGAAATGTAAACTGATATTTCCTACTAACACACTACAGTAAAAGATATAAACAACTGGCTTAAAAAAAATTTTTGTGCGAAAATACCAAAGTGCCTAAGACTTTTGCACAGTACTGTATATATATATATTTCTTTGACAAATAAAAAAAAAATCCTCACATTCCATTCATTCATATGGGGGTCAAATTGACCCGCGAGTGAAGGATTTGTTACTTTTTTAATTTCAACCACATAAACTCCTCGAATCCAGTAAATTTTGTGTGTGTATTCGTGGTTCAAGTGCGACAAATGTCTTAGGGTCTTGGACCACTCCAATGAACACTCAATTTAAAGAAAAAAAAAAATGTAAGGATGATTTTAAATGTTTATTTGTGGTTGATAATTGTGTGTTGCTTTTCAGATCAGAGCTCTAGATAAGATCACTTTAGAGAGAGTGTCCGCTGAGAGGATTGAATGTTTACATCGAATTGACAAGAGAGCCATACAGGAACGCTTGGAAGGAGAAAAAAGACAGGTCATTTTTTTCACACTTCCCTTGCTTTTTGTCTTTGTCTAGATGTAAAAGGAACAATATCTGGCTTATAAGTGGTCCGGTTCATTTAGAGCTTGGCGATCATCATGATGGATTTTCTTGTCATTCCTAATGTAAATTATTAGCATGGGATTATTTATTCCATCTCTCTGTTTGTAAGCAGGCTTCGGTGGTCACCGATATCAAGAACTGGTGCCTTTCTAAGATCCAAAGTCTGGAGACGCGTCTCTCTGGCGATCACTGCAACTCCAAGTTACGGCGCTCCTCGTCCCTCACCGACACTCTTTCAGATTGGGATCCCCATTCCCACACAGCTGTACCGGACACATCTGGGGTCAGAGCACATCACTCTCCATCAACAAACCAACCCGAGGCCAAAGATGGAAGAGAGACTGCAGCAGCGACCACGTGTCCTGAGGATGGATCAGCCAGTTACTATGTGATCGAGGTGGACGCCTCACCAGGTATGGAACTCATGACAGCATGAAAGAATGAACAATCTCACACACACACACACACACACATTCAACTGTGTTTCTTTTCGCTTTTACACATGCAGATGAGCAAAACAGATTTTTTGGCTACATGAAGCATTAATGGTTTTCCTGTGTTTGTCCTCATTCAGTTTCAAAGGCTTATGTAAATGTTACATAACATGAGTAGGTGATGTAGGGTTATTAGAAGTAAAACATACAACACTGAACGCATATGGAGGGATAAAGCAGACAATATTATTTATTTCATAAATAATGTACACAGATCAGGCATAACATTATGAAAGGTGAAGTGAATAACAGGATTTGAGTGAGTTTGACAAGGGCCAAATTGTGATGGCTAGACGACTGGGTCAGAGCATCTCCAAAACTGCCGCTCTTGTGGGATGTTCCCGGTCTGCAGTGGTCAGTATCTATCAAAAGTGCTCCAAGGAAGGAACAGTGGAGAACCGGAGACAGGGTCATGGGCGGCCAAGGCTCATTGATGCACGTGGGGAGCGAAGGCTGGCCCGTGTGGTCCGATCAAACAGACGAGCTACTGGAGCTCAAATTGCTCAAGAAGTTAATGCTGGTTCTGATAGAAAGGTGTCAGAATACACAGTGCATCTCAGTTTGTTGCGTATGGGGCTGCAAAGCCACAGACCAGTCAGGGTGCCCATGCTGACCCCTGTCCACCGCCAAAAGCACCAGCAGTGGCACGTGAGCATCAGAACTGGACCACGGAGCAATGGAAGAAGGTGGCCTGGTCTGATGAATCACGTTTTCTTTTACATCACGTGGATGGCCGGGTGCGTGTGCGTCACTTACCTGGGGAACACATGGCACCAGGATGCACTATGGGAAGAAGGCAAGCCAGCGGAGGCAGTGTGATGCTTTGGGCAATGTTCTGCTGGGAAACCTTCCTGGGGTCCTGCCATCCATGTGGATGTTACTTTGACACGTACCACCTACCTTAGCATTGTTGCAGACCATGTACACCTTTCATGGAAGATCAATGTGCTGAACAAACAAGGCCGATCCATGGAGGCCCCACCTCGCAAACTTACAGGACTTAAAGGATCTGCTGCTAACATCTTGGTGCCAGATACCACAGCACACCTTCAGGGGTCTAGTGGAGTCCATGCCTCGACGAGTCAGGGCTGTTTTGGCTCAAAAGGGAGACCAACACAATATTAGGTCATAATGTTATGCCTGATCGGTGTATATTCATGTAATTTTTTATTATACATATAAATAACATAAATAACAGAACTTGAGACGTGTTTTAGCGTCTAGGTTTTCTCTTCAATCTCTTCTTTAAAAACAGGCTTAAGTAGTTTCTCTGACCGCTTGTTCTCGCAAAATAAACCCCTTTGATACAAGACCATCCGCTTCACATGAAACAAAAAGAACCGATTCAAAAAGAACCAAATAACAACCCTCGGAAAACTGACATTTGGTTCTTTTTGAGTCAGACATAACTGAAAAGCTGATTTCAACTCTGCCTAAAGGATTGATTAGTTCATTTTGAAGCACTTGTTTGTTTCAATAACCCTTCTTGAATGCTAATTGCTCATTCGGTGCTATGCAAGAAGACTGCGTGCTACTTCGGCTGTGCGTCTTACATCATCAAACCAGAACTAAAAGTTCAAGAATTGGGGTCCTGATCGCCCTGTTGGGGTTATTTTGTGACTCGCCAGATGTACATTTACGTCACCACAATTGCAGCTGGTGCTAGTGTCAATGAGCATGTTACACATTACAGTAGGGTGACCACCTGACTATTGATCTGTTGCAGGACAGTAGATGTGATTTTGCAGGACAATGCGGGACACATGTGAGACAGATCAATTTACAACTATTATGCTATGTAAATATTGATTTACATTCGTTGGCAAACTTGGCATATGCGCCGATTAATTTCTGCCGGTGGGTGCCCAAACTATAATGTTTTGCTTCTGGCAACATTAAATCCTGGAGAGAAGACAATTCTAGATTCACGAGTGCACATGCAGAAGGACAAAGTTTGAGCACGCACATGTAATATCTGAGTGAGTGAGAGAGCGCGCGTCCAGTTTTGTGCAACGCTCCTGTGAGCAGAGAGATTCCTGCTTGCGTTACAATTATGCACTCTCAACATTTGTCATTATAATAACGCCACAGAAACCGCCTTAAAATAACTATTATCGTGAGAAGAAAGTTGTGTCTGAAAGTTGCAATCAATTTTTTTATTGGTTAAAAATTAATGGGGAATATCTCGTGTTTTTCTGTAGGCGCTCGACCATTTCCGTGGGTGGCGCTTGAGTGTCCACGGGATCAGCTCATGTTCGTTGAAAATATTTGCCATCAGATGGATGATTACATGCTATAAATCATCAATTTGGGCAGATCTTGAGGTTCTTATCCAGTATGTAAGATGAAATCCTTGCTGGTGTAACTGTTTACCGACTTTAATGAGGCCCGCTCTGTTGTCATCAGTGGGAAAACCTCTCTCTACGATTGTGTTGGTTGGTTATTTTCACAGCTAGAACATGATGGCTGCACAAATAGATCTTTACATGCCAGTCACAGTTTTTATTATATTTCTTATTGTGGTATTATTGTAATTTCAGGGATGAAAAAAATAATAATACAGACATAACTGAACTGACACTAAGTCTTGCGGGACATGGGACAAAGCTTCCAATTTCGGGACTGTCCCGCAAAATGCGGGACGGGTGGTCACCCTGCACAACATGACGAAATCATCTTAAGCTTTTCTCTTTCTTTTCAGATAAGCAGCCACCACAGAATCAATCTGCGCCCCAGTCTCCTTGTATAGTCCGGCCTAAACAACGATCACGGGCCTGTAGTGACCCTCACAGAGTGCAAGATGAGCCTCCGGACGAGAGTCTGGAGCTGAGACGTGTCCCCGATCAGTGCTGTGAGCAGGAATGTGCACTCGATCACAGGAACCTCAAAAAACGCACGCAACAAAGAGCAAAGACCAAACAAAACGCACAAACCTTGACAAGTTTAGGAGACCGCCACACTGCCGCGGCATCCTTCGCCCAGGAGCGGGAGAACATGCATGCGTTGGAGGTTACGCAGTACTTTTTTGAGGCGGTGACTCTGCAGATGGAGCGCTGGTATGAGCGGAAGATCGAGGAAGCGCGCTGGCAAGCCAGCCAGAGAGCCCAAGCCGACAGAGCCGCCCTGCTGGACAAAATAAGCTACCTTGAGGATGAACTCAGACTGCTGAGAACTAACAAACAGGAGGAGAGCTAGTATATGAGATGCCACTGGTGTAGCAGACACTGTAACTCACGAGGTTCAGGTGGATTAGTGAAGTTCGATAGAGCAGCTAACACAAGTAGATAACACTGTTGTAACAAATGTCAGACGTAGCATCTAAACAGAGTTTTAGCCCAAACATACTCTACGCAAGTGCTTGAATGCAGACGCTTCTCGATTTCACGTGTTGTCACATGGAAGCAAGTAGCAATGTAGTCTTAGCGCTGCTACAAGGAGTGCCATAGAGTCGGATTCTGGAAGTAAAAATCCCATTCTTCCTAGGGGAATTTTTAACAATAACTTAAAGACAGACCAACTGTGATGTTATATGCTTTTGTTGAAGCCATCCGTTTGCATTATTTCTGCTTATTTTTAAAAAATACTTGTTTAACTCTTTCACCGCCAGCGTTTTTGAACAAAGTTGCCAGCCACCGCCAAGATTTTTGATCATTTTCACCAAAGTTTCATGCCCCCCATAATATTTTGTTGTATGAATATCTGAAAATACTATATAAAGTGTTGTAACGCATTACAAGTAACTCGAGTTATGTAATCAGATTACTTTTATCAAGTAACTAGTAAAGTAACGCATTACTTTTAAATTTACAACAAGATATCGTAGTTACTTTTTCAAATAAATAACGCAAGTCACTTCGTTTTCCCATTTATTGACTGACAGCTCTCCTGTCCTCATGTTGAGGGAAATCGGGAGTAAGTTCAGAGGCGTTGTGTGTGAACATGAGGGGTATTGTAGATCTAGACTAAATGTGAGCAGGCATTTACTCATCAAACTTGCACAAAAAAGATTCAGTGTTCCTCAAAATGAATAAAATCAGTGAAATGCTAAATCTGAATACTATGCAAACCTGCAATAGTTAAATATGTTAAAATAAAATAAAAATGTATGCATTTAATCTCACGTTAATGACTAATGTACTTGATTCAGTTAAACAAGATAATAAACAGAAATTACTAGATTTTTTGTTGGTGAAGTGTTAAACTTTCTTCTCCTGCATCCTATTCTTCTGAAAGGTCATTTTATTTGTAATAATAAAAAACATAAGAAAAAGTAACGTAACGCATTACTTTTCTTTTTAAAAAGTAACTAGATAATGCAAGTAGTTACTTTTTAAGGGAGTAACACGATAATGTAATGCATTACTTTTCAAAGTAACTTTTCTCAACACTGGCAATATATATATATATAAATAAAAAAGAACAGACCCTGTGTTTATTCTAGCTTCATGCATTTTTTTTATCATCACATGAATGAGGGTAAATGTCATAAAAAAAACAACATTTTTAGCAAAAAGCTAAGAAAATCACATTTTTGTCAAAGACTACGTCCGGATCGGATTCAGAGCGATGATCAAAACACAGATGGAGTAGATGGAATCCATCAACACCACCAAAGCTTCACAGTCCTGTAGCTCGTCCTGGGGTGACATTTCATTCAGTATCATTAGGCCGTTTTGATTTATATGCTGTTAAATGTTGGTGATTGCGTTATTTTACATATGCATCTGCTGTTTCTGCTTCTTTATCGTCTGTGCTTTGATCAGGAGATTCTGTACTCTTTCAGAAGATACATAATAGCGCCCCCTACCGTGTAACACTGAAAACACGGAAAGCCGCCACTGGCGGAGAAAGAGTTAACAGCTGAATTCATGATGAAAAACGACATTACCCATGATGCTGTCCAGAAAATGTCACCAATCAGAAAGTTGCAGAGAGCAAATCCCACTACCATGATGCACTGCAAGACTGTAATCCAGTCTGTCTCGCTATGCTATCAAAATAATTTGCCATTCGCAGTGCTTCATGGGATTGTAGTTCCCATCATCAAAGCTGTTAAGTAGTCTTTAGTCTTAAGTAGTCAAAGTGCACTGTATAGTAGGCCTAAAGTCGAGGTTTGTTGCTGCCACAGAAAAGCAAGAACGCACTTTATATATGCTTCCAAAGCCCTGTTCAAGAATCTGCGCCTGCATTTGCGTACTTGCATGGATTATGTGTCTGGCTTTACAGTCATAATATCATGACAAACCATCACCACCAAAGATCTGTTGACACCCCAGGTTTGCACCTCTTTGATGAAGCGCACAGATACCCAGACACCAACATAGTGTCAGCCCAGATCCGATGCGCATTGAATCCACATGTACCAGATGTGGCCCGGATCTGGGCCGACACTATTTGCGAATGGAAATTCAAAGGACAACCATTTTAAATATACTGTATAATGTAAATGTTTTCTTGATTAAATAACATATAAAGCTCAAACAGTAGAGCGTGGCGCTAGCAACGCTAAGGTCATGGGTTCGATTCCCAGGGAAAGCAAGAACTGACAAAATGTAAAATGTGTACCTTGAATACAATGTAAGTCGCTTTGGATAAAAGCGTCTGCCAAACGCATAAATGTAAATGTAAATAAAGCATTAAAATGATGGCATGGACACAATCACTCCAGTAGTAATACTTAAAATTGGTCTAAATTACGCCACTATTTTGATGGAGGTTTGCCAGATCCAATAATAAATCAGTGAACAATGGAGCAGTGACACACAAAAAAACAGCGAACACTGTGATAAAAACAAGTATTAGTTAACTTTGTAACGTCTTTGTACATCGACTTTCTTGTGCAAAATGAAAGGTCTTAACCTGTGATGTTTAATTGACGATTTCGATATAGTTTGTAGTTAAAGTCCAAGAACACATGATGAAATAATTGTTTGTAAACTGATTTACATGTGTGAATTTTTCATATTTTATTTGCACAATATTGATAGATAAGTAATCTAATTTAAGAGTTTTTTTAATCATTCATTCAACAAAATCCAGGACACGGGTAGGGAAAAAGTCTGTCCCTTTCTGTGGTAAATGTTTTGGGGTTGGTGTAGTGGTAAATGCTGCAAAAAACACTTTTCACCAATCAATCCCAGTGATTTCATATGGATTTACAAATGTTGACTGATTCACCACCATTGATCAAGACACTTCCCCTCACACCACTGCTTAAAGACTGAATCTGATTGTTGTTAGTACTGTAAAAAAAGGATCAAAAAAGAAAATAGAATTCATGGTCACTATGATTTCAAACCGCCGTATAAAGTTTCTTCATTGCCATTGAACTATGTAACCAATGTTGACTGTGTCTTGACAAATGCTAACAACTAATATGTAATGAACACACTTTTTGTTTTTTATATACATGTACAACTACTATAATTGTTTACAGCTGCTTTAAAGGTAAAGGCATTATTTACTATGTCATACAGCTGTATGATCTGTAAATCAAAAAAATAGTGTTTAATAAACTACATTCATGAAAATTTGTAGACAAAGAACATCTAGTGTCCTCAGCTGAAATCAGAAAGTTTTTGTTAACTGATGGATGGGCCATAAAGACTAATTCCCAGATAGCATACATATCCGGGCCTCATCTGGGCCAACTACGGCACACATGGCAGCAGCATATGGACTGTATCTGGGCCACACACATCAAGCCGGTTTTAGTGTGAGTTGTGGCTTGCTGTTTGTGGCCCATGTGACCTTTGCCGCTGCCAGAACTGAGCCATATGTGCCATATTTGTCCTGGATGTGTATGCTATTCCCAGCCACACTCAAGTTGAGTCATCACCGTCATTCCATGCATATGTGGGCCAGAAGAATGTGGGCCATAACTGGGCCAGATGTCATTTGCTATTTGTGTCTAAAATATAGACACCGATCTGGCATAACATTATGATCCCTAGTATTGTGTTGGTCCCCCTTTTGCTGCCAAAACAGCCTTGACTCGTCAAGGCATGGACTCCACTAGACCCCTGAAGGTGTGCTGTGGTATCTGGCACCAAGATGTTAGCAGCAGATCCTTTAAGTCCTGTAAGTTGCGAGTTGGGGCCTCCATGGATCGGACTTGTTTGTTCAGCACATCTTACAGATGTGGCCATAGTGCATCCTGGTGCCATGTGTTCCAGGTACCAGGTAAGTGACACACGCACCCAGCCATCCACGTGATGTGAAAAGAAAACGTGATTCATCAGACCAGGCCACCTTCTTCCATTGCTCCGTGGTCCAGTTCTGATGCTCATGTGCCACTGTTGGCGCTTTCGGTGGTGGACAGGGGTCAGCATGGGCACCCTGACTGGTCTGCGACTATGCAGCCCCATACGCAACAAACTGAGATGCACTGTGTATTCTGACACCTTTCTATCAGAACCAGCATTAACTTCTTGAGCAATTTGAGCTCCAGTAGCTCGTCTGTTTGATCGGACCACACGGGCCAGCCTTCGCTCCCCACGTGCATCAATGAGCCTTGGCCGCCTATGACCCTGTCTCCGGTTCTCCACTGTTCCTTCCTTGGAGCACTTTTGATAGATCCTGACCACTGCAGACCGGGAACACCCCACAAGAGCTGCAGTTTTGGAGATGCTCTGACCCAGTCGTCTAGCCATCACAATTTGGCCCTTGTCAAACTCGCTCAAATCCTTAAACTTGCCCATTTTTCCTGCTTCTAACACATCAACTTTGAGGACAAAATGTTCACCTGCTGCCTAATATATCCCGCCCACTAACAGGAGCCGTGATGAAGAGATAATCAGTGTTATTCACTTCACCTGTCATAATGTTATGCCTGATAGGTGTACAGTACCTGCAATTCCCACATCATTCACAACATTGAAATTGTATTGTTTCATACATAGACTGTTAATATAATGTTACATCTTTATAATATAATATTACTTGGCTTTGAGTAGTTTATACACAAGAAAACAATGGCTAAGAGTTTGCAAATTTCCACCAACAAATGCCGTTATACAGCATCTCTGTTGATGCTTCACTGTAGGATGTGCTCTCAGTCAATATCTTCCCTTTCCTTCATATCAGACTGTAACTTCCTTACGGCATCTCAGTTTGCCGGGTCAGTTGATGGACACAAGACAATTTGCACAGATTTACGGTTGTTCCACATTTTTCTTCAGTAATGATTGATTTTAAACGCAGCTTTGAGGTAGTCGTGCCCAGACCGGTATTTTTCAAGAATGGTTTCAGATCTGCGAGGAATGTTTATTGGTGTTCAGTGCATTTATTATGCCCTTCCCTCCTCCTCGTTCACTCGGATGTACGTCATTGCTTGCGTTGCACGAGTGCCCACTAATGGCAGAACCCTTGAAATGGGTTTAAATGTATGAAAATCAAGTTTTTAATGTTGTTCTCCTTAAAACTGCTGTGAACCAAAGACAGTCTCAAAAACACGGTTTGAAATCGCTGTTGTTTCTGACGTCACAAACTACCATATTTAGCAATATAGCGGTGAATTATGTATATGATGTATATTATGAATTATATGCCTTTCTCCACTGACGTTCTATGATGACCAAAGTGTTTCTAAGGATGATGTTTAGAAGGCAGACTGAGATGGCGTAACATTAGCAACACATTATTAGCTGTTTGATAACATAGTCAAGCAAAAGGCGAATCATTTTAATTACCATTATGTGTCTGACGTTGTAAAGAGCGATACCTTTGTGCAGCGTTTACTACAGTAACTTGAGTAAAAGTTGAGCAAGTGGATCTCTGAGCTCATGTGAGTGAGTGGAGGCGGGGCTCATTTGCATATTCATGAATCGGTGCACTAAATGAAGCAAGTGTAAAGTTACATTCAAGCTATTTTAAGGCATGAAGACTTTTTTTCCTCAAGAAAAAACGTTTAAATGTCATTTTGGTGATCAAAGATGAGTTTTAAGGGATAAAATTATTGACCACAGGGGGACTTGGAAAAAATTGAACACCTTATGAATTTGTTTACGCACCATTCTATAGGCCTATATGTATGCTTGGGCTGTAAAATGTAATATATTTTAATTTAAATATAAAATATTAAAGAGTACACAAATGAAAATAACAATACAATAAACCATACCTATGTAAAAACAAAAAACAGCTTAAGGTTGCTAACAAGTATTAAATGCGGTTAAATGTCAAAATATATAGTAATATAATAAGGATAGTAACGTGTCCATCGAATGCACTCTACAGAATCTTGCCGGAAGTCATCCAGGGACTGTTTTTGGAATACTATAGTAAATTTCGGACACAGCGCTTGAGTAGCCTCGGCCTCTCTGTCAAAATCGATGGGTCGAGCCGAGTGTCTGTCCAAATTAACTCCCCTCACCCACTTGACGAAGTTGAACGCACTTCAAAATGGCGGTGGGGATTCCCTGAGGGGAAGTGCTTAGGAAAGTTTGCGTTCACGAGTGCGTGTCTAAAAGTGGAGTTAAACGCAGCTGTATGTTTGCTGGTATAATAATGTCACAAAAAAACGGTGTATTTGTTCTGAAATTATGCAATATTTCAACTACACACCAACTGATTCTGACTCAGAGAAGTGAATATTTTACTTAGGCTTTTATTAATATTTGGCAAATGAAAAGTACTCGTGCATTATAAATATACAAGTAGATATATACACAATAAAATATCAGATTTTTTTCTCATCAGTGTACTTTTTGTTAAAGGGATAGTTCACCCAAAAAAAATCTAATTCTGTCATTATTTACTCACCTTCATATGGTTCTAAATCCAATACTCATTCATCTTCAAAACACAAATTAAGATATTTTTAATGAAACCTAATTTCTGAGTTTTTTCTGCAATCATACACTATGAGAGTAGCGAAAAGCTCATTTTTTCTTAAGGTGTGCCTTTAGCCCTGTTGTACCCTATAATGCAAGTCAATAGCTACCGTCACTTTAAGTTAAAAAAAAAACATATACAGACGAAACAAAATTAATAAATCATTGATGACTAATGAAGTCCTTAATGAATTCCACTTATCAATAACAGACGCTTCAAACATTCATAAAGACAAGACAATACAGAAGAGACACAATATGAACTGATTTAATTCAGGTTTACCGTATTTTATGTGCGTTGAACAATGTTTATATATGAATAAAAACCTAAACTAAATCTGTTTATCATGGATATAGACTTGGACTGAATGCTCAATTCATATGGATTGCTATTATGATCTCGTGAAAGTTTTGGTTGTGTGGACTTTTAAATGGAAGGACAAAAAGGATGAAAGATTATTAAAAATATCTTCATTTGTGTTCCGATGATGAACAAAAGTCTTATGTGTTTGGGACGACGCGAGGGTGAGTAAATAATGACAGAATGTTATGAATTATGGCAAACTGTCCCTTTAATTAAAGGTGAACATTTCAGTTTGATTTCCAGTTAAACTCCAGCCAACGCGAGGGATTTCCTCAAATCCTCCAGATGATTGTGCGCTTGAGTGATCATCATGCGAACGACATCCTGAGGAGAAAAACCATACAATATTACAATAAATGTAAAAGGGGATGTCATAAGACTTTTGCCAGCAAACTGACATCATTCATTTTCTGTGAGAGCTGGTGATTTCCGGCGACGGCAACTGTTGGCGATGCTCAACTTCATGCAAATGAGAACAAAACTACCAATGGGAGCACAGAAAAGGTGATCCGCTGCATAATACATTTAGACACTGTGGTGGAGTACCACCACCACCTACTAGAAACTGATCTCCTGTCAGTGACACCAAGGAAGCCATTCGTTTTATGATATTTGTGTCCTTATATAATCGTAAAATTTGGGTCATAAAAGCTTGTTTTTTTTCCAGCAGTTGTTTTAGATGTTGGTTTCGACCACTAAAACGGTCTTAAAGGGATAGTTCACACAAAAAAGAAAATTTGCTGTTAATTTACTCATCATACGACAGGATTACAGGTAATAATGTTGTAAATAATGTGTTAATGTTTCTTGCACAGACCGATCATTTTGCTTCATTAGTCCTCAATGATTCATATTAATTTTGTTTCGCCTGTATATTTTTTTTAACTTAAAGTGACTTGCATTATAGGGTACAACAGGGCTAAAGGCACACCTTAAGAAAAAAAATTGCTTTTCGCTACTCTCATAGTGTATGATTGCAGAAAAAATATGTATGTTTGTATTGAACATTGATGGAGCAACAGATTTTGCATGAAAATAAATCATAAGTGGTTTGTTTTAATAACAGGGTGGCGAGGAGGGCCTTTTACCCCACAGACACACGGGGCAAAAGACACACAATACTGATACATAACCTTAAGCTAAAATAATATTTTTGAATACTTCAAAACAAATCACTTTGCACTATTTCTGTTGATTTTGATAAATAAAATAATTCATTTTGTCATATTATTTTAAAAAGTAAAACACCCAACTTAATATATGATATTTCCCATCTGAATCCAACCATGTCATGTGAACAAATGTTAAAGTCAGCCGCTGTTTATCATCATGTTAATTACTGTGTCTTTACCCCAAATACCATACATTTACATATTCTTCAGTTATTGAAAAACTGAGAATCATAAAGAAGACATTTGTCCCAAAATATATTCAACAATTTTAGTGATTCTCATTTGCTACTTAAATCTACAACATTCAAATATTAGCTCAAATGATCACAGAATCAGCTGCGCTGCTGCCGGTGATCGCGTCAAGGATCAGACACATTTCCACGTGCATCTTGAAAAATGGCTGTTTCTCTAGTGGTTTAGAGGAGAATAAAATCAAAGGCGCCTTTTACCCCGTGGAGCCTTTAGCCCCGCTGTACCCTATAAATCCCCAAGGAGCACAATTTCAGTTAAAAATCTTCTTTACTGTTCAACTGAAGAAACTAAACATTATAAGACACTGGTGAAATACAGAGGTGTGCGAGTATGTCCACGTGCCCACCTGGTCTGTTTCACTCTTGTTCCTCTTGAACTCTTCTTTGGCCCAATCTCTCAGATATCTGCGATCGGACTCCAGCGGGATTTTGCGGATGGTTCGGAGCAGATCTCTGTACACACCCAGAACCTTCTGTCTCTGCAGAAACTGACCACAACACCACATGAACATACGTCACACTACAGCTGTATGTGTCTCTCGTACACTCTCGTGTTGTGTCACTTTTTTAATTGTTGGTCAATGTGTTCGTGTTTCATTGAAATACCATGTGAACAGATGATATAAGGATTATTCAATAAGTATTGATCAATTAAATCTACACTATGTATATTTTCGCTGCTAGGGGTCGCTAACCTCTTCAAAACAATAACAAAGGTGTAGATTGATGACGCAGTGAATGAGCGTGGAATCATGGAACTTGTCGTCATACCAATGGATCTAATAATGTTTATGGATGAGTGAATGCATTCATGTTTTTTAACATGACTGTGGTATGAAGCAGGGAGCGATTACTAATAAGAGACAGATATCAGCGGCACACGCGAGTCCCGGGGGATATAAAGAAATGAGGACATTCTACCGAACTACCCGCAAGTGCTGAATCACTACTCATTCAGGTCAGTTAACATTGTGAGGAAACGCAATGCTGTTTCATTAGTCTACACTATCTAAACTGCATTTGAGTGTGTTGAGAGTTATCTTATTCTGTGTGTTAGTTTGTTGGCTGTATGAGACTAGCGGTAAGCTACATCATACTGATGATATTCTAATATTTCGTGTTGAGCTACATAACATTGATTCGTTTTATGGACATTTGCTCACCTGTCTAATAAAGCACATGCAAGAACGGCATCTCTGTCAAGTCAAAGTTTGTTGCGAAGCTCTCGCCATCTCGAAAACGCCACATCGACTCTTTTGAGTTCTCATTTTGTTCCAAGGTCTGCTTTCCATGGTCAATAATGTTTGAACGAAACTACAACAGCGGCCGCTAGACGTTACGCAGTCGTCCACGTCTGTTGCCATGGTTTCTGCAGCAGTAAAAGCGGAAACCGAGGGTAACGCGGATATGATGGCATTGACACGTCCCGGTTCCTTGGTAAAATCGCAATTTTCTCTCGATTTAAAAATAGTTGGAAACATTTGGGATATTGTAAGTACTCAACTAAACAAAATGTATAACACTGGCCTAGTGGTTTTTGGATATTTTACTGCAAAAATCTTACATATTGCACCTTTAAGTAAATTAACACTGGATAAAAACATAATGCAAAAATAAAAAAGGAAGCTAAGAGACATACGTTTTTGTTTTTTAAGTACAAAAGTGGTACATGAGTTAAATATAAAGAGGCACTGCTTACAATTCTGATACATTCAAAAATGTGTCATACAACTTAAGAGTTTTGACTTTTTTATCATTTAGTTTATAATTACGCAGTTAGTCATTTTGAACGTGATTACATTTGTAAAATAATTTGAGATAAATCCAATATATATATATATATATATATAAACACCTTATCTTTTTTTTTTACAAGACTTAACGTTACAACTCAAAGGATC
This sequence comes from Rhinogobio ventralis, assembly GCA_039654625.1. Classification (NCBI taxonomy): domain Eukaryota; kingdom Metazoa; phylum Chordata; class Actinopteri; order Cypriniformes; family Gobionidae; genus Rhinogobio; species Rhinogobio ventralis. The sequence continues at coordinate 2,765,478 of CM077210.1, read as the reverse complement.
ATTACCAAATCTCTGATATGTGATATCGTTAGAAGGATATATATATTATGTAAAATAAATTAAGTGTATTTTTTAACTAATAGTAAATTCCAAAATTATTTAGTTCTGAGTGATTCGCTTTCTTGATAGAAATACATTTCTTATAATCTTATTTCTACACTTATACAGGTGCTGGTCATATAATTAGAATATCATCAAAAAGTTTATTTATTTCACTAATTCCATTCAAAAAGTGAAACTTGTATATTATATTCATTCATTACACACAGACTGATATATTTCAAATGTTTATTTCTTTTAGTTTTGATGATTATAACTGACAACTGAGGAAAATCCCAAATTCAGTATCTCAGAAAATTAGAATATTGTGAAAAGGTTCAATATTGAAGACCACACTCTAATCAGCTAATTAACTCAAAACACCTGCAAAGGCCTTTAAATGGTCTCTCAGTCTAGTTCTGTAGGCTACACAATCATGGGGAAGACTGCTGACTTGACAGTTGTCCAAAAGACGACCATTGACACCTTGCACAAGGAGGGCAAGACACAAAAGGTCATTGCAAAAGAGGCTGGCTGTTCACAGAGCTCTGTGTCCAAGCACATTAATAGAGAGGCGAAGGGAAGGAAAAGATGTGGTAGAAAAAAAGTGTACAAGCAATAGGGATAACCGCACCCTGGAGAGGATTGTGAAACAAAACCCATTCAAAAATGTGGGGGAGATTCACAAAGAGTGGACTGCAGCTGGAGTCAGTGCTTCAAGAACCACTACGCACAGACGTATGCAAGACATGGGTTGCAGCTGTCACATTCCTTGTGTCAAGCCACTCTTGAACAACAGACAGCGTCAGAAGCGTCTCGCCTGGGCTAAAGACAAAAAGGACTGGACTGCTGCTGAGTGGTCCAAAGTTATGTTCTCTGATGAAAGTAAATTTAGCATTTCCTTTGGAAATCAGGGTCCCAGAGTCTGGAGGAAGAGAGGAGAGGCACACAATTCACGTTGCTTGAGGTCCAGTGTAAAGTTTCCACAGTCAGTGATGGTTTGGGGTGCCATGTCATCTGCTGGTGTTGGTCCACTGTGTTTTCTGAGGTCCAAGGTCAACGCAGCCGTATACCAGGAAGTTTTAAAGCACTTCATGCTTCCTGCTGCTGACCAACTTTATGGAGATGCAGATTTCATTTTCCAACAGGACTTGGCACCTACACACAGTGCCAAAGCAACCAGTACCTGGTTTAAGGACCATGGTATCCCTGTTCTTAATTGGCCAGCAAACTCGCCTGACCTTAACCCCATAGAAAATCTATGGGGTATTGTGAAGAGGAAGATGCGATATGCCAGACCCAACAATGCAGAAGAGCTGAAGGCCACTATCAGAGCAACCTGGGCTCTCATAACACCTGAGCAGTGCCACAGACTGATCGACTCCATGCCACGCCGCATTGCTGCAGTAATTCAGGCAAAAGTATTAAGTGCTGTACATGCTCATACTTTTCAGTTAGCCAAGATTTCTAAAAATCCTTTCTTTGTATTGGTCTTAAGTAATATTTTAATTTTCTGAGATACTGAATTTGGGATTTTCCTTAATTGTCAGTTATAATCATCAAAATTAAAAGAAATAAACATTATATATATATCAGTCTGTGTGTAATGAATGAATATAATATACAAGTTTCACTTTTTGAATGGAATTAGTGAAATAAATCAACTTTTTGATGATATTCTAATTATATGACCAGCACCTGTGTATTCGCATGTCACATGTCTTTTGTCGCTGCATCACGTCAAGGTCTCGCGTCGCGTCGCGCGTTTTTGAACGCGTCCTAACAGCATTTATTGCGGAACTTCTCGTGATGAATGAGAGTGATCTTTACCTGTTTGAGAGTCAGTGCAGCGGCAGGTAATCGAGACACGGCCATGTTGAAGAGCAAAGCGAGCCAGACGCTGTTTTTGTTTTTCATTGGTCAGAATCAGTGACGTCGCACTCGTCTTCTTCTTCGTCTGTATTTTATGGCGTATTGACGGTCTCTTTGTAGAGCGCCATCTACTTAATTACCATCTAACTGTCAATCACATTGACAACTGTTTGTGAAATCGTTTTTATATATTGTATAATATATCCTATATTCTTACCCCCCCCCCACTCACATTCACGCTCATTATTAAAACACTTTTAGCTGATTATATTATACAAGCAACATAATAATGTATTTAGCTCATTATTAAGCAATAGATTTAAGCTTTACACCATTTTGTCTATTAATTTTGACTTAAAGCCTCATTTTACATTTATGTGCTTCTATTCAATTTATGTATATTTTTGTATACACTGTTTATTTGTTAAGACTTTATTTTAGTGTCCTTGTTACATGTACTTGCCATAGTAATAACAGTAAATTATGCATAATTACATGCAACCAAACCCTAATCCTATAGTAAGTTATATTTAAATATATAATTACACTGTAATAATGACACCTTAAATCAAGTGTAACCCACTTTATTTTAAGGTGATGTAGTTACATTCTACTTACTCAAATAATACAGAGTAATATTAAGTACATGTACTTGTGTAATTACAGTTAGGGTTAGTTACTATATTACTATAGTAAGTACATGTAGTAATTTGTTTCCTAAATATGTTATCCTTTTTGTTAAAATAAATGGGTTATGAAACAGCTCTTCGTACACAGATTATTCCATATTCTCAAGCATACAAGAGTCATATACATGTCAATTTTTCTCTAAACATAGAATACCTTTATTTTTTAACAAGAGTATGGAATAATAATTTGTTAATTGTAAAAAAAAATAATAATATATACATATATACACATACATATATACACACACATATATACACTGTAATAAAATTCATACGATCAATAAGTTATGACATGTTTTTACATTGCTTTAACTCATCAAAATAAGTTAAGCAGTTATACAAGATTCAACTAATTTTTAAGTCAGTTTAATGTAATTTAAGTTGAAATGACTTAAACATCCAAGTTGATTGTACTTCAATGTACTGAAGAGTGTGTGTGTGTGTGTGTGTACACACACACAGTTAAAAAAAAAATGTTGCCTTAAGTTATTCCCTGGATAATTTATTTGACCTCTTCTGTTAATTGATATGTTACATACATTTACTCATTTATTAATCAATGTTTCTTGCCGTGAGAAACTTGTGTCATTACCGTTTTATAGGTTCTGGACAAACGATCTGAAGCCTCGGTTACATCTTCACTAGCATTTTTAATAAATCTGTGTTTTAATAGATTATGCCAAGATGTAATCTGCACCACTGCATTTTTCTTGGCTCTTCTGCAGAACACATTCAGTTCTCGCTAAGACGTTCCCTTGAATATTTGAGCAGAACTTTACTATTCTCAAGAAAATGTTAAAAGGGACCTATTATTCAAAATTCACTTTTTTATAGGGTTTGAACACAGATGTGTGTAAATAACCAGTCTATAATAGTAAAAACCCACTCAATACTTTTTTTTTTATAATCCCCATCAATCATTATCAATCTGTCATAACAGGCTGTTCCAGATTTCCCCCGACTCCTACGTAAGAGTAGGGAAGCCCCGCCCATGACTGTTGATGACTGGCCCTGAGTGAGAAGCACAGAGACGCCATTTCTGTTTACTCGAGTATTACAATGTTTGCGCCAAAAAACATTAATAATGTTGTGTTGTTGAATGTACCAACGAACATACGAGTCTCATAGACTCCGGCATCAGAGCCACTGAGGACACGTGGATGAATTTCATTTTTGTGCCGAAGAATGTCTGTAAAATGTTATATATTTGCGCAAATCATTTTATGCATGTCTGCTTCACCAACGAAAGGTCAGTACAACACTGGATTTACGAAAAAGTTGTTTCTGAAGGATGGGTCAATATATGCTCCATGCTCCAACTTCATATCCAGAACAAGTAAGGATGGCACTTCATATTTTGTGAATGTTTGCAAATTTCCTTTCTGAATGAGCTTTCTAGACTGCTGTACGGCTAATAAGGCTAAAGCTACCATCGTCTCTGACTGTATTCACAGAGACTAGAGCGGCGGTGTTAGTTTTATCCTGAAAACGCTCACCGTCTGCGTAATTCATAAACGCACATTTATTTTTTATTGTATAGTCGGATGACGGACGTGTTACGTTCCCACACAAGCAGTTGAATCAACGTAACTCTACAACAACTAACGTGACAAATGTATCCACTAACCATTCAGAAACATCCAAGTGCAGTCGAAAAGTCTCAACCTTTTCCTGAGTCTTATCTGTGTCGACTCCAGTTCAAACTGCTTATTTCTGACATTTTGGCTGAGTGAGATTCACCTGTTTTGTTGTTGATGGAGTATCCCAAGCTCATGTAAAGAATCCACCCTCTTCTGAAAGGGGGCGGGGAGCAGCAGCTCATTTGCATTTAAAGGGATACACAAAAGCGGTGCGTTTTTGCTCACACCCAAATAGGGGCAAATTTGACAAGCTATAATAAATGATCTGGGGGGCCTTTTGAGCTGAAACTTCACAGACACATTCTGGGGACACCAGAGATTTATATTACACATTTTGAAAAGGGGCATAATATGTCCTAACATGTCATAATATGTAAAATGTACATTCTCACTATGAACACACACTTTTCTTCCTCTCACACTGAATGTTCATATGAAGCGCTTCGTGTCCAGAGGGTCGGGCCTGTTGAAGGCTGTCAGCACACGGGAGCTCAGACCTTCGGTACGGGCCGGGACGGAGAACAACATCCTCAAAATGAGCTTTCAGCAGTGGGTCCATTGTCTAAAATGAGAACAGAATTATTGATATGTCAGTGAAAATGTTTTTAATCACACTCCCATGATATTTCTCATGTGAGGTCGGAGTCATTTTCTTTGACCTCTTTTAAATAATAAAAGCACAACATTTTGTCAGTAGATGTACATCATGCATGTGCTGATTATACAGAGCATGAACACTTGAGTGTTTTGCCCAACTTACTGTGTATCAGTGCCGTTTTTCTGATGAAAAGGATTCACCCTTTTGAACTCTGGCCGTCTTCAACTGACATATTCCCAGTCTGCACTTCCATCATAGTAGTGAGCAGCAAAGAGTGATCTACACAAAGATATATATCGAAGAGGCTTGAGTGAGACATGTATTGGTTCTGAACTTGTTATATCAGCTGACATGTAACCGCTTTACATATAGACTGTGTGCGGCGCTGTTCTGAAATGAGGCGGCAAAGTCCTGTTTTTTTGTTTGTTCGTTTTTTAAAAGGGGGGGGGGGGGGTCTAATGCCATTTCATGCATTCTGCTTTATTTACACTGTTAAAGAGTTGATTCTCATGCTAAACATGGCCAAAGTTTTAAAAAAAACTAGTATTTTCTGTGCCAAACACTCTCCTTCAGGATTCCAACAAGTTTCGGAACGTTTTTTCCAGTACGGCCCTGTATGACATCATAAACGGCAGAATTGCTTGTATGGGCACTTCTCCCGGAATTGTCCAAATTCCACCAGCAAGTCCTTTTAGCCTGGAAAATTAGCTATTCACACAATTTCTCCCCTCACACTTCCTTCATTTGGAAAAATGCCAATATACTGGTTGCCAGTAAATTCTTATTTTTAAGGAATTGGTTTAACAGGGATATTAATGATCTTATGAATATGTTTGATAATTGTGGAAATCTTTTAACTTACGAACAATTCATGCGAACCCACAGTTTCCCTGTGCATTTTAAGGAGTTTAATTCTGTTGTTAAAGCTATTTCTCCTACTCTGGTTCAGCTTATTAGAAGTCATATTCAATATAACTCAACAATAATGAAAAACCCAAAATTAATATTAAACGGCATTGAATTGATTGGTTGACTACCCTGTTAAATAATTTTTTTAAGATACTGTGATATTGATGATTTATGCTCCTTTTGTAAAAGTGAGAGCTGTTGACATTTGTTTTTCAAATGTAAAATTATTCAAATTTTTTGGAGGGATTTGGCAGATTTTATCTTTAATTTAGTGAAGATTAATTATTTTACAATAAAGGATATTATTGTATATTATGAAAACAATGTTAACAAAGATCTTGAATACATCGTTAATTAATCATATACATAAACAAAAGTATGTAAATTCATCCCCAAACTTTAAGGTGTTTATAGTGGAATTTGACTTATGTTTTCTTTGAAATTGTTAAACAAAAAGTCATTAATATACGTTTAAAATATTTTAAATAATAATTTTTTAAAATATTTTAAATAATAATTTTTGGATCCCGGCCACCAATTAATGCCACACACTGATGTGCACTACTGTATGTTATGCTTTGTTTGTTAAGTGTTCCTCCATTTAAAAAAATAAAAAGGCATTTCTCCCAGATGAGCTCGCGCACGGCACACGCGCACGCACACAAGTCAGTAGCGCAGTATTTTTTGTATTATTTAAAGGGCGTGTTATTAATATGAGCCTATAGGCGGTGCACATAGTGTTGTACACTCTGATTATTACACACAAATGGACACGCACAAACATTTATAAATATTAATAAAAGGATTCCTCTCTGGAGAAGCGTTCAGTCTGTCCGCTCCATGTAAATAGTGAATCCGGCATGGCGCGAGCGCAACTGGCTTTTAAAGGGAAAGGGAGATGAGACTCTGATTGGTTTATTGCACGTTACACCCAAAACACACCCATGACTCATTAAGAGACTAGGGACAACCCTTTTGGATCATGCACCTGGCGCACAGACCGTTTTTTCCGTCGTTAAACTAGCAAAAATGGATTCGGACATGCCCGACAGTGCACCTGCGCTTAAATAAGGCCCATAGACTCACGTGTCACTGTCCTCGTGACTGACATCAGACTCGTAGGTCACATCAGAAGCCGTTGATTCCTCTGCGCTGCTCGACCAGGTCTCTGCGATCTCGCAATCTTCTTCTTTCACACGCTGTCTTTTGTTGGTTGGAGAAGACGTTACATCGAGGGCGGTGCTAAGACGCTTCGTAGAGCAGGACATCCCGATAGAGAGGGTGGGGGGCGTCACCTGGACCGCTGAAATCACAGCACACAGATTACTCAAACAGACGAGTCAAGTCTGATGACAAACTGTGAATCTGGCTTGAAAAGGCCAGGCCAGAACATTTGAAAAAGTTTTAAAAGCTTTAAGTTTGAAGGCTTTACGTTTGAAGAAGCTTAAAGTTTAAAGTAGTTTTAAAGTTTGAATGTTTTGAAGGCAATAAAGTCTATCACATAAAAAGATTAACATGCTTTTAGCATTATTTAACACATTGCTAGCATGACATAGCATGTTGCTAACATGATTTTACATGTTAACGTGACTTAACATGTTGCTAGCTTGATTAAGCATGTTGTTAACATTATTTAACACATTGCTAGCATGACATAGCATGTTGCTAACATGATTTTACATGTTAACGTGACTTAACATGTTGCTAGCTTGATTAAGCATGTTGTTAACATTATTTAACACATTGCTAGCATGACATAGCATGTTGCTAACATGATTTTACATGTTAACGTGACTTAACATGTTGCTAGCTTGATTAAGCATGTTGTTAACATTATTTAACGCATTGCTAGCATGACATAGCATGTTGCTAACATGATTTTACATGTTAACGTGACTTAACATGTTGCTAGCTTGATTAAGCATGTTGTTAACATTATTTAACGCATTGCTAGCATGACATAGCATGTTGCTAACATGATTTTACATGTTAACGTGACTTAACATGTTGCTAGCTTGATTAAGCATGTTGTTAACATTATTTAACACATTGCTAGCATGACATAGCATGTTGCTAACATGATTTTACATGTTAACGTGACTTAACATGTTGCTAGCTTGATTAAGCATGTTGTTAACATTATTTAACACATTGCTAGCATGACATAGCATGTTGCTAACATGATTTTACATGTTAACGTGACTTAACATGTTGCTAGCTTGATTAAGCATGTTGTTAACATTATTTAACGCATTGCTAGCATGACATAGCATGTTGCTAACATGATTTTACATGTTAACGTGACTTAACATGTTGCTAGCTTGATTAAGCATGTTGTTAACATTATTTAACGCATTGCTAGCATGACATAGCATGTTGCTAACATGATTTTACATGTTAACGTGACTTAACATGTTGCTAGCTTGATTAAGCATGTTGTTAACATTATTTAACGCATTGCTAGCATGACATAGCATGTTGCTAACATGATTTTACATGTTAACGTGACTTAACATGTTGCTAGCTTGATTAAGCATGTTGTTAACATTATTTAACGCATTGCTAGCATGACATAGCATGTTGCTAACATGATTTTACATGTTAACGTGACTTAACATGTTGCTAGCTTGATTAAGCATGTTGTTAACATTATTTAACGCATTGCTAGCATGACAAAGCATGTTGCTAACATGATTTTACATGTTAACGTGACTTAACATGTTGCTAGCTTGATTAAGCATGTTGTTAACATTATTTAACACATTGCTAGCATGACATAGCATGTTGCTAACATGATTTTACATGTTAACGTGACTTAACATGTTGCTAGCTTGATTAAGCATGTTGTTAACATTATTTAACACATTGCTAGCATGACATAGCATGTTGCTAACATGATTTTACATGTTAACGTGACTTAACATGTTGCTAGCTTGATTAAGCATGTTGTTAACATTATTTAACGCATTGCTAGCATGACATAGCATGTTGCTAACATGATTTTACATGTTAACGTGACTTAACATGTTGCTAGCTTGATTAAGCATGTTGTTAACATTATTTAACGCATTGCTAGCATGACATAGCATGTTGCTAACATGATTTTACATGTTAACGTGACTTAACATGTTGCTAGCTTGATTAAGCATGTTGTTAACATTATTTAACACATTGCTAGCATGACATAGCATGTTGCTAACATGATTTTACATGTTAACGTGACTTAACATGTTGCTAGCTTGATTAAGCATGTTGTTAACATTATTTAACACATTGCTAGCATGACATAGCATGTTGCTAACATGATTTTACATGTTAACGTGACTTAACATGTTGCTAGCTTGATTAAGCATGTTGTTAACATTATTTAACACATTGCTAGCATGATTAACATGTTAAGAATTTATCATATTGCTAACATGTTCCTAGCACAATGTAACACGTTGCTAACATTAAGCATTATTTAACATGATGCTAACATAATCCTAACATGATTTACCACATTGCCAGCGTGTTGCTAGCCTTGATTAGCATGTTGCTTATAGGGAGAATGTTGCTAACAACACGTTGCTAGTGTGAATTAACATGTTGCTAACATGTTTTAACAGAAATTGTTAGCATGTTGTAGCACACTGCTAGCATGTCCTAAGCTAGTTGCTAGGCGTTGCCAGTGATAGACACACAGTGGATGAAGCTTTAATGCTCTATTAAAGTTTTGACTCCCTCAATGAAAGCGTATGGGACTTTTTAAGTCAGATCAGCTTGAAAAGATACAGAGATCAGTCAGAACAGTCTGGCCAGAGTTTGGTGGTTGTAGCTTTAAAGCTCTAGGAGGAGATGCGGTCTAGATTTAGGCTCAGAAGCAGTTTTTCCAAGCCTTGCCTTTGCTCCGTCGTTTGGGCTTCGGGGTTGAGCGCGCCGCCTGCACCGCGGTGCTCTTCAGAGGTTTGGGGGAACACTGGCAGCCCACGTCCCGTGTCAGAGGCTGCCGGATGGGTGCAGCACATGAAACATCAAACGGCATGTCATAACCTCGAAGTAAAAACGGTTGTTTCTCGTTATCTCGCTGTACTAACCTTCGCGCTCGGTGACGCTCCGACCGTGTACACCGACGGGACCGCCGAGCCCGTCAGCAGCAGGAGCTTGACGAACCCCATCTCGTGCTGCCGGAAGTTCTTAAAGCTTTCCTGCGTGAAGTGGCGCGCGCACAAACGCGTGTTCTCCGTTATCCCTCCTTCATCAAAGTGTAAGAACTCCAGCCAGCGGGCACGCAGCCACGGTGTCTTCGGGATAGGGAAGAGGGGTTTTGGAGGGGAACAGCCTAAAATACACCTCATCACCATGTTGTCGTTTTCGTCTTCTACTATTACTCCTTAGTTGGTTGTCGAAGCAACTATTGGTGCATTTCCGCCACCTACCGGGAGGGAGTGTGAACACAGTATTGGAGTAAGACCAACAAAACGCTCATCTACAAATACATTTAAAAGAACTACTTTTTACTCTGTTTTTTAGCAGAAACTGTTTAAAGTTTTAACTGTCCACATGAAATCAAAATTTAGTTTTTTTTGGCTTTTATGAATAATAAGCTAGTGTGCTCCAAACTTGCATTGATTTTGATGACATCACTCTACACTCTCCAATCAAATGCTCTCTAGAATCTGAAGCCCCGCCCCCTACATTATAAACAGATGCAAAAGCTGCGGCAGAAATCCGTCACTTGTTCTCATTATTCTTGTTTCTTTTACTTCATAGACCAGGTGTTAGTAATCTGTGTTCCAGAAAGCCATTTTTAAGGCCTAGCCCTAAGGCCTAATCGTAATTTAAACCCTGTCCGGGAAACTGCCCCATGATGTACAGTCTGAGGCGTACATTTATTTGCATTACTTTTAGTGCTGTCAACGTTAACGAATGCAATTGATTTTTTCAGTTTAATGCGTTAACAATATTTAACGTAATTAACGCAGCATCTGTTTTTTCTGTCATCCTTTGGCTAGCATTACATTATATGATCACGCTCTTAATTATGCAAATGCTGACGCGCTGTCTGTGAATGTCCTGACTATGTGACACACAGGACGCTCAGATATGGAAAGCCAAATGGGTCTTAACTCGCCATTAACCAAATGCCTGGTGTCCAGAAAATGCAGTTTTTGCTGCGTTTTAGACGGAAATACCGTGCAAAATACGCCATATTCTGGACACCAGGAATTTGGTTAATGGCGAATTATGACCCACTTCGCCTTCCATACACAGTGTGCCAGTATCACGCGCACAGACAGCCTGCCAGAATCCAGTTCGCTTTCGCGCTTGAACGAACAATAACACACAGAATTATGCCAAAATGTCAGTTTTGTGGAGTATCCTCATAAGAGCAGTCTTAAATGAGTTGAATAACGTCTTAAATGAACTTAAAGAGTTGTGAGAAAATCATGTGTCATGTGATCCGCGGCAGGTCTTAAAGTGACAGCAGCCACTAATGCTGTCGGTGATTAATGCTCATCAAAGAACAAAGAGAACAGAGAAAATCACTCACTGCTCTTGACTAAAGTACTTTAATAAGGATTAATCTTTTTTTAATTTATAATTTAAGAGGTGCAGACTGTTTGATAACTTTATTCAATTTCTGTATATATTCTAACTACACTCACCTAAAGGATTATTAGGAACACCTGTTCAATTTCTCATTAATGCAATTATCTAATCAACCAATCACATGGCAGTTTCTTCAATGCATTTAGGGGTGTGGTCCTGGTCAAGACAATCTCCTGAACTCCAAACTGAATGTCAGAATGGGAAAGAAAGGTGATTTAAGCAATTTTGAGCGTGGCATGGTTGTTGGTGCCAGACGGGCCGGTCTGAGTATTTCACAATCTGCTCAGTTACTGGGATTTTCACGCACAACCATTTCTAGAGTTTACAAAGAATGGTGTGAAAAGGGAAAAACATCCAGTATGCGGCAGTCCTGTGGGCGAAAATGCCTTGTTGATGCTAGAGGTCAGAGGAGAATGGGCCGACTGATTCAAGCTGATAGAAGAGCAACTTTGACTGAAATAACCACTCGTTACAACCGAGGTATGCAGCAAAGCATTTGTGAAGCCACAACACGCACAACCTTGAGGCGGATGGGCTACAACAGCAGAAGACCCCACCGGGTACCACTCATCTCCACTACAAATAGGAAAAAGAGGCTACAATTTGCACGAGCTCACCAAAATTGGACAGTTGAAGACTGGAAAAATGTTGCCTGGTCTGATGAGTCTCGATTTCTGTTGAGACATTCAGATGGTAGAGTCAGAATTTGGCGTAAACAGAATGAGAACATGGATCCATCATGCCTTGTTACCACTGTGCAGGCTGGTGGTGGTGGTGTAATGGTGTGGGGGATGTTTTCTTGGCACACTTTAGGCCCCTTAGTGCCAATTGGGCATCGTTTAAATGCCACAGCCTACCTGAGCATTGTTTCTGACCATGTCCATCCCTTTATGACCACCATGTACCCATCCTCTGATGGCTACTTCCAGCAGGATAATGCACCATGTCACAAAGCTCGAATCATTTCAAATTGGTTTCTTGAACATGACAATGAGTTCACTGTACTAAAATGGCCCCCACAGTCACCAGATCTCAACCCAATAGAGCATCTTTGGGATGTGGTGGAACGGGAGCTTCGTGCCCTGGATGTGCATCCCACAAATCTCCATCAACTGCAAGATGCTATCCTATCAATATGGGCCAACATTTCTAAAGAATGCTTTCAGCACCTTGTTGAATCAATGCCACGTAGAATTAAGGCAGTTCTGAAGGCGAAAGGGGGTCAAACACAGTATTAGTATGGTGTTCCTAATAATCCTTTAGGTGAGTGTATATAATTACACATACACACACACACGTATGAATGCATATTTGATATTTTCACTGAATTTAGGACTGGTGGTGGTGCTTAAGATATTGTTGGTCATTCAGTGTTTCTGTAAAAAATTATAATAGTAATAGATAATAGTAATTATTAATAACATAATACTACTACTACTAATAACAAATTGTTATTTGTTAATTGCTGTGAAATTGTTACATTATAAATATATATAAATGTATATATTTTTTCCTTATCCAATCTCTCATCACACTGACAGCTTTAATTAATCCTAATCCTATTTAAATGCTACATTGAGAGCCTGCTTAGCTATATTATCCACCTCCTCTTGAGCAGGCATGTTAAATAAACATTACAAATGATATTAATGATGTGCACTAGACATGGACACTGTGCTTGAAGAGCTTTTACTGCTCACCACCTCATCCTTTCTCCCATTCAAGACAAATTCACACTCAAAGTATCTACAGATGCTTTTCCTGGGAATAAGACCACCAGTTTAATCAAAGAAAACAGTTCCTTATTACAATCAGAGACGCACAGAATAGATTTCAGGAAAAAAAGAAAATAATAAAATTATGTTATGCAACCGTTCTTGCAGAAAAACCGAAGCCTTTGGTAGTGACACAGCAGGATCTCTTCGTAACAAGGAGTGTTTCAAAGAGTGTTTCGCTCAGGATCTGGTACCGTAAAACATGTTTTGACATCATATCCTTTGGGACTAAGAGGGGAAGAAGTACAAATTTACACTGCATAACTTATATATACAAATTTTGTGTGTATAAGTAAAAAAAAATTTTTTAAAAAAAATACACAGAGCAACAATTTACAATTTTTTTTTCTTCTTGGAAACTTATGTAATGAACGGTCAGAGTACAGGATGATCTCCCTCATAGTTTTGGTGAAAGAAAGCATAAAGTCACAGTCCCTGTGCCACTCAGAATGAGAAACAAATCCACACGATCATAAATAAAGACATCATCGGAGGAAGAAAACACTCGACTCGTTTCAGCTACCATTAAAAAAAGTCTTTAAATAAATTAAAGAGGAGTAAAAATACAGAGCTCCACTGCATCATTAGATTCTCGCTTGTTTAAAAGGCACCAGACGAGTGCATCCTCAACAAAACATAATAAATACAGCACACAGACTCAACCAGTCACCACCGCAGCTACATGGAAGAGAGATCACATACATACACACACACACACACATATAAAACACACACACGTTCTACACGGGCCGTCTCAGGAAAATATGGCCCCACAAATCAAAGAAATATGAAATGATATTGTGCATAAAGAAAATAAAGCCAATTTTAATTGTAATTTTCATTACTCTAATAATTTATTACTATAATGCATTCATTTTATAATGCATTTCATATAGAGGCCGTGAAAAAAAAATACTACCATGATGTCGAATTACTTTAAAATGTCAATATTACACATTTGTTTGCATTACAGTAATGAGACATTGAGATTTTAAATATTCTTGTCATGGTCATGAAAATATCACAACGCTGATATGAATGATCCTGTATACATCCATGTTCACGCAAAATATAATTTCTGGGTAGTTTCTTTTGATTTATGGGGAAACTTAACTAGGGTTGCAAAGTTTCCAGAATTTTTTGGAAATGTTCCCGAATTTTTGGAAACTTTCCACTTTCTGATTTTTTGAAACTTTCCACTTTCCTGAATTTTTGGAAACTTCCCAGAATTTTTGGAAAAGTTCCACTTTCCGGAAAAGTTTCACTTTCCCCAATTTTTCTTAAACTTTCCAGGATTTTTGGAAACTTCAGGAAAGTGGAAACTTCCCAAAAGTTTTAGAATTTTTTTTTTTTTAAATCCTGGAAAGTTTACAAAAATTCCGGACAGTGGAACGTTTCCAAAAATTCGGGAGAAGTTTCCAAAAATTTCCCATAAATCCTGAATTTTTGGAAACTTTCCAGGATTTAAAAAAAAAAAAATTTAAATTTTTAAATTTTAAAACTTTTGGAAAGTTTCTGGAAATGTACCTGAAATGTTCAGCCCCTTTGCAACCCTAATCTTTACAGGTTTTGTGAGATTCACCCACACACGCATTCACGCTAAACATACACCAGGTCCCGGCTCTGCTCCGGCCCCAACCCCTTCGAAGGGTCGACCACCTCGTCCTCTTCCACCTCATAGTCCTCACACTCGATGGGCTTGGGACAGCTGTAGGGGTGGCCGTTATCGTCAAAGAAGCGGCGGAAGGTGAACTCGTAGAAGGCGTGCTCTGGGTGCTTGCCGTTCTTGAACCAGCGGTTGAGCGTGTCGTTGTGGTTGCTGTCAGCATCGTCGCTCCAGAGTTTGTCAGGGTCAACGGGGTCAAAGTTGGAGGTGTCAGTGCAGTGTGTAATTTTGGGGATGTAAGGCGCATGCTGTTGTTGCCGTAGATCCGTGGAGAAGTCGATGCTTTTGAAGAAAGGCTGGGCTTTAATCTCATCGGCTCCATTTTTCCCAAGCCGGTCGTCCGGGCCGCGGCAGAGCTTCAGGATCAGGTCGGTGGCCTCCGGACTCAGCTTGGCCAGCAGCGGGATGTGTAGGGTCGTCTGCCAGTTTATCACCTGAGACGGACAAACACATTCTCAGAGACCCGCAAATTATATGAATGAACTACGTGCACATAAGCGAACACAGTCACTGTTTGGACTAAAATAGGCAAATGCTTAAGAGTCTATGATTGGATCATTATTGCAGTGATTATGTTTGGCAACAGTTCTTCTACCCCTAATTCAACAAGTTTCCATCCACTTTTTGGCAAAGTGCGTGAATATTCGTAAAAAAAGACTGCGTTTCCATCCTGTTTCCATCCAATTGGCCTTTCTACTGATAAAACATTGTGCGTAATGACGTCATGCCTTAAAAAATTGTTTTGTTGTATTGCTAAAAAAAATTGTTTATTTGAACAATGAATATTTGAGACAACTGAAAGTTTACTGCTTACTATTTTCACATAATAGGCCTAAATTAGGAAATATTAATCAGAAGATCACGGTGAAGTGGGACAGCTTGTCTGACACGCATTTATGTGACGAAGCCCATGGGTTTGTAGACATTTATAGACATATAATCATTTGTCCTGTATGCTAAATTTTAGGATCCACATGCAACAGTAAAATGTTCGATCATTTGGCAACAATCTTTAACATAAGCCTTAACATGCCGTCAAGCCAGTCGCGGTTTGACGTGGCCGAGAACATATTTGATGTTTGAGAGGTAACACTTCTTATTCTTACCAATAGTAATAAAATAATTTCATTTACAATTTAATAATATGAATGTGTGACCCTGGACCACGAAGCCAGTCATAAGGGTCAATTTTTAGAAATTGAGATTTATACATCATCTGAGCGCTGAATAATAATAATAATAAGCTTTCCATTGATGTATGGTTTGTTGGACAATATTTGGCCGAAATCTGGAATCTGCAAAAAAAAAAATCTACATTTTAAAGTTGTCCAAATGAAGCAACGCATATTACTACTAATACATGTTTTATTTATTTACAGAAGGAAATTTACAAAATATCTTCATGGAACATGATCTTAATATCCTAATGATTTTTGGCATAAAAGAAAAATTGATAATTTTGACCCATACAATGTATTGTTGGCTATTGCCACAAATATACCCGTGAGACGCAGGACTGGTTTTGTGCTCCAGGGTCACATATAATAGATTTAATGCGCCTTTGAACTACAGAGAAACGGTGCTTTAATGGGAGCAATGCCACGGACACTGTATAGGCTACTTCTGTCATGTGACACCACATTTATTTGTGTTAAAGCCCCTTTTCGCCACAAAGTGTTTCCAAATTAGTTTTCCGAGACATTTGAAGTATCGACATAGAATTTATAAAGATTGGATAAAGATTGTGTCGACATTTGCAAAATTTTTTTGATAATTGCCATTTCCATCAGCTTTATCGGTAAACATTTTGATGTGCTAAACTTTTTTTCCTTGGATGGTGTGTAGCTTTTCATTTCTTAAACAACCATGTACGAAGACACATCATGGCTATATTCCAGGATGACAAAGTCAAGATTATTCAGGCTCAGATCGTGAAAGAATGGTTGGGAGGGAGCATGAAGAATCATTTCCACACATGAATTGACAGTCCAGACCTTAAACTCATTGAAAGTCTTTGGGATGTGCTGGAGGAGACTTCACAGAGTGCTGGACTCTTGCATTGTCAATACAATAATTAATGCACCTCTTGATGAAAATAAATGCTGTGATGTTATTTCCATCAAGAGTGCATCAATTAGAGTTAGAAGAACTGTTGCCAAACATATAACATGCTAGAAACATCATAATCACTGCAATAATGATCCAATCATTGACTCTTAAGCATTTGCCTATTTAAGCATTTGCCTCAGAAATTAACCAGTTAGTAGGAACACTGTATTGAACAATCCGCATCTAGGGCCATCTAGGTCCTACTTGTTTTATGCTATTTTTTTTACATAGTCTCAAATGTGAAAGCTTCTAGTTAATGATGCATGTGTGCATTACAAAATCATAGACCAACACATATTCTCACCTTCATCTGGGTCTCAAGAGGAGTTGTTGCCAGAAAAGGAGGCTGACCGACTAACATCTCATAGAGGATTACACCCACACTCCACCAATCACAGAGCTGGGTGTAACCTAGGATTAGAAAAATAAAGCAAAACAATTAAATCACTTTCATCATACACATAAACTGTGTAAACTGTGTCTCTTCAGAAAATTTGGACTAAACAGCTCAATACATGTGGATTAGTTTTTCTCTTAATTAACTTTTTGAAGCGTCAGTTGCGTAGCTGTCAATGGAGGGACAGAAATCTCTCAGATTTCATCAAAAAGATCTTCATTTGTGTTCCTAAGATGAAGAAAGGTTTTACGGGTTTGAAACGACATTTTTTGGGTGAACTAACCCTTCAACGAGCAATGAGATTCAGTAACTAGATCATAACTTGATCGCTCATAGCAATAACATGTGCGACACCATTATAAAACCAAAAAAATGGTCTACATCGCAAACCTTCTGCAAAAACTGAACAATTCCTGTTTTAAATGTATATGAAAAGTGAAAACAGCATTGCCTGAAAGATCGATTCTTGGGATTTAAGAATCAATATCGGTTCTTCAAAATGAGAATCGATTCAAATCTAGAAATCAATATTTTTTACCCAGCCCTAGTACACGCTGACGTGTTGTGCGGTACACACCTGTGCGCAGCAGGACCTCAGGTGCGATGTAATTGGGAGTGCCCACCAGTGAGTGAGCCAAGCAGCGCTGATGCTGTCGAGCGGCTCTGCGCTCCAGGGGCTTCAGCCGGTCCCCACAGCGACAGCTGGCAGGATCTTCCCACTCCTTACTGAAGTCCATACTGTCCTGACGCACATGATCACCTGACAACACACAGATACATAAAGTTCAACGTCTCATTGAACAACACAGTCAGGGTCCATAAATACTGACACAGTCATGTTGACATGATGGTAAAAAGTAGGGTTGGATATCGTTTGAATTTTAACGATTCCAATATTTTTTTTATTTTTTAGATATCATTCACATTTCTCAAGTCTTATTGTAAAACATTTCATTGTGGCTGAATGCCATGAACAAAAAAAAAAAAAAACAACAACATGCAATTAACTATATGGTTTAGAAAAATCCATAGCAAAAACAACTAGTGTTAAGTAAACACTTAATAAATAAAAAAAAATACAAAATTAGCAATTGCACAAATAAATACAACTGATATTCATTCAATATGCGTAATAATCCAGGAACTTTGCTGCCGTACAATGGGTGCAGCGGCGCAATGATATTACGCAGCGCCTGAAAATAGTCCCCAGCACGCTCACTGTGCAAGCAGGTTGTCACGTTGGTTATGTTGACAGAAGTTAGCCTGTTTTTAGGCGCTGCGTAATATCATTGCGCCGCTGCACCCATGGTACGGCAGCAAAGTTCCTGGATTATTACGCAGGAATGAGAGTATAGTCCCTAGCCATATCGGTCTAGAAAATTGCAACTTTTCATTTTCCGTCGGTCTTAGTACACGACGTAACTATACACATCACAACATGTAAATAGGAAAATGTTGGCATTATTTTATCACTTATTGAGCAGTAGGCTAGCTGGAGCCGTTTACCTCCAGTCTTTGTGCTAAGCTAGGCTAGCAGTGGGTGCGTCATGTTGTGTGCCTTATTCTGTGTAAGAAGCCACATCATCTCACAGAAGGATGCTCAGCTGTCGTTATGAAGTGAGTTTGGAGTAAAAATAGGTTATTAAATGTCTTTTTTTGGACAAGAGGTTCATAAATGCTTCTCATGTTTGGAAAGATGTTTGTTGCTTTTTCAAATGCATGTTATAAGCGACTCGCAGTGCTTTCAGATGGAGCAGCATTTACTACTGATCACAGAGCTGTGCTTCACTGACGAGCTGCGCATTTAAAAAATATACAAATTAAATAAATAAACAGCAGCCTTTGATTCATAATCGTACTAAGCCAAACCGGTTTAGGCGTGATTTCGGGTTAATTGCGATTAATCGTGCAGCCCTAAAATAAACAGTGTTTTTTTCAGGTATTCAGGCACAGAAACCGTAATCAAATGTAAAAATATTAATTACAAATATAGTTACAAAAGTTATTCAGTCAAGAAAAGCGAGTGAAATTTCTCTTTGTCTTTCGTTGTTTGATTAACGTTATTATAGAGACAGCAGGAATATTAAGCTGCTGTCACTTTAAGAGCTGCACGGATCCAATATAATGTTACACGTGTTTGTTTACATTCAACAGTGTGGGTTCTCTTGCGCTTAAATGGTTTAAAGTCATATTCAAATGCACACGCATGAATCAATAGTGGAATCAACGGTTCTTGGAAATTTGGAACCGGTTCGAAAAATGGAAAGGGTTCTCGATACCCAACCCTGGTAAAAAGTGGGCGTTTTGTATCAGAATGTCAGTCAGACCTGAATGTGATTTTGCTGTGGATTGTAGAAGACTACTTCCCACTAAAACCCACTTTTGAGGAGGCTTTTAGAGCGGGACATGGAGGCTGGAGCACGTATCCCATTGGTGACGCTTCTTTTTCAAATCTTTCATTGTTTGCCATTGTAATATTTCAGTAACCATCATTACATTAACGTTAATGTAATAGACACATTATATGCATAATGCATTAAATTACTGGCAAGATTTTAGAAAGGCTACATTACCTACAACAGTAGCCTAAAACGATTGGCTATAAATGGCACAAAATCATGGGGTCAAGTCATTAAAAATCAGTTTTGGTCTCACCGCTTTGGTAGTATTTGGAGTCGTGAGTCCATCGGAAGCCAGTGCACAGGCCAAAGTCTGTCAGTTTGATGTGTCCATCACGATCAATTAGGATGTTGTCAGGTTTGATGTCTCGATGGATAAAACCCATTTTGTGGACGCTTTCCACAGCACAGGTGAGCTCCGCGATGTAAAACTGAGCCAAGTCCTCTTGAAAAATGCCCATTCTGATCAAAAGACTCATCATGTCCCCACCAGGGATGTAGTCCATGACAAAATACAAGTTATCTTTATCCTGGAACGAGTAGTACAACCGGACGACCCACTCATTATCTGCTTCAGCGAGAATATCCCGCTCCGCTTTCACATGGGCCACCTGGTTTCTTAATAGGACGTCTTTTTTACGGAGGGTCTTCATGGCGTACAGCGCTCCCGTGTCTACTTTCCGAGCCAAACACACTTCTCCAAACGCCCCAATTCCCAGAGTCTTGATCTTATCAAACATGGATTTGTCCATTTTGGCGCGTTTGAGGCGGATGTAGTTGGATTCTTTCTGGCTCAGCATCATGCGCATCTGCTCCTGTGCGTCACCCGAAAGTCCCACCTGAACACACAACACGTTGTTATAACAGCCCTCACAAAACACCCACTTGTACACAAATACAGGCAAACATGCTCACAAAGCACACAAAGGCACTGAAATAATTTCAGACAACATACACACCACACAATCATGTAATATTCACAATCACAACATTGGCAGGCAGCATCCAGCACTGAAAAACAGCAAAGCATGCAATGCACAGGGTTTCCTACAGTGAGCAAATTATTATTTACTACTAAAGCAGGGGTGTAACGATACATTCATGTCACGATTCGATACAAATGGGAGTGGGTGATATAGCGGTATTTATAGCTATTTTTTTGTCTTATGGACTATATGTAATAATCTAATGTAAAATATCTTATTTAGGAAAGTACTAAATACAAAATAACATGCATTTTGTTAAAATTATTCACATACTTTTTCTTGCCACTGTATGTCCATTACACTTCATGTCTTTGCAACATAAAGGCTATGATGCTAGGAGATGATGTTGTGCAAGTAGGCAGCTCAGTAGAGCTTTAGAACAGAGCTCATGAAAACCTTCAAGGAAAAGACTCATACACATGCTGTCCAACTGACTGGGTCTTACTTTACCACACACTGAGTGACGACTACTCCAGAAGAAACCTTTAAACTATGAAAACCAGTTGATCAGACAAAGAAAAGAGAGAGAGAAGGCGGCTTACAGAGGATATCCAGAAACTGAAAGATATGGAAGAGAGACAAACAGACAGACAAGAGAAAGAGAGAATAAAAGGGCAGGAAATTACGATTGGAGAAAGATGGGAAACAGTAGAGCAGAGGTGCAAAGAACATTGTGAGAGGATGTGAAGAAATGCATGCTAACCCGCTGCATCTCGCTCTCCAACTGCTTCTTCCTCCGGTTCCTCTGCTGGTGATTCTTCAGGATGTTCTCCACATGCTGCTCCATGAAGAACTTGAAAGCCTGCGGCGAGTACATGGGAACTCTGCTTTCCCCTTTACGCTCCTCATCCCGCTTGTGACGCCGCACCGGCACGGGAGACGTCGTGATCTGTTTCTTCTCGCGTTCCTCTGAGGCCTCGGTGCGCTCGCTGGAGCAGGTGCTGTCCGTGTCGTTGTCATTGTCCGCTCCGTCCTCCTCTTTGCTGCTGGGTTTCGGTGTGGGGTCATACCCTGGTGGAGGTGGCTGCTGTAGCAGGTGTTTAGGATAAGGAGGGGGTGGGCCCTGGTAGCTCGGGACTTCTGCGGACACAGACGGCTCTTGGTACGCAGTGGGCTGCTGCTGAAGCCAAGGTGGGTGTGTAGGGGCAACGGCGGTGTGCAGCTCTGGCTTTTGCACCCGCATACTCTTTACTGGCTGCAGAATGGGGGCCTGTGTAATGGTGGTGACGGTAGTGGCGGAAGGTTGGGAGCTGGGCACAGAAGTGCACTGACGCCCACTGGGCTGGGCATTGGTGAAGGAGTTGGAGCGGCCCGGCACGCTGTGGGGCCATGATGAAGGAATTGGGTCCTGATTGGGCGAAGTCTGAGGCTGCTGCACAGATGGTCTGACCTGAGGAAGCACTCCAAGGTTGTACATATCAAGGTTGTGGCTATTGCGGTTGGACACCAACATGCTTGGGGGAAGGTTGGTTCCGTTTGAGGGTGCAGTAAGGGTGCTGGATTGCATCTGCTGGGCTGTGGGACTCTGTCTGTTAGCCTGGTGCATGGGATACGGAGGTGGCGGCGGCTGCCGGCCACTGTTATTAATGCCCATGTACTCGCCTTGTATGCCGCCATTCTGAGGCCAGGACGGGGGGAAGGTGAACTTGTTGCTCCCGGAGTTTTGCATGATGATGGGTTGCCGACCCACAGGCACTGGACTTAGCCCTCGTTGCGCCTGGGACGGAGGGTTTATATAGCCATCGGGTCGGGGCCCCTGAGGCACAGGAGAGATCCGGGGCACCAGGTAATCCAAGTTCCCAGAATAACGCTTGGTTGAGGTATTGGACTCCCATGAGGAGGGAGGAGGAGTGATGCTACGCACCTGCCGTGGGTTCACTCGTTGGCCGCTGGCTGCAGCAGCAAGATTTTGAGGAAAGGTAGCAGGCCGTGAGAGGTCACTTTGAGGTCCAGGGCTACTGGGACGGTAAATCATGCCATCAGTCATTAGAGCGCTGTGTCGCTGTGGGGCCAGTGATTCCTTTGAACCCTTCCAGCTTTGGCGCCGCAACAATGACTGTTGAATTTGGGATGGACCTAGAAAGGAAACATCCATACAGTCAACAATACTAACAGGAGCCTGTGCAGAAATATCTGAAGCTCTGTTGACAAGCCTGTTTATTTACATTTAAGGGCCCAAGAGAAATCTAACCCTGGGCATATTTACACTCTGCTTCTTGTAAATGCTACCATGTATTGTGTACGTTGTTTTCTAACAGAAATCAATGTTGTGATATTCAAATGATGTGGGTTTGAAAACAGATGGATCGTAAGGTAATAATTCTTTATTTCTTAGCCAACAAGTATTCAGTGAAGTGATTGATGCCCATGAGTGTGTTATGTCCATGTTTTTAGTTCTAATATTCCAAATTTTCAACCATAGCGTATGTGAGGGGTGAACAAAAATCTTTTATTTAAAACCATGAAAATGCAGATCCTGTTGTAAATAAGTGAAAAATCACTTTTTAAATTATGGAAGTGGCTCTTAGTGGTGTTCCCCACCTGCTTGTTTCATTCCCGTGTTCACAGGGCGTGCAGCAGCAGCTGTTATCTGCTCCCTCGCAGGCTCCTGGAAATTCATCCGACTGATGTACTCTATGGCTGCCTCCACACTGCGACTGTTTGTCTGCTTCAGAGCACGAACCACCATCTCCTGCACAAACACACAGATAATGATGATTGTGTGACATCCAGACATACCATGTACATTTGAACTGGCATTTACAATGCATCTAAAGACATGATATTCATATGCATTATTGTTCTCCATACACACACAAACACTTTGAGCTGACTTTTATCAAAAGTTAAAAAATAAATATTTCAAATATAATAATAATTTCCCCGATGGACGTGGACAGAATTGCGGAATCCAGTCATAAAAACTGAATTTACTGTAGAATGCGGAATTTCACAGAAGTTGTCACATTTTTGATGAGATGAAAGTAAAAACAAAACATTTCATTGGGCCCTAAACATGTAATTTTTGTTAAACTTTTAATAAATTGTATGTTTCATGATTTCAATTAATTAGACATGCTTTTTGATTACTAAAAATTTTACTTAACTATTAAAATGGAATATAAAAAATTAAAGCAGAGAAAAAACATAATCCAAAAAAAGTTCAAACAGAAAAAATGGAATTTGAAAAAAATAAAACAGATTTCATAGGGCCCTACAGGGCTCAACATTAAGCCTTATCATGTACTTGTCCTTTGGACAAGTAAATCGGTCATGCACTTATTTAAATTTGAAAAAATATATAATTTAAATTTGCTTGTCCGGAAAAAACTGTATTTTTTGTTGTGTAAATATAATTTATTCTGAAGCAATATTCTCCTTAGTGTTCTATCAGCTTTGACATATTTAAATCTGCATGTGTGAGATATTTACCAAGAGGGCTTTTTTAAGCTATATATAAATGGCTGCATTTTGGTAATTCCCTAGTTATTTTATTCAGGCTTCTTGAAAATTCTTCCACTTGCCCCTTCAAAAAAATCCACTTGTCCCGGACAAGCGTTAATGTCGAGCTAGTAATGGGTGATAGAAACGATACAAAACTGGCCTACGATAGAGATTTTAATTCTATGTTGATTGCATGTTGATGACGCAATCTGCCCGCAAAATTTAGAGCCACGAGCTGCAACCGGGCTGCAACGCATCGTCGTATTCGTCATCTTGAGTAAACATGGCTGAAAGCGATACGGAGGAGCTGGTGAAAATTGTCAGGCAATGCAGCCAACCCCAAGATCCAGTCCGAAGAATGCAGGACAGAAAAAAACAGGAACTGATCCAGACCTCCATCCAACAGTCATTTTCAAAAGGTACTCCTTACAGTAGGAAAAGCCCGCGATGGATTGAAATACCAGGGCCATAATTGTTTACTTGTGTAAGGACATGGTCCCTTTTCAAACGGTAGAGAGACGCGGCTTTAAAGCCATGATCAGAGCTATTGATCCAAGATACGAGGTGCCAAGCCGCAAATACTTTACAGAAACGGAGATAACTAAGGGTAGTGCCTTTTAGAAGGGTTTGCACTAAAGGAAAGAAACCCAATACTTTAAGCTTTTTCTTTGTTAAAGTCTTTGCAGCTAGTGTACTTGAATTTTATTTATATGCAACATTATGTTGTAAAATTACAGTTTTGCACAATAAATGTTTTCAAAACAACATTTCTTTCTTTTTTTTCTTTTTTTAATACTTTTAGCAGTTTGGCTTTCCTTAGGGTCTATGTAACCTGTTCTGAAATGGTTCTATTATAATATCGATGATATATATCGTTATACAACCACAGTAAGAGACCAAAATCTGTTTTGTTAATCTGTATGCACATCTGTCAATTTCACGAAAAAAGCAGAGCAATTCATCTTATTGGAAAAAACAAAATATGTACATCACACCCACATTGTTAGCGAGCGTGAGGATGACACATTGAGCTCGCTTCTTTTACCAGAGCTGGTCTGGTAGCATACCATGTCTGTCATTCCTCAAATAAGCAAAATTATAAAGTGACAGGAGAGAACATTCCTGGCACAAATGACGCATTTGGGGGGGGCGAGTATACAAGCTTCACAACTCAGTATGTTCAGCTTCGACTAAAGGTGCATTACCTCATCAAACCCAGCGTCCTGGAGCACTTGCAGCATGTGTTTGTTGATGTCTGTAGTGTGTCCACTGGAGGTAGTTTCATTAGCAAAAGGCATGAGTGATCTGCGGATCTCCTGCAGGGCTCTGTGGTGGTGGGGGTTCCTGGGGTTGGTGCTGCGCCCCTGCTGTCTGGGATCGTCCAGCGGCCCCTTCCCGGCGCTCACGTCGGCCTTGGGAGCATCCGAGGGCCGGGAAAGGTTGCGCAAGCTCTCTCGGATCTCCTGCAGCATTTGTTGACTATTGCCACTGTAGTTGCTCGCAGGGAACGTCTTGGGTCGCATTTGTCTGTATCCCTCGGGTTTCTCGCCCCTCTTCATGTAAACACATATGTTAAGTGCCAAGGTGGTGAAGAGACTTCCAGGAGGAAGAGTGTCCAGATTTCAGTGTTCGTTTCACCTGCACACTAGAGAGATGTCGGTGTGTCAGTAAGCATGCATTATAAACATCAATGTATTTCAATTGCATAATTAATGCTTGTAACAGCTCTACAAGGAAGTTTTTTATGCTAAATATCATGCGTTTGTTTATTCTTTAGATTTTATCATATGTTTTCAGTGATGATTTACTCTTGTGGTAGGTCTATATGCCCAAAAGCTCACTAGACCATAAATACTGAAGACTATAAATAAAACAACTTTTCTTATTTAGCATTGTTCTCTTGTTTCCTGGCTAAATATCTAAAAATTCTTAAAATCAAGATGCATTTACTAGATAAGTAAAATGACAAGACATTTTTTCTTGTTTTCTGGAAAATAAAATCAAAATGTTTTTGCTTAAAACAAGCTAAATTATCTGGCAGTGGGGTAAGACAAATAATCTTGCTTCTACCCATACACTGGGTTGTTACGTCTGACCCAGGATCTGGGTAACACAAAAAATACCCAAACACTGAAAAAAATAACCTAAAAAATTTTCATTTTTAGATATTTGGACTGGAAACAAGACAAAAATAATAAAAGTAAGAAAAGCATTTTTGCAGTGCAATTGGAACCAGTGATTGTGATGATCACACAGCTAAACAGGTTATATTACAGACGTCTGTAAACTAATGTGATGCCTACCTAGACTACGATGGCTAAGTGTGCTGTCTAGGTAGGCATCACTAAGTTATAGGTTTTGAAACACAGTCGTAGTGTCCAATTGATTCTCTCTCACACACACACACACACACACACACACAGCTAACTCGGTTATCCAACTCATGCGTTTACAGACGTATTGACAAATAATGCCCTTGAAAAACTTTACACATTATTCCTATCGTATAAAGAACATGTTAATGCTGATAAATCATTTATGAATCGGTACAACAGGTACCTGAGGCCTAACGCTGAGGCGATAGCATAGTGCTACCATACACCGAATAAAGAGCGAATAATTACAGTTACAATTACATTCACTTACCGCTTAATGGGGGCGAGACATCATGTTTGTACATGTATCGACCTCTGAGCGCTGTTAAATCATGAGTTCCCGTTCTGCTGAGTCTGACAGATACATGTATTTGTTGACGGACCGTCCGCTTCTCTTTGGTATTTACTGTCGTCTTGAGTTTTACAACGGCTGTCATGCGCGTCACAAAAGCCCGGATGTTGTGACACGCCCTCTTGCAGAGACCCCGCCCCCTGAGGAACCCTTCGCGAGACAGGAGGCCGTTCTGCGTGAATGCAAGAGGTGCGTCAGTGGACACAGGTTGTTACGTATTAAAATTGACCTCCTAGCCATTGTTCGTGTTCAACATGTTCCCATCTATGGTCTGCCCTCATTGTAATGGTAGGACCTTCATTCTAAGAATGAATAATTCATTCTTTTTTCTTATTTCTGTTTCATTTTGAAAGGTTACTATTGAGATTTCAATAAATATTTTCCAGCCCCAGGCCCTAATACTAATACAACTGTAACAGTTGAAGGGGTCATGAACTGCATTGTTTTATTGTTGTTTCCTTATAATATTAGTATGATTTTTACATAAAAAATGATCATAATTTAGAAATAAAAGGCATTTTTCCTACCCTGATTTTAGCCTCTGATTTGTTGAAGGGGAGTGTCTGCTGCAGACTTCAGTGTAAACGCCCACTGCTGTGATTGGCTGCTGTGAGACTTCAGTGTAAACGCCCACTGCTGTGATTGGCTGCTGCAGACTTCAGTGTAAACGCCCACTGCTGTGATTGGCTGCTGTGAGACTTCAGTGTAAACGCCCACTGTTGTGATTGGCTGCTGTGAGACTTCAGTGTAAACGCCCACTGCTTTGATTGGCTGCTGTGAGACTTCAGTGTAAACGCCCACTGCTGTGATTGGCTGCTGTGAGACTTCAGTGTAAACGCCCACTGCTGTGATTGGCTGCTGTGAGACTTCAGTGTAAACGCCCACTGCTGTGATTGGCTGCTGTGAGATTTCAGTGTAAACGCCCACTGCTGTGATTGGCTGCTGTGAGACTTCAGTGTAAACGCCCACTGCTGTGATTGGCTGCTGTGAGACTTCAGTGTAAACGCCCACTGCTGTGATTGGCTGCTGTGAGACTATATTTAGATCTATGGCATTATATTCAGATCTATGGCATTATATTCAGATCGTGGCATGAAAGGTTGCAGTGATGATCATTGTAGCCGATCACAGACGTTGAGCTCATGAATGCAGGATCTTGCCATTGCAACTCGATTTCTGCACACTAACGAATGCTTTCATCATAACTAACAGTGCAAACACAATGTAAATAAGAGATTTGTTGATTATTACGGGAGTTTTGTCACGAGTTCAGAACTCAGTCACTGATAAACTCGCACTGTTTGATTGACAGCTCCAGCGATTGTAAAGGGAGCGTTCTTTGATCGCTTTCTATATATAATTTAATCACCGTTTAAATAACGGATTATTTTTATCCTACTAAGAGAAACAATGTGAAGTTGAGCGTTTAGTCACTGGTTTGATTTACTGACACAGACAAAGAACATCTGACTGTACATGAATCATTACATATCAGAAATCACTGATCTCAGATCAGGCATTAGAATTAACACGGTTACTTACATGTTGTGGCATTACTGTCGAGTCCATATCGTAAAAGTCTGTTTGCAAAGCCTGCGCCGAAATTGCGACTGATTTCCCAAAGAATCCACAGTGAAATGTAGCGAACACAAATAAATAATGCTCAACTGAGACATTCACTTTGATGAAAATAAATAAGCACATTCCTAGCATTAGGATCCTTTGGAAGGTAATGTTATTTTTAGTCGCTCTTCTCTCCTCGTCATCTCACTAACACACCAGTGGGCGGGGCCAAAGTTGTGATGATGAAGTAGGCGTTGATCTTCTTCTGCAGAGGCGGTCTTTCACCATCTATTACAGGCTCATTCCACAACGAGTCATTCTCTGGGTTTGGTTACAATAAAAGCTGTTTTTGGAAGTTTTCAGTTTCTGAAACTAACAGGATATTGAGTCAGTCACCGCATATTTCGGCTACGAGAGAAACGCAGGACGGCGGTCTGAAGTTAGAAGTTCCCCCGCTGAACACGACACAAGCTCCGGCACAAGATCCAGCACCGTTACGGTGCAAACGGGACAACAGAGACTGGTCGATTACACTTGAATTACTTTTAAAAGTTTAATTTGTACTTCTTACATTTGTTAAACGAGCTTAAATGTAGGCAATATGTATTAAAAACAATATAAAATATGCTGTAATCTATGATCGAAAATAAAGGAATTATGCAAACCAGTGGTTGTGTGGAGTATTTTAAAAAGGTTTAGAGGATTTAAAGCCACAATATGTCATTTTTCGCCACTAGAGGTCGCTTATTTAAAATAAAGGCGTAGCTTGATTTGGCGGAGCTTTTATTCTGTCAGACGAGCGCTTCCGCTTCTTCCGCTCGTGTGTGTGTGTGTGTGGGAACGCAGCGCTGCTTTATCATATTACACACATTTGAGTGTGTTGAGAGTTATGTTATAATGCTACTCTGTGCGTTCACTCGACGCTACTATGAGACACTTGTTCACACTGCAGTAAGAGATCATATTAGGCATGGTAAAACATGGTACTCGCGGTAAATCAAGAACACCAGATTTAAACAATAAGACTAACTGTGTTGAGCTGGAGAACAATGATTAGTTTCTGTCCATGAAGGATCCAAACAGTTGCTCACCTGTCTAATAAAACACATCAGATATTAAAGCGGCTTTGGTGTTTCCATGGTTTCTACAGAATAAAACCGGAAATCGAGGGTAATGCGGGTATGATGTCATTGATAGGTGACGCACGGTCCGTGTCCTGGTTAAAATTGCTTATTTCTCTGGATTTAAACATTCTTGGAAACATTTGGGATAATGTAAGCACATAAATCAACAAAATATAGAACATTGTTCTAGTGGTTTTTGGATATTTTACAATAATTTACATATTGTGCCTTTAAGTTCCCGACAACATTCATTCATATATGAAGGTAAGAAAATAAGCTAGTATTTCTCTCTAGTGAATCAAATCATTTTGCTGGGTAAAATAAACCCAACATTTTACCCAGCCTTTGGGTTAAAAACAACCCAAGTGTAAGATTTTCCCAATAATAGGCAAGAATAAACCTGGTGTCCTCCATAATTCCTGCTACTACCTAGTACCGACTTCAGAAGTGGGAAGTAGGAAGTTTCCGATGGCACGTAAAGGTAATGGAGTTGAGCCACAGAGCGCCCCCTGCAGGAACAAACAGCATCGCAGCACAACGCGGCACTATCGGCTGCACTGATTTCACTTCAGTTGCCAGTGAAAACGACAGGTGCAGGTGCTTCGTGCTGTTCTTCTACAGTGCGCAAAACGGCGATAAACGTCGTAAACCAATGCTTTGAATCTCGCATGTGATGTGAGAAAAAGTGTGCATTCGTTTCCACCGTGGGAAAGGAGCGTTTACAGCGCAATTATGTTTCATTCTGCGCATCATGTCCGGCGAGCGCTCATCTGCTCTGCGCTTCTCTTCATGATGACGCGCTCCTCTCCAACATCCGACCTCAAATCCAAAATATCCGGCGTGGAGGAACTGCTGGAGGAGTTCCGTAAGCAGTTACAGCAGGACGAGTCGGACTCGAGAGAGGATGCGGAGGATGGAGACCGTTGTGTCAGCGGCTTTAACGCGGTGGAGGAGCGCATCATCCGCGCCAGCGCGTCCATCGAGCAGGGCGCCGCGTTCCTGTCCGCCCCGCAGAGGGTGTTGAGCTGGAGGGACTGTGTGCACGCCTGCTGCTCTCACCCGCACTGCACAGCCGCCATCATCCAGGAGGACCTCAAGCAGCAGGACGACAGTTTGCGCTGTTATCTGTTCAACTGCACGTACAGAGGCAGGAATGTGTGCTCGTTTTCCTTCCAGCCGGGATTCAGCACCTACAGTCGGGCAGAGAACAACACTCGGGCCCGTGAGGCCCCCCGGGGCTCTGCTGCCACCGGCCGTCCCAACACTGCAGCCGGGAGACCCTCATATGGGGTCGATGAGGAGGAGTCCGTAATGCACGGTGGGCTTCTCAGATTGTAGGGAATGTACAGGCCAAAAAAGATGGTCCGATTTATGTGGGGTTCCTTCTGACTTATCCATGTTGTCATGCCTTCATGTTACCCAAAGATATAATTATGCAATGCACACTTCTTTCAAAAGGTTTGGGACCAGTACGTTTTCTTTTTGTACAAGAATCTAATACTTTTATTCGGCAAGGATGCGTTAAATTGATCAAAAGTGACTATTTTAAAATTCAGAAATTCTATTTTAAATAAGAGCTGTTATGAACGTTGGGTAACACATTAAGGTTCCCTTTGTAAATGGTTTATAAAGGTGTTTGCTAATTACTAATAAGTCATTTACAAATGTATTATAAATAGTTGATAAGCAGATAAAACTGCATGAATAAAAATGGAGACTTAAACGCAATCCCTGCCAAATAGTGAGCCATCTTTAACTCACAAGTTATAAATGCTTAATAAATGTATTTATTCACACTTATTTAGATCAAAACCAGATTCCTGATTTATTCCATGATGGGTCTGTAAAGCCGGAAGAGAGTTTTCTTCTGAAAACAAATAGTGTCAGTGTTCAGAAGTGCAACAGCTAATATATGACATTAAAGCTAGTAAATATGGGTTCTGTAAGAAAAGTCTGTGAAACTCTGTGACTGCTTCCTTCTCTGCATCCCCTCTTCCTGTGTCCAAGAGTTCACTTAAAGGATTAGTTCACTTCAAAATGAACATTTACTCACCCCCATCTCATCCAATATGCATGTCTTTCTGTCTTCAGTCGAAAAGAAATTAAGTTTTTTGAGAAAAACATTCCAGGATTTTTCTCCACATAATAGACTTCAATGGCAACGGTTGAAGGTCCAAATCAATGCAGTTTCAGAGGCTCTGCACGATCCCAGACGAGGAATAGGGTCTTATCTAGCCAAACCATCGGCCATTTAAAAAAAAAAAAGTAACCACAAATGCGCAACTTCTGTGTTGTTCTTCTTCACGACATATGACGTCATCACGTCGGAAAGGGCGCACCGGTGATGTAGGTGGAAGTGCCAAAAAATGTCCTCCTCCGAAATCATCCGACATCGTTGTTTTACCTTTATTTTTGTAAAGGGTGTTTGATTTAGTCTTTGCACGTTCGTTTTAACACAGGGTCGGCACTTCCACCTACGTCACGGGTGTGACCTTTCCGACGTGATGACGTCATACGCCGTGCAAATGCAGAACACCGAAGTCGAGCCTTTGTGGTTAAAAAGTATATACATTTTTGATTTTTTTTTTTAAATGGCCGATGGTTTGTCTAGATAAGACCCTATTCCTCGTCTGGGATCGTGCAGAGCCTCTGAAACTGCATTGATTTGGACCTTCAACCGTTGCCATTGAAGTCTATTATGTGGAGAAAAATCCTGGAATGTTTTTCTCAAAAAACTTACATTTACTAAACATTTCCTTTCGACTGAAGAAAGAAATCTTGGATGAGATGGGGGTGAGTAAATTACTAATCCTTTACTAATCCTTTAAGAGAAAAAAACATAAATCTGTTGTACACAGAACAAAAAAGGCTGTAGTTTTAAACATGACTTTTCATGGGTCTGGGTTCCATAGGTTTGGATGAGCCGCCCCGTAGTGATGCAGGTCAGGACTTAGTGGTTCAGCTGCCGACGGACTGGGCGGTGCTGGACGGCAGAGACAGCACTGACGATCATGACATCATACATTATGACTGGGCTCTTGTGAAAGGAGACCCCTCCGTTAGAATGAAGGTAAACCTGCCATGGTCAGTCATCTCGCAACGTTTAACAAAATCGACTGATTTGATCAATAACCATAAGTAAGCTGGACCGCGCTCAGGGGCGGATCTAGAAAATGATTTATAGGGTGGCAACATCAAAGTGCCCATGCATAGTTTTTGTGGATTTATGGCCTGACACACACATTCATGAATATGCAAAACAGTTGCATTACCAAAAAGTAATGTAAAAATAATAAAAAAAATACATAAAATGTCAATAGGCACCAAATCAATAACAATGTGTGTATATTAGTGCTGCCAATCGGTTAAAAAATTAACTAGATTAATCACGATTATAAACACTTGCGTTTGTAATATATTTTATAATGTAATAATTTCACAGTTAATCTCCAAATTAATGTAGAAAAAGCATAAAGACAGTATATTTTAAATGTATGTTTAATGGCATCTTTTTATGAATGAAGGCCAGTGTCACTGACACTAATACTGATGTCTCTATGATTCCCCCCCCCCAATTTTAAACATTAATTATAGCCATTTAACATTACAATGTAATTGAAAACTATAACATTTATTAGGCTTAAAAATTTAATTTAAGTGAATTTAAAATAATCCTGTGGCCTTCCTACCGGTCTAATATACAGAAGTTGAATAAAGTTATCAAACAGTCTGCACTGCATAAATTATACATTAAATATAGATTAATCCTTATTAAAGTACTTTAGTCAAGAGCAGTGAGTGATTTTCTCTGTTCTCTTTGTTCTTTGATGAACATTAATCACCGACAGCATTAGTGGCTGCTGTCACTTTAAGACCTGCCGCGGATCACATGACGCGGATCTCACGCTCATCTCATTTTCTCTCAACTCTTTAAGTTCATTAAGATGTTATTTAAATCATTTAAGACTGCTCTTATGACAATACTCCACAAAACAGGCATTTAGGCATAATTGTGTGTGTTATTGTTTGTTCTGGCGTGCGTCTTTCTATTATCGAAGGCCAAAAGGTTCAGAAACACATTAATATTTAACGTGTGAAATACGCATATTTTACGTTTTGTTAACGTGTTAAAATTCACGTGTTTTTGAACCTTTTGGCCTTCCATATTCTGTGCGTTGTGTGTCACATAGACAGCGCGTCTCTTTTGTCTTGTCTCGCTTGAATGGTTTAAAAGCATTTGCATGAATAAGAGCGTGATCATATAATGTAACGCTAGCCAAAGGATGACAGAAAAACGCGTTAAACTGAAAATAATTAATTGCATGCGTTAACGTTGACAGGACTAGTGTATATAAAAAACATCAACAGATTCTCAATGTCTTTGAGTTTGTATCATTACACTGTTAAAATGTTTTAGTATGAAATTACAATATATTCCAGGTTAATAATCGTATAACTTTAACAGTAATTCCACAGTAGGACTTCTCTTGTATCTGACTGTACTCGCAGACATTTATTGTTAAATCTACAGTACTTTACTGGCAATTTTACAATTGCATTGTAAAAACAAAGTTTCGGTAACACTTTATTTTACAGTGTCATTGTTACACGTTACATGTAGTTATTATAGTAATAACTATAAATTATGCATAATTACATGCAGCTAAACCAAACCAAGCCAAACCCTAATCCTAACCCTATAGTAAGTACATGTAGTTACTTAATGGTACTTAAATTTATAATTACAGTGTAACAAAGACACCTTCAAATAAAGTGTAAGCAAAGTTTCTGTTTTATGTTTGTGTCAGTTACATTGTAATGCACCTCTGCAGAGACTGAGACACGAGTAACATTGTGATCTAAAAATATCTGTGATCCGTCTTCTGAGAGATACTTGTTGTCAAGTAGGCGAGATGGTGTTACTGTCACTGCCATGATTCATGCATGAATTTTTAGCAGCAAGAAATGAAACGACATATTATTTTTTACCAGCAATAAATCTCATTTGTGATTTTCAGTAACATTTGGACAGCAGTATGAATGGCATTACAGTGACCTGGTGCTCTCCAATTCAACAATAACCATATCAGAGTTTTGAAGTTAAACTTTTTGTGAGCTATAATTATTATGTTTTCTGATTTCTGCAGGTCACTCACCCAGGCCTGCTGAAACTCAGTGGTCTCAGAGAAGGAATTTACACCTTTGAGATTACCGTTACAGACACGGCGGGACAGAAGAGCTCGGACAACGTGTCGGTCAGTGTGCTCGCCCCTGCGCCAAACGCTGAAGGTCAGACATTATTTGTTTATGTCTTTCTTTAAAACTGTTGCATGTGAACATGGATGATTGCTTTTGTAATTTTGTATGTGTGTGTGTGTGTGAGCATGCATACTAGGAATGTATAAAACTATATATTTTCAAAATCAACTAGCCAGTGTTTTTTCTTAAAGTGCCCATATTATGCTTTTTCCAGTATTTTCATGTAGTGTGTAATACAGCTGTTTGTGAATGTAAAAGGTCTGCAAAGTTTTAAAGAATAAAGCGCATGACAAATAAAGTTATTGTCTCCGTAAAGAAAGAATTGATTCTGCCAAAACGAGTCATCATTAACACCGGTCTCAATTCCTGTTACATATCTACATAACAATGCAGCAAATATGCATAATTTAAGCCTACTGTCTTCATTGGCTGTCCACGAACAACGTCTACTTTGACCATCTGACCAATCAGAGCAGAGTAGACCAATCACAACAGACTGAGGCATCTGACCAATCAGAGCAGAGTAGACCAATCACAACAGACTGGGCCATCTGACCAATCAGAGCAGAGTAGACCAATCACAACAGACTGAGCCATCTGACCAATCAAAGCAGAGTAGACCAATCACAACAGACTGGGCCATCTGACCAATCAGAGCAGAGTAGACCAATCACAACAGACTTGGCTATCTGACCAATCAAAGCAGAGTAGACCAATCACAACAGACTGGGCCATCTGACCAATCAGAGCAGAGTAGACCAATCACAACAGACTGGGCCGTCTGACCAATCAGAGCAGAGTAGACCAATCACAACAGACTGGACCATCGAACCAATCAGAGAAGAGTAGACCAATCACAACAGACTGGGCCATCTGACCAATCAGAGCAGAGTAGACCAATCACAACAGACTGGGCCATCTGACCAATCAGAGCAGAGTAGACCAATCACAACAGACTGGACCATCAAACCAATCAGAGAAGAGTAGACCAATCACAACAGACTGGGCCATCTGACCAATCAAAGCAGAGTAGACCAATCACAACAGACTGGGCCGTCTGACCAATCAGAGCAGAGTAGACCAGTCACAACAGACTGAGCCATCTGACCAATCAGAGCAGAGTAGACCAATCACAACAGACTGGGCCATCTGACCAATCAGAGCAGAATAGACCAATCACAACAGACTGGGCCATTTGACCAATCAGAGCAGAATAGACCAATCACAACAGACTGAGCCATCTGACCAATCAGAGCAGAGTAGACCAATCACAACAGACTGGGCCATCTGACCAATCAGAGCAGAATAGACCAATCACAACAGACTGGACCATCGAACTAATCAGAGCAGAGGAGGCTCTCAGAAAGGAGGGGTTTCTCTTTAAGATACGAGGTGATGTGCAGTGTATATTATGAGAAACTTAAAGTATTTTTTGACCTTTGGTTAGGAACCTTTAAAATGGCATAATACGGCACTTTAATGACAATTCGGTGTCAAGTATTGTTAGGCTGATTGAGGGTCATGTCCACTGAACATCGATCAGACACATTTCAAGAGCTATTCGTATAATAGCATAATTGAACAGAGCCGAACACAGAGGGTCCCGCAAGGTTTATTTTTAGCCTGACATTAAACACAATATTCAAGGCTCAACTGCAACTGTTTGAGCAGTGACGGAGGAAGGAGAATGTTAAAAACTGGAGTGATACAAGACCAGGGATCCATGCAGATGATGGAATGAACTGCAAGCGGTACCATACCGTAATTACCCTGTGGGGATTAATTCACTGTAAACTTTCATCTGAATGGACGTCACAGATGAGTGTTTCTCTAAAGTGTGTACAGGTCACTGTTCCCGGTATCAGTTCATGTGTGATGACGGCTGCTGTATTGACATTGGTTATGCCTGCGATGGAAAGCAACACTGCCCTGACCGATCAGACGAGGATTTCTGCCAAAACTGTAAGCCTAGACCACCAAGCCCTTCTCTGACCATCTTCTCAAAAGCCTTTTCAGTACCCTAATTATTTTAAGATGTATCAAAAGTGTTTGGTGTGTTTTATAGTTGATACTGGTCATAAGTCCAGCTCCTCCTCCAAACATGGGCCAGATATACAGACTGAAGCAGCAGCGCAGACGCCATCAGAAGTACAGCTCACCGACGTCCCTAAACCTGAACAACATCAACATGATGGCTTCGGCAACCAAGGTAATGCATAAAATATATAATTCAAAGTAACAAGCACACACACATTAACCCTCATCCTTCCCACGGGTCATTTTAAGGGAACCCTAAGATTTTTGTCGCACTTGAACCACAAATACACACAAAAAAATTGTGTTTTGTGGTTGAAATTTTAAAAAAAGTAACAAATCCTTCCCTCACGGGTCAGTTTGACCCCCTTAGGAATTAATGAAATGAGAGGAATGCTACACAGAAAACCTAAAAATGCTCACACTTTACCAAAAAAATATCTGATTGTCTGCATGTGTATCTGAATGCATTCTGAAGAGAAACTGACTTTAGGACCCAGCGGAGCAGCTCATTTGCTCCATCTAGAGCAGTGGTTTTCAAACCGTCCTGGAGCACCCCCAGCACTGCACATTTTGCGTGTCTCTCTAATCTGACACACCCATCTCAGGTCTTGCTGCCTCTACTAATGAGCTGATGAGTTGAATCAGGTGTGTAGGATGAGGGAGACACACAAAATGTGCAGTGATGGGGGTGCTCCAGGACCGGTTTAAAAACCACTGATCTAGAGCTATAAGGCCATCAAGAGTCATGAAATATCATCTTATATTATTATTTTTCCACAAGAGGTCAGCAGAGACACCCAATGTTAGATATTTTGAGCTGAATTAAAAGGGTTATGCATGAAACTGTAAGTTAAGTTGAAAGAATGTGCTTATATTATTTATTGATAAAATCTAGGCATTTAAAGGTAAATAAAAATATTAGAAAGAACTCTTAAAAAAAATGCATTAAAAATAGAAAAAATATTATCAAATAAAAATTAAATAAGCTTTAAAAAAAAAGTATAATTTTAGGGCTTCGGGTCATTTGTTACAAAATGCGAAGGAGGGATGAAAGAAGATGTAAGCTGGTCATCAAAACAATTGGATTTAGTCAACCAATCAGAATTGGGCATCAAGACCTGCAGTGTAAATGTGGCCTAGACACTTGATACTGTGCAGAAAGCAAAGGTGTGTGTGTTTCTCTGTGTCAGATCCCTGTGCAGCACCCCCAGTGGCCGGCCCGTGTAAAGGTGTTTTCCCACGCTGGTATTTTGATTCTGAAACGGGAGACTGCCAGCACTTCCAGTACGGCGGCTGCAAAGGAAACCACAACAACTTCCTCCAGAAGTCTGATTGTGTGAATGAGTGCATTCAGAAACCATGTGAGACTTTACCACCTCTGATTAAATGTGTTCCATTGAGAATGATGTGACTCTAAAAATTATTATTTTGCCGTCTTTCAGCAGCAACAAAACACCAGGCCACGGCAACTCCAGTACCCAGCAGGAAAATATACACATGTATGTACAACAACATCAGTTTTCAGTTTGGGATATGCATATGTGTGTGTGTGTGTGAGTGAGTGAGTGAGTGAGTGAGTGAGTGTGAGCATGTACATGTTTTTCTATCCCTGTGGGGACACCAACCGAAATGTACACAGACTCATGGGCACTCGTGTCAATGTGGAGACTTAAATTGAGTTCCCCTGTGAAGTGAATAACACGGATTATCTCTTTATCACGGCTCCTGTTAGTGGGTGGGATATATTAGGCAGCAAGTGAACATTTTGTCCTCAAAGTTGATGTGTTAGAAGCAGGAAAAATGGGCAAGCGTAAGGATTTGAGCGAGTTTGACAAGGGCCAAATTGTGATGGCTAGACGACTGGGTCAGAGCATCTCCAAAACTGCAGCTCTTGTGGGGTGTTCCCGGTCTGCAGTGGTCAGGATCTATCAAAAGTGCTCCAAGGAAGGAACAGTGGAGAACCGGAGACAGGGTCATGGGCGGCCAAGGCTCATTGCTTTGGGCAAAGTTCTGCCGGGAAACCTTGGGTCCTCCATCCATGTGGATGTTACTTTGACATGTACCACCTACCTAAGCATTGTTGCAGACCATGTACACACTTTCATGGAAATGGTATTCCCTGGTGGCTGTGGCTCTTTCAGCAGGATAATGCTCCTGCCACAAAGCTTGTAAATTTTGTTTCAAATTATTTAAACAATGTAAATCTAATGCACGCTCACTCAGTGTTTTCACTGATTTCAAAGAAGAAAATCAGTGTGTGCTTTCACCTTAAATCACGAACAACATGTACTGTTAACATCAAAAATGTGTTTTAGTGTCTCATCATGCCAAAAGGGAGGTATTCATACTCTTTAATGTCCTTGTATTAACTAAATGGCTGCAGCATGTAATGATAAAAATAATTGCTTTTCTATGTGCAGCTCCCATGGCCTCAGTCCATAAGGAAAAAGTGCACAATCCTCTCCTAGAGTCTCAGGATTCACTGCCAGCGTCTAAAATATATAGAGTACTGGAAGGACACCCACCTCCTGAATCAGGTACGTTTTACTCCATGAGTACTCAAACATACAGCACTATGTACTGTGTGTGTGTATTTTCTCAAGTGTCGATCTGTGTGTGTGTAGGTGCGATTCTTCCCCTGGCGTTGGGTCTGATCATCAGTGCTCTGCTCTTACTGATGGTGGGCTGCAGGCTCTGGCTCGTCCGTCGCAGACTGAAGAAAGCTCTGCCTCTTACCACAGAAGAGTCTGATTACCTCATCAATGGCATGTATCTGTAGCAGAACTGCCTCCTGTCTGCTGCACTGTGTGTGCATGGCTGTGTGTAGTAGAGGATGCATAAGTTGTCAAAAGAATCTAATGCAGGAGTAGCCAGCCCTGATGCACCAGCTGTACGTAAGTGATTTAAAGAGGCAGTTAGGCTGCGTTCAGACTGCAGGTAAAAGTGGTATTTTTATCGTTCTTTAGCGCATGTGGGTCAGTCCAGGACCATGATCTGTTCATACTCGTATCTGTGTTGGCCACATTTAAAACAACAATGTGAACAGCTATACAAAAAAATCTGATCTGAACAGTAAATCTGAGTAAGGCTTGCAGTGTGAACGTAGCCTAAATGACATCTTACACACAACTAAATATTTTTGCATTGCACTATTAAGCTTAGTTGACTCTACATATCAAAATATTTCCACCAGCCTCCAACAATAAGGATTAAATTGACTAAATTGTGGAATAAAACAGCAGATTGATTGAATTGCATCAAAATCAGACAAAGGCACAATATGTAATTTTCGCCACTAGGGGTCGCTTATTTAAAACAAAGGGGTAACTTGATGACGCCTTGATTTCGTGGAATCATGGGAGTTGTCGTCTTCACCTCTACAGCCGGTGGAAAAGAATCCGACGGGACTCGGGCAGAAATCATATTCATGAGCTAATGTATTACAGATTTATGAACGTGACTGTAGTATGAAGCAGGGTGGAGCGGAGCGAGGCGCTGGAGCGATTGCTAATGAGAGACGAGTGCGACACACGGCTCGAGAGCAGTGGAGCTTTTATTCTGCCAGACGAGCGCTTCCGCTTCTTCCGCTCGTGTGTGTGTGTGGGAACGCAGCGCTGCTTTATCATATTACACACATTTGAGTGTGTTGAGAGTTATGCTATAATGCTACTCTGTGCGTTCACTCGGCGCTACTATGAGACACTTGTTCACACTGCAGTAAGAGATCGATATTAGGCATGGTAAAACATGGTACTCGCAGTAAATCAAGAACACCAGATTTAAACAATAAGACTAACTGTGTTGAGCTGGAGAACAATGATTAGTTTCTGTCCATGAATGATGCAAACAGTTGCTCACCTGTCTAATAAAACACATCAGATATTAAAGCGGCTTTGGTGTTTCCATGGAAATCGAGGGTAAAGCGTGTATGATGTCATTGATAGGCGACGCACGGTCCGTGTCCTGGTTAAAAGAGCTGATTTCTCTGGATTTAAACATTCTTGGAAACATTTAGGATAATGTAAGTACACAAGTCAACAAAATATAGAACATTATTCTAGTGGTCTTTGGATATTTTAATCAAAATCTTACATATTGTGCCTTTCAGACATAAATGTTGTTGACATTTACACTCATTTATGAACATTATGTGAATAAATGACTTGTCTTGAACGCCTCTGTCTACATGTCAAATTGAATCAATCATAATATGTCATTTCTTATTTTTTTTACATTATTTATTTATGGCTCAAATACAGTAGCAAACCAGCTAGTAATTACCAAACCTAGTGTGGACTTTACGTTGTGGTTTAAGTGAGAACTTACGAACGGCTGGTGCAGCCCGACCCTAGAGAACGTCCATCCTCCAATTCTGATAAAACACACCTAACACATAACCAGGGTGTTGAGAGTTACTCAAACAGACAGGTGTTCTGAAGCTGGGTTGGGACGAAACTCTACAGGAAGGTGGTTCTCCGAAAGCAGGGTTGACTACCACTGATCTATTGATTATTGGGTCATTCCGTGCCAACTCAACCAGAGGTCCCCTTCTCTGCTCAAAGACAAACATAAATAGTGATGAAAGCCAAAATATTAAATGTCACAGATGTATATTTATTGAGTAATCCACTGTTTTGTAGAGGAGGATCAAAATGACAATTTTCACCTCTGAGATTTGTAGCCAAATTAGAGGGGTGTAAAAGCGACTTTAGAAAGTTTGTTTTTATTTTCACACAGAGATTGGTAGGTCTATTAGTGAAATCTGTTGAATTTATCAAT
The DNA here is from genome assembly GCA_039654625.1 of Rhinogobio ventralis. NCBI lineage: Eukaryota > Metazoa > Chordata > Actinopteri > Cypriniformes > Gobionidae > Rhinogobio > Rhinogobio ventralis. The sequence continues at coordinate 2,723,874 of CM077210.1, read as the reverse complement.
CTTTGTCTCATTATATGCCAACGGTGATCGTTCAAAAATGGGAAAAAAGCAATTCCTGTGTTTTTTTGCCTCAAGTTTGCATGCCTGTAACTCAAGGAGTATTAAAGATATCCTAAGATCTTATTAGATTCTGGTTCTTAACAAACTTTTCTTTTGGTATCTCCATTTTAAAGGCCCCATATGGTTCAATCCCAGAGATATGGAGATGGGATCCATGAGTAAATTGGTCAGTTGCACACATTTTCAGTGGTCAAAAATCAAATGTGGGTCACTTTGCATACAGCTGATACTTGATCAGCAAAGAGGAATGTCTGAAGAACAAATAATGTTGAAAATAGAAATGTATCTCATGTTTTTCTATCAGCTCAATTGCATAGAACATTCCTTACTGAGTGCCATAAATATTCCTTTTCTAAAGTTTGCATGCATGTAACTCTATAAGTATTCAAGATATCTTAATATCCTTCTAGATTCTGATCCTTAATAAACTTTTCTTTTGGAATCTTCATTTTTAAGGCCCTATATAGTTCAGTCCCATAGATATTGGGACCCCAATGTGAATCCATGTCCTAAATTGTAGCATTTTACCCATTTTCAATGGTCAAGAACCAAACCTTTTTAAAAAGCTGATAGTTTGTGTTTAAAGAAGAATGTCTGAAGAACAAATAACACTGAAACTAGAGATGTATCTTGTTTCCCTCTATGAAAACAACTCAATACAACACACCTCTCTGAGTGCCAAAAACAAACATTTTTCCAAAGTTTACATGTCTTTAATTCAAGACGTGTTCAAGATATCTTCATGTCATAGAGATATCTTGAATACTTATAGAGTTACATGCATGCAAACTTAAGGCAAAAACACACAAGAAGTGCTTTTTTCCCATTTTTGAACGCTCACCGTTGGCATATAATGAGACAAAGATTGCTAAAGTCAACATATTTTATTAATAGACCTACTAATCTCTGTGTAAAAATAAAATAATGATGCTGCCATCTTTCTTAAGTCATTTGTACACCCCTCTAATTTGGCTCCAAGGTGAAAATGGTAATTTTGAACCTCCTCTATAAAACAGTGGATTACTCAATAAATATACTTCTATGACATTTAATATTTTGGCTTTCATCACTATTTATATTTGTCTTTGTGCAGAAAAAATATTAACAAAATCAAAAGTTGGATTTAGCTTTATTTTTTTAATGCAGCATGATACACACCGTAAGTCTGATACTTTTCCATCTATATGACCTTAAATGAGACTTACAGAATCACAGAACATGTTTCTGTTTCATCTGGGAGAATGTCTGAAAATGTGCTCAGCCTTAATAGTCATGTTTCTATATCCTTACATGAACATATGTTTTTTATGAATCTCAGTCCAGGCCAGGGAATGCAGGCTTAATTATTAGAAGTATTGGTGCCATCTTAAAAGTCCTAGATTGCAACTTTACAATTAAAAACAGACCATGACAAGAATTCCTTGGTTTAAGAAATATGGCCTCATATTGGAGAATATCTGGTTAGGATTTCAATGTGGTTTTTATGGCTTACTATGATACTAGTCTGTATAATTAGTGTAATTGTGCTAAAATGTTTTGAATCTGTAAAATATATATGATTGTAAAAATATCACATTATATTTAAATAATCTTAGAGAAATACATTTTAAAAAATCTATTAAAATGTGGCCCAACTATACGAGTGTCCAGACTTTTCTTCTGGTTTGCATGTAGTCACATGCATGTTTAACTGTGCACAGAAATGCATGCAAAGTTTCAGATCAAGGTTGGCCAGCGTGGTCTAATGATGATTCAGTTCAATTCACATTTATTTATATAGCGTTTTTCACAATACATAACATCTTTCAAAGCAGCTTTACAGAAAAATGCATGTTTCTACATTACAATTTGGAGTGATGTGTCCAAGTAATGTCCATATGTCAAAAACATACAGTTCTAAGATAACACAAATCATGCAGTTAGCAAACATGTATTCATTTAGGCAGAAACAATAAGCTCATTAAAGCAATTATTATATATTGAGATTATTATGAGTACAGTGGTGCATGTTGATTCACAGTTTGCGTCATCTAACTAAATTCAGTGAAGAGCCGATGAATTGCAAGAGTTTTAAAATCAAAACTATGGTATGGTTTTGATTTGAAGCCACCATGGCTTTCAAATGTAGTTTCTATGCCTTATTGTACAAACGTTTAGAATAAATAAGTTTGATCTGTTGGTGGCGCAAGAGGGTTTTAGAAAGAATTTGCTATGGTAAATGTTTAAACTGTCTTGTATTTGTGTGCCAAATTTCATAACTTTTCTTTGTATGGTTCTATGGGCTGCTATAGACGCCCTTAATAAAAAGTTAAATTTAATAAGTTAAAATAATGTAATAGAGTTTATAGATGCCAAATAAAGATGCCTAAAATTAGGTTGAGATTTTGTTATTCTCTGTCATTTTAAAAGACTACAAGTTCGTGCATTACAATGTGTAAAATATGTGTCTAATTCTGCATGAAAGGGTGACCCAACAACACTTCACCAAAATTGTGCTTGATACCTAAATACTGTATAGTAACAACAATATTCAAACTTGTTTAGAATGTTGTTCATGTTTGTTCTTGGCTTTTGAAGATTAGCATCGATTAGCATGTAATATGACTAGCTTCTACCAAGAGAATTCACACCAAAGTATAGTTTGTACAGTCTGATTGTACAGCCAGCCTTTGAAGCCGACAAAAATATAGATTAATTGTTTTCTCTTCTCATAATAGTTGCTAAACATATATAATTTGCTATGCTATGCACAATATATAAGGGGCGTTTCCTCCGAGGAGGCAAGGGATGCAGTGCCTCCTCAAAAATTGGAATTAGAAAAATAAAACAACGCAAATATTACAAAATGTGACATTAAAAATGTGCATAAATCCCTCGTTTTTCTGAAGTAACACTGTCCAACACTGCAACAGCAGATGAAGTTACAGCAGGAGTTTGTGCATCTCTTGCCTTCCGTTGAGTTTTAACAGACCCCCTAAGCCTACAGGCTTCAGAAGCGGAAGTCGTCATAGTTGGGTAGAATTTTATAGCGGCAAATGAGAGAATACATAAAACATTTTAGTTTCCATTTGCTCAAATAGCAAAAGAAAACCTGAACAATACTGTTTTCACACATTTTTAAAAGAGGGGAAAAAATTGAGAAATGACTTCACTGTCATTAGAAACACCCTCACAGTAGCGTTAACTAGTGTTTTGTAATAGAGTGGCGCAGGTATGACATCACTTTGTAGGCCAAAACACAGAAGCGAGTTAGCATTTTAGTGAATGGGGCTTTGTTTAAACGGCTGAAATAAGGTCTGTGGTGAACACAAGCTCAAGACACTTTCCCGTTTTATTCTACGACATAAAATACATCAGTATTACCCCACTCGTGATTATTAAAGCTGTTACGTGTCTTGAAAAAGGGCGGTTGCTAATAAGTAGCTAAATGGGACTACAGAGGCTGTCGAGGAGATTAAACGCAATCACGCCAAACAGGTAAACTCAGACTCATAATGCTTATTATTGTGCTCTTATAAACTAGTCTAACTCAAACGTTCTGGGAAAATGTTTTGAGATAAAGACTGAAAGAGTTGTTGGAAGCTTAGTGGTGGTGACGTTGCAGTCATGGTGGTGTAGAGCCTACCTTTAGCCTTTTACTGCTGGCGACTGCATTTAGGCGTAAAAATTTATACAAGTTGTGTTCATCTGTAATAATTATTATCTTAATGGACAAAACTTGTAAGTATCATACACTTGTTTTTTGTCCAAAATCCTATTGTTTTTTTCCCTACTGCCCGTTTTCCTACAAAGTGACGTCATACCTGCACCACTCTATTTGATGCAAAGATAATATAATACAAAGTATAGTGTTATAAATGTACATACACTTTAATATATATATATATATATATATATATATATATATATATATATATATATATTAAAAAAAAAAAAAACGTTGCAAGATTTGATGCTGATGACCGTTAAAACGCACGTCACAGTCCGTGAATGGAAGAAAGTCACGTGAGAGGAGGCAACGCTCCATTGCGATGTGATTGGATGTGATTGGTTATGCTCGGATATGATTGGTTCGTGCGATAAATCCCGCCTCTTGTTTTCGTGCGCGTTCGCGAATCGACCTGAATGAAGAAAGTGGCGTTAATGAGAAGACTAATTAAAAAGCAAGTAAACAACATTTAGATGGCACTGCTTTATGTCACGTCAAAATCAAACTTGAGAGGGACTGAAAACATGATGACTGTGTTTTTTTTTAGTGAGGGATCAGCTAAAATGTACATCTTAGTGTCTGTGACCAGTGTGTACAAACGTGATGACCTGATGAAAAAACCTATTATGAATGGAAGATTCACGCTTAGGACTGCGCATGCGCATTCGCATTGTCCAGGCTGAAAAATGTTTTTTTTTTTTTTTTTTGGTCATGATTCGAGTGTTTAGAAACAAAATTTATAAGACAGTTGTTGTCAGGTTTCATTGGTGATTTCAAATATGAAATTTAATCGTAAGCATGGCAAACAGTTTTGGAGAATTCGATGTTTTCCCATTCAAAGAGATTCAAGAACTGCACGTGCATGCCTGAGAGGCGTTTAAAGATGGCCGCCGAGCGAAATTACTTGTCTTAAAGGTGCAGCGTGTAATATTTATGAGGATCTATTTACAGAAATGCAATGTAACATACATAACTATGTTTCCAGTGGTGTATAAAGACCTTACATAATGAACCGTTATGTTTTTATTACCTTAGAATGAGTCATTACTATCTCCGTACACCGCGGGTCCCCTTACAGTGAAGTCGCCATTTTGCGCCATCATGTTTCTATAGTAGCCCTAAACGGACAAACTTCTCTACAGAGCGCTAGCTACACTGTGCTGTCTCAGACGACAACATCTTTGTCCTGTGTCGGCCACCGTAGCTTCTCTACGTGCTTCGAAAGGGAGGGGTGGACGGGTGCAATTCACAACCTCACCACTAGATGCCGCTAAAATTTACACAGTGCACCTTTAATCTTCACAAATACTTGAGATTTATAGGCTACTTGGTTTTAATGAATAGAACATTAATTACACCGTTAATGTAAAAATATAAAGGAGAATTGTATTTGGGTTCTCTTTTTTTATGTAATGTTTATTGAACCAAAATGATGCAGGTTTCTCGATTTCTAGAAACTTCCTATAATTAAAATTCTACTTCTCTGTGGGGAAAACAAATGTGATTTTATTTCTGGATCCCAACGGTTGCCCTCTATTCAGGTTCAACACACCCTCAAGGAACATGTGAAGCCAATCAACACAATGAAAACAATTAGCACCATCATTTCATACTGTGAGATTCTGTGAAAGAAGAGATGAGAGAATGGACCGATCATTGATTAGCAGTGAGTTTATTCGTTAAAGCACTGTTTGTGCGTGCAGGTAACACACAAACATGCACAGAGAATTGGCATTGAAAACCGCTTACAATCAAAATGACCACTGAAGGTTTAGCTCAATCCTGTATGCAAGTGCGGATCTGAGTGGACTTTACTTGCTGCACACAACAGATAATAGAGACGAGCTTATTCTGAGTTCTGCAGTGATGTGAAGCACATTTCATGAGTGAGCACTTCCAAATATACTCATATCATTCCAAGCCTGCCTGATTTTCTTGCTTCTGTGAAATTCACAATGAGATGTTAGACAGAATGTTTAAACTGCTGCAAGGTCAAAGGACAAAAGCAGGGTTTCTGCGGGCCTTACACAAATTAAGGCCTTAAAAAGATCTTTAATCAGAGCGGAAAGTCTTACATTTATTAAGTCATGGCATCAAACGTTGCATGCATTGCAAAATAATTACCTGTCCTGTTTTACAACACAAATATCTAAACATCTTTGATGCATTTACTTGAGATGCAAATGTAAAATGAAGTCAAAATGAAGTCAGTTTATGCATAAAACAAGAACAAATATCTGTTAAAACTTCCCTTTGAATAAAGTTATTTTTTCTGAGCCCACTGGCAGATATTTTTTCTTGTTTCAATCATAAAATGACTTCAATTTCACAGAAAATAAGATTTATAATTTTGTAAATGCATCTGTTTGTCACCAGACAAAAAGACTGAGGAAGAACATCACTTTTGTGCAGTGATCAGAAGGTACAGTTAAAGATATTTATATATTCTAGTGGTTGGGAAAGGCGCGACTCAAGCTACTTTTGCTTAGTAAAATGAAATAAAAAGTTACGGATATGTGTTGGAAGTTGTATTTCCAAACTAGTGTTTCTAATAAAACTCATTGTGTTTCTTCCCAGACAGCAACATAGTGTCGGCCCAGATCCGGCCCACATCTGGACATTTAGAGAACATATTGACGTATTGTTTTCTATACTTGGTCTTAAATTTAGCTTCATAAAACCTGCAGAATCCCTGGAAAAGTACGACAAAAGCAGTCCATACAAATCATGCGCTATAATCCATGTCTTCCGCAGATTCCACAGCTCTCACGTTTATCATGCGTGCCGAGAGCATGAGAACCGGTGGTGTTTGGGGTCATCAACATCAAATTTGGTATGACTTAAAGCTGCAATTTTTAATTAAACACCAGCTTTAACACATCATCCACTTTTGTCATGTGGAAAAGCATCTCCTTTTGTGTTTCACAGAACAGAAAATAATACAGGGTTGAAATGACACGAGTAAATTATGACAAAATCGTTATTTCGGCTGAACTACACCTTTGCGCTCTGAAGTTGATTTCTAAAATTGTAAACTAGTTCAGACGGTAAAGTCTGATTGGAATATTTTTACTCGCCAGTTGCTTTTCTTTATACATTCTTAGAATAATTAATAAATGTAGCTTTTTATTGAACATTGGTGTCTTTTTTTAATATTGCAGTTGCTGCCTCTATAAACACAATTCTTACATTCTGTTCTCACTGTAAAAAAATATTGTTGGTTTAACTTAAAAAAGTAAGTTACCTGATTGCCTTAAAATTGAGTTAGCTGAAATAAAAATTTTTAGTTAATACAATGGAGATTGGTTTAACACAAAATATTGTTATATGAACCACATTAATTCATTAACAAAAGATAAAAAGTTGTGATACCAAATCATGAAAAAAAACTTTTTTTACAGTGAGAATACCTGATTGTGATCGGTTAACAGCAGGATTCTGTGGTTTGTACATATTTTAGCTGACAACTTTCTTCGCACAAATTAAGATAATTTCAACTTTTTTGAATGCCTCATGTTCATTTATTTATTTGGTAAGCATCCAGGAATAATAGTCGAGGGTTTATTCTGCTGTAACGACTGCACATTATCCCACACTAAGCCATTCGAGACGGTGTTACACTGATTTGACCATGGTTAAAGAGGTTAGCATACCATAACCGTGGTAAAATGGCCTCTTGTGGCTTATTGCTGAACGTATCCAGTGCACAGTGGTTGATTCTGCCTGGGAAGCACATGCTTCAGCTGAAAACACAAGCCGCTACTATTAAAATGGATTTGCAGAGCAAAGAGATCCCTACACGTTATGTAGCAGTGAGTTATGTTTTAATAACAGGCTGGATTCAGCACAACGGCCGACCCAATACGCTGAGATGCACAAACGATCCAACTGACTGTAATACTGAAGTCATCACAAGAAAAAACACCTGCACGTCCAAAAGAAACACAAACAAAAAAACTGCATTCACGCAATTCCCAAACTGCAGGCGTACAAATCTCAGCACAAAGCCCGATTCCACTTTTTTTCCTTTTTAAATAAAAGAATCCAATCAATACATCCATCTTTCATGAGCGTCAGACTGTCACGGGTATGGAAATAGAGCATTTATACAAGCTCTCTTCAGTGAAGTCTGTTTGGATGTGTGTGTGTGTGTGTGTGTGTGGTGCGATGAGTATTGCCAGATCATCCTTTCAAAGTTCATCCCTATAACAAAAAAAAGAGAGAAAAAAAAGTTACTATGAACATCAAAGATACTTAACACAAAACATCACCAGTGCATACTGTACAAAACACAACTCGTGCAGGAATTAGTTTCAGCAACCTTGACGGTATCAAGGTGCAATATAGGCCGTGTTCAAACTGCACGCAATACGTTTTTCAAATCCGATCTTTAGGATGATAGAGGATTCAGACAGTGCACTTGATATCTGGTCTACCTACAATGGTCGCTATGATAATGATGTAGGCGACAACACGATGCCAAGAGACTTCCTTCTACTGAAACTGGCAGTTTGGATGCATTGTTCTACTGCTTTTGCATCATGCAACAGAGGACGCATTATTTTACACATTGACTTCTACACACTTCTGCTTACTGCATATAAGGCTAGAGGTTGACCGATTGATCGGTTTTGCCAATTAATCGGCACTGATAATAACCGATTACTGGAACAATCAGTTATCAGCAAAAATCCATCTGATTGTGTCCATTGCTGGAGTGGCTGAGAAGGGTCCGCTATCATTATACAGGACGAGAGCGGCCTCTAGAGGCGAAATATCACTATCACTATCACTGACGCCTCGTGGAGTTAGTTTCGACACATGCATAGAGCGGGACACTTCAGATGCGGATTTAAAACAGACAGTGAAACGGTATGTTATATAGTACACTACCGTATGTGTTTTCATTTAATTATAAAGTAATTAAAGGTGCAGTATGTAAGAATGACAGCTAGTGGTTGAAATGGGTACTGCAGTCCAAATTCAAAATATAGTTTGCCCTGCCTCCTCCTCCTCAGACTCAACGCTCATGCGGGTTGCCAGTTTGAAGACACGCAACAGGATCGAGCACATCTTTTTCGGGAGTTTGATTGACAGGCGATCTGACCAATCATAATCCGCCGAACCCACAATTTTGTCCGACAAAGCAGTCACGAGAGTTCATAGATTAACGTCGGTGGACTTCAACTTGAAAAACGGTGTGTACTTTCCGCGGTTGAAACAACATTCCTCCTGATGTTCATTCATGTTTATTTGAAGTTCATTATTTGATACTATAAATTAACTAGAAGGAAGAGATGATCGGTTCACGAGCTGCTTTAACTGAAGCACTACAGCGATCTGTCACGACATATTAAAAAAGCCACAAAACGGTATTTATTGTTTACATTTCTTTAAAAATGTAGAGTTGAGACTTTGTTTCATATTAAAAGTAACCTGCTCTGTGCTGTCTGTCAGTGCGTTGTCAGTATCCTCTTTGCTCCGCCATGTGTTTTTCACTCCGTGAGAACATGTGTGGCGTGAGAGCGCCATGGCTTGTCGGACATAGCAACAGTAACTAAAGGGGGCAGATCTTTGTGAACGCTGTAAGTTGATTTATTGATTTATGATGAATTGATATCGCGTTTTAATATGCTCTCATTCATAGAGATTTTTAGATGGATGCCGAGGCTTTTTAGGTAGGGTAGAATCTGCAATCTCTGACCCAGTTTGTTTGCATGGTATTTTTATGCTTTAGTACAGTCAAAAACTTACATACAGCACCTTCAATATATTAATTAGATGCTGCATTAGTGGAGAACAGCAGTATGTTTGCCGTCGAGGCTGGTAATAACATTACTAGTACTTCAAGCGGTTAAAACAGTGTGACAAAAACATTTGGGTCGGACTTATGGGTCGTGTATTTTTATGCCACGATTGTTAACATCTATTTGCATTAGTTTATATCCAGCGGTTCACTTTTATGCATTCATTATGCAGCAAAGTTGCATATTTAAAGCTAGTGACATGAGAAAGCAAATTGATATGTTCATGCAGAAACATGTAAACAAATCAGAAATGCTTTTGATTTTGGTTCTTTTTCATCGTCACTGTAAAACATATTTTGTTATTTTGATTAGATAATCATCAAGTGTTCTAAAATAAAAGCAAATAAAGTGTGAGTATACAAATATGTGTCTAATTTCAATGATATGGCGTTTGTGCAGATATTTGGATTTATATGAAATAGTAACATTACAATAAGAGTCTATTTCTAACATTAACTAAGGTTAATAAAAGTAATGTTCATTGTTAATTTCCACATTTACTAGATGTATTTTTACATTTTAAAGTTGTTTCTCTAATGCAATATGAACTAACATGAATGATCAAGGTATAATTAATATATACATTTTTTTATATTTAAAAAGTACAGTACATTTTTATGTTTCAGTACTGTTTTTAAATGTTTGTAATAAAGTTCAGCACTATTTTATGTGTTATGTTGGTTTTCATTCATTATGAGTATCCATTTTAAAAACTATCAGATGATTTATCGGTTATCGGCCAGCGTGGGGAACCTACTTATCGCTATCTGTAAAATCCACTATCGGTCAACCTCTATATAAACCAGATTTGAGTCTGATCTGCCTTAAAAACATCGGATTTGAGTCGCCAGAGTGAACAAAGCCCCAATGCCAAGTCTACACAGGTTTTGATGTGTTCATGCTTTCACGTCTCCTCATTCAGAAAGCATTTTTAGGGGGAAAAAACAAACAAAAACAAACTCAAGTCCATTCCAGCAGTTAATGGCAAACCGGAAATTTTAAAATATTATAATATGGTTTTTGGTCAAATCAGGCTGGAGGGTTAAAGTAAAACTGTGCAGCTGTTCATCATGGTATGGAGCAGCAAAAAAGATGACAAGCGGCAAACGCAGCCTCTGTCTGCTCCGGACCACACTGTTTCACCTGTGCCCTAGAAGAGAGAGGGGACAGAGGACAGGAAGTCACTTCCACCTTGACCACTGCTTGTCTTTGTCTGTTAAAGGCACGTAAATCACGCCCATCAGTGGCTTCATTTTAGTACTGCCGTCCTCCAGCTTGTCATACTGCTCCAGCATCTGGTTCCCTCCTGCTGGGCCGACGGGCAGAATCAGACGCCCGCCTGGCTTTAGCTGGTCCAACAACTGCAACACACACACACGTGAACCTCACCAACCCTCTCAAGAACACCTCATATTTCACCCTAAAATGACACTGATGGTGAACTAATGAGAATCACTACTGAGTATTACTAAAGTCCCTTTAAGGCAAGTCATTTCACTCGGCGGCCATCTTTGAAACTAAGCTGTTTCAGTCATGCAACAGTTCTTGAATCTCTTTGAATGGGGAAACATCAATTTCTCTGAAGATTACAATTAAATTTCATATCTGAAATCACCAATGAAACCTGACAACAACTGTGTCATAAATTCTGTTTCTAAACGCTCAAATCACGACAAAAGCTGACAAAACGCACATGTGCAATCCTAAGCGCGCGTACACTGCAAACACTGACTGTTTCTATAGCAACCGGAGCATCTAACGGCAGCTGCAGTGATCTATCCATCTATAAATCCTAATGGTCCTAAACAAGGCTTTATTTCCTTGATGCAAAATATAATTTTTGTCTTTCTTTATTTATGTAGGTGTGGAAAAAAATTGTTATTAACCACCCAGCTAAATTTGAATGATAAAAAAAAAAAAGTAAATAAAATAGCTTATCAAAATCTTGAAAAAATAAGCAGCATTCTCTGCTCTCAAATTCTGGGGGTCGTGTCCGCTGTCGGCGCTGAAACCACGCCCACTCGCGGGAAAGCTGCCGACACAAGACAACACTCATTGGTGGGCATGTATTGCCCACAATGGCACCAGATGTCAGCGGGACGGGAGAATGAAGGCCGGGGCGAGTCAGTTCGGCCCCATTCTGCAGCGGATTATCAGTGAATCCCGGTTGTCTCCAATGAAAGTTTGTAAAACTATCCAGTGTAAAATGATCACTAAATTGGTTTCCGGCAATTTACCAGTAAAGTTGTAACATTACCAGTAAATTACCCGTAATGTGCTGTGTGAACGCAGAATGAAGATTACCGGTATTTTGCACGTTCAAAGTCAGAAAGCACTGACGTAAGTCTGCTTTGAGCCAATCATAAAGACTTGACGAGATTACTCTGCGCTGTGTACGGTAAGTTTTCTAATAGTTTTTCTATTTAAATATGTGCTGAATGATCATCTTTGAACGTTGCGCCGTGTCTCACAGTTTTTTCAACGTGTTGCGCTCGAGACCCAGGGTTGCCCTTCCCTAAAAATATAATTACAAACCACATTGTGCATTGTAAATAGTATAATTATATATACTTAAAATAATTGTGTAAGTAGTAAAACAATACAAACACAGCAAAAACGCAGCAGTTTTAAGTATATAAACATTTGAGCCCCCCCTCTCTTGCCTCACAATGGTTTGGTCCATCACGCACCTCACCTACACACACAAGTCCGGTGGGAGAGAAGTTCTTCAGTAAGATCAGCTATTTTATTCACTTTAAACATCTGATTAAGTGATTCTTCTCTCTTTAATACAGACGATGCGGCGTTATCAATAAATTGTTATTAAGCAATGACAAAACATGATGATAACCAATGTATTTTTCCTTGAGTCCGATATGTTAGCGATATGTTGTTTGGTAGCTTGTTGTAAATCACTACATCTAACATGTGTGAACTGATAATAGGCTAATATTGTAGATCTACCGCCGGGTCAGGTTTGAACAGATTTAGGCTTCTCGGAAGACAACAGCGCGGTGTTTAAAGATCATTTACGATGACTGACATCATCACAGAATTTACCGGTATTTTGCTGCTGCTGTGTGAATGATCTCTTACCGGTAAAAAGCCAGAATGCCGTCGCTTGTGTGAACAGCTAATTTTTGGTAATTTATCGGCATTGCTGTGTGAAAGGGGCTAGTAACTCACGATTGAGCGGACGAACTGATGCAAATGTGCTCTAGTTATGATAGTGTTAGGGCCAGGCTCAGTGGCTCCAGTGTGTCATCAAGCCACCATTTTAGCCCCGCCCAAAAAATCCTGAACACAGAAATGGTGAAAAACTGTTTAACGGTCTAACTCCACAATTCAATACTTCACAGTTCAGTCTTTGTAACGTGTTTCAGCAATACATTTCTAACACTTATGTGTTTAGAAACAAATCTCAGAATTGCCTTTACAGGGACTTTAAGGTACAAATACGGCTTGCCATCAATGTGTATTTGTGATTGAAAGGAGACGTACTGCTTGTGGCACTGTGGGAGCTGCGGCGCCGACATGTATGGCGTCATAAGGTGCTTCTTCTGGAAAGCCCATTCTTCCGTCTCCAACTGCACACACACACACACAGAATTACACAACAACACACTGAGCCCATAGAACTCTGCTAAATGATATACTATTCTTCACTTTCAAATCTATCTATGTCTATAAAAAAATGTGCAGGTTTTTAATATATTTGTGCTTATTAGTGTTTTTCTGGTTCTGCGTACACGTATTCATTCATGTGTACATACGAAAAGCCCTGTATGTGTTCAGTTCAGTGCACAGACGCAGCTGTGGTTCTGGTGTTTAAACTCGGTTATAATATAAAATGAACTTATATTTAAACAGAAACAGTATTAACTGTTGGCTAATCAATCAGCCAGAAGTTGAATATTTCTGCATATTTAAAAATTAACACATCATGTAAAAGAGACAAAATCAGTTGTGAGAGACCAAAGATGTAGACCCACCAAGGAGTCTGATTCTCCCTGAAGAGATCAAACTAGGGTCATCCTTCTTTACATTAGTTACAGAATCTTCCACCAGCTCCTTTATATGATCAATGCCAATCACCTTCCCCCTCGGCCCGACCTGTAACACACCACAACACAAACAAAACCACTGTCACATTATGGAGATCCAAACTGCCAGAAATAAATAAATGTTTTTTTCAACAAAATGTAGGCATGACATTTTCTTCTTTGTATTGATTTCCTAATTTTTCATCCATATCTAATAATAGAATTATTACATTTATTCATTTTTACATGAATCCCTTTCACGTTGCAGGAAATAATTTCAGAACTACTCAGATTTTGCATATTAAAAAAGTGGCTTTTTTTAGAAAATTTTGGAGTGGCTGCCGCCTGTGATTGGTCAGACACACATAATGAACAAACCCAAAAAATTACAGTCACCCGCGTCCATATGTACACCTGTTGTAGCTGTTACTCAGACGATTGGGCTAATTTTATACCACTAAATAAATATGGAAAGGCATTCCAACAAGTGGACAGACAGCAATCCGGAGAGAATTTGACTCGCCGGGGTGCAGCGGCGCCTGTAATGCTCATCGTCTTGTTACTAAACAAGTTAATGGAGTTAAACATCATCAATCTGATCAGGCGTATAGTACTAGCTGACCTCACAGCTGCTAAAAAGACATGACTTTAGTTTTTCCCCTTTGTGTATGTGTGCACATTCCTGATTGTGTGTGTGTGTATGTTCCTGCTTGTGTGTGTGTGAGTGTACTTGTACAACTATCTTTGTGAGGAGCAGTTTGAGCTTTAGACCATCGTAGTGAAGACAAAGAGATTTAAAGTGAGGACATTTTGTCTGGTCCTCACTTTCTGAGAGCCTTTAAAAGCCTGTTTGGGGGTCAAGACCTGGTTTTAGGGATCAGGTTATAATTAGGATAAGGGTATGGTTAGGGTCAGGGTTCGGGTCAGGTATAGGCACTCAGTTGAGATGGGTAGGGTTTGGGTATGGAGCTGGAGATTGCATTGTGTCAATAAACGTCCTCATAAAGATAAATGTACAAGAATGTGTGTGAGTGTGCGTGAGTGTGAGATTGTGTGTGTATGTAAGTGTGTGTGTGCAAGTGTGTGTGAGTATGTGAGTGTGTGTGTGTGTGTGTGTGTGTGAGAATGTGTGTGTGTGTGTGAGAGAGAGAGTGAGTACGGAGTGCGAGTGTGTGTGTGAGAGTGTGTGTGTATGCGAGTGTGTGTGTGTGCGAGTGTGTGTGTGAGTGTGTATGCGAGTGTGTGTGTGTGAGTGTGTGTGTATGCGAGTGTGTTTGTATGTGAGTGTGTGTGAGTGTGTATGCGAGTGTGTGTGTGAGAGTGAGTACGGAGTGCTAGTGTGTGTGATTGTGTGTGTATGCGAGTGTGTGTGTGAGTGTGTGTGTCTGTCTGTGTGTATGCTAGTGTGTTTGTATGTGAGTGTGTGTGTGTGAGTTTGTCTGTGTGTGTGTGTGTGTATGCGAGTGTGCGTGTGAGAGTGAGTACGAGTGCTAGTGTGTGTGATTGTGTGTGTATGCGAGTGTGTGTGTGAGTGTGTGTCTGTCTGTGTGTGAGTGCGTGTGTGTGTGTGTGTGTGTATGTGAGTGAGTGTGAGAGAGTATGTGTGAATGCGAGTGTGTTTGTATATGAGTGTGAGTGTGTGTGTCTGTGTGTTGAGAGTGAGTGAGTGTGTGTGAATGTGAGTGTGTGCTAGTGTGTATGTGAGTGTGTGAAAGCATCAAAGGCAAAGAGTAACAAAAAGTAAAAAGGGAAATAAAAATAACAAAATTACAAGCAAGTAAAAATGCAAAAATATATACTTGTAGGGATAAATACTTTAAGAAATCAATACTAAGAAATATAATAGCTCAACACATTTTAGGCCTCCCCATATTTTTGCAGGTTTGCTGCTCCGTCTCACACACACAGTTTAACTGTTCTAATGTAGAAAGGTCATGTATATGATATGACTGTTTGCATTCCATTACTTTACAATTAACTGAACAGAAATGTGAAAATCCTAAACAATCCCATGTTTGCAATTGGAAGTGAAGGGACTCACCATTCTGGCGAAGCAGGCGGACAGGATCCCGGAGCCTGATCCCACATCCAGAGCCTTTGCTCCTTCATACAGGTGATCATGGAGGAGCTCTAGAGCGTATGCGTGCTACAGCACAAACAAGTGTTCATCAGCACCTCAAACAGGACAATGACTGCTATTCCAAATGGTGCTAGCTAAAAAAAACTAAAAACTTTTAACTTACCATATGTGGTGCACTGATTGTTGCTTGGTAACCTGTACGAAATTACAAAACAGAACATCATGCCAAAAAGAAAACACATCAACAGAATCACCAGACTAACATTGTGCCTACAATGGAAGGGACAGACATCACATCGCGTTGTAACAGCTTAAATACGTCAAAGCTGCGCATGACCTCTGAACTTCAGCTCAAGACTATGATTAAATACAATCCCTTTGAGCCTGTTTACACCTGGTCACTTCATGCATTTCTCTGATTTTAGGAGGTGGTCTGAGATGCATTCCAGACGAAACTGGACAAGTGTAAATGCACTGCTGTGATTGGCTGCTGTGAGACTTCAGTGTAAACGGCCACTGCTGTGATTGGCTGCTGTGAGACTTCAGTGTAAACTCCCACTGCTGTGATTGGCTGCTGTGAGACTTCAGTGTAAACGCCCACTGCTGTGAGACTTCAGTGTAAACGCCCACTGCTGTGATTGGCTGCTGTGAGACTTCAGTGTAAACTCCCACTGCTGTGATTGGCTGCTGTGAGACTTCAGTGTAAACGCCCACTGCTGTGATTGGCTGCTGTGAGACGTCAGTGTAAACGCCCACTGCTGTGATTGGCTGACATCTTTGCATATGAAATATCTAGTATTACATGTGGAACTCTCTCGGAAACTTTTAGCACATTTTTACTATTACAGCTCTCAAGGTTAACTAATCGTAAAATGTGTTGATTGTAGAATTATATTCAGATCTATGGCATTTTATTCAGATCGTGGCATGAAAGGTTGCAGTGATGATCATTGTAGCCGATCACAGTCGTTGAGCTTATGAATGCAGGATCTCGTCATTGGAAGTTATTGCCAGATATGACGGCAATACTGCAAGACGCATCAGTGCAGATGAAAATGAAAGTAGCAGATGCTCAAAACACAATCATCTTAATTAAAAGTTTCAAGACTAAAGGATCTCAACAGTGCTGATGCCGCTCTTTCTCCTATTGCGGTCTTTGATCTTAAAATTAGCTGATGATAAATCAAACGCAGCTCATATCTGTTGCTTTCGTTGACATGTACTCCGTTAAATATGCATATAGCATGGAAACTGCAGAGACACATTTATGTGGCCAGGTGTAAATGGAAGTTTTAATAAATCAGATAGCCATCTGATCAGTAAACGCATGAAGTGACCAGGTGTAAACAAGACCATTATTTCAGACAGACAGGGAAAATAAATTGGCAGCAAAAGCAGAAACCAGGTGTTTCAACAACGGAAAAATTGTCGCTTTGGCCACATTGGGCGCTAGAAGTGTAGACTATAATGGGAGCAATACAGCTGTTGAAGACATTGTGTCAACAAAATGATAACTCTGGACTGGAACTTACCTATAGATTGTGGCGAGTCCATATACGGATTACATTTGGAGAAATGGGCGCGGTCTGTGGCCAACATGACTTCATATACACGGTCTGATTTAATGATCCCATTCTCTGGACAGAAAACACAAACATTCACACTGGTAGGTTTATACTGGTTTAATATGCGTTATATATGTATAATGTACAAGCTTTTTCAAGATCACTTCTGAGAGAATCCCTATGGGGCCCTTTTGCAGCTTCACAACATAGTCATTGTGTAAACATTCTTCAAAATATCTCCTTTTGTGTTTCACAGAAGATCTGGTCCTTTTGTTTCTGTCAGTCAGTCATTTGCATCGGAAAAGCTGGAGCAACAAAACTTTGTGGCATGCCAGCAATGCTACGCTGGTATTCAAAACGTACACACTATTAATAACAGCCTGTGCCTATTTGAACATAGTAAATACTACACTCACAGACAGAAGTTCTGAGACGTTAAAGGCACAATATGTACGATTTTAGGATTAAAATTTCCAAAAACCACTAGAACAATGTTATATATTTTGTTGACTTGTGTCCTTACATTATCCTAAATGTTTAAACAAAAAAGCAATTTTAACCAGGACACGGACCATGTGTGTGTGTTGCCTATCAATGACATCATACCCGCATTACCTCGATTTCCACATTTAGAGCCGGGGGTGAAAACTTTTGAATTAGAAGGTAAATTGTACTTAATTTGTCTTCTGGGAAACATGTAAGTAACTTCTGTTGCTTCTAAAGGGCAGTACTGAATGAAATCAACTGATATTTAAACAAAAGACAAATTTGGACATCTTCATACAGTTCAAAAGTTTTCACCCCCGGCTCTTAATGCGTCGTGTTTCCTTCTGGAGCATCAGTGAATGTTTCAACCCTTTTGAGTCCCTCAATCGTCCTCAGATCTCAAAATCACACAGTCACTGCTGGAAAGGGTTCAAATATGCAGAAGATGCTGGAAACTGAAGAGTTTAAAGATTTTTCTGAAGAACGTTGGTCAGTTTAACTGATCAGGACAAACAAGAGACTCAAGAACAACCATCACAAAACACACACACAGCCGTGAATCATCAGGGAACGACACACACTCACACACACAGCCGTGGATCATCAGGGAACAACACACACTCACACACACAGCCGTAGATCATCAGGGAACGACACACATTCACACACACAGCCGTGGATCATCAGGGAACGACACACATTCACACACACAGCCGTGGATCATCAGGGAACAACACACACTCACACACACAGCCGTGGATCATCAGGGAACGCCACACACACAGCTGTGGATCATCAGGGAACAACACGCACTCACACACACAGCCGTGGATCATCAGGGAACTACACACACACACACAGCCGTGGATCATCAGGGAACGACACACACACACAGCCGTGGATCATCAGGGAACGACACACACACAGCTGTGGATCATCAGGGAACGACACACACACACAGCCGTGGATCATCAGGGAACAACACGCACTCACACACACAGCCGTGGATCATCAGGGAACGACACACACACACACAGCCGTGGATCATCAGGGAACGACACACACACACAGCCGTGGATCATCAGGGAACGACACACACACACACAGCCGTGGATCATCAGGGAACGACACACACACAGCCGTGGATCATCAGGGAACGACACACACACACACACAGCCGTGGATCATCAGGGAACGACACACACACACACACAGCCGTGGATCATCAGGGAACGACACACACACACACACAGCCGTGGATCATCAGGGAACGACACACACACACACACAGCCGTGGATCATCAGGGAACGACACACACACACACACAGCCGTGGATCATCAGGGAACGACACACAGTGTTAAGAATCAAGGGCTCATAAACTTTTGAACGGGCTCATTTTTATAAATTCAGCTATTTTTTGTCTTGTGAACTATATGCAAACAGCTTTTATGTAAAATATCTTATTCAGGACAGCACTAAATAAAAAAAATAACATGCATTTAGTATGATCCCTCTTATTTTGTTCAAATTTTCTGCAAGGGGTTCACACACTTTTTCGGAACCATTCGGCACGACGGTGAAAAAACGGCTGGAATCTATGAGCTCTGATGCTTTTGGAGAATCTGCAAGTAGACTAAACAAATACTTGATTACCTTTTTAATCCAAAGTGACCTTAATTACACAAACGGCATGAATTAAACATGTTCCAGCACATAATGGTGAGAGAAACAATCAACTTATATTTGTGACCCTGGAGCACAAAACCAGTCATAAGTCTCACGGGTATAGTTGTGGCAAAATTATCGATTTTTCTTTTATGCCAGAAATCATTAGGATATTAAGTAAAGATCATGTTCTATAAAGATATTTTGTAAATGTCTTACCGTAAATATATCAAAAAATTAATATGCATTGCTAAGGACTTCATTTGGACAACTTTAAAGGAGATTTTCTCAATATTTAGATTTTTTTGCACCCTCAGATTCCAGATTTTCAAATAGTTGTATCTCGGCCAAATATTGTCCTATGCTAAAAACCATACATCAATGGAAAGATTATTTATTAAAAATGTATTAAAAAAATCTTATGACTGGTTTTGTGGTCCATGGTCACATTTGTGTTACAAGTTGAACTCATAGGCTTATGAGTTTGTTCAAATTGCAAATCCTGAGTATCAGCAACAGTGATACTTGTCTTAGCAAGCACCACTAAATATAGCACACTGACCACTTGACCTCAGAAAAAAAGCCAGGAGATCAGGGTTACATGCCAGATGAGTAGTATTAGTCTCTCTGGCCAATGACCAACTATTAGATTAGTTAAAATACTCATTTATGAATAGAATAGCTAGGCTACATTCACTGAGACTGAGCCAAAAGCATAAAATTATAAAATCTAATTTTTGTTTGCAGGAGAACTAAATATTACATAAGACATGTTGTGTAGCTAATAAACGCAGCATTAACATCGAAGCTCAAAGTACTACGCTTGGTGACGTCATCATACAGTGACAGTTACAGCACGTGGTGTGCCACGCCCACTGAACAACTCCAACTAAAAATTGCATTAAACAATGAAACATTTGAACAGATATCAGTGTATATGCAACTGTGTCTTGCTTTCTTACTGCATACAAACTACAGGACCGAGTGGATTCAACAGATAAACGCTGCTACTGTGTGATCAATGTGAAGAAAAGCCTTTGTTCAGTCAAAGCAAAGCAAAATATGAACCGAAATAAGACGTATAACATGCATCACGGCGATTATAGAAACAGAGCATGCGATTTGAGAGTGACTAATCACATATTAGACTGCTAGCAGCTAACTTAGCTAACAAAATGAAGAGTACAGAAGCACGTTGTAAGTTTTAAACAGCTTTGTTTTGATCAAAAATAACACACACACGTACAACAGTGAGATGAAGTCATCTCATGGTATCCTAACGCGTATCAACGCACTTTCTCCTCAGATGTAACGCAATGCTAGTTCACGCAGACGCGCACTAACGTTACACTGAGGTAAACAAACCACCGTTACTAAGCAAAACAGTGAGCATGAGTTCTTTTAGTCATGTTAAACTCACTGCGGAGGTTGTTGACGAGCTCTGCATGGCTCGCTCCTCCCGATTTCCAGGCCATTATTGAACACACTCTGCGGATCAGGTAGAGTGCGGCTGTCAGCGCCGCGCCTGCGCACACCGCTCTTCCGACAACCGTTACCACTTCCAGCACGGGTACGTCACCAGACATGTCGCGCGACGCTCTCAGCAACTCACTGCTGCGTCATTCATTCAAATCTGAGCGATGTTTTCCCTTATTATGAGTAAAGTTTGTGCATTTTAGGCTCATTCTAGCTGTAGATTCGCCCTGCCATCCGCTGCCAGCAGGAGGAAAGCACGAGCGCATTATCAGGGTGACGTACGGCATTATGAGGGTGACAGATTTGGCACGTTTTCAAAATGCGAAACGACATTTTCTTAAACCAGTAGTGGAATGACGTAAGTGAGTGAGCTATTCACATAAGGGATTAGTAAGGTAAGTAAGGTAGTGTAGCAAGCAGGCGAGTGTCTTCTTCTATGGTTTTTAATTTATTTTAGCACTAAATATGACGTAGAAGTTCTGCGTAATTAAATACCTCACTACAAGAAAAAAAGTTAATTTTTTTTATCTTCGCTTCATGAAGCTTTACTTAAAATGTAACTAATAATAATAATCATGTAACAAATATTACATTATTAATGCACCGCTCCCTAAAAAGTAACTAATTGCGGTACTTAGTTACTTTTTATAGAAAGTAATGCGTTACATTAGTTTTGCGTTATTTTTTTTTCTCTCTCCTGGGGCCTGTACCATGATGGTAGTTTAACAAACTCAGGGTTACAGGATTAGTTTTGAGTTGACAAAACAAACCAATCCAATCCGGCTTTGTTGGTACCATGATGCGGATCTTCAGCTTTCTCTGTCAACTCAGGCTTTGATCCTGAGTTCGTGGAGCGCGTGCACATGAAAGTGTGACATCAGTAGTGTCAGCCAATCACATGCCTTTCAACACAGAGAACGTGTGATTCACTTCTCGCGAGAGAGCCAACGGGATTCAAAACTCTTTTGCCGAAGATTAAGAAATTGAAGTATATAAAGAATTTAAATGCATTTAGAAGTTAAAAAGAAAGATAATCAAAATAAAGAAAATATCTTGCTATCAGTGCAAGTTGTGAAATCAGTTTGTATAGTTGCTTTTATTTATATATATATATATAGGCTAAACTCAGAGACTCATGTAAGGTCACATTTTTAAAGCTTTATCTATATATTCTACAGCTTATTACATATTATCGGTATATATTAATATGCATTTAAACTAAATGCTTAATAATTTATAAACTAAAATGGCTTGTGTGTAATGGATTAAGTGTATATTAATTTTATAAATCATTAAATATAATGATATATTCAGGGCCCGTGTGAATGAATGGCCAAAACGCAAACAATTTTTTTTATTTTCAGTTGAAAATGGTGTCGTGTAAAAATACCCGAAGATGCAGGGGAGAAAGTTCAGCAAGCTTACTTCAGCAATAACATTTTTAAAACATGAAATGTTTATCTAAAGTCATTTTTGATTATTAGTATGGTTGAATTGGATCATCAGCAAATACATTGGTTAAAGTGAGATTAAATACATAAAGTATATGTGTCATTTAATGTATTTAATTATTGCATTTCACTGTTTTTATTTATTTTGAGTAAGATGACAAAGACTTTATATATAGGAAGACGTTGTATTACTTATGAATGGGAAAAGTGCAATGCCCAATATGGTGAATAAGCCCCGCCTTCCAAATGAAAGAGCCAATCGTTGACATCATCACGTCACTGCAGCTGCCATTAGAAGCTCCGGTTGCTATAGAAACAGTCAGTGTTTAGGATTGCGTATGAGCATTAGCTTTGTCCAGGCTGAAAAAATATTTTTTTTTTGTCATGATTTGAGCATTTGGAAACAACATTTATGAGACGGTTGTTGTCAAATTTTTATTGGTGATTTCAAATATAAAATGTAATCGTAAGCTTGGCGAACAGTTTTGGAGAATTTGATGTTTCCCCATTCAAAGAGATAAGAGCTGCACTTGCATGCCTGAGATGCATTTCAAAGATGGCCGGCGAGTGAAATGACACGTCTTAAAGGTGCACTGTGTAAATTTTAGCGCATCTAGCGGTGAGGTTGTGAATTGCAACCGTCTACCACTCACCCCTCTCTTTCAAAACACGTAGAGAAGCTACGGTGGCCGACACAGGACAAAGATGTCGTCGTCGGAGACAATAGAGAGTAGCGGCGGTGCAAAATGGCGACTTCTCCACGGTGTGTGTAGATAGAAATGACTAATTTTAAGGTAATGATTCATTCTAAGGTAAAAACATAACGGTTCATTATGTAAGGTCTTTATACACCACTGAAAACATAGTTATGTATATTATATTGCATTTACACTCACCTAAAGGATTATTAGGAACACCATACTAATACTGTGTTTGACCCCCTTTCGCCTTCAGAACTGCCTTAATTCTACGTGGCATTGAAAAGCATTCTTTAGAAATGTTGGCCCATATTGATAGGATAGCATCTTGCAGTTGATGGAGATTTGTGGGATGCACATCCAGGGCACGAAGCTCCCGTTCCACCACATCCCAAAGATGCTCTATTGGGTTGAGATCTGGTGACTGTGGGGGCCATTTTAGTACAGGGAACTCATTGTCATGTTCAAGAAACCAATTTGAAATGATTCGAGCTTTGTGACATGGTGCATTATCCTGCTGGAAGTAGCCATCAGAGGATGGGTACATGGTGGTCATAAAGGGATGGACATGGTCAGAAACAATGCTCAGGTAGGCCGTGGCATTTAAACGATGCCCAATTGGCACTAAGGGGCCTAAAGTGTGCCAAGAAAACATCCCCCACACCATTACACCACCACCACCAGCCTGCACAGTGGTAACAAGGCATGATGGATCCATGTTCTCATTCTGTTTACGCCAAATTCTGACTCTACCATCTGAATGTCTCAACAGAAATCGAGACTCATCAGACCAGGCAACATTTTTCCAGTCTTCAACTGTCCAATTTTGGTGAGCTCGTGCAAATTGTAGCCTCTTTTTCCTATTTGTAGTGGAGATGAGTGGTACCCGGTGGGGTCTTCTGCTGTTGTAGCCCATCCGCCTCAAGGTTGTGCGTGTTGTGGCTTCACAAATGCTTTGCTGCATACCTCGGTTGTAACGAGTGGTTATTTCAGTCAAAGTTGCTCTTCTATCAGCTTGAATCAGTCGGCCCATTCTCCTCTGACCTCTAGCATCAACAAGGCATTTTCGCCCACAGGACTGCAGCATACTGGATGTTTTTCCCTTTTCACACCATTCTTTGTAAACTCTAGAAATGGTTGTGCGTGAAAATCCCAGTAACTGAGCAGATTGTGAAATACTCAGACCGGCCCGTCTGGCACCAACAACCATGCCACGCTCAAAATTGCTTAAATCACCTTTCTTTCCCATTCTGACATTCAGTTTGGAGTTCAGGAGATTGTCTTGACCAGGACCACACCCCTAAATGCATTGAAGCAACTGCCATGTGATTGGTTGATTAGATAATTGCATTAATGAGAAATGGAACAGGTGTTCCTAATAATCCTTTAGGTGAGTGTATATTAATAGATCCTCAAATACTACACACTGCACCTTTAAAGGGACTTTAAAGACAATAATTTCTTACTCCTGATTTCTCTCAACATAGGACAGGAGAGCTGTTAGTCAATAAATGGTAAAACAGCTAACTTGCGTTACTTATTAGAAAAAGTAACTACGCATTACTTTCAAATTTACAACAAAGTGTCTATGCGATAGTTACCCCCAACACTGTACTAGAACTAGTATTTACGCTTTATAATAATAAAAGTATTTTAATATTTTATCAGCATGATATTGGTTTTCATCAAAAAAAGAATCGCGTTTGGTCTGGTTTGCCAATAAACCACATGAAGCAGAAGAATCGCGTTTGGTCCTCTGAGGCCGCCGTACTAGGCGGAGTTGGCGGGATACATTCTGCTACACGTGAAGCACGCTAACATCACAACAAAACACGACACCAGTGAGACCCAATGGACTGCATCAACGCCAAATACATCTCTCAGAAGATCAGCAAGACGCGCTGGCGGCCCGTGTCTTCGGCTTCACTGCAGCAGCCGGAAGTGTTCGCCACGGGATCCTGGGACAACGAGGCGAGACTGAGCGCTAGTTCAGCTCATCAGCTAACGTACACACCTCACACTGACTGACGTTTCGCTGTTATTCACTGTGTGTTTACAGAATAACAAAGTGTCGATCTGGTCGGTGGGAGATCATGGAGTCTCGAGCATGGATGGAGAGTTTGATGAAGATCCTCAGTTACTGTGCGAGTCCCAGCATGACGGGGATGTGTTGGACCTACAGGTGAGTGTCAACACACCTGCTCACGCGAGACTCTGTGCACTATTTGTAATGTTCTGTGATTAGGGGAGATCAGGGGCAGCTGTACCATTCACTACATGTGCAAATATTTACATTGAGAAACTTTTTAATGCAAGTAATCACTGGGAAATTATATATATATAGGAGCTCAAACTAATAGTACCATTGCTTGAGAACATTACTGACTATTTATATTCTGCTAATTCATGTATGCTCACCTATTTTTATTATCTTGTGTTAGTCTAAACTCAAAATGGAGGCCAATTCCTCTTGGGAGCAGTTTCAAGCCAGAGTCCTGCACTTTGGATTAGTTCACCTAAAAATGAAAACTTTAGACACGCAGCCCAACATGAGCGTGCATGATGATCTATTTGAACAGATGTGCATAAATCACACCATAGGCTATATAGACGCTTCTCTATAAATTAAAATAATGTATAGTCAAACATGAGCCTTTACTGTCATATAATATCGGGATATATTAGCGGATTCTGCTTTAAAGGTGTCATGAACTGGCTTTTTAAAAAAAAATTATACTGTTGTCTGAGGTCAACTTATGATGTTTGCGTGGTTTTTACATTCAAAAACATCATAATGAATAAGCTATTTTCTACCCTGGTTTTGAGCCTCTCTCCTGGAACGCTGGGTTTTTATGGGCTTGGAAGTAAACACCCACTGCTATGATTGGATAACAGTTTTGCATAATAATGAGTTTCGGCTCCCCCGTCAGTACATGTGGGAATTGTTTTGAAAACTTCCAATGTGGAGAAACGGCAACCGGAATCCGCCCACAGGGCTCGCAAAATGTCTTTATCAAACAAACACAATTGTTTATCTCTCATCCACCCGTAATTAATATGAATGGTTTTTTTTTAACCCGCCCTATCGGTGGATATAAACGCGAACCGTGCATAACACACACCCACGCACTGCATCGAGGCGCGTGCGTTCATGTGAGTCAGTGGGCTTTGCGAGCCCTGGCCCAGTCTGATCACGAATCGCAGCACAAATAAAGGATTCTCCAGTCTGTGACAGCGTGCTAAGTTATGTTCAGTTAGACACGTACACATAATCAATATCATTGCAATACTATCACATATAAACATGTTTTACTCACATTAGTGTGTTGCTTCATTCATTCATGTAATCTCATCCTGTCTGCAAATCCAGTCTTGTTTACAAACAAATCCGTGGTGAAATGAAGGAACAAACGCGCAATGTCTTCCCCACATGAGCTGGATCTTCATTAAATAGTTCATCCATGCATTGATAATATTGGAATCCGAATGAAGCTTATGCGGCATGTTTATTGCTTAGAAGTTCGATCCGATTTAGAACCAGGTAGGCCGCTATCTATGTTATTTATCTATAACATGTCAGACACGAGTCGGTGGGCGGGGCTACAGAATCAGGCGTTCTTCTTCTTCTGTTGAGGCGGTGTTTCACCACACTCTGACATCACAGCTTGGCACATTCTGAGTTTGAGCGTTTGCTGGGCCTGCTGTCAATAAAAGCTTTTCTTTGACTAACAAGGAAGTTTTCAGCTCTGAAACTTACAGGATATTCTTATTACCATGACCTTTTATTTATCAAAAGCTCAAGGAAAAGTTGATTTCTCAATTCATGACCCCTTTAAATGCGGTTGTCTATCCTAAAACTCTGGCCGTTGGTCCTCTTAGCAAACTTCTATTCAACTTGTGAATATACAGAAAACGAGCAAAGTTAATGACTGAAGCTGTCAATCATTTCAGTTGCAGCACGATTGGCTACAATGCTCAACGCTGCAAATCACGTTGTAATTAGAAACCTTTGCCGGTTTTCAGGCTACAGAGTGTTAACACAAATAATCATGGGACCATTTGAGAGCAGCTGCCTATTGATTCCCGACCCACACCGCAAATGACAATGTAAATATAATTCCACCCGTTACATCAAATATTACCGGCCCACATGCAGTTTCAAGCCATGTTTTAAAGCCACAATATGTAAGCTTTAAAATATCAAATATCCACTAGAATAATGTTATATATTTTGTTGACTTGTGTACGTACATTATCCTAAATGTCTCCAAGAATGTTTAAATCCAGAGAAATAAGCAATTTTAACCAGGACACGGACCGTGCGTCGCCTATCAATGACATCATACACGCATTACCCTCAAACACCAAAGCCACTTTAATATCTGATGTGTTTTATTAGACAGGTGAGCAACTGTTTGGATCCTTCATGGACAGAAACTAATCATTGTTCTCCAGCTCAACACAGTTAGTCTTATTGTTTAAATCTGATGTTCTTGATTTACCGCGAGTACCATGTTTTACCATGCCTAATATGATCTCTTACTGCAGTGTGAACAAGTGTCTCATAGTAGCGCCGAGTGAACGCACAGAGTAGCATTATAACATAACTCTCAACACACTCAAATGTGTGTAATATGATAAAGCAGCGCTGCGTTCCCACACACACACACGAGCGGAAGAAGCGGAAGCGCTCGTCTGACAGAATAAAAGCTCCGCCAAATCAAGCTACGCCTTTATTTTGAATAAGCGACCTCTAGCGGTGAAAATGACATTGTGCCTTTAAATCCGGAATGTGATGCAGTGAGAAAAGAGAATGAGATCTTTCAGTTGTGGACTAGTTTGAGATAAATAAAACTGTTGTTTGCATAATCTGTGTAGTTTCTAGATCAAGACAGGCTCGTTTCTGCATCATCAAATGGGGCTGTGACGATTTTCAAGCTTCAGTCTGACTGTCAGGTATTTGCTATATTTGTTTGTTTCCTCATATTTGCATCATCAG
The DNA here is from genome assembly GCA_039654625.1 of Rhinogobio ventralis. NCBI lineage: Eukaryota > Metazoa > Chordata > Actinopteri > Cypriniformes > Gobionidae > Rhinogobio > Rhinogobio ventralis. The sequence continues at coordinate 2,695,833 of CM077210.1, read as the reverse complement.
ATACATTTCATTGTACACAGCCAAACCTGTCCCTTGTGATTGTGATGTTTAGGCTCTGTCATTGGCTCATGTGTGGGGGAGAGCTCATCAATACTCCTGTGATGATTCGCCCTGCACTGCAATAGTGTGCCGAAGCCCTGAGATAGTGTCGGTGGGTGAGGATGGTCGGGTTATTCTTTACAAGGCAGATCAGACTGAAGTTGTACGTGTTATTGGTAAGTGTTTTGTGGCTTTCTTTGTAGCATGGACAATAGAGCTGCATGATTCTGGGTAAACTGAAAAAAAAATACGATTTAAATTAATGATTCAGTGACTCACTCATAAAGACTTCAATTGATTCATTACTAGATGAATCAGTGTTTTTGAACGAATCTCTTGAATGAATGATTTTAATGACAAATATGTTTATTACTTACACCAGTCAGGCATTATGACAGGTGAAGTGAATTATCTCTTCATCACAGCACCTGTTAGTGGGTGGGATATATTAGGCAGCAAGTGAACATTTGGTCCTCAAAGTTGATGTGTTAGAAGCAGGAAAAATGGGCAAGCGTAAGGATTTGAGCGAGTTTGACAAGGGCCAAATTGTGATGGCTAGACGACTGGGTCAGAGCATCTCCAAAACTGCAGCTCTTGAGGGGTGTTCCCGGACTGCAGTGGTCAGGATCTATCAAAAGTGCTCCAAGGAAGGAACAGTGGAGAACCGGAGACAGGGTCATGGCCGGCCAAGGCTCATTGATGCACGTGAGGAGCGAAGGCTGGCCCGTGTGGTCTGATCAAACAGACGAGCTACTGGAGCTCAAATTGCTGAAGAAGTTAATGCTGGTTCTGATAGAAAGGTGTCAGAATACACAGTGCATCTGAAAGCACCTATCCACCGGCGAAAGCACCAACAGTGGCACGTGAGCATCAGAACTGGACCACGGAGCAATAGAAGAAGGTGGCCTGGTCTGATGAATCACGTTTTCTTTTACATCACGTGGATGGCCGGGTGCGTGTGCGTCACTTACCTGGGGAACACATGGCACCAGGATGCACTATGGGAAGTTGCACCTCGCAACTTACAGGACTTAAAGGATCTGCTGCTAACATCTTGGTGCCAGATACCACAGCACACCTTCAGGGGTCTAGTGGAGTCCATGCCTCGACAGGTCAGGGCTGTTTTGGCAAAAAAAGTGGGACCAACACAATATTAGGTCATAATGTTATGCCTGATCGGTGTACTTTTTAAAAGGTGATCAGTGTTTATATCTTAACTATACATCTTAGTACTTTATACTGTTATAATATGAATATTTGTATGAATAGACTGTTGGTTAAGTTGTTTCATACCAAAACATGACAACTGCATAAATAACGAATGATTATGATGAAAATGATTTGTTTTTTAAAATGAAAATGAAAATTGTCATTTTTTCCTCACCCTCATGTTGTTCCAAACCTGTATGAGTTTCATGTGTCTTCTGTTGAACACAAAAGATGTTTTAAAGAATGTTGGTAACCAGACAGTTAATGGTAGCCATTGACTTCCCTGTGAATGTATCCTTTAATTACATTTAACCTGCAATGCATATGTGTTTTGAATCATGTGATTTAGGACTAATAGCACTAATAGTTATTGTCTTTCAACAGAAAATGCTGATAGCAGTACGATTCATGCCGTGACGTTTCTACGGACGACAGAAGTTCTCACCGTTAACTCTATCGGTCAGCTGAAGATGTGGGACTTCAGACAGCAGAGCGACAGTCCGGCACAGATTCTCTCGCTGTATGATTTACTCATACTTTATTCATTTAAATCTCAGGAAAACACATCTGTTGACATCAAAATCAAAGTAGAAAAATTGCCAGAGATGTTTTCATTAATTTCCAAAATAATTTGGCTCAATAAGCCACTACACAAATTGCTGCATTACATTTTCCAATGAACAGAGCATTGATCGTTTTTTTTCTGGCAATGTTTTAACTTCTTAAGATAAGAAATTGCCCAATCTTTTTGCCAGTGTTTCAGGTCATCTCAATAAGAACATCTAAAATGTGGACCTTGAGTTGGTCTCTTTTCTAATATCTTACTCTGTTTTCTTTTCATGCAGCACCGGGGACCGAGTGCCCTTGCACTGTGTGGATAAACACCCAAACCAGCAGCACATAGTGGCCACAGGAGGGCAGGATGGGATGCTGTGTATCTGGGATGTGAGACAGGGCAATACGCCCTTCTCTCTCATAGAGGCCCATTCAGCAGAAAGTCAGTAGCCTTTGAATTATTTAACTTTAACATAAATAAATATGCTTGAGTTCTGCAAACACGCATACTAGACATTCAAAACAAATGCTTGAACATAATGTCGACATGAAATTAAAATGTACCCTATCTTCTGAATGCATGTTATAGATCTTATTGTGAACAATGCATCTGTGCATGTGTTTTCATTTGTGAACTCGGTTACATTGTGACAGGATAGAAATAATTAACATTAGCCTAGGGGGGGACGATATGACATACTTTTGCTTTAAATAAGGTTTTTATGATATCAATTTGATACCACTAAATTTCATAATTCTTATCACCATTTTCAATATCATTAAAAAAACTAATACTAGCCTAAAAAAACTCTCAAGCTCACTGAAGACAAGGAAAGAGCAAAGAAAACCAACTACAACAGAACAAAGACACAAATGAATAGACCTGAAAAACGACAGAAAATGTGATCAAATGTATAAAAAAACATTGCATAGAGTTTACTGTGTAAATTAAATATGCATTTATTCTTATTAAAGTTACAAAAGTGATTCAGTCAAGAGCAATGAGAGATTTTCTCTCTTTGTTGTTTGATTAGCATTAATAATGACAGCAGGTAAATGTGGACGCTGTCACTTTAAGAGCGACGGCACGGATCCATTATACTCGTGCGTTGCTCTTTATGTTCACTTAAGACATAAATGACTCCGTTTACTTCCAAATACACGTCACTCTGACACAAAGGTGTGTGTATTTAACTGTTCAAGCCCAATTAGTTGGCAGAAAGCCCTCAGTTCAGTTCTCAGACGCTCTATGAGCAGCGGCTTCATGTCGTGCGTCTCTCACACAGCGCTGAGAAACAGTCTCTCAGAGAGCGCTCATATACTGAAATGAGTTCTCTTTCACTGCTAATTGTACTTTAATGGTTTAAAATCAGCTGTTTTTAAACCGCAATGCTTAAAAACGCATGCAAACAATAAGCTTTCGTGATCACGCAGCACAGCAACGTCACATGAGCGTAACCGCGATTGAGTACAATCTTTGACAGATTTCTACCGGTACATCGCCCACCCCATACGTTTGTCAATTACAGAATTCATCATAGCCATCGCTAATACTTAACGATATTTGTGCTGTTATTTTACAAAAATGATGTCATGTTCTGGATGATGATGTCATTAAGATATAGAGATATTACATAATATTAAAGAGATATTACAGTAGGATTGACTTAATTCAGTTTGGTCAGTTTAAAATGGAAATTTGCAAGGAATGGGTATCATTGAGGACAAAAGAATGTAATGTCATCTTGTCCTTCAATATTTGAAGATCTCAAAGCATATCTCAAAGAATACTTCACTTCACTGGGGTCTGCGTACAGTGCATTACACAAATTGTCATCAGCACAGTGCACGCATACTGTATGTGCACAGCCCGATTTTTCTAACCATAGACATACTTTGTACGCACATGTGCATTGATTTCTTTTTGCACTAAAATAGAAAAGACAGAAACGCATGCAAGCTACAACAATGAATGTCTATGTGGAGGAGAGATTGTGCGAGGAGGTCAGAGAGTACCCACATTTGTACAACTCTAGCCTGAAAGATTATAAAGATGCGTGGCGAGAGATTGCACAGGCACTGGTACTGCAAGTGTGTCGTCTTTGGTTAAATGTCAGAAACCTGTCAATTCAATAACACTGGCAGTGATTCTGATCTGTTTTCTACAGTGTGGGAAGTACATTTTCATCCATCAAACCCCAATCACTTGTTCACATGCTCAGAGGATGGGTCTCTGCTACACTGGGAGACGACTTCAGGATCAGACATGAGCACACTCCTGCAGAGTAAGCCAACACTCCTTCACATCTATTAATCATTCATCCATCCACACCCAATCCACCCATCTCCAATCCCATCCACACCCAATCCACCCATCTCCAATCCCATCCACACCCAATCCACCCATCTCCAATCCCATCCATCCTTTCATCCAATCCCATCAATACCCAATCCCATCCAATCCTTATTTTAAATATTTGTATAAATTGGATTACTATCTGATTTGGTATGTATGTTGCATTTACACTTCACCACATAAATGTATCCCTCCAAAACTAAACTGTTGTGATTTACCGCTTAGAGTGTGTGTCGGAAATGTAACCATATGTACCATACCCGGCAAGTATCAGCTTCGGAGGCTTCCTGGGGCACTGTAAACGCTACTGTAACTAAGATAACTATGGCGTCTGTTTTGCCATGTCAGTTAGAGTCCAATAATAACAGTCAAGAAGAACAATCTGATTAACCCAAACCACCTTCACAAGCACGACTTGTGTTGGACGTGTCACAGTGGTAATTCTTTATTTTAAACCCCTTACATTTCAGATGTGATGTTATTACTGTCATTTATAACATCTGACCTGCATCGAATTGTGTGTTTCAGAAGGCAGTCATTAGAGAAATGGTGAGAGCACAACAAAATGTTGTGGTTGTATACTGCTGAGGAATAGTGTTAATACACTTCACGCATTACGTAGTCATGTTGGAAAGGACACGCGTGATGTAGGCAGAAGTACTGCCCCAGTGTTTACACAGCGAACATGGAAAGACTAAGTCAAACGCCCTTTATAAAAAAAAAAGGTAAAACGATTTTGCAGTTGGAGGAAAACTTTTCGCCCTACCCTACCTTTTTGAACCGGAGTACACAGACGAAGAACTTAGATGGAGGAGAATAATAACTGACACAAAAACACATAAATATGTGTCATTCACATACAATTTTTGAACCTTCTCCACACTTGTAAACACAGGGTTGTGTCGAGCCCTTTGAAGCTGCATTGAGACTGCAATTTGGACCTTCAACCCATTGGTCTCCGTTTAAGTCCACTATATGGAGAAAAATCCTGGAATGTTTTCCTCAAAATATATTCCCCCCCTAATATTGAAATCCTAGAATTGCACCGGGATATAGTAAAGCTACTACAGCTATGAAGTTTTAATGTTTAGTCGGTACACACATAGACTTTACTCTATTATTGTATTTTTGTCTTGATTTATAATTTCTGTTTCCTGGTTTGTTTCAGGGGGCTGGAACAGCAGGATCATCTCTCATAGCGCCGTCCCGCAGGCAGGGGAGAACGACTCTGTGGTCAGTGCCTGGCTGGCCGGGGACTCCAGCAAAAGTAGACTGGAGGCGACTCATGTGCTGCCCAGCCAGACACTGTCCGTCAACAGTCTTGATGTGCTTGAGCAGTGTTTAGTGTGTGGGACTGATGGGGAGGCTGTGTATATCCACAGACAACTTCCTGTTTGATTACTCACCTAAAATGTATCAGAGAATGTTTGGAATATTTTTGTATATTAAATTTCTTTGTTCGATTGATTAAAACTAAACAAGAATGTGTATAGTCTTTGTTTCATAAAAGTTCTGTTGAAGTACTGGATACACCTCTTCAAAAATTGAATTATGCCTGGGCCATAACCACCATAGGCATCCTTTAAATCCCCTTTAATTTCATTTTGTGAAACAATGTGCAACAGAAAACGTGGAGGGGCCCATTTTACTTACTGGAGTACGATTTTCCCCATCTCTGGTAAGATATGATGTTAAGTGTGTTTATTAATTATTAGGGGTGCAACGGATCACAGTTACATTTACATTTATGCATTTAGCAGACGCTTTTATCCAAAGCGATTTACATTGCATTCAATGTACACATTTTACATTTTGTCAGTTCTTGCTTTTCCTGGGAATCGAACCCATGACCTTGGCGTTGCTTGCGCCATGCCTGTTTGAGCTACAGGAAAGCCCGTCATCTGCACGGACCAGGCCCCGCGGTTCGGCACGCATGTGATTCCCTGATTAATTGCTAAATTTAACCATCATAGAGTGAAAGTTTATTATTTGGACGTGTTTTGTCTTGCCAATTTACACATTCAAGCGATTTTAAACGCGGAAGTAGAGGAGAAACTTGGGACTCGCGTTCTGTTATCTGTGGATGGAATTATCACCTGCCTGGAAATCTAGTAATCCCGAAGACCTTGATTAGCTGGTTCAGGTGAGCTGAACTCTGCAGGAGTTTGACACACCTACTATAGATGATTTATCAACGCAAGACTTCCAAAAGCACAACAAAACTGACTGGTTTATCATTTATTAATTAACAGTTTATTCATATTTTTTAAGACCTGTAAAGTGAGCTCAAAAAAGATTTGGAAAGACAGCAGTCGGCCCACGTCGGCTCATCGGTGCCCCACCCTGAAGAGACCACCGATCCGCCACATATACAGAGAGAACAGGGGAAACTCGTCTGCGAGAGTGAACGCTTTAGTTTCCAGGTTGTTCACGAGCAACTGGTTCACATTACAATTCGGGTCCTGTGCAAGTTGTTCCAGCAGCCAAAACACACAGAAGGAATTCTGATAGCGGACCCAGTCCATCTGATGCGGCAGCTCCTCTCTGGACGTTCTCTGCACGAGACAAAACCCTGCCATTATTGATTCATTATATACAGCATGCACATGTGTGACATACATCAGCATCATTGTTCATCAGGACAGATGGCTTACGGTCACATTAATATCCATCCACATTGAGTTTTACTGATTGGAAGTGTGATACTTTCATACAACATCTTTATAAACAAGTTATTAATGTCCAATAACTTATTTCAGACAAAGTTAGCCAACTTTGGTTTTATCTGCCCACAGATTTCATCAAATTTTTGCACATTTCAGCCGAGTAGGATCCACACAAGCACACTGATCTTGTCATTTAAGTATGACTGAGGACTCTGGTCTGTGTGTTTATGAGAGTGGGTTTACTCAACTATACTTTGTGGTCAAACTCTCCAGAAGTGAACTAAATCTCTAAACTTTAAACTCTAAAACTTTAGGGATGTCCTAAATGCTAAAAATCATTAATAAATAAAGTAAATAAAGTTTTCAGAGTCTGATTCAGCCACTTGGGTAAAATGTGAAGAATGGAAACTGGTGTGCAGAGATAACTATTGCCGCTTTTCCACTGCATGGTACGGCTCGGTACGGTTCGCTTACGGCTTGTTTCCACCGAGCGGTGCGGTTCAGTACAGTTCGCCGCTTTGCCGTTCAGAAAGTTGTGAATGGTACCCTAATTCTGAACCGTACTGTACCACTTTTTTGGCACCCTTCCGTTGGGGTACCTAGCACAGTAGTCCGGTACTAAAGGGTGGAGCGAGACTCACTGCAGAACGTTGATTGGTTGCCAGAAAGTCGCCACTTGCGCATGCTTTTTCGGCAGTGTTTTTTCTTGCAGCCTGCAGCCTTTGCTCAAACATAGTGTGTCTTCTTGTGACAACAGCCACACGCCGAGAAGCAAGAACAAGATCTGCTGTATGTCGTCCACTGTTGTTTACTGTGCCCCTTTCTTCTTCGCGTGAGAATGACGTGCTGTTGGCGGTGGAAACGCAAGCCGGATCAGGGTTTATCGTCCCGAATCGTCCTGAACTGTACTGTACTCAACCTCGGTGGAAACAAGCCATTATAGTACCACCTCGGTTGAGGTTCCAAGTGAGCCGTACCGATACTAAAATATGACGTGTAAACACTGCAGATCACTGATTGGTCAGAGAGAATCGTCACTACCAGCGCCGTTGGATTTGCGACACGAGACAGCAAACCCGCTAGAAACAAACTTCTTCATCTTGCAGTGAAAAACATCCACATGCCGAGAATCAAGAACACCATTCCATCGATATGCTCTGTTGCTCCTGTGTTGCGCGTTTGTTTGTATCGCGTTTACGCGAGGCGGCGCAACTATAACGATCAGTCCATAATCCCACCCACTTTGAAGCGGTACTAACTGCAGTGGAAAGGCAAACCGAGCCAAAGTAAAGCAAGCCAAGCAGAGTCATACCACGTAGTGGAAAAGCGCCATATAAGCACGTTTGTAACCATGAATGTTTGTCAATAATGTTACAATTTGAAATAAAAACAAAGCAAAAACATTTGGTTACACTTTATTTTAAGGTGTCATTGTTACAGTGTAATTATATATTATAGTACTGAGTCATATTGATTAACTACATGTACTTACTATAGGGGTAGGGTAGGATTAGGGTTTGTTTGAGGGTTAGTTGCACGTAATTATGCACAATTTACTGTTACTACTATGGTAAGAACATGTAACATATGTAACACTGTAAAATAAAGTGTTAACAAACATTTGAAAATTGAATCATCTGCTGTAAATATTCATGATGAAACAATTGCAACTCCATGTATAATATTCACTATAAAAAAGTGATTTTATGCAAGCTCTTCATGGCAACCACATACACTGCAAGTGGATTTCCTATAAGGGCGGCTCTAAAAGGTAGCTAGAAGAATAGATATAGCATAGAAATAGACTAGTTTAACTCTTTCCCCGCCAAACACTAAATTTTAAACCCAGTATTTTCAACCCAGCCTTACAAAAAGCTGGTGTTGGGGTACTCAAGCTCACACTCGAGTCCAAATTTTAACTTGCACTTTGGATGCATTTTTACTCTGATTCGAGCCTTTGGGACTCGAACAATGTTTCAGTGTGCAAGCGGTTGGTGAAATTCACTTGGGACAGCTGATGTCACTGGCCCGACCGATTCAGTACTGCATCGTCACGCAAATCTATCATTTGCATGTTGATTTCTATACGTGTAGTGTGGTGTAACCTACCTCACAGGTTTCCCACAGCTGCTGTGCCAGCTGAGTGATCTCAGACATCAGGAGCTGGATAAACGGAGTTCTCAGGACACAACTTCCTCCCAGAGCCAGCAGACACTCTGACAGCACGTCATGGACTGAGAACTAACAGCAGGAGAACATATCAGACTGATCTGCCTCTCTAGTCTAGATCATACCATAATGAAACTGACCCAGAACATGACAGAAAAAAATCCCATTAATAACAAAATAAACAGACTGGAATGACTGCATATATGATTTTAAGGTAACACTTTACAATAAGGTTTCATTAGTTAACATAAGTTAATGTATGAGCAAACTAACCATGAGCAATACATTTGTTACTGTATTTGTTAATCTTTGTTAACATTAGTTAATCAAAATACAGCTGTTCATGTTAGTTCACAGTGCATTAACTAATGTTAACAAGATTTTAATAAAGTATTAGTAAATGTTGAAATTAACATTAACAAAGATTAATAAACGCTTTAAAAGTGCAGTTCATTATTAGTTCATGTTAACTAATGTAGATAACTAATGTTAACTAATGAACCTTATTGTAAAGTGTTACTGATTTTTACATGAGGGAATTAAAATGAGGTTTATGATCATGAGAAAGCTGCTGAAAGAAATTTACCATTTTCAAAATACCAGATACCATTTTTTTTTCGAACACCTCTCGGACGGAACTTTACTTTATAAAGTTTTAAATATGGATATTTTTCTTACACAAACGCATTGATTCGCTTCAGAAGGCCTTTATTACCCCCAGAGCCGTGTGGAGCAGTTATATGACAGACAGATGCATTTTTTATGGACTTAAAAAACAGAGCAACTATTACTGCCATTATAAAGTCTGAAAGAAGAATGTCATATACACTTAGGATGACTTGAGGGTGAGTAAATCATGGGCTAATTTTCATTTTTGGGTGAACTATCCCTTTAAATCCCATTACCAGTGACTATTTGATTTTTCAGGCATTTTGCTAAAAAATAATCTTAATATTCTTTAATTGCTCATGACTTGTCATGCCTTCTTTGTGCTTGGCCCCATAATGGCTTCTTTTTAGAGCTGCTTTACAGCAGAATTTAATTCTGCTTGCATCCTCATTATTTTCCTGTTTATTACTGTAAAGCTGCTTTGAAACAATATGTATTGTGAATACAAATGCTTATAGCTCAGCAAGCTCGATTTCACACACTGTAATGTCCAGAAACGTGTCAGAATGCAAATTCATATCTCATGAAAGTGTTGTATTTTCCATGTTGAGTTCTATAGCCTGGATTAAAGTTAAACTGTCAACAAGTTTATAGCTAATGGTTTAATGACACCAATATTTAAAGGTGGCCTTAAGTATGCAATTTTGTTACCTTCACAGTAAAGCAAGAATGCAAAATAAGTCACAAACACGACTATGCACTTGCAATTGTTTGGCCAAGAATGTGCTTGTGCAATGGAAAATGTTTACGAAAAACAACTTGACTTGGACTACCAGGACAACAATTGAAAGTTAAAATATGACAATTTTAAGATTTAAATACATTGTTTTTCTATGAGTACACATGCCAATTTTACCACTTGTCTATAAAAAGCGCCCAGCCTCATATACTGTAGTTTTCATTAAATAACAATATATACGTCCCATCATAAAGAAATATTTGTCTGGTGTGCATTACTTATGAGCTGTCCTGGCCCACTTCTCGTCCGGTCTATGACCGATTTTACCCACAGTACACAAACCTCTCTCTTACCGCATTGAGCTGCTGGTTGGTTAGTAGTAGGCTGATCATCTCCTTCAACAGATCTTCCACTTTGCAAAAATGCTGCACTGAACACCCATGACGTGTTCCTCCTCGACTCAGGGTCTGTGCCACCACCTGTGTGGCCTGATGCAGCTGCTCTGGGTGATGTAGAGGCTGTCCAACATGTGCCTGCCTGAAAACCTCCACCACAGAATCCAGCAACTGCACTACTGAATCCCAGACCACGTCACCATCGCGACACAGAGACGCCTCACAAACTCTACGCAAGCCACTCAGACACCGCAGGAACTGCATGTGTTTTAACATCCTCCGGTCCTGGTGCCACTGTCTGTCCTGGAGGGGGAAGTTCTGACTGTTTGGAGGGGTTGGAGGTAAACACGGTCCCTTAGCAATGCAAATATGTGTTTGCGAGCTGTTATCAGTGTCACAGCCAGAGTCACCCTTCAACTGCTGCGGGTCCTCCTGAGAGAGAGCTTTGGCAATATCTTGACCTGTGAAAGCAAAACAGCATATCAGCATCATATGTGTATATATATATATATATATATATATATATATTCTGACAAGTTTCGGAACGTTTTTTTCGAGTATGGCCATGTATTATGTCAAAATGGGTTGAATTCCTTGTATGGGCACTTCTCCTGAATGAGCATGTGCACGTCCATCAACGAGCTTCGTTTGGGTTATTTTGGGCCATTTTGTTTTTAGACCACAAAATCAACAATGTCACTAAAGAAGTGTGTTTCTGGTTGTGAGGGAAAGATCACCTTGTTCAGCGTCCCAAAGAACCCATTGTTAAAGGGGTGATGAATTGAGAAATCAACTTTCCCTTGAGCTTTTGATATATAAAATGTCATGGTAATATAAGAATATCCTGTAGGTTTCAGAGCTGAAAACTTCCTTGTTAGTCAAAAAAAAGCTTTTATAGACACCAGGCCCAGCAAACGACAGGTTTTTCAAAGTGGGGATCTATGACGTCAAAGGGAGGAAGAATATCAACGCCTACTTCATCACTGCCTGTTTAGCCCCGCCCACCGATTCGCGCATGTAACATAGGCCTAGTGTTAAACCATTGAGCTACAAAGCAATAAACACGCCGTTGAGTATTACAAAATATTGTGCAGTGACTGGGTTCAACAGTAATGCAACATGTAAGTAACTGTGTTCATTCTAATGCTTGATCTGAAATGTGATGATTCGTGTAGTCAGATGTTCTTTGTCTGTGTCAGTAAATCAGACCAGTGACTAAACATCAACTTGCGTTTTCTCTTAGGATGAAAATAATCTGTTATTTAACAGTGATTAAATTCTATAAAGAAAGCGATCAAAGAAAGCTCCCTTTACAATCGTTTGAGCAGCACGCGCTGTCAATCAGAGTTTATCAGTGACGCGTTTATCAGTGACTCCCGTTTTATTCAACGAATCTCTTAACTATATCACGTTTGCACTGTTAGTGAAGATGAAAGCATTCGTTAGTGTACAGAAACTGAGTTGCAATGACGAGATCCTGCATTCATGAGCTCAACATGTCTGTGATCGGCTACAATGATCATCACTGCAACCTTTCATGCCACGATCTGAATATAATGCCATAGATATAAATATAATGCCATAGATCTGAATATAATGCCATAGATCTGAATATAATGCCATAGATCTGAATATAACGCCATAGATCTGAATATAATGCCATAGATCTGAATATAATGCCATAGATCTGAATATAACGCCATAGATCTGAATATAATGCCATAGATCTGAATATAACGCCATAGATCTGAATATAATGCCATAGATCTGAATATAATGCCATAGATCTGAATGTAATGCAACACTTTTCACGATTAGTTTACCATGAGAGCTGTAATTGTAAAAACGAGCTAAAAGAGAGAGTAATACTATTTAAAATACAAAGACGTTAGCCAATCACAGCAGTGGGCGTTTACACTGAAGTCTCACAGCAGCCAATCACAGCAGTGGGCATTTACACTGAAGTCTCAAAGCAGCCAATCACAGCAGTGGGCGTTTACACTGAAGTCTCACAGCAGCCAATCACAGCAGTGGGCGTTTACACTGAAGTCTCCCAGCGGACACGCCCCTTAAAACGGAGCGTTCAGAGCAGAAGGCTAAAATCAGGGTAGAAAAAAATTATAAATTATGAAAAATGTTGATGTAAAAAGCATTCTAACATTATAAGTGCACCCCAGGAAACATCATAAAACAAAAAAAAAAAAAAACGCAGTTCATGACCCCTTTAAGGAAACAGTGGATGCAGTTTGTGTTTCCGGAGTTCTGCAAGTGTGTGTGTTTGTTCCCGGTCATGAGTGGAAACTGCAGGCGGTGAGTGAAACTGCATCAAACGTGTGTGTTTTGTTGGCAATCGGCGCGTAAGTTCATATAATGTCAACAACACCAACGTATAGTGAATCGAGAGTTATCCAGGGATAATGCCATGATGTATTGTGTGTGTGTGTGTGTGTGTGTGTGTGTGTGTGTGACTCTTTAGCTCCGCCCACTGCACGCCTCCACGGACTCGGCTGTTTTCTGAAAGAATCGGTACAGTGTATCTGTCTTTTATAAATATGATAAAACTAAAGACTCTTGGGAGATATGAAGGATCAACACTACTCTATAGGTACTCAAGATTAACATGAGACTGGCAGAAACTGTGTGTGTTATGACCCTTTAATAATTATGCACACCTAAATATAAGGCGTTTTTCACTTCTAGCCTTCCTTAACAATTATATATCACTAATAAATGATTAAATGCTAAATTAATAGTAGTTATTATGATTGATGTGGTTTGGAATTGGTAAAATGTGCTTGGAAAAAAAATATCAATATATCAACTTGCATAATAATTATGCACGTACTGTATAATCTAGGGAATCTATTATTCATTATAGGAATATTCATAAACTTTCCATGATTTTTTAAAAGACTGTATTAATCTCCATGTATTTTCCAGGGCTTAAACAGACGGATATGAAACCCTACCTTGTCCTGGCTCCGTGTCGCTCCTGGTCTTGAACAGTAAGTGCGTGAGCAGCAGCTCTTGTCTGAGATGCAGCAGATCTTCATGAAGACCTCGAGCTTTAGACCTCCAGCCGTCATCTTGCTGTCTGAGTCCATCCGCCAGAGATTCAGCGAACTGTCTGGCTCCTCCTGATGGCCTGGACTTAATCACAGCCACAGCCACAGCCAGTCTGGAGACTCGTATATACCAGCTCACCGCTCCTACAGACATAATGCAACAGTTCACCTTAAGCAAGAACTAGCACACTCCTGACATCACATCCACACTGGACACAAGCAACACACACAAAAATGCATTTTAAAATTAAATGAGTGTTATTTATTTTAGTGCCAAGATAGCACAAGAAACACAATCTAGTTATAGTGTTGACAATGATGTACTATGACACTTTGTGATTATCAAACATTATTGTTCATAATTAATCAACATCAATGGAATGGCTGTTAAGCGTGTCTCCAGTTTCAAGTTCCTGGGGATCCACATCTCGGCGGACATGTCCTGGACAACCAACACCTCCAGCCTGGTCAAGAAGGCTCACCAGCGTCTTTTCTTCCTGAGGACACTGAGGAAGAATCAGCTATCCTCGGCTATACTGGTGAACTTCTATCGCTGCGCAATAGAAAGCATCCTGACCAACTGTGTTACAGTATGGTATGGGAGCTGCTCTGTTGCAGAGCGCAAGGCACTACAGCGGGTGGTTAAAACCGGCCAGCGCATCACAGGGACTCCACTACCTGCCATCGACCACATCCAGAGGAAACGCTGTCTGCATCGAGCTCGCAGCATCCTTAAGGACTCCTCTCACCCAGCCCACAAACTGTTTTCTCTCCTGCCCTCCGGTAGGCGTTTCAGGTGCCTCCGGACCAGGACCAGCAGACTAAAGAGCAGTTTTTTTCCCAGAGCTGTCTCTTTATTGAACTCTAACCCTCGTTGATCCCACTCCCCTTATATACTGCTAACCTTCCTCTCTCCCCTCACATCTGCCTTCACTTTGTTATTTGCACTACTGGATGTTCATTTGCACTACCGACTGTTTATTACAGTAACACCTGTTCATATATGCATCTTGCACTACTATACCTAACTGAAATATGCTCATTTGCACTATATCGTCCATTGCTATACTGCCCAACTTAGCCTAACCTATCATTATATACATCTATCTGTAAATTCTGTTTATAGTAATAGCCATTTGTATATTATATTCATAGTACATATTAACCTGTAAAATTCTATTTATAGTAATAGCCATCTTTATATATATTCAGTACATATTCATGTCCTGCACTTATGAAACCACTGTATATCCTGCACTTGCTGCTATTGCACTTCTGGTTAGACCTAAACTGCATTCCGTTGCCTTGTACCTGTACTTGTGTAATGACAATAAAGTTGAATCTAATCTAATCTAATGTGATTAAGTAAACCAGTTTAAAAAGTAATTTGATGTACAGGTTTTCCTGAATATAAATATATATTACTGGTCAAAAGTTTGTATATTTGCCTCAGAGAAATATATATATACACACTCACCTAAAGGATTATTAGGAACACCTGTTCAATTTCTCATTAATGCAATTATCTAATCAACCAATCACATGGCAGTTGCTTCAATGCATTTAGGGGTGTGGTCCTGGTCAAGACAATCTCCTGAACTCCAAACTGAATGTCAGAATGGGAAAGAAAGGTGATTTAAGCAATTTTGAGCGTGGCATGGTTGTTGGTGCCAGACGGGCCGGTCTGAGTATTTCACAATCTGCTCAGTTACTGGGATTTTCACGCACAACCATTTCTAGAGTTTACAAAGAATGGTGTGAAAAGGGAAAAACATCCAGTATGCGGCAGTCCTGTGGGCCAAAATGCCTTGTTGATGCTAGAGGTCAGAGGAGAATGGGCCGACTGATTCAAGCTGATAGAAGAGCAACTTTGACTGAAATAACCACTCGTTACAACCGAGGTATGCAGCAAAGCATTTGTGAAGCCACAACACGCACAACCTTGAGGCGGATGGGCTACAACAGCAGAAGACCCCACCGGGTACCACTCATCTCCACTACAAATAGGAAAAAGAGGCTACAATTTGCACAAGCGCACCAAAATTGGACAGTTGAAGACTGGAAAAATGTTGCCTGGTCTGATGAGTCTGGATTTCTTTTGAGACATTCAGATGGTAGAGTCAGAATTTGGCGTAAACAGAATGAGAACATGGATCCATCATGCCTTGTTACCACTGTGCAGGCTGGTGGTGGTGGTGTAATGGTGTGGGGGATGTTTTCTTGGCACACTTTAGGCCCCTTAGTGCCAATTGGGCATCGTTTAAATGCCACGGCCTACCTGAGCATTGTTTCTGACCATGTCCATCCCTTTATGACCACCATGTACCCATCCTCTGATGGCTACTTCCAGCAGGATAATGCACCATGTCACAAAGCTCCAATCATTTCAAATTGGTTTCTTGAACATGACAATGAGTTCACTGTACTAAAATGGCCCCCACAGTCACCAGATCTCAACCCAATAGAGCATCTTTGGGATGTGGTGGAACCGGAGCTTCGTGCCCTGGATGTGCATCCCACAAATCTCCATCAACTGCAAGATGCTATCCTATCAATATGGGCCAACATTTCTAAAGAATGCTTTCAGCACCTTGTTGAATCAATGCCACGTAGAATTAAGGCAGGTCTGAAGGCGAAAGGGGGTCAAACACAGTATTAGTATGGTGTTCCTAATAATCCTTTAGGTGAGTGTATATAGAAAAACTAATTGTAATAATATTTCACAATATTACTGTTTTTCTGTATTTTTTGGATCAAATAAATGCAGGCTTGATGAGTAGAAGATACTTATTTAAAAAAATATGATGTATAAAATAGTGCAGATGTGTGTGAAGTGGGACGCATGTATATAGTGTAAGTGCGCGCTCAAAGATGTAGTTCCGGCATCTACCAACAGGGGCTGATGGGAACAACACGGACTACTGCTACCTAATCTCAATAAAAAAATAAAATACATTAAAAATATTTCTCGTTGTAAACTCCAAGTAACGTATATTCTATATGTGATGGCAAACATGTGGACGATTGGACCCCAGGCAGACCATTATTACAGGCTAATATTATAAACCAATGTCAGTACAACGGCACGAGACATCAGACAATGTCCACACTCGAAATATAGTCTGACAGGCGATAGTTAATGACAGTTTTAGGTTTCCCAGTTTAACAGATAAGCTAGTGTGTTATATCAGCCGTTGATATATCATTCACCTGCATCGTGAGTGATTTTACCTTGACGAAATGAGGCAGATTTCTCCTCCATTCTTCTCCAAACATTAAGATGTCAATCTGAGAAGGTTACATTATGTATACTCGTTTTAAAAAACGTCGAAAAAAAGCGATTTCCTAGAAAAGCCATTGATAAATCACAGCTAATCGACGAGTGTAAACAGTCAACGCTAAATAGAATAGCCACGCCCCCCTCGCAGATGCCACGCCCACTCAGTTGCCAACTTGACTTTTTAGACCACTTTAGCGCCTAGCAAGAACACTCATCTGCTTCTCCTTTGTTTTATATATAACATTTTAATATTTGCTGAAATGCAAAGTCCCAGACCAGTTATTGCATTTGACTATGGAAAGTGCAGTCACTTCTCACCATCACAGCTTCAGTAGATACAAATCCACCCAATCAGCACACACTTGCCCTAAAGCCCCGCCTCCCCGACGGTATTAATTAGTCTGGGCTTTGCATCCTCAGACAGGAGACTGAACTCTGAGACTGGACAGGACCACAGTGTGTTTGAGCTCTTACACTCTCAATATGGTTGATGCATTTTGGCGATTTTTTTTCCTTTCGTCCATCCAAGGAGAGTTGGTCAGCTGATTTATCAGAAAGATTGGTGAGATTTCTAACTTGTAGAGCCTCTTCTGTATTATCAGCACAAGGAAGACACAATTATTAACAAAAGGTAAATAAGAATAACGCAACTACTAAATGAATACAATGAACGATAAAGGAATAAAGTGCATAAAATACGTGTGATTAAGTTGAGTGTGGCTATGGAAGAGTTGCGTTATCTTATGGAAAGATAAACTGCTGTTTCTCTGAAACTAAGGTGAAGAACCTTATTATGCGTCAAACAAATAAACGAAAGATTATTTATTATTAACTAGCATCCGTTATATTACCGCTAATGTAAATTAGAAAATCATATACTGATAATACACAACAATGCCAAGGTCTCTGGAAAGAGGTTTGGTTAAGTGATATTGACGTTCCACGTGGTTGAGTAAGCAGTGATGTCTTCCACTGGTTGTGCTGGGAGACAATGCAGTGGGGAAAGAGCTGGAATCCGTTTCAACAGAAGATATGTGGGATGCTGATCTCCTGGAGCACCAAAGGGTCCTAAAATCTGGAACACGCAGATGAGGCCCTGAAGTAGGTGCAGAAGGTCCTTAATCTGGAACACGCAGACGAAGGAGCCTTGAAGTGAAGGTTTGCTCTCCTGAGCTTAACCTTGATGCAAATGTCTCTGTGTGTCTTCTGCTAGACACTCAGGACTGCTTCGGTCTCTCTGGCATGGAGACTCGGCACGTGCTGGGGTCATCACGGTCTCGCTGGACTAAAACTCTGAATGTAGTGTTTGTTAATTTCTCTTTCCTCACAGGCTGGAGGCTCAGAACGTGGTCGTATCTGTTGCTGCCTCACAGGCTGTAGGCTCAGATCCTCGGATCTTTTGTTGTTGCTCTTGATTGACCAGAAGCTCAGAATGTTACGGTGTATCTGTTATGTCTCATCCTTGCAGGACAGACTCAGAACAAGGTCTGTCTGTTGAAAAGGTACCTTTATCCCTTTCTGACGAGAAGGACATTGCAATTTGGTGCTTCTCCATTCCAGTGCTGCGATTGGCCCCTGGCATCAGAGGGGGCCCACCCTTCTTCCCCCTGTGGAACTCATTTACATACTGTACACAGTTAGACGTCTTTAAAGTTTATCAATGCATTTCTCACTTTCCAAACCACCACCAGAATAGCCTCGGCAATATTCTAAACAAATAGACACCAAACATGATGGAAAAAGACTGAACTGTCATGCGTTCATTCATTTGTTCATTAACAGCTGAATCTGTGTAAGATGTTGCATTACAGATAGCTGTCACTGAGAATACTTATTTCTCTGAATAAGTATGAAATGGATGTGTAGTTTACATCAGTCTTAAGGTTTCCAAACATTATGAACAGATTTGGATGGATCATTGTGGTCTTTCTTTGTTTCACCCACAACTGCTGAGGTCCTGGGGAATTTTTATGGCAGTCACAGACCAGGACATTAGGGATCAGTTTCTAGATGGGTGAAGGGCAGAAACCGCATGTGGACCAATGAGAAGTCCTGTCCTTCCTGGGCTTGGTACCGGAGGTCTTCTTCTTGCCCTCCAAGAAGTGTCTGGCTGTTGTCCTAGCATCTTTATCTGATGGCGTTGGACAGTTTGTTTGTGTTAGTCCAACAAGATCCAATCAAAATGTAGCAAACCTTTGTCCACTGTTATGGGCAGAGAGGGGTCCGGCCATAAACTGGTCCTGGAATGTGCTGTCCACTACAATGGATTGGAGAATTGAGGCCTTTCTGTCAAACTGAATAAAAAACACAAACTGATCAAACACTGATTCTGTTTGTACTCTCTTATGCAAATGCTTCATTCTCTTTTGATTGATATCGAGTCCTAATTTCTGTCATTCAGTCAAGACAGTATATAGCAGAATATCTATGCTACACAGTGGTGGTCAGAATTATTGGCACCCCTGGTATATATATGATCAAATATGGCTGTAAAAAATAAATCTGCATTGTTTATCCTTTTGATCTGAAAAATTCATTGAAGTATAAGAATTGAAAGTGGGGGGTAAATCTCTTTATGAAATAAATGCTTTTCTCCAAAACACATTGGCCACAATTATTGGCACCCTTTTATTAAATACTTTTTGCAACCTCCGTTCCCCAGGATAGCAGCTCTGAGTCTTCTTCTGTAATGCCTGATGA
The DNA here is from genome assembly GCA_039654625.1 of Rhinogobio ventralis. Classification (NCBI taxonomy): domain Eukaryota; kingdom Metazoa; phylum Chordata; class Actinopteri; order Cypriniformes; family Gobionidae; genus Rhinogobio; species Rhinogobio ventralis. Next base: position 2,676,051 of record CM077210.1, on the reverse strand, counting down.
GTTTGGAGATCAGAGCCCATTCCTCCATACAGAATCTCTCCAGATCCTTCAGATTCCCAGCTCTTCTCTTCAGTTCCTCACTCATTCTCTATAGGGTTCAGGTCAGGAACTGGGACGGTCATGGCAGAAGCTTCATTTTGTGCTCAGTCACACATTTTTGTGTTGATTTTGATGTTTGTTTTGGATCATTGTCCTGATGGAAGATCCAACCACGGCCCATTATAAGATTTCTAGCAGAAGCGTCAGGTTTAGATTTTTTATCTGTTGATATTTTCTAGAATCCATGAAGAAGTCCAGGACCTCCAGCAAAAAAATAGGCCACAATATTAAAGATCCAGCGGCGTATTTAACCGTGGGCATGGGGGACTTTTTATCCGTTTGCCCCAAACCCATCTGGTGGATTTGCTGCCAATTCTGACCATCACTGTATATAATAAATAAAACTTACACACCCAAACATAAACAGACAGTAACTTGCAATATATTTTGTCTGAAACGCAAGTTATGTAAAGAATAGAACAAAAATACACAAAAAATGAAATACTGTTTTCTAAAGTTTTCTGTGAGTTCATGGCTCAGAGCGTGAAGAGCGTTAAACTGATGGATGATGCTGATGAATGCTGTGGAACATTAGAATCATCATCAGGGAAAGAGAAAACCTCAGCATCTCACACACCGATTCCTTCAGAACTACAGGAAGTGTTTATCAGCACTGGGTGAGTGATAGTTCACTATAAAAGAGCAAAATAATCTCCCATTAGGAACAACACAAGTGAACTGGGGATTGTTCACGTCACAGAAAATCATTTAAATATTAATGTCTCTGATCTTGATTTATTGTTCTAATTGAATGCAATTTAAATGTATTTTTAAATAGTTCTTACATAGTTTAAAAGTGTTTCTGAAATGAAAGCATTTCTCAATTGTTTCAGAAATTGAGAAAAAAATAAAACAGAGCAGCACTGACAGCACGTTTCTGTGCGAGTGCGTGTCTGTACTGTGTGTGTGTGTGTGTGTGTGTGAGAGAGAGAGAGCATGTGCTGTCCAAGTCATGTGGTGGAGTGATATGGAACGGTAATGCGGTCAAAACCTGCCTGAACTACTTCCCTGAAAACAATCGCACACCTTAGAACGTTCATCAGCCACTCAGATTCAAGCATCAACAGCCCTGTATTATAATCAATTGTAATGTATTGTTTATTGGACTGAACCTTCGCTCATTCAATGGGCACATTACACTTTAGTAATCAAAAATCATTTCTAATGCATCATGAAACTGTAAATTTATATGTGTGTATGAGTGAGTGTGTGTGTGAGTGAGTGTGTGTGTGTGTGAGTGTGAGTGTGTGTGTAAGAGTGAGTGTGTGTGTGTGAGTGCATGTGTGAATGTGAGTGTGTGAGAGCATGTGTGTGTGAGAGCATGTGTGTGCATGTGTGTGAATGAATGAGTGAGTGTGTGAGAGCATGTTTGTGTGTGAGTGCGTGTGCATGTGTGTGAATGAATGAGTGTGTGAGTGCATGTGTGTGTGAGTATGTGTGAGTGCATGTGTGAGTGCGTGTGTGAATGTGTGTGTGTGTGAGAGCATGTGTGTGTGTGTGAGTGCGTGTGCATGTGTGTGAATGAATGAGTGAGCATGTTTGTGTGTGAGTGCGTGTGCATGTGTGTGAATGAATGAGTGTGTGAGAGCATGTGTGTGTGTGTGAGAGCATGTGTGTGTGTGAGAGTGCGTGTGTGAGAGCATGTGTGAGTGATTGTGTGAGTGAGTGATTGTGTGTGAGTGAGTGATTGTGTGCGCGTGTGAGCGCGCATGCATATGTGTGTGTGAGTGTGTGCGAGTGAGTGTGTGTGTGTGTGTGTGTGAGAGAGCATGTGTGTGTGCGTGAGTGTGCTGATTAGCTGAACAGCGTCTCTTTGCCCCACCCTCACACACTGCAGTTAATTAGCATAATGCCCACCTCTCAGAGAGGCGGGGTTTAGAGAGGCTGAAGCGTTTCAGACTCAGAGAAAAGAACTGATGCTGCAGTGGAGATTATGAGAGAATTAAAGTGTGTTTGACCTCGGATGAGTGAGAACCTGTTGAAGAACAATTACACCTGAAACTGATGATGTCACACTTACTTCTTGTACAGCACCGCGTTGGGTTTCTTCAGTGCGTACTGAAAACAAACAGAGCCAATGAGACACAGATGATGAAGGAGGAGGAAGATCTAATCAATGTCTCACCACGTCCTTCAGGGCCTGCGTGAGCGTCTCGCTGGTGTTTCCTCCTTTAATGATCATGCTGTTCTTCAGGCTTCTTCCGTCAGCTTCAGCTCTGCAGGAAGCGCTTGGAGCACCTCGTCTTGACTTTCCTGGAGGAACAACACACACACACTCAACTGACCGGAGGAACAACACACACACACACACACACACACACACACACACACACACACTGACTGGAGGAACAACACACACACACACACACTGACTGGAGGAACAACACACACACACACACACACACACTGACTGGAGGAACAACACACACACACACACTGACTGGAGGAACAACACACACACACACACACACACACACACACACACACACACACACTGACTGGAGGAACAACACACACACACACACACACACTGACTGGAGGAACAACACACACAAACACACACACACACTGACTGGAGGAACAACACACACAAACACACACTCACACTGACTGGAGGAACAATACACACACACACACTGACTGGAGGAACAACACACACACACACACACACACACACACACTGACTGGAGGAACAACACACACACACACACACTGACTGGAGGAACAACACACACACACACACACACACACATTGACTGGAGGAACAACACACACAAACACATACTCACACTCACACTCTGACTGGAGGAACAATACACACACAAACATACTCACACTCACACTCTGACTGGAGGAACATCACACACTCACACACTCTGACTGGAGGAACAACTCACACACTCTGACTGGAGGAACAACACACACAAACACATACTCACACTCACACTCTGACTGGAGGAACAATACACACACAAACATACTCACACTCACACTCTGACTGGAGGAACATCACACACTCACACACTCTGACTGGAGGAACAACTCACACACTCTGACTGGAGGAACAACACACACACAAACATACTCACACTCACACTCTGACTGGAGGAACAATACACACACAAACATACTCACACTCACACTCTGACTGGAGGAACATCACACACTCACACACTCTGACTGGAGGAACAACTCACACTCTGACTGGAGGAACATCACACACACTCACACACTCTGACTGGAGGAACAACACACACTCACACACTCTGACTGGAGGAACAACTCACACACACACACACTGACTGGAGGAACAATACACACTCACACACTCTGACTGGAGGAACAACTCACACTCTGACTGGAGGAACATCACACACTCACACACTCTGACTGGAGGAACAACTCACACACTCTGACTGGAGGAACATCACACACTCACACACTCTGACTGGAGGAACAACTCACACACTCTGACTGGAGGAACATCACACACTCACACACTCTGACTGGAGGAACAACTCACACACTCTGACTGGAGGAACATCACACACTCTGACTGGAGGAACAACTCACACACTCTGACTGGAGGAACATCACACACTCACACACTCTGACTGGAGGAACATCACACACTCACACACTCTGACTGGAGGAACATCACACACTCACACACTCTGACTGGAGGAACATCACACACTCACACACTCTGACTGGAGGAACATCACACACTCACACACTCTGACTGGAGGAACATCACACACTCACACACTCTGACTGGAGGAACATCACACACTCACACACTCTGACTGGAGGAACATCACACACTCACACACTCTGACTGGAGGAACATCACACACTCACACACTCTGACTGGAGGAACATCACACACTCACACACTCTGACTGGAGGAACAACCCACACACACTGACTGGAGGAACAACCCACACACACTGACTGGAGGAACAACCCACACACACTGACTGGAGGAACAACCCACACACACTGACTGGAGGAACAACCCACACACACTGACTGGAGGAACAACCCACACACACTGACTGGAGGAACAACACACACACACTGACTGGAGGAACAATACACACAAACACATACTCACACTCACACTCTGACTGGAGGAACAACACACACACACACTGACTGGACGGACAACACACACACTCACTCTGACTGGAGGAACAACACATACGCATGAAAAAAAGAGCTGAGATTCTAAGCTTTAAATTGATACATATTGGATATTTGTATATGTCACTCAGAAAACAAGAGTTTTTAAATATGCCTTCCGGTTGTCAAGGACTGAGCAAAAAGGCGCCCTTTGTTCCAAATGCTGTAACTTTTGATTACTTTATGCTATCACCACAAAATTTGATCCAGTTGCAGAACACATAAGGGAACATCACAGATTTTTCCTGCTTCCCTATTTCCTTCCAGAGTTATTGCATGTCAAATAAGAAAGATTTGTAAAATTATTTTTAAAAAATGCAAAAATTAAAATGCATTTCCTTAGTTTTATTAATACAATATTTAAAGGGGATTAACCAAGCTGTCTTCCAATTAATATTATCAATAATAGAGTTCCAAAAAATTATATCCTCTAGGTGCGATTAAATTTTGTTTTTGAAAAATAGTACAAATGTTTGTTGCATTTTTTTTTTTAAATCAATCAATTCAACGCTGTTTAATATTAATTTTGGGTTTTTCATTATTGTTGAGTTATATTGAATATGACTTCTAACAAGCTGAACCAGAGTAGGAGAAATAGCTTTAACAACAGAATTAAACTCCCTAAAATGCACAGGGAAACTGTGGGTTCGCATGAATTGTTCGTACGTTAAAAGATTTCCACAATTATCAATGCATGGGTTTCAATGCTGGAACTATTGGTCGCTCCGTGACACGCTTTACTTCCGCATTCCTCAGTTCCTATGGAAGTCTATGGGAGCGTCATAACTGTTTTTCAACGGCTCTGACTAGGACGTCTGAAACTCAAACTACACCCTTTGAGTGTTTTCGTAAGCGTTCCCCTGAAGCTTCTGCCGCCTCGGGTGACACGAAAGCTAACATTACAGAAACCACACGAGCCGATGCTATTGTAAGGTTACCTATGAAGTGAAAGTAGCACATATGCATGTTATCATGAACGTAACCGTATCAGCAGAACTAGCTAACTTCACTAACGTTAGTGTGGTGGATCAATGTATGCAGGAGAAGAGTGAATGTTATGAAATGACTGCTGGTCCTTCCATAGTAGATAAAAAAACAACACTACGGAGGTGAACACTACACACACACACACAGCACTGCATGAATTAGAGCGCTAATAACTGGAGACTCACGCTCTGTCGGACGCTCTTGGCTGGATGAAGGCGGTGCTACAGAAGCGCTCGTCGATGGCTCTCCACGGGCAAGCCCTCACTGGTGCTGCTCTCCACGGGCAAGCCCTCACTGGTGCTGGTGGTGCTGCTCTCCACGGGCAAGCCCTCACTGGTGCTGCTCTCCACGGGCAAGCCCTCACTGGTGCTGCTCTCCACGGGCAAGCCCTCACTGGTGCTGGTGCTGCTGCTCTCCACGGGCAAGCCCTCACTGGTGCTGGTGCTGCTGCTCTCCACGGGCAAGCCCTCACTGGTGCTGCTGCTCTCCACGGGCAAGCCCTCACTGGTGCTGCTGCTAGTGCTGCTCTCCACGGGCAAGCCCTCACTGGTGCTGCTGCTGGTGCTGCTCTCCACGGGCAAGCCCTCACTGGTGCTTCTGGTGCTGCTGCTCTCCACGGGCAAGCCCTCACTGGTGCTTCTGGTGCTGCTGCTCTCCACGGGCAAGCCCTCACTGGTGCTGCTGCTGCTCTCCACGGGCGAGCCCTCACTGGTGCTGCTCTCCACAGGCGAGCCCTCACTGGTGCTTCTGGTGCTGCTGCTCTCCACGGGCAAGCCCTCACTGGTGCTGGTGCTGCTGCTCTCCACGGGCAAGCCCTCACTGGTGCTGGTGCTGCTGCTCTCCACGGGCAAGCCCTCACTGGTGCTGCTGCTGCTCTCAGCGGGCAAATACATATAGGCATCCACGTACACGTCTTCGCCATCTCCAGAGGATTCACAGACTGCATTTGTAAATGTTTTCCAATATTGTGTCTATAAACTTTGCATGTGTGCTTCGATCGCCAGTAACTGCAGGTCATCAACTCTAATAATCGCTGAACTGAACTCCCTATAATAATCCCTATCTGCCTGTGACGTCACGATTAGAACTGCCGCGGCTGTGACGTCAATGGCCCGTCCAGCGACGCTGCGTGAGACTAACGGCGCGAATTTATCCATCTTTTGTACTCATGAAAATTAACCACGATTTTATACACAGGAACAATTAAAAAAAAAATACTTTACTTTTTTTTTGCATTAATAAAAAGACTATAGAAATAGAAATAGAAGCTATTTCATTATGTTACTCATTGCTTCACTGGAATACTTTTATATGGCAAATTTTTCACATTAACTTTTTATTTCCCTCAAATGCCGGTTGTCATTTGTAGAAGTTGTAGGCCTGTCAGTCATCATGAACTTGTATGAAATGTTGTGAAAAATGCTTATCTTTTTATTCAAGTTTAATCTTGGTCCACTTAAAACTTTCATTTGAGCCCAGCAAACTGAAATATAGGCTAATATTTACAGCTAAAGGTATACCATATAACTTTGTTCAAAAGTTATGAGCGTGCACATCATAAATCCATCTCCCAAACCGTGTCTTTGTCTAATCCTAAATCATTGCGGTACACTGATAATAAGCGTTTATACTCGGACTACTTTAGAGCGAGTGGGACACCACACGCTGCGGAGGAGCACAGTACCGGCGTGACACGCCTTAGACTAACTTTTATGACGCGTCACGCCTGTACTGTGCTCCTCCGCAGCGTGTGGCGTCCCACCCGCTCTAAAGTAGTCCCAATGTAAACGCGTATACACCATGTACGTACGCACTTAATCGTGCAGTGTATGAATTTTATATGGTTTTGTCATTCAACATCGGAGTCTGACGCCCTCTCCCTCCGCTACATAATTAAATCTGCAACAGTTGAGTGTATTAAGTGTCCAACATTTAGCACTTCGATTTTTCGGTTAAAAAGGAGCATCATTCGGGTATTTAAAGTGCACTTTTAGGGGGAATTTTCAGTGTTCCAAACCTGTATGGTTTCTCCTGCTGAACACAAAAGATGATATTCTGAAGAATGTTGGGAATCATTGACTTCCATAGGAGGGAAAAAACAAAAAAAACACTAGGTCTGTCAACTGTCTGGTTACCAACAATCTTCAAAATATCAGGAGAAGAGACATTAATACACGAGGGTGAGTAAATGACACTATTCATTTTTGGGCGAACTATGTAATTTTTAGCACTCTTGTGGTTAAAGGGGTAGTGTACCTTTAAAAAAAAAAAAAAAAAAAAAAAGTTGAATGCTTTCCAAGAGAGTTATATTTCAGTTGTGTTCAGGCACTAGAGGGCAGCACAAAAGGTTTAGAAGTCATATTTATTGTAAAAAGGTCCAGACATTACCCAGTTCAGACACTGATGGGGATCATTCAAGGCAAACACATGGAGCAACTCATTCAGCATTAAACACTGAACATGACAGGATCCGGATCAGCTGGTGAACCAGAGCAAACCTCACAGACGGGAGGAGCTTCAGGACCCACAATCCATCCACACACATCTCAGACCAAACAAAACCACGTGAACACACAGGAGGAAATACACGTGAAGAAAGATACAAAATCAAACCAATCCTGCTCAGCAAAACACACACACACACGTGTCAGAGGAACAGCAAAGAAACTGCATATGGAGGAAATGATGCGTCGCTGAAGCTCCTGGCATCAAGTCCGATGGGATCCGGATCCATAAGTGATGCTTTATCAGCCTCATGAAGAGCATCAGAAACAGCACATTCATATCTCATAAACACACACACACACATATACTGTGTATATTATATATAGATTTACATATTAGATTTGATTAGATTAGATTATAATTAATATAAAGAGACGGACAGTCTGATTGATACAATCAACACACACAAAGAGCTTAAAAGGGCTGTTTTCTCTTGGAAACCTCAGTTAAAACACGAGTCCTGAGACTCTTGGCACGATCAGTGAGTGTTAAAGCGTGTCAGAAGCACTTCCTGAAAACGATCTGCGGGCCGAACTCCTCGTACTCCTCCGCACTGATCCAGGCGCCGTTGAGTCCGGTCCGGCTGGCCAGCGCCGCTCCGCCGCTCCACACGGAGAAGTCCCGCTCTGGCGGGCTGACCACCCGAACACACAGATCCGCCGGGCACATGCGTCCGATCTCCTGCCGCAGGCGCTCGGGGAGGCCCGGCAGCAGCGTGTTCCCACCTGCACACATCACATGTTACAGCTCCTGGCCTGTGATTGGCCAGTGCAGGCGTGATGCGCTCAACCATACCTGACAGGAGGATGTTTCCCACAAAACTGCGGCGGAGGTCGATGTCGGACTGCAGGACGGACTTGAAGACGCTCTCGTGCATCCCATAATGATCTCGTCCAATCAGCTCCGGCCTGAAGAGAATCTCTGGTGCCCTGCGCAGGTGATGAGACCGTGAGAGGGTCAATATAGAGTTAGTCATGTGACACGTGCATAAAGAGTCCCAGTATATGAGGAGTGATTGAACACTTAAGGAACACTGGAGGTCAGCGGGACACACACGAGGGGTGAGTTACCGGAATGGCTCGAAGGTCAGCGGGACGAACACACACACACGGTGTGAGTTACCGGAAGTGGTCAGAGGTCAGCAGGACGACCACTCACACACACGAGGTGCGAGTTACCGGAATGGCTCGGAGGTCAGCAGGACACACACACACACACACACACACAAGGGGTGAGTTACCGGAAGCGCTCGGAGGTCAGCGGGACGACCCGTCCGTCAGGGAGTGTGTAGAGCACTTCTGAGGACAACCCAGTGTTCTTCAGCTCGGCTTCATAATCCAGAGCCACACAGCAGCAGCTCTCCTTCATCTCACGCACGATCTCCAGCTCCGCTGACGTCCGCATGCACACACCCTGCTCCAGCAGCAGCTACACAGAGAAATCACTTCACTCAAACCAGTCCATATTACACTCTTTTCTGGCTCTACTAGAGCAGGTTTTCCTGCTTGAATGTTGACTTCCCAATATTCTCCATTGTTGCGGCTGGGTTAGCTGGGCTAGCCTCTCTTCCCAGTCTGTCAGTAACGCTCTGTTTAGTTCTTGTCTCTATGAAGCCCCTCCTTCTGAAAAGCACAATGTGCTCTGATTGGTCGACTGTGTTGTGATTGGTGGTTATGGTAAGGGACGGGGCATTTCCCAAATACCGGTTTCAACACTACTAACTCAACCAGGCCCCGCCCCTTTATTCTGCATATGAATTATTATAATAAGGAATATTGTGACGTGTTGGTTCCCGGAAGAAAACTCAAGATGGAGGTGTTTCAGGAGTTCAGAAACACTGACACTGATAGAGAGTAGAACACACACTCATGATCAAACAGAAACAATACACACAGCACTAATCAAACATGCGGGACAAGGATTTGGGACCTTCGAAAAAGTTTTGGTTGACAATGTTGTGTGCGAGTGAGTGTGTGAGCGAGTGCGTGTGTGTACCTTCTGCAGCTGCAGGGTGACGTCGGCTCCGGCAAGGCTAAAGCGCTGTACGGCGTGAGGGAGACAGTAACCCTCGAACACAGGAACACTGTGACTGACGCCGTCTCCAGAGTCCAGCACCACACCTGAACACACACACACACCATCAAAGTCTGACAATCATCAACAGAAGAGGATTCATTAGGTTTCAGATGACTGAACCCTGTAAAGCTACGGTATCATATTATACATTAAGGCCTCAACATGATCTGATAAACAGTCTCACACTTGATCTCCAGTCCTTCTGCGTCTGAGTGACAGGTTTGAGTGTTTTATCCAGTCAAAGTGTTTAGTGTAACACTTTCCAAACCTCCCAAATTTCAGCTGGACTGAAGCAGCTCAGATTTACTTTATCCAGACATCATTTATTAAAACAATCCTGCGTATGAAATATGATCAGGCTTGAGGAAGGTTTATTTGTTCATCTGTCAATCATTATTGCATTATACGTTTTAAAAATACAGATCATAAAAACTAAGCATTTAAATATCTTACTAAGACAATATTGGCAGATATTGATATTTGCATGCATTTGTCAGTATCTGCTGTACCGTTTTAAAGATATTATGAAATTCTGATGCTTGTAATGTAAAAATCAATAAGAAATTTGCTGCAGATTTGGATATTTATATTTCTGCTCAGTTTGAGTGAGAATATGGAGGGAAAACAGCTCCAGTTTATTCACTGTATCAGACTATATGAGCCATTAACGCCTGATGGAGCATATATGAGACTTGGCAAAATGCACCTTTGAGATAATATTTTGTTTAAAATGTAACATTTCTACTCTCAGGTAGCATGAGCTTCATAAGAGGGATCTGGCCGACACCTGTGGAAAGAAATGGCATCAAATCCCAACACATTACATGTCCTTATTAGAAATACATTTTGGCCACTGAAAATTTCAGCTATGAAGACTAAAAAAGGCTGAAATTATTTGCAGGAAATTTAAACCGAAAATGTAAAAATCTGGAGGAATTGGAGGAAAACATGGAGAAAGTCAGTCTGGTAATGATCCGCTGTCAGACTGACCTGTGGTGTGTCCCGAGGCGTAGAGCGCCAGCACTGCCTGCAGGGCCACAAACGCCAGCGGGACACTGAAGGCCTCGAACATCAGCTCCACCATCCGCTGCCGGTTCTGCGCCGGGTTCATGGCAGCTTCAGTCAGCAGCACCGGATGATCCTCGGGACTCACGGACAGCTGCTGGAACGCATGGTGCCAGATCTACAGAAGGGATAGAGAGAGGACACTGGGAAACATCACAACAGCTCATCTGAGGGAGAACAGCACTCTTTAGGTCAGAGTGTGAATGTTATGGATGGACAGGAGAGGAAGCAGAAACTGTCAGCAGGCCGGACTTCAGTCACCAGCTCTAATGAACGCCCCATGGCATGTTTAGGCCTCTTTAGATTTTGAAAGCTCTGTTTATATGAACTCTGCAGTCCGTTTGCACATGCATTACACAAACATTCAGCATGTCACGTTCACTGACCCCTTCATATATAACAGCACGTGCACAAAGCATTAGTGAACCTGAGGAGAAAGCGCTCGATTCAAGCGTTTACATGCTTTCTGCCCGTTTACAGACCTACATGTAAATGTATAGCGTTTACATAAAGGCTTTTCTGTCCAGCTGATCCATCAATCTGAATAAAAACAGATTATGAGCACATGTGAACCACAGCAGCAAACACATGTCCTGCACACACACGAGGCTGTGAGCCAGTGAGATCCAGTCGTTTCAATAGGAATCTACAGACGCGTGATCACCACCTTCATTTATACATCGCTTTCACAACACAGATCGTTTCAAAGCAGCTTTACAGTGATAACAGAAGATTAATGGAAGAGATTGTTTTGGCTGTACATCAGTTATTGTTCAGCTAAAGTTAGTTTGATTAATTTCCGTTGTAAATAATCCTTAGTTATTTACTTTTGGTCACTTTACGACACAATTTTCAAATAAAATAGAAACTCATTGTGTTCTGGCAGCTCATCCGCACAGCAACAGCGCCGGCGCTAGAGAACACAAACTCTGAGACAGGTTTAGAAATAGTTTTGAAACGATACCATTATCATCTGTGTAAACTTCAAAAAACGGTGACGGCACGGAAGCATTACGCGTTTAGTGTATAGGCAAGAGCGTTTGAATACTTGCGCGCAGGAGAGTAGTCTCTCTTTACAAAATAACCGCCAAATGACTTCTGTGCAGATGAAAACGTTATCGAAATGACAAAAAAAACCCAGCTGCATTATGCATGCCAGACATGTATGTGATGTTTAATAGGGAGCCAGTGCAGTGTTGACAGAACCGGGCTAATATGGTCATACTTCCTGGTTCTAGTAAGAACTCGAGCTGCTGCGTTTTGGACCAGCTGGAGTTTATTTATTAAGCGAGCAGGGCAGCCACCCAGTAGAGCATTACAATAATCTAGCCTTGAGGTCATGAACGCATGAACTAACTTTTCAGCATTTTGCATTGAAAGCATGTGCAGTAATTTAGAAATTTTTAAGATGGAAGAATGCAGTTTTACAGATGCTAGAAACGTGGCTTTCAAATGAGAGATTGGTATCAAAGAGCACAGCCAGGTTCCTAACTGACGACGAGGACTTGACAGAGCAGCCATCAAGTGTTAGACAGTATTCTAGGTTACAACGTGCAGAGGTTTTTGGTCCAATAATTAGAATCCGTTTTTTCAGAAGTAGTAAGAAATTACTAGTCATCCAATTTTGTGCGCTCACAGTGAGATTGTCCATTGGTAATACTGTGGGCATGTATAAATCCCAGCTCAAGCTACTCTCAAACCAAGCAGCTTTCATGTCGTCAACAGTAACTGATCAAATGAGGCAGATCAAATCCCTCATGTAGATCCAAAATCTAAAACCACAGTGAAGGATCAGTTACAGACGTTTCTGTAAGGGAAGCACAAATCCGTCAGGACTCACCATCTCCATCTCATCCCAGTTGCGCACAACGCCGTTTCTGATGGGATATTTCAGCGTTAGCACTCCTCTCATGTGCTGCGCATCATGCCCAATGTACACCTCTCTGTCCACACTGCCATTCATGATTTCCTGTAACACAAGACCATCAATCAGTCCAGACCTACAGAACACACGAGGGAATGTGAACACCGGCAATATTTCAGAGCTGCTTCACAGAGAGTCCTGTCATGTTTATAATATCTTCATGCATTATGGTCTCATTTAGCAGGTTAGATCTGGATGATTGGGACATCTATAGCAGATCACCACAGGATGTAACAGAGTACGTGAGAGAGTCTACCTCATATTTGGGATGGCCGATGACCGTCGGGAACACCGTAGTTGGAAGATCCTGGTCTGCAAAGCCTGCCTTCATCAAACCAGACCCAGTGTCCAGCACGATGGGCGTCTTATAATCACTCATCTGATTGAGAACAGGAAGAGAGACCAAACAACAGGCTCAGCACATCAGACAGAAGACAGGCCAGACTCAGAGCTAACAGCTGACCGAACCTCATGACGTTTGGTCAGTTTGAGATGCATCAGACACATACACACCTGGCATCTTTAGTTAAACTCTTCACTCAGTGCCACACTCAGTTTGGAGCGTCTTTGTGTGTTTGCAATGCAAGAGTAAATAAAGAACTGATGTTTGAGAAACTCTTACTCAAGAAACAGTCCATAAAGGCTAATGTTTTTTGTATCTGAAGAGCGGAGAAGAGTCTTAGTCTGGTATTTGCCATCTAGTTGAAGTTTAAATATCCTGTGCATAGCGCTTCATCTTCTGATCATAAGATCATAACCAGAAAACTGAGCATTCATATAGCTACAAATAAACATATCCTGTAAGTTGATGAAAAGGCAAGGCTGAACGGACTGCCTCAGAAGGGGCCGTTCCAGTGACGGACAAAATATACCATCATTCTCTGGTCAAAAACGCCGGCTCACTATTAGTCGATGCTGATCACACGACGCACGCGTGTGACGCTGACGGAGGAGCTGACCAACGTCAACAGGGTAGGAAGAAATTTAATAAAATCGTTACTTGTTTGTTTTTGCGCACAAAAGTATTCTCGTGGCTTCATAACATTAAGGCTGAAACACTGGAGTCACATGGACTTTTAACAATGTCTTTACTTCCTTTCTGGCCCTTGAATGTGTTCATTACATTGCTGTTTATGGAGGAGTCAGAAAGCTCTCGGATTTAATCAGAAATATCTTCATTTGTGTCTGAAGATGCACGAAGGTCTTACGGGTCAGAAACGACATGAGGGAGAGGAACATTTTTAGGTGAACTAACCCTTTAAAAGCTGGCTATATAAAGCCACAATGCAATTGTCATTTTTATATAGAGGTGTGACATGAGGTTTACTCATCAAAACTGTGTAGAGACAAAAAAAGGTTGGGAAACCCCGCTCTAACCTCAGCTTCCACACATTAAGATATTATTATAGACTACACACATCACAAACCCCCTACCATCAACCTGTGGTCCTCACCGGTCTCGTGTTGATCTGTAGCTGCTGGACTGGAGATCTGCAGACTCTCATGGAGCCTCCACCGTCATGAGAAACACCATCACTGCCCGTACACGGCCCAGTCCTGGAGCCCTCCTCACGGCAGGGAAGCGCCGGTGTCTCTGGGGCGGCCATGGAGCTGGAGATCTCCTCCCTGAGCAACTCTGCGGTGGTGTCGTTCTGCGTGAGCAGGCCTGGAGATGTGCTCCGTGTGCAGGCGTCGAGCAGTTCAGCGGCAGATGGTCGTCTCTCTGAACGACCGTGCTGGTCGTCGGGAGGAAAGGCACTCCGCGGTGCAATTGAGACGCCTCCGGGATCAAAGGCATCCCGCACCACAAGGCTCATCTGGGAGGAGGACGCGCCACTAGTGGTTGGCGCACCAGAATCACCAGCATCTGAACAGGGCGACGCCTCAGGATTCTCAGGACAGGCGTTTGGACCGTCAGTGGAGTCCATGGCTTCCAGTTCCTGATTAGGAGAAGACAATCTGCTCAATACAAAAGGCTCCTCATGACAAGACGGGTCATCCTGAAGGGATTCAGAGTCAGGAGCTGCAGGACCTCCCATCCCAATCTCACTCAGAACTGACCAGCCCGTTGAACTCAAAGGCTCAGGGGTCAAACTCGAGTCTGAGAGACAGGCATCTTCAGGCGCTGGACTGGTGCGCTCCTCTGAGCTTGAAGGCTTCTCAACATCAGAGTCAAGCCTACAGCTCTTCAACTCTCTGTCTAGATCTTTCAGCGAGTTCCTCTCCATGACCGAACACTTGACCACTCTGCAGCCTTTGCTCTGCCTCTTCATCGTCATGCCCGCTTTCTCCAGCTCTCTGCTCAGGCTTCTCTCCATCTTCTCCACCTCCTGTTTCTCCTCCTCCAGCTGTGACAGGAACATCCTCCTCTCCCTGCAGGAGCTGCGTGAGGTCACAGGACCCAGCGTCTCCGTGCAGCGCAGCGCGTCGAGCTTCAACTGCTCCTCAATGATCTGCTCCTCAAGAACCTGAAGATCTCGAAGCTCCCGGAGGATCCCAGTCCTGTCCGCCTCAGGACATCTAGTGTCCAGCTGCACTGGCCTTTCATTGGCTGATCCTGGGGCGTCTGAGTCGCTTTCACTAGCTCGAGTCTCAGAGTCCAATGGATCGAGTTCAGTCTGAAGGACATCGTCCAATCCAATCACACCAGATTCAGCCAAATCTCTTGGGGACATCTGGAACAAAAAGTGCAAGATATTCATACTACTTTCTAGTTCCTCACACACAAATGTCCAGTCATATTTCATATTGTGGTTGACCAATATATCGGCATTGGCCAATGAGTATTTTTGTTTAGTTTGGCTGATGTGTGTTATGAGTGGGACTTATTTTGACAGCACCGATACACACACACACACCAATTCTCGGTTTTATTAGTTTACGGTCTTTAACAGTTCCGTCTAATAATAGAAAAGCAAACTTCAGACGATGACGCTCTATATCCAGTTTCACAAGAATATATGATTCCCAGTGCGCACAGACTTACTGGACTACGGAGTGCCCTGATGAGGGCTTATTAGCTGCAACCCGTCGTTGTGCAGTTATGTGATCGTTTTTAAAATGTTACAGCTTTTTATATTTTTTTCTAAATTCGAGTGCCATGGCCTTTTTACAAGTTGAATTATTCCCACACCAAAAGAGCACATAACGGAGCGGAGCAAAGCGAGTGTTTTCAATGAATTCCTGTTGAAGATGAGCTTCCATAGGCATGAACTAAAAACGTGCCAGTGGACACGCACCGTGAATGACAGTGCAGACATAAATGTGCGCACAGTGCAGCCGTGCGCATTTTACTTTCGGTTTAGAATTAGCGCCAATTCGGGCGCGGGTTACTTAGCCTATTATTCTTAATGAAAACACAACAAAACAGTAGGCTACAATGACAAACTCCCTTAAATAGGCGCTTTTACATTTCACTTTGAAACCAAATCTTCCGCAGTCGTCTTATCAGCTCCTCACTCTCGTAATGAGATCTCACTGCTGCTACGACTCTCGTTCGGCTCGCGCTTTATTAAGCAGTCACGTTCAGTTAACTGTAGTGTCTGTTCTCTAACTGAACTAAATAATTTTATAATATTTTTATAAAAAAAAGAAAAAGAAAAAAAACGACGGTGGGGGCGGTGGGCAGTGATGTAACCGGTGTTGTGCCTGAACACCGGTAACACAGACTAATCGCAGCAAGCCTAGTGGCATCTTGTGTTAAGACCAACATATCTTGTGTAGAAACGGATGATTTATGATCCATTTCTTTCATTGTTGGTCATTGGGAGTGTAAAGTGTGGAAACCAATGGTTGATACGAGTCATCTTTTACGTCTGCACTACTAAATTAACGCTAGGCCTGACTATTTAACTAATGATCCCATATCGGTTGACACTATTCAGTAGATCACATTAAATCAGTAGCGTTTAAGAGAACAGTAAATAATCAGAGCATAGAGATGCTATATTGAAAAACAATTTTGTGGGGAAAGTCCTATGACGGGTATATCTGGAGTCAGACCACGTTTGGTTCTCTGGAAATCACATTCTCTTCAGAATTACCTCTTTAGAGAGAACATGCAGAAACCAAACAGTCTCCTGCTCAGAGAGACTGACCGTAGTGTGCTGCTGTCCTTCCGTCCATACGGGCCAGTATTTGTGTAGATCCTCTGACCGCAACAGCTCATCCAGGACCACTTCCTGTGCAAGCACACTCTCCTCCTCCTGTAAAAAAAGTTATAATCATATCACCAGCTTCAGTGGCAACATCACGCCCCTTTAGCAGAGAAGATGAAAAGTGCCATGTTTTCTGTTAACTATTATTATGATGCACCAGTTATAGATCGTTAAAACACATTGGGTCTCATTGACCTATAGCTGCATGAATTATTCATATTTATACACAACTTCAAGTGAGTGTTTTGTGTTGAAATCTGTGAACACAAGCAGGAAGAGAGCAAAGCCATGTGTACCATCCTCAAATAAACGCGTTCAAACACAAACAGCTTTTATAAGGACAATCTTTAGGCACCTCACGAAGTCTTCATTATCATCAAGTGTTTTATTTTTCATTTGCATGTTAAGAATGACCTAAATACTGCTTTAAAACAGTTTTTTGGGGAATAAACTAACCCTTTCAGTACCAATGTTTTCCAGACGAGGTCAGTGAGATTTGCTGTTCAACTGTTACTGATGACAGACGGCATTCACACAGAACACATCAGATGCTGTGTCCTTAAGATAAATGACTGTTAACATTAGTTTAGCATCTTAAAAGCATTGAGACTGAAGTGCATTTAACAGTCTGAGAACCGCAAGGAGACTTCCCTGTGAAGTTGCTTTGAAACCATCTGTGTTGTATAAGCACTATATAAATAAAGGTGACCTGACATAAGCATTGCCTGTCAGATGTCTGTCAGTGAGCGAGTGTTCAACACTATATAAACTGAATCATTGCATTCATAGAGCATTTGAAAGGGAAAACATTGAAATACCAGCAGGTGAAGCAGTGTTGGTGAAAACGTGTGTGTACACACAGCTAGGAAAGAGATGACAGATTCGACATGAGGGCATGAGACGTGTAATGTAACTTCAGACCCACAGAATGGGCTCTCACCTGCAGGATCACCGCGGTTCGCTCCAGCGTCTCCTCCACCTCCTTCAGCTCTCGCTGCTCTCTCTGAACCCAGTCGCCCAGAGACACATCCAGCCTACACAATAAAGGACACAAAGGGCTTATGGGAAGCCACACCACCATTAATCACTGTATGAAAACACAAAGCCTTACCGCTCATAAGAGTCCCGCCGGAGGTTGTGCAGGTCGAACGAGTCCCAGAGAAGAGACGGATCTCCATCCACGGTGCTGCTGGGCTTCTCTTCATTATCCGTTAACGTACTGGACAGGACATTTCCTGTGGGATTCAGCTCGGACTCCTCGAAGCTCTGGTGTCTGGCATCCTTCTGCGTCGGCCAGTCGGAGCGCTCCGAGGGACTGGGGCTCCGCGGGTTGGGCGTAATGGTAACCGTATAGGAGCTCTCCAGGTCGTCTATCGGCAGGCTCAGCCAGGGGTTCTTGGGTAGCGTGGCAGAGCGCTTCACTTTGATCTCCAGGTTCACAGAGTCGGAGGTGATTTTGGGAACGATCTGAATACTGGCCCGGGTGTTGTCCCGCTGTAAGCCAAACACTAGTTCTTCAGGCTGGTCCTCAGAGTCAGACACACTCACAATGTTCTCGTGAAGGGGTTTTGACTTGAAAGCGCAGTCTCCATTTCCCAGAAACCTCGGGAGAATCTCCCTCCTGCCCTCCAGATGACCGTTCCCCGTGCCGTCAAACCCCGAGTCGAAGGAGCTGAGCGAGGGAGGTTTGGCTGCGGCTCCGCGGGGCGAGGGACAGTCTCCGACACAAGGCCACCGGCCCAGATCACACACACTCTCGCACCGAGAGACCACGAGCGCCGGCCGGACACAGGCCAAGTCTGGAGGCAGACCCTCACGGGAAGTGATGTCAGAGCTCTTGAGGTACTTGTCCTGCCACTGGAGGGCCAGATGAAGGTCATGAAGGGGAACCGCACCCGCTGAGGTCAGGAGTCTCCTCAGAGTCATGCATCTGTGGACGTCACACACAGATCCACATTCAACAAGCGTGTCTCTGGATCAACACAGGTACAGGATCTCTATAAACCCCTGGACCCTTTACACATTTGAGGGGTTCTCAGAAGCAGAAGTCATAGTCAGGTAAACATCTACAGTGGTGAATGGATACGAACAATAACTTTTTGCATTCCCGTTTGACCCAATAGCAAAAAAAAGAAAAAGAAAAAAAACACTATAACATAACTATATGAAGAATATAAAGATTGATTACTTTGGGGTTTAAAGGGTTAGTTCACCCAAAAATGTAAATTCTGTCATTAATTACTCTCCCTCATGTCGTTTCAAACCCGTAAGACCTTCGTTCATCTTCAGACACAAATGAAGATATTTCTGATGAAATCCGAGAGCTCTCTGACCCCTCCATAGACAGCAATGTAATGAACACTTTCAAGGGCCAGAATGGACTCCAGTGGTTCAGCCTTAATGTTATGAAGCCGAGAATACTTAAGTGCGCAAAAACAAACAAAAATAACGACTTTATGCAACAATCTCTTCAAATCAGAGAGCTCTCGGATTTCATCAGAAATATCTTCATTTAAGAGATTGTTGCATAAAGTCGTTATTTTTGTTTGTTTTTGCGCACTTAAGTATTCTCGGCTTCATAACATTAAGGCTGAACCACTGGAGTCCTTTCTGGCCCTTGAACGAAGGTCTTACAAGTTTGAAACGACATGAGGGAGAGTAATTAATGACAGAATTTACATTTTTGGGTGAACTAACCCTTTACCTGTGTGAGAGCTGAGAGCCCGTCTGCTGAAGGCTGAGGTCAGGGATGGTGTTGGAGAGCCGGGCCAGCTTCACCAGCTCCTCCACCTGCGGGCAGGGGTTCCTCCTGAGGTAGGTCTGGACTCTAGAGCGCATGTCCGAGGAAGAGCCGCTCTCACTCCGGGCCTCACAGTGTTCACTCCACAGCAGATCCTGCAGGAGGCTCTCGCCGAGCACACGCTCGTACCAGCTCCGGCACTGAGGATCAGAGTCATGCGTTTCATTTAGCGTGCGCAAGCGAGTGTGTGTCGGTGTGCGGGAGTATGTATGGGAGCGTGAGCCTGTGTGTGCACGTGAGTGTGTGTCGGTGTGCGGATTTGTACCAAATTTCACAATTGTCCCACGACCAATCAAAAGCAGCATTTCATCCCATTTCGGAAGTTGATAAAGCTGTGTAAATTATGAAATTAAACCCTGACAGAGGTCACGGCACATACTCGGTCACAGGCGTGATGGAAGTCCGACAGGCTCCTCAGGGTCTGGTACGGATACTGAACCGCAGCGCACAGGCTCTCCTTTAACCTCGTCAAATCACCCAGCCACGGCTCCGCCGGCTTCCTCTCGGCTAGCGGGACGCTCTCTGCTAGCGTGTGGATGACGTCCTCGGCACGACGAACCAGGGCCTGGTCACAAGAGAAGTGGACAGGTGTTTGGTCACACAAATGTGGCAGCAAAAGGACGAGCGATTAGTTTGTCCCAGAATTGTATATTTTTTGTATGAAGCCATCAGTTAATAAAGGCTTTTTAATCTAAAAGTGCGCCATGGTCATCCTAAAGTTCTCCTGATGGACAATTACAAACCCTAGACCACCTCAGCTGTACACTTCCCTAAGACACGCTCTCTTCTATTGGACTGTTTGCAGTATGTTTTTATTATAGAGTAACCTCTAATATGTGTCGAGGACATTTAGATTTTTCATTTCTCTGCCTCTTTAGGATCTTATTGAACAGCCTGATGAAAACATGACAAAGCAAACTCTGACAGCCTTTGTAAGTGTGTGATCAGCGTGACGGAGGGATCCGCACCATGGCATGAGTGTACACGGACGTCTCAAACTGCAGCCGGAGCTCTTCAGCGCGGTGGGCGTCTTTGGCCACTTCAATCCTGAACGTCTGCAGCTTCTGCCTGTGCAGCGCCACCATCTGCTCCTGGATCTGACACATACACACACTCAGAGCCATTAACCTCTTAAGACCTGGGACCATTTATGGGGATTTCCACCTGGATTTGGCCTACCCAAATTGAAAAGCTTCCCATACCCACACACAGTGGTCTCTAAATACACAATTTTGGTGTCATTTTACAGGAAACCCTTTGAAATTACATAAAACACTGCTAAGTGATAAACATTTAAGTATATGTTGTCTGAGCTGTAATAGCCAGTCATTCTAAGCTTTCAAATGGTACCACATATGAGGTCAGAGCACCTCCACAGACATTTAAAATTTAAAGTATATACTTGACATCATTCCTTATCAGGGTCCTTGGAGTTTAGAAAATTAAACCCATCTGTACTCAGATTAAACAGTGCCCTAGTGAAGGAGTGTGTCGGCGCTCTGACCTGTCCAGCCTCTCTCTGGAGACGCAGCAGCTGCAGCTGGACATGGGCTCTGGAGAACGCCTGCTGCCACAGCATCTCCACCTTCTGCACCGCCGCTGTTATCCTGACAAACACAACATCAGCACACTGAGACAGGGCTTCTGAGAGCTGAACACACATACACACAGTTATCCTGACAAACACAACATCTGTACACTGAGACAGGTCTTCTGAGAGCTGAACACACACACACGCACCGGTTGTAGTTGCGCAGCATCTCTAGCGCGGTGTGTGTGTACAGGACCGTTCCTGCCAGGGCCTGAAAGCAGGGATCATTCTCTGGGAAACGCAGCTTCTCCAACAGACGCTCACACTGCTTCAGCAGGTCGTCTAACCCAAGATCCCTAAACACACATTAGCATTAGACACAGAACAGTCAACTGGTATGATGGTGTGAAGGGTCATGTGCTGACGTGTGATCGGTCAGTGGGTTTAGATGTAGCAGTGGTTCACAAACTTTTACTGCCAGGACAGAAAAATATTAAGTTATTCCTGTGATGGTAAAGCGGTCACATGACCCTCCTTTTTTAAATTGAGTGCATTTAAATGTGAATATGCCTATGAAAGATTGCATAATTTTACTGTGTACAAAGAATCAACCATATTACGTGTGTGTGTGTTTGCGTGTGTGTGTGTGTGTGTAGAAGTAGTGAAGAGGACTTCTAAAAATCACTAGGACCAAGCACAAACAATCCTAATGGATGTTGTGGACCTTTCTCCCCTTTCTCCCTTCCACGTTGCATCTTGTCTACACTGTCCCATCATAACAAAAAGGCAAAAATGGCAAAATATTTTTAATTTATTGAATAAATAAATATAAATGAATATAATAAAACAATGTCTGATTACCGGTGGCAGTTGTTTCGTGAGTTCACACTTACAAATGATCGCTGTGTTGCCCGAGAGGATCAAGAGCTCCGAGCTCACAGTTTAGCCCAAACCCAGAGTAATCCCCCATATCCCCGGATGGGCCGCGAGTGAGTCGGGGTGGCGGAGGGATACAGTAAACTGTGGAGGTAACTATAGGCGAGTCGGCTGTGTGTACTGTATATACACTCGAGTGGATTAGATAGTGCTCCTCCCGAACTGTTTATAAAACAATCTCCCTCGAGAGGCTGACAATTAGCCAAACATAATTGTTTAGTGACACTTAGGTTAAGAGAAAACTCTTAACTAAGAACTTTTACTGCTATTTAGGAGAACCCCTAGTCTGAATAATCTAACGGGTTTAGAAGAACTGAGCACTACTCCGGTTTAGTGAACGGTGTTGTCCAGGAGATTAATAACTCCAGCCACTGAACACACGCCTTACCGCCTCAGCGCCTGGAAGCGGCCCTCGTTCACACAGCAGAACTCTCGGAGCCGCTCCAGGTCCGCAGGAACAGGAAGCTGGGACAGTGTCTGTAGAGTCGAGATGCAGGACGGCAGTTTGGTCACCACCAACAGGAAGTCCTGCACAAACGAATCAATCTCCTGCACAAACAAGAGACGACATGATCAAACCAGACTCAGTAACGCAAACGCTCTCCATTAACCTCAAACACGTTGGCTCTCAGGTCAAATAAAGGCTCAAATAAGCCTGTCAGATTTGTAAGGCGTTATCAAACCCTGAAGAAAAAAGAAAAGAAAAAAAGAATGCGAGACACGATATGCGGCTCTTTCAGTTGCTAATGACTTCAGATGATTGTCCTCTGAAGCTTCTCCAGGGCGACACACAATAGAGAATCATGAATACACGGACTAATGAAACATCTGAGTCACCACACAACACACAAAACATGCACATATTAAACGCCACTGAAGCCGTGAGGATGTGGGGAAAGTGAAGAGTGCGTCATCTGTTTTATCTAAGGCCATCGAGCTGATCATGAGACATACAGTGACTGATCTATCCTGCTGGAGACCACAGGACCACAGAACCAAACACCCCACACACACACTATACAAGCCTTGTGATCAGATTTGAAAAGGCTGAAGGAACAAAATCGCGCCACCACATGAATTCAAATATCAGACCTCACAGTCCTACAGACACACACTCACAGAGACAGACACACACACGTACCTTGACGAAGGCCGCCCAGCTCTGATGGCAGTAAATGAGGTATCCGCCCAGACCGGGGGTTAACTGGCTTCTGTCGATGTAGTTGGAGAGCTCAAAAACCTCTTTGAGGAAGATGCACTGGAACATGCAGGAAACACACGAGTTACAACCAAACGCTGTGACACACAGTTCTGACATCAGAGCTGGGAATGATTTCATGAGGATTCAGATCCACAAGCTCTCAGTTCAGATTAGATTATCTGGTAATAGTTCAGGAACATACAATTAGTAAAATACATACACTAAAGTAAACCATTCTAAAATGCCTAAAAACAGTTGAGTTTTAAGTCTCCCCCAATAACTGTGGCTTTTATTGAAGAACGGTCAGTGACTACCGAAGTCATGTTAAAGGGGTGATGAATTGAGAAATCTACTTTCCCTTGAGCTTTTGATATATAAAAGGTCATGGTAATAAGAATATCCTGCAAGTTTCAGAGCTGAAATCCTCCTTGTTAGTCAAAGAAAAGCTTTTATTGACAGATGGACCAGCAAACGCTCAATCTCAGAATGTGCCAAGCTGTGACATCATCGTGTGGGGAAACTCCGCCTCAACAGAAGAACAACGCCTAATTCTGTAGCCAACTCATGCCTGAGATGATATAGGCCTACATAGAGCTAAATCGGATCGAACTTCTAAGCAATAAACATACCGCATAAGCTTCATTCAGATTCCAATATTATGAATGCATGGATGAACTATTTAATGAGGATCCAGCTCATGTGGGGAAGACATTGCGTGTTTGTTCCTTCATTTCACCACGGACTCGTTTGTAAACAAGAGACTGGATTTGCAGACAGGATGAGATTACATGAATGAATGAAGCAACACACTAATGTGAGTAAAACATGTTTATATGTGATAGTATTGCATTGATATTGATTATGTGTACGTGTCTAACTGAACATAACTTAGTATGCGGTCACAGGCGGGAGAATCCTTTATTTGTGGTGTTGGTTTATTGTGATTTGGGATAAGACTTGATATTTGAAGGGCTTGTGCGTGCATGCCCGTGTTTGTGTGTACGGTTCGCGGTTATATCCACCGATCGGGCGGGCCAAGTAATAAAAAAACAACAACATTCCAATCAATTGCGGGTGGATGAGAGATAAATCATTGTGTTTGTTTGATAAAGATATTTTGCGAGCCCTGTGAGCGATTCATTCCGGTTGGCGTTTTCCCACACGCTTTCAAAACAATTCCCACATGTACTGACAGGGGAGCTGAAGCTCATTAAATATGCAAATCTTATCCAATCATAGCAGTGGGTGTTTACTTCCAAGTCTTCAGTGCGGCACGCCCATTAAAACCGAGCATTCCAGGAGAGGCTCAAAACCAGGGTAGAAAATAGCCTATGACTTATTCATTATGATGTTTTTGAATGCAAAATCCACGCAAACATCATAAGTTGACCTCAGACAACAGTATACATTTTAAAAAAAAAGCCAGTTCATGACCCATTTAATATAAATCAACTTCCAGTTTGATGAGCATTATAACTCAAGCTTTCAGGGAAAACGTTCTTAAAGACTGAGAGTTTAATAGTGATGAAGTCATGTGAGTGATGTAGTTGGTTTATGGAGGGAAACGGGACGGGGCGACCCACAGTAACACCTCACCCCTGCTGTATGTGTGAGGGAATGAAGGATCACAGAACTCACTCTGAAGAGCACGGGCCGGCGCCGCTTGGACCCACTGGCGGTCAGCAGTTTCCCCAGCTGCTTCTGCACGTCTTTCTTCTTGGGCTGAATGATGTACACCGAATGGATGATCCTCCTGTCAAACTACACAACACAGATGTCAGTCGCACTGCTGTTTCTCCGCTCCTTTACTAGTGCGGTGTCCTGTGTGCAGACATGTGACCTCCCGCAGCATGTGATCAGATCTCAGCCTGCGCTCAAGACTTCAGACTCAACTACACAGATCACCCAACAATCCAGCATTTATATTCAGCCTCTTTCATTATACAAGAGGATCTGTGGGACGCAGATTGAAAGACACTGAACGCTCCACTGAACTACAGTTGGCTGAGCTCCAGTGATGTTTGCATGTGACACATCACGCCGGGTTTGACGTCAATGATGAAACACTGTTCACAGATGATCCTTCCCTCTGCCGGAGCTCACAAGATTTACAACAACACGGTTTTAAATCAAATCACAGTGGCCAGTCTTATGACTCAAAACCACAGGGGAAACCGTGCCGACACAGGAACTACATCTGATTACGTGATTCTTCACTAGCCGTTTCCATCACCCTGTTTTCATGTGCATCAGAAACGAGGGATTGAAACGCAAAACTTCGCCCAAAAAAATCCCTACGCTTGCTTGAGGTGGTTTTTGACTGACGAAAAGTTAATGCGAATAATGGAATATGGAAAAGCATCTGCCAAATAAATTCTGATGTGGCAAACATTAAACCCACGTGACTAACCGGCTGTTTCCACTGATGGAGACATTCTGAAATGCTTAATGTACCAAGAAAGTGATATTAAAAGACCAAACTCAGTACACAACTCTAATAAAGCACACAATGTGCAGAAGACCATCTGATGAGAGAAAGCTCATGTGTTCAGGGTGAGAGAGCTTGTTGGAAGAGTTCTCCCAAAATGTGACAACAGATTTGGTTTTTGCAAAATCACTAAACCTGCCTGTGTTTTAATGTATAACGTATTGTCTTTTACAACTGTTGGTCCATTAGGCCTCATAAGCGGTTTCCTGGTTTTCTATGGGAGGAAATGTAAATGTAAAGCACTTAACGTATAATTAAACGTGTTGTGCTCATATTCTGGTCTTTTCTGTGCGTTATTAGATTGGTGTTTACATAGTTTGGTCTTTACGCCACAAAGACCTTTGCGTCACGTTTGGATGGAAACCCAGCTACTGACAGCCATTCAGCAAGATCAGGCAACTGACTTTTTTTGCACGCAACACTTAAATCTCATAGCAGATGTTGTACAGTATAACAAACGCTCTGATTACTTTGGAGAGTTCCTTAAGTGTTTCTGGAGCCCTAATCAAACACACCTGAGTCTTCAGGACTCCTTCATTAGGGCTCTAAAAACACAGCATCACTGATTTAAAGGGGTCATGAATTGAGAAAATCAACTTCCCTTGAGCGTTTGATATATCAAAAGGTCTTAATATAAGAATACCCTGTAAGTTTCGGAGCTGAAAACTTCCTTGTTAGTCAAAGAAAAGCTTTTATTGACAGCTGGCTCAAACGATCAATCTGCGAATGTTCTTCCCTGTGACGTCAGAGTTCAGTGAAACACCGCCTCAAGACGAACACCTGATGCTGTAGCCCCGCCCACCGACTCGTGCCTGACATGTAGATGAACACAGGCCTACGTGGAGCTAAACCGGAACAAACTTCCAAGCAAAAAAAAAGCATATGGCATGTTTCAAACATTCACTGTGGATTCGTTTGTAAACAAGAGACTGGATTTGCAGAAAGGAGATTAAAAAAACGATTCTGTGCCTTCTGGATCTGACAGGAATGATGCAACAATGAGTGTAAAGACATTGCAATTACTCGTGGGTGGATTAGAGATAAATCATTGTGTTTGTTTGTTAGACATTTCACGAGCCCTGTGGGCGAATCATTCCGGTTGCCGTTTTCCCACATGTTTACAAAACAATCCCTCACATGTACTGACTCATAATATGCAAAACTGTCATCCAATCATAGCAGTGGGCGTTTACTTCCAAGTCTTCAGTGCAGCACGCCCATAAAAACCCAGCGTTCCAGGAGAGAGGCTCAAAACCAGGGTACAAAATAGCCTATTACTTATTCATTATGATGTTTTTGAATGTAAAAACCACGCGAATGTCATAAGTTGACCTCAGACAACAGTATAAAAAAAAAAGCCAGTTCATGACCCCGTTAAGAGCTTTAGTTATTCTGAGACTGATACTCATTAAAATACGGCAAGGAAAAATTATTTTGACAAATATTAAGCCTGACCATTGAACTAAACCAGGTTTTTTTATGCAACATTTAGAATTTCAGTGTTAAAAGCATTTCATAATTTGGCTTATTTAGAGATTATTTCTGCCATGGACGGACAATTAATGACTATAATTACTAGGAGAAGCGTACTGGACAGTGAAGCAGCGTGTGCCGTAAGTAAGTGTTTTTGTAATACTCAGTTTCGCTGTATTTCTTAGCGTATTACGTGCTAGGAGGATACATTTTGATTTTGTACTTATCTACTCATAATTTTACTGTATTAGCAACTTGTATTCGATTTATAACCACGGCTGTTTAAAGAAACGGCCGCGTTGTGCTGCACTCAATAGTTATTGCTGGCTTTTAGCACTGGTAGTGAGTCAGTTTCGTTTTGATTGGAGCCATTGACAGGCTTTTGCCTTGATTCTTTGTGCTAATTATAAGGGCGGACTGAACATATATAAGGTGAAGTCGGTTAGTTGCTCATTAGGAGAATCCATCGTGTGCAATCAAAACACTTCAATTGATTCAGAACGCAGCGGCACGTCTTGTCTTCAACGAGCCCAAAAGGGCCCATGTCACACCTCTCTTCATCTCTCTGCACTGGCTACCACTCGCTGCCCGCATTAAGTTCAAGGCTTTGACGCTTGCTTATGGATCCACCACAAGCTCAGCACCCGCATACTTCGACTCGATCCTACAAGTCTACACCCGCACCAGAAGCCTCCGCTCAGCTAAAGAGCGGCGGCTGGTGTTACCATCCCAGAGAGGCATGAAATCCCCCTCCAGAACTTTTTCATTCACTGTTCCCAGCTGGTGGAACGATCTTCCCATCTCCATCCGGATGGCAGAATCACTAACATCATTCAAAAAACAGCTAAAAACCCATCTCTTCCACAAGCATACATTTTTTTTATTTTTTTTTTTATTCTCTCTCTACACCCTCCCTATTCTAGCTTACGCTACTCTGAGCAATGCCCAAAACGTAGTATTTAAGGCACTTCTTGCGTTTCTACGCCTCTTCATAACAGATCGCTTCCTGTACTCCTCAGCTGTAAGTCGCTTTGGATAAAAGCGTCTGCTAAATGCATAAATGTAAAATGTAAATGTAGTTTTTTAAATGACTAGTTAGTTCCCCTTCGGCTCAGATCACTTGGATTACAGATTCTCATGAAATAAAGCTCTCAGATTGAACAGAACTTGTGAATGGACATGAGGGCGAGGAAACTCATATTTGGGAGAATTATGGAGAATGACCACGACTCGTCACAATATCTCAGGTGTAATCCTATAAACACACGTGACGTGTTCCTCATGTTTACACTAACAGTGGACGCAGTGTGAGGAACATTAACACTGTCCAGACATCCCAACCTGCAAAAAGTCATTTCAGGGAGGTATCCCGAATATACACTGAACTGATTAATTCGGTTCGGGAGAAGAGATACAAGCCCGCCCACACTGACAATTGATTGGTTGACTTACCAAAACAGACCAATCAGGATGCTCCCTGTCTTACATGCGCTTCATGAGGCACACACGCACACTAGCACACACACGCAAGGTCTCTCGCACCCCCTCCCTCTATGCCGTACACGCGCTACACGGTTTGGAGCAGTCTTTGTCTCGCATGCTCGCTCACTCTAGATTCCGGGATATTTTAACTAATGTGCGGGCATCAGGGAGCCGCTATCAATATGCGGGAGACTCCTGGAAGACTTGGGATGTCTGCACTGTCAGATGTATTTCAGAATCGGGCTTGACCTCGGGAAGAGTCATGCCAGATTCACAAATAACGCATGTGATTATAGTGAGAGCGGAAACAAGGGCTTCAGATATTCATCACTCCACAAACCATGTGACACGGGTTAAGAAGAAGAGTGCTGTGCTCATTGTGTGAACGGCTGCTTTAGACACACAGAGACGGTCACACACACTGATGGAGTAATGAAGCACACTGAAGCTGGGTAAACTGATCAGGGGTCATGAAGAGTGACTATAGAAGAGAGCAGGTGTGATGTATACCTCCAGCAGCAGAAGAGTCTCCGCGATGAAGCGTGTGATGGTGAGGTCGGCCTGCCTCAGATCAACCGCCACCGACAGCAGCCCGCCCTCGCCGCGGATACTGAACACATACACAGTTATAACATCTTGTGTGCTGTCCTGCTGGGATATTTTTTCATAATATGTAATATTATCGCTCTGCTCTAACCTGCTAAATGCAACAATAAGGCATGAATATATTAAGATATTATAAACCGTATTGAGGAAAGCATTTTGACTTCACTATATGCCATCTTGCCACATCTTATCTTATTCCTAAAGTGATTATATCTAAAGCGATTATTCTAAAAGAATGTGTTCAAACCCGTATGACTTCCTTCTGTGGAATATAAGACACACACTGAAGAATGCGGTTTCTTCTGTTTTTGATGCCCATTTGGACTTAAATATTTGAAACATCAGTTCCACAGAAGTCAGTCACACAGGTTTGGCAGGACATAAAGAGATGATCTTTTCAGGTGAACTGTCCCTTTAAGTGTTCAGTGGTAAACACGTGTCCTGTGTAATAAACATCAGTCCGGCTTCAGCGGTCCCTGAACCTCCATGTCACTCATGTTTCCTCCTCTAACAAATGAACTGCGGTTGACATTTATGATGCGTTTATGGAGCTCACCAAACACGTGTTATGGAAGAGAGCAGCTCTGACATTCATCAAAACAGCTCTGTTCCACACTGGAGTCTCACACACACACGTCAGTAAACAGATCTTTACTCAGTGTGAGTGCGTGTGTGTGCGTGTGTACCTGTGCAGCCGCAGACAGTAGTGTATGAAGTGTGTGTACCTGTGCAGCCGCAGACAGTAATGTATGAAGTGTGTGTGTGTACCTGTGCAGCCGCAGACAGTAGTAAATGAGTGTGTGTACCTGTGCAGCTGCAGACAGTAGTAAATGAGTGCGTGTGTGTAACTGTGCAGCCACAGACAGTAGTAAATGAGTGCGTGTGTGTAACTGTGCAGCCGCAGACAGTAGCATATGAAGTGTGTGTGTGTGTACCTGTGCAGCCGCAGACAGTAGTAAATGAGTGCGTGTGTGTACCTGTGCAGCCGCAGACAGTAGCATATGAAGTGTGTGTGTGTGTACCTGTGCAGCCGCAGACAGTAGTAAATGAGTGCGTGTGTGTACCTGTGCAGCCGCAGACAGTAGCATATGAAGTGTGTGTGTGTGTACCTGTGCAGCCGCAGACAGTAGTAAATGAGTGCGTGTGTACGTGTGCAGCTGCAGACAGTAGTGTATGAATGTGTGTGTATCTGTGCAGCCGCAGACAGTAGCATATGAAGTGTGTGTGTGTGTACCTGTGCAGCCGCAGACAGTAGTAAATGAGTGCGCGTGTGTGTGTACCTGTGCAGCCGCAGACAGTAGTAAATGAGTGCGCGTGTGTGTGTGTGTGTGTGTGTGTGTGTGTGTGTACCTGTGCAGCCGCAGACAGTAGTGTATGAAGTGTGACACCTCCTCTCGGCTCAGCTCCTGTGAGAGTTTACTCTGCGCCTCGGCGGGGAACAGGACCAGAGGAAAGCCGTGCTGGTCAAACACACCTGCACACACACATGAGACGCTCACACACACTCACGAGAGACACAGATCCACAGTCAGGCCACGGCGGCTCTTACCAGGGAACACGACTGCTCCGGAGTTCAGCACGTGCTCTGCGGGCCGGGACGGGGACAAGGAGCCCGGGACCCCTGAAACACACACACACACACACACAATGATCTCCACATCACACGCTTTTGTACATCATAATTATGACAAAAAGATGGTTATGACATACCAAGTTATATTTATGAAATCAAGTCAAATTTACAAAAACTTTAAACTGCCCAAACAATAAATATCACATTAAACAATTTCGACTTTTTAATTACTTAGTATGTCATGACAACTTTATATCATAGTTTCGACATTTTATGTGATCATTTCTAACTTTTTAATGTCATAAAGGAGTTATTTTTGTTTACTATGCGGCGGAAAGTCTTCTCATGGCGGTTTGAGTACACTCTCGCGGAGCGACACACACACACACACACACACACACACCGCTCTAATTACTGAGGAGAACCCGTGAGGTCACACGTGACTCAAACAAGCACTTGTTGCTCACCTGCGCGTGCACGGCTCATCTCCAGCGGAGCTTCACGCGCTCTCATCAGACGCCGCGGACT